>JAGFMF010011568.1:19854732-19925424 GCA_019455555.1 Galemys pyrenaicus | reverse complement strand
CACAAGGGACTGAGGTGATGGTGCACCGGTGAAATGGTGGTGGGTACTCCCTGGGGACTACAAATGATGTCAAATATAATTAATAATAAAAAAAAAAGAAAAGAAAAAAAGGAATGGGAATATGCCCTAGTACTGGCCAAAGATTTCCTCTTAAATCTAGCAGTGAGAAGATAAGATGCTGGGAGCCATGGCAGCTATCTTGTAACCATGAGGATGAAAATGTCAACCTGCTTTAATAAAGTAGGCTAGAAAGCATTTGGGTTCTTAATAACATTACTAAATCACTAAGCCAACATGGGATAAACCTCTGACAAATGTAAATGTCCTGAAGTGACTTAGGACACTGTTAGTTGGATTTTCTGTTTTGTGTGACTAAAAAGCACCCTATTGATAGGAAAGTGCCCTGAAATGGCTAACATAGCCAATTTTATGTATATATATTTCCACAATTTATTAAGGCTAGCATTGTTTTTATATTTGTTCATTAAGAGGTTATCATTTGCTTGCAAAGAGCAAGCAAAAAATGATTCTTCCAAATAGTTCTTTAGAGCAGAGGTTTAACTGTAGATCTTCTTTATACACTTTAGTCACATTTCTTTGTGTATATATTAATTAGATATTCACTTGCTCATTTTATTCATTTAATCAGTGTTTATTGAGTGTCTACTATGTACCCCAGCTCTGGTTCAGTCTCCTTACACACTGTGAAATTTGGATGTAACTTTATATGACAAGACCCAAAGTGTCCAGTTACCCCTTTTGAGGTCGGAAGGCAGAACTATCAGATAACAAATTAAACAGCGCCTCTGGGAATCAACTCACAAAAAGTAGAGACCTCGCAGAGAAGGCAAGTGAAGTCCAGACAGTACATTATAATGCCAGTTGGGTGGTACAGATAGTAAGTTTCAGAAAAATTGGGACAGGCTACAAAGTGTTGAAGTGGGAAGTTGTGTACAGGGATGGCCCAGGGAATCCTGACCTAGAGAAGTAAAAGCAGTCCATCCAAGGTCACACAGTCCGTTTGAGTGACACTGCCAAGACTGGACCACACGTCTCCTGGCTCAGCCCCACCCCAGCTCCACGGAGTAACTTGTCTCCCATTACAGGGAGCACCAGACCTGGTGCCAGCATGAGCAATTCTGGAGCCCACACAGGGTCACACCCACATCTGATTCTACCCTGGGGCCCCACCTAGGCAGCCAGGCCTGTCCCAGTTTCTGTGTTTGCACCGCCGCCTTAATAATTTATGCCTTACATCGATGACAGCACTTTCCAGAAGGAGAAACTGCCTGGATGAGGAGGAAGAACAAATGCTGGCCAAGAGTCTTTTCTTCAGTAGAAGTCTGCCTTGCACTTTTTCTTTTTTCCAATTTAAATGAATGACATCAAATTCCTTTTAAAAAAGGCTTCTTATTAGATTAGCAAATAGTCCACATCCATCAACTGTCCATTAAATGTAAATGACTGTACCCTGATTTGGGGCTTGGTAATGCACTCAAGATCATTCAAAAGCCTCAGACTCCTAGAACAAACTCCAGATTTTAAACCCAATTTCTTTGCTTCTCTCTTCCACGTAATGCTCCAGAGAGACAATGAGTGCTGACTTCCATGAACAGCTGTCTGCCATAATGGACTGAGTGCAAACATTAAGTCAGGGGCAGCTCTCAGAGGCTGACCTCAGGAACCCAGGGCTGGGCTTGCAAGTGAACACAATGGAAAAAGTAATGATGAGGCAGGGTGTTGGGAGAAAGGCTGATGAGGACAACGGGTTTTAGGAACAAATTGCATTTTTCTTGGATGAAAAAGTAGGGCACCTGGCTAAGGAGGAAACAGGGCTATAATCATTGAATATATATATGACTTAGTACAGACATTAGACTGGGCCACAGCCTGCAAGCAGGCCCATCTGTGGATTGATTTGTCAAAGTACTGCCTTGGACCTTTCTCTGATTCCAGTGCCTCTCCAGGCAGGATGTGGAGGGAATCATAGAGGATGGGTAAGAGATTCAGAACTTCAAACAAATTCCCCTTTGCTGGTGGCCACATGACTTACTTGTTTCCTTTTCTCTCCATTACTAACACACAATGAAGTTTGCAACCATAATGAGTATCTGGGTTGAGATAGATCCAGTTTGCCCCCATATAAGAACTTTTGGTTTATAAATATGAGTCCACCTGTAAGTGGTTTTCCTTGGGTGTAGTCAGTCACTGACACTCATGCTTAGAAAAAGGTGTAAATAGCACAGAAAGAATGCAACCAGTTCAGAAAAATTGACTCTCCAATATATTGGATGCATGTGTGGTCTAATGGAAAGCATTCCATCTAATTGTTTTCACATTTGGAATGCTCCCAAATAAGATCTTCACGTACTGTCTCCAGATTTACATGCAGGGAAGAGTGGGGATTATCTTTTATAAGAGAAGCTCAGTTTCAAAATATCTGCTGTGCAACCACCTGCCACCACACAAGGTCTAACATTAAAATAAGTGTGTAAGTATGTGCTATTAACAGAATGTGGCCTATCTAGATTCAGTTATACGGCCGCTAGTGCTTTTTAAAAAGACAGTCAAACCTTTGAAAATTCAACGCAATGATGCAGAACATTGCTGTACATATTACCAGGAAGAAGCAGGTGGAGAAGCACATAGGAAAATGCATTCTTAAATGGACACTCTAGAGAGTTCTTTAACAACACTGTCAGAAGAATACAATTCAGTGTACACAGTATGTACTACTGGAATACATTTTGAAGAACTTCACATGTATGTCTTAAAAGGACCATCTTTTCTAATATGATTGAATAATAGTTGCAGTTTCTCCAGAATGATACATCTCAGGCCAATTCAGCTACGCCTTCATTCACTGAGTAAACACTGGGTTGTGCCTACATATGCCAAATACTCTTTGACATGTTGGGGACTCAAGAGCGACAAAGAGATAAAGAACCACTGTCCTGTGGACCTCCGTTCTGGGTCTCTCAGAGGTAGCCTGGTATAAAGAGATCCCACTTGGGGTCTATGCTCTATATCCCTGGTCAAGTCCTTTAATATACCTGATGCCCAGCATCTGAATCCATTAGGTACATCTTGCTATCACCTTGTGGACAACATCCGTGCTTCAGGGATGGCCCAGAGTCTTATTTGCCATCCTCCTTCACATCAAAAAGGACACAGCTACAATTTCCTCCCCTTTCTGGCCACCAAATATCATGTAAGACTGGAAGAAATCCACTTCTTTGACTTCCCATTTCCAGGATCAGTCTTTCCCTCCTAGATATCCCAAAATTCCAGCTGTGGGAGGTAAAGAGAAGGGAAAGCACACCCTCCCTCACTTCAGACAGCTGGAGCTTCAGCTTGAGTTTCAAGTTTGCTAAATGAATCTGGTGACTCATTCTCAGTGTTTTCATTCTCTATAAATTATCCCTGAAAGGTAAAATAAAGGTCAGAATGATGTTAATAAACACAAACATGGAGTATCAGCATGCCTTGCTGAGAAGTTGCAAATAAAAGGAAAACCAGCAGGACATTTAACCGAACAAACCCTTCTGCATGCCCGCTGCAAACTTACTTTTACAGGTTTTCTTATCTGGATTCAGAGTAAAGCCTTTCAAGCAGCGACAGGAATAGGAATCGCCTGTATTAACACACTCGTGCTGACATCCATGATTAGGTGAGGCACAGAAGTCTATCTCTGGAAAGGAAGAAAAGTGAGAATAATGAGGAGCAGAACAGCAAGTCTAGGACAGAAAAACCAAGGGATTTCCAGTCTTAATTTTTCTTAAACAGATACATTCCCATGATTTCTTATTCATGCCATGAAGGTATCCCTCAATGAAGCTATTACCATATTTAGGGATATGCAAGAGAACTTTCTTGCCATGTAACAAATGTATATGCAACAAATGAATTTGGGAAGATGCTTTCCTTGTCTTGGATATTGTAAAACTCAGTAAAATGAAAGAGTGTGATGGGCGTTTGCCATATCACAGGCTGAAAAAAAGAGCTAAGCTGAATGTTTCATTGAATTTGTTCATTGAAAACAATGAAATCTTTCCAAAGTCAAACTCCAAACCACTTAAATTCCTCAAGCACTGAGCCAAACAATAGACTATAAAATCATTTCCCGGGAAAAAGAAGACTGAGGAGAGAAAGGCATACATATTTTAAGAGCAAGAGGCCCTCCTTGTTAAGATGCACAGAAATGAGATAATTTATCTTGAGATTTCAGTCAGAGTGTGATCCCTAGGTTATCAGAGATTAATTTAAACCAAAAGATTATTAATAATTTAAAATTACTAATTTAAGCATTATTAATTTAAATCACAATATTCAGGAAAAACAAATTACAAGGATTTTTTATAATGAGATTTTACTTGTATGTTTTACATTTGGTAAGAGACTGCTCTATTAAAGATTATTTTGTATATTTTATGAATTTTAGAATAAAATTCAATTTATTTTTCTATAGTGGAACTTAGATATATTGCTTGAAATAAGAGGCCATTGATGAGGCCTTTACGAAGTCTTTTTGTTTTCATGAGGATCTGTATTGTTTGAAGGATCATGTGAACATTGTATACATTTTTCCTAATAAGTAAATTAGTATTAATGAGAGTTCTCCCAGTCTGTACAAAGGAAAGAATAAGGGAAAAAAAGCACAAAATGTTCTTGAAAGCAAAAAAGATTGAGGATATACCAGTGGTTCCCAATTTGAAGTTATGGAAAATTTAAATATATACAAAAATTGAGAGAATGGGATAATAAATCCAGGTACATATCACTCTATTTCATAAGACTCAAATTGTGGCTGACCTTGTTTTGTCTCTATACTCCCATCCTTGATTTCAGGATTCCATATTATTTTAAAGCAAACCTGAGGCATTACATGATTTTGTTCATAAATATTTCATAATGTATTCTTAAAAGACCAGAACTCTTAAAAATGTAGCTGCAGTCTCACAATCACATAAAAAGTTCTTTAAAAACCTTTTATTTTGGAAGTTATTTCAAATGTGAAGTTGCAAACATAAAAATACAAGTATGTTGATACAAGAAACACCTGTATATTCTATTTCCGGATCCTGTTGCTAACATTTGATCCCATTTGCTTGTCTGTCTGAACTATTTGAACTCAAGTTGTATATCATAGTCCTTTTCCCTTCAATAGAGCATATGCTTCCTAAGAGGACTAGTAAATATCTAGGAGTAGAATGGTTGTGTCATATGGTAGGTGCACGGTTAACTTCTTAAACATGCCTACAAGCAATTTATGAGAGTTCTAGTTGCTCTCCCTGTTTACCAGCATGGTAGTTTCAACCATTCTGGCAGATTATCTTTTGTGGTTTTATTTTGCACTTCCCTAATGTTGTTGAATGTATTTTCACATGCTATTTGTTATCTCTGTATCTTCTCTGGTGAAGTGTCTGTTCAAATTTCTTGCCCATTTCCATCGGGCTGTTTCTCTCCTTACCACTAGAATTCTATATATGTTCTAACCACAAATCTTTTGTTGGGCTATATACTTTGCAAATGTTTTTTCCAGTCTATTTCTTGCCATTCATTTTAGTAATATGTCTTCTAAAGAACACAAGTTTTAATTTTTATGCAGTTCAAATTTTATAGTTTGTGCTTTTCGTGTCTCATTTAAGATACCTTGTTCAAACCAGTGATCACTAAGTACTTTTCCTATGTTTACTTCTGAATGATTATAGTTTCACTCTTATGTTGTTTAAATCTGAAACTAAGTGAATTACTGTATGTAGTGTGAAGTAAGAGTCAATTTCCTTTCCCCTATGAATTGCCCTGGCACCTTTCTTAAAATTCATTTTACCACATATGATATGATGATAAATGAAATAAAGAGAAAATTTTTTCTAGCATATTAGCAAAAATTTTAAAAAACTTAGTAGAAAGATTTTTGGAAAACAATTTTGCAATATATGTCAATAAATTTTAAGTTTTGTTCCTAAGAAAATGATCAGAAATGTAGATTTAGGAGCAAGAATATTGATCACAAAACAATTTGAACAACCAAAAACTGTTGAATAAATTGTGAGTCTATATATGATAGACTATTATACAGACTTTAAAATGTTTTTGATTATAAAAAATATTTTGACATGTGAAAATGGTCATGATTTAATGTTACGGTGCATAATCTCAACTCTAACAAATAACTGAACTGTATTTTTTTAAAATGAGAAAAATAGAGCCAATTAGTATAACAAAGGTTATCTCTAAAGGTAGTTATAGATCATTTCATCTTTCACAATTTCATTTCTATATGAGTCAGCTTTTTTTTACAATAAGAATATGGACTTTGTCATTAGAAAAAGTATTAAAAATAGTATGCACATTGGTAACTGTGAAACTAGTTGCCATGGAAAACAACAGAACTATAGAGAAAAGGACAGTGTGGGAGGTCCCACAGAACTTGGAGTAGAAAATAATTAGGGAACATTTCCAGGAACAATATGTATAGCTTCAGATACTGATATCCGAAGCACAAAATATGAGCAATAGGACAAAATCAGTTTGGGATCTCAATATGAAGGAATCAATACGAGCTCATTGGTGCTGCTGAAATTTGGGGAGATAGGGAGCAAATGTATGATTGAAGGGGGTAGGCAATCTGCCCTCTGGGCCACAGCATCCAGATCCAGCTCACTCTGTTGTAGTCATGTGGACTTCCTCGCTGTCCCTCGACACTGCCAAGCCTTATGTTCCTGCCTCACGGCCTTTGAACTAATATTATGCTCTCTCTGTTTAAGAGGTCTCTTCCCACCATATCTCCTTCAAATCTTTGACCAAATCCCTTTCCTTTTGAGACTGTATTCTTCTGTTACTCTGCTCCAATAATTGTAAGCTCCACAAAGACAGTTTTTTTAATTGATTTTCCACTGCATGCCCAGAGTCTACAATATTATCTAGTTTATAATAATATTTGTTAAATGAACACATGGTTGTTAGTACTACCAAAAAGAGAAAGAAATTTTTCATTGCTGAGCAGTATTCCACTGTGTACACACTGTATTTTTATCCAGTCATCTGTAATGGACACTCAGGTTATTTCCTTGTAAATAGTGTAAATAGAACTATAGTAAATAGTGCTGTGAAGAACAAAGGCGTGCATATATCTTTTTTTATTTTTATTTAATTTTTGGACAACACATGATTTCTCCCCTCAGGTGTGGTCACTGTAGTTTTACAGCACCTATAGTTCATCACCATAGTCCCTTGTGCTCTTCCCCATCTTCATATATCTTTTTGAATTAGTGTTTTTATATTATATGGATAGATACCTAGAAGGAATTGCTAGATCATATGGTAGATATCTTAATGTGTTGACAATCTCCATATGTTTTCCAAAAGGGTTGGATCAGTTCCACTAACAGTGTAAGAGGGTTCCTTTTATTTCACATCCTTGCCAACATTTGTTGTTGCTGGTCTTTTTGATGCAGGACATTCTCACAAGTGCGAGGTGATATTGTGATTTTGATTTGCATCTTTCTGATCATAAGCAGTGATGAGTATTTTCTCATGTGTCTGTTGACCACCTGTATATCTTCTCTGGAGAAGAAGAGTCTATTCAGATCTTTTCCCCATTTTTTTTTGATTGGGTTATTTGTTTTATTGTTGAGCTTTATGAGTTCTTTATAAATTTTGGATGTTAGTGTGATATGCAAATATTTTTTCCCATTCAGCAGGATGTCTTTTGTTTTAATGATAGATTCTTTTGCAACAATTAAAAATTAGTCTCTTAACAAGCAGCAGCAACCAAGCTGACTTGGCTGGAAACTGATGTGATGCTTCCTTAATTACTGGATTTTGAGCTTCCACCTTCATTCTGTGTTTCTGTCATTGTAACAGCCCCCTTGCTCCCAGTTCTTGCTCTTGTCGCTATCACATATGTGGTGTACTCCCAAGTGTCCCAGTTCTTACAATCCAGCTTTTGTCTTACTGCCTACTCACAGCTTTCCAAGTACTTAAGGAGCCTCCTTTCTCTGACAGTCCTCTCCCAGGTCTGGCTCCTTGCCCTGCCTCCAAGCATGGTGGGAAGGAGCCCTTCCTCTGGGGGACCCATCTCCCTGATGCTGTTGGCCCAGACTCCTGTAACTGTCCAACACTCCTTGCCCACATGTTCAATAAGCCCACCTCTAGATCTTGACTCAGACAAGGCTAAGATCGCTTCTCAGCCTTTGGCTAAGATCAAGTGCAGACAAGGACCAGAGACAGCTGGAATGTTGGGAATAACTCACAGCTGGATCAGTACCTTCCCTGATTGCCAGCCACACCTCCTCTACCAGTCCCCCTACATGGCAGTGTCTTCTTCTTTCATTTCCTTGCCTGCACTACCCTGGGCTTTGCAATTCTCCGTGTCCCAAGAGTTCTGGGATAGGAGATGTGCTAAACCATAGTGTTAATGCCATGCCAAGGCTCTGGAAATTGGAGCTGGCGCTGGAACAGGTGACTCCAGTCAGGAAGGGAGCTCTATAAAGGCAAGAAGGACACTGGATAGGTCAAGTGTTTTCCTCCAGGACTCCACTGGGAGGCAATGTCATCCCCACCTGTTCTAGTACAAATAGTCTCCTTCCCCAGCTCTTGCTGTGTGTCTGTGTACATCTCACTGTGGCCATTGTAGTCACGTGTCCCTTATATGATGACTGAGCTGCTCTACGTGGCTTGTGTCTCCCAGCAGCCTCCAGTGGAAGCTGGGGCCAAATCTGGAATTGTATATGCACTCAAAAGCTTAGCTCAAGCCATGTGGTAAATGCACAATGAATACTCATTTAAAGTATTTGAAGCCAGTGTCCTCCCTTACACTAAGTTACTTACACTAAGTTACCAGGCAATTTGCAAAGTGGGTTATATGAGTTATCTCATTCAGTCTTTAAGAAAATGCTGTGAAGTAGGTAATATTATCATCCCTATTACAGTTGAAGAAATGAGACATAATAACTTGCCAAAGCTCACCCAGCAAAAAAGCAGAGAAGCTGGGATTTGAACTAAGGCCAAAGCTGCCTCTTGGCAGCACACAGCTTCCTCTTTGATGGAGAGAAGTGACTCAACAGTCCAGCAACCACAACTCCCCAGCATTACCACAGCCCAGGCTTCTGGCTTATGGTTCAGACATTCAGACAGAAAAGGAGATGAGGAACAAGCCCTCCATTCATTCATTGACTTATTTCTCAATAAACAACTGTCTGGCAGTCTGTGCCAGGTGGTTATGAGCCTGCCTGGTATCTTTGCACATCTTTCATCTTCTCAGCACCCCCACCTCACCCTTCTTTGCCTGAAGAATGATAGCTGTGCCTTCAGCAGTCAGCCAAGATAGCTCCAGGAAGGAGCTAGCCCTATTCATTTCCATTGGCACATGATTAGGGCTCCAGATGTGTTTTTGAATTAACGTACCACTTACCATTCCATACCCCACCCCTGCCTCCAGCTCTGGTGTTTGTAAGTTGTTCATATTTAGGGATTGAAGAGAAATTTCACATTTCAGGAGGTTTTGGGAATGCTTTTTACAAAACTGAGTAGGTTTATCTAGCTATGCATAAATTTATTTTTTAAAGGCTGTGGGTACATGAAGTTTTTATGAATTGAAATCCTACTTTCTGATTGATTTATGTGTAGATGTTTTATTTATTGCCATCAAACCTTACTTTTTAAAAATGCTAACACTTTAAAAACAAATTTCTCTCCAGGGAACCCTTTTATAGGACAGTAACAATCTATACATTATTCCTTGTATGTTCTGACGTACCTTTAAATTTAAAGGAATGCTTTTGGAATCCTTTTATAAAACTAATGATCACTTTTACTCTGTAGATTTGTATGGTCTGATTTTGGGAGATCAAATTGTTTCTCACTTGTATTATGTAAAGTTCAAATCAAATAAAATTGAATAGCTCAAGCAAAATACGAGCAGTTCTCTGCAAACCATCCTCCTTCCCCTCACCCTCCGTACCCAGGAGCAACCACATTAACTCCTTTTGGCTCAGCAGTTTTCCTGTACTTGTTTGGAATCTATCTGAAGCCCACAAGCCACAAAGCTTTAGTGAAAATATTTCCTTCCTAAGCTCTGTTAATACTGATGGTCACAGAGGCTGAGCCGGCATGAAGGAGGAGGTCAGATTATCAGTACATGCAGCAGATGCAGGAAGAACACTACCCATGGGTGTGGTTGATAAAATATACCTTCATGAACTGCCTTGAGGATGATGTTGAGGTAAAGGGGGCTACAGTCTTGTCAGGGTAAGGTTAATGAGGACCTAACAAAGGAGCAATGGGGCAGAAGGTACTAGATCCCTAACATGATCATATACTAATCTATGTTTGGAAAATTTCCATGGCCACACTACTCATAGCAATAGCATCAAGTGGTTGTTTTTACTTTACGTATAACTTACTTGTGCATGTCTTTTTATCTGGATTGAGAGCAAATCCTTTAGGGCACTGGCAAAAGTAGGAGCTGTCAGCATTTACACACTCATGCTCACACCCGTGGTTTTCTAAGGCACAGTAGTCCACAGCTGTAGAGAACAAAACACAAAATTTAAGTAGAACAACAAACACAGGTGAAATGGAAGCACATTTATAACAAATATAAATAAGGATTAATATTGTTGCCCCTAAAGGAGTATGGATAAATAAATATGTATCCAAGGCCTCTTTCCCACAAAAGGAAGGAAGGAGGAAGAGAGGAAGGAAGAAAGAGAAAGAAACCAGCCAGCCAATCAGCCAGGTATTTAGATTTATTCATAGCAGAAGTAAAACTACAGAACATAGGAACAATTATATTTAAAAGTTAAAGAAATACAAATCAAAATCATCACAAAGAACACTTACACCTAATAAACAACAAAAACAGAGTCAGTACTGGTTCTATAAACTATGGAGACGGAGTTATTAGTGGTGTGTGGTATTATAAATTGATAAAAAATCCTTTTGGAAAGAAATTTGACAATGCTCACCCTGGAAATGTGACCTAAAGAAATAATTGGGGAAGAAAGAGGGAATTAACTACATGCAAAAACATATTCACAATGATATTACTTACATGCCAAAAAATATTCAGGAAAATAAGATGAATACTTTATAAGGATAAATGGCTTAGCAATTTATGAGAAATATTCCACAAATATTTACAGAGCATCTACATTGGGTCAGGCCCTGATTTTAGCACTAAGAATAGAACAAACAACAAAACAGACAAAAATTCCAATTCTCTAGGAGCTTACAGCTGGATGGTGAGAAGGCAAGAAAATAAGACGAGTTAAGTATAGAATCTCTTAGGAGGTAGAGCATGTTCTGCAGAGAAATAAAATGGCAACAAGGAACATGGACTGTGAGGCTATGTATGGGAGGGTGTGATATAATAGAAGTGCCTGGAAAGTCCATGAGGTTATCTGGGAGGGAACATCCCTGGCAAAAGGAACAGCAGGTGCAGTGCCAGGAGGCTGGAATGGGCCTGGTGTGGACCATAAGCAGGGACATGGGGGTGACTGGAGCAGAAAGGGGGTGATGGGAGATGAGAAGGGTGTAGGCTGGGAGGGGCTGTGGGCCATAGCAAGGACTTTGGCTCTTACTCTGAGTATCCTGGGAATCATGGAGGATTCTCAACAGAGGAGGTAAGAATAGACCATAGAGGGTGAAGGTGGTAGTGGCTAGCCAGCTAGGAGGCTACTACAATAATCCCAAAAAGGAACCATTGAGGCTTTAACCAGGATGGGAGAGTGAGGAGAGTGCTGCTCAAGGTTGAATTTTGTTCTCTAAAAAGATAGACTTATGTCTTAATCCAGATACTTAAGAATAGGACTTTATTTAGAAATACTTTTTGCAGAAGTAATCAGGTGATGCTGAGGTCATTAGGCTGGGCCCTAGTCCAATATGATGGATGTCCTTCTAAGAGGAAAACGCCATGTGAGTCCTCAAACACACATAGGGGAGAGCCATGTGACAACAGGTCAGAGTGAGGCAGCTGCCAGCTCAGGAAAGCTGAAGACCAAGGGCCATAGGCAACAGAGGGAGCGGGGCCATGTCTGGTCCCCAGAACCATGAGGCAATACATTTCCGTTGTCTGAAGTCACCTCTGTTTCATACATGTGGTCTGGCAACCCTGAGAATACACCGGGAATATATCAAAGGTGGGGCAAATAGGATTCCTGTTGAATTAGAGGTAAGCAAGAGAAAAAGAGGGATTAGACTGACTCTGGGGCCACCTGATGGACTAGGGGTTGAGTCTCATGGCCCACCAGTATGGCCTGAGTTCTAAGTTTGATGTCCATTCAGGGAGGTGACCCACATGACATAGCAGACCTCTCTTGTCTCGCCCGCTGCTCCCCTCAGCAGTGTAGATCCACCTGTTCTGCTCCCCTCTCTGTCTCTAGTGAATCCTCTCACTCCCCACACCTCTGGCTCACACCCCTGCTCTTCTACATGAAAACAAATTAAAACTGTTCTTTTTAAAATAATGGCTGACTCTGAGGACTTGGGGATTTTGGTCTGAGCGACTTGCCATTAACGGAGATGGGGAAGTGTGGGTGGAGCGGGTTTGTGGGAGGATGAGCTAAGGCTCCATTCTGAGCATGAGACAGACATTGATGTTATAATTCTAGCATAATTATAATTAGGAAGAGAAATACAACTTGGTGGGAAATGTAGTTGCTGAAACTGTGTATTTACAGTGATTATATCCAGTTAAACTATAACTCAATGGCCAAGCCTGGAAGGTAAAAACCAAGATGCTTGTTAACTGTTTTTCCTTTGAAAATGTTTACATATTGTACAGTACTTTTCTATATACAATTGGCCCTTGAACAACATGGGAATTAGGGAGGCTGACCTGTCTTGAACTTGAAAATCCACATATAACTTACAGTCGGAGTTCTCTGTCAGTAGAGTCTATGAACCAACTGACCTCCACCCTATGGGCAAATGAGGAACAAGGAACATGGACTCTGAGGCTATGTATGGGAGGGTGTGATGTAATAGAAGTGCCTGGAAAGTCCATGAGGTTATCTGGGAGGGAACATCCCTGGCAAAAGGAACAGCAGGTGCAGCGCCAGGAGGCTGGAATGGGCCTGGTGTGGTCTGTGTAAGCAAGGACATGGGGGTGACTGGAGCAGAGAGGGGTGTTGGAAGATTAAAAGGGTGCAGACCAAGAGGGGAAAAAATCCATGTATTAGCAGCTCCTCGCAATTCAGCCCATGTTACTCAAGAGTCAGCTGTAGACTTGAGCTTCTGATTAGAGATCTGTAAATCATTTGTTCTTTTTTGTATTTATGTTTTATATATTTATATATTCTAAATGTTTTAAAAAACAATGTTCTAGATTATTTTAATATAGAAAACTACTAAATCATACCAAGGAAATAGAATCTGCAAAATTAACACATACAATTTCTAACAAGAAAAAGCTGTGCATGGATAAGAAAATGACATACTTAACATAGTAATGAAAAGATGTAAAAGTCAAAATTAAAGACTTTAAAGGGTAATTGCCTGTGTTTTGTTTATTTCTTTGCTCTCAGTCTTCATTAAGTGTCTCTTTAAGGTATGATTTTTGTAACTTCACCTCCCTAAATAGTTCTGTTACAGTAGGACAGGCCATTCCTTAGCCCTGGGATGTGAATGTTGTGGGATGTTAGCTAGTTACTGCAGTTGAATCATAGCACGAATACTGAACTAGCTTCTAAAAGTTCATTGCTTATCTTTCAAGAAGCAGTTGATCATTAAATAAATAACTGGGGAAATTTTCATTAAAATTTTATAAGACTTTTACTCATAAATTGCTTTACAGAAGTTTTCAAATTCTTGCTCCAATTAAAGAAACCAGAATTAAAAATCATATACAACATATTATGGGTTTGGTTTATGCAAGAAATATTTTTAAACAATATTTTTTTCCAAATGAAACTAAAATGAACAATTTTGGAAAATGCAATTGAGTAATTTTTATTAGCAGTATATTTGTGCAGTTTCAATGAAAATAAAATGGTCAAGGTAGGTTTGCATATACAGTTTTTGTGGTTCCTTTCTTTGGGTGACATTATCTATGAGCCAATGAGAGGCCCAGTCTCACAAGATGAGAGGGTCTTCTGCACTTCAATTCTAGTGCTGGTTTTTATTTTTGGTTTTTGGTGTGTATGCACTGTTCTCTGGGGAACGGAGGGGATGAGGAAAGACTGGCAAGAAAGGAGTCAGGCGTTCCAAGTTCCTGAGATCCTGGTTAGAAAACCCCAACATATCAAATCCCACCTTGATTTGCAGACTGCCTGTTTTGTCCCTGCCAGCCGCCAGGGATAGAAAGTGATTTGGAGAAGCACATGTCCAGGAATGTGAACTTAAAAATTTTGAAAGGCCAAGAGAGTTCTAAATCTATTCAACTCTGACATCCTTTGGTGCATGTTTTGGGTTCTTTGCATAACATCCTTAGTTGCAAAATTGTACTTATAAAAAGAGAGGCCAAAGTTAGTGGACAGATGTATAGAGGTGACACTTGTGTAACTCAGAGATACTTCTGTTTTTTCAACTCATCTACTTCAACAATAACCTTTCTTAGTTGCTTGCGTGAAATTTCTATATTCTCCATTACAAAACGAATGAGTAATTCCCTGGCTCTAGTTCTTTGGCTTGCTCGATCACAAAGTGCCAAGATCTCAAAGTCAGAAGCCAGTATTGCCACATACAGTCTCTGCCCAATGGGTGAGAAATCGCTCAGCTGTCTCCAAGGATGAACAATACTATGGCACAAAGTAATAATGTCCAAGAGCGACAGACTTTGCTTTACCATCTGATCATATTTCAGTTTTCTTCAGTAGGAATCAGTGTGTAAGGGAAGAACAGTAGCGGAAATGGGATATTTTAAAGAGGAGTTTTTGGGTTTTAGAATTCATTGATGACAGAGTAAGTAAAAAGAAATTCATCACTAATGGTAGAACCAATTTATTTGCTAAATATATAGGAGACATACACCACCAGACTCACAAAACCACTCTTTCTCTGGGCACAACCAGATTTTTATAAGTAGGATTTTAAAACAAAGGATTTTGATAGCTTATTGATTTTGATAGCAATAGGGGAGTTCTGTTGAAGTCTTGATCCTCAGTTGGTGAGAATGTGGCTGTATTTGGTGACTTAAAAAGGCAATTAAAACAAGGTTGGTTAGTCCAAGAGTGGAGGCTAATCCAATCTCACTGTTGTACTTATCAGAGAAACCTGAACCTACAAAGAGGCACAGGGATGCTCTCCCACAGAAGAATGGCCGTGCGGAGAGGCAGTACAGCTCACAGGTCACAGGCTAAGGACAGAATGACAGCAGAAGAAATCAACCCCATGGACACCCTTCATCTAGGACTTCTAGCCACTCAAACTATGAGACATATATTTCTGCTGTTCCTGAAATGCACTCAGTAATATTTTGTTGTAAACACCCTAGGAAACTAACACAGGGAGAAATGGATAACAAAAGAGTTCGGTAGGTCATACTTCAAACATGAGGAGCTAGCTGATAAGTTAAAATCGGACCTTTCAATCATCCATTCTCAAACATCAGCCATCCTCTCCTCACTGCAGGTAATAGGCACAGAAGAACACAGGAGAAACGAAGGCAGCTGGAAGGCCAGGTGAAAGCCCCATGCTATGTACCACCATCATTCTGAGCCTGGACCTTAATGTCATTTTTAGAATATATTGCATACTGTTGACATATCACTGAAGGCAAGCATTTACAAGAAGACAAAAGTCCATAAAGGATATAAAAATTCAGCATCAATTAACATTGTCTGTGAATCAGATGCTGTAATGATGGTAGGAGTATTAATGAACACACATCGTTCTATGCACTTTACACGTATTAGCTCATCTAACTCTCGCAACAGTCATTTGAGGTGGGTGTTACTCAGTCTACAGAGGAGCACTGAAACAGATGCTAAGAGACATAAAATATGGGTAATGCTAGTACCTATCTCAGAGGGTCATTGCAATTATATGTATTTCAAACTCATCTTTGGATTTAATAACAATCAAGAAATGCTTAACGTTATTATCACACCACCTCCCTAATCCACTGAGGCTGAATTTTCTATAAGATGAAATGTTACATTTACAGCAAAGTGGAAGGAACTCAAGGGAATTATGGACAGTAAAGCAAGTCCGAAAAATGTAGGCAAATATTTGACATTTTCATACATAAAGAAAGTAAGAAACCGTAGCGTCTGGACTGACAGAGCAAAATAATTATGAACCATTGGAAATTATAAACAAAGTGAGGTTTCTGAGGCTAAGAAGAAGGGAAAGAGAAAGGATCAAACAGGGATAAAGGATGCTAGTGGGGGAAAAAACAGGAGGGTTAGTAAAAAATTTAAAAAGTAGGGGCCTCCCTGGTGGCACAGGGGTTATCAAATTGTGGCTGCCATTGTGGCCTGATCCAATCCTGGCCCAGGGAGCTAGCCCATATATGGGAGCTGACCCACAGGGCAGGGCAGACCTCTCCTGTCTTGCAGATGCTCCCCTCAGCAGTATATTTCAGTAGATCTGCTGGCTCTGCTCCCCACTTTACCTCTGGTGAATCCTCTCACCCCCTGCACCTTTGGCCTACATCCCAGGTCTTGCATGCATAAATAAATGAATAAAGAATAAATCTTTTTTAAAAAAAAAAGCACACAAAGAGGCACATTAGTTCTTGACTGAAGCACAGAGACTTTAGGGGAATAAGGGCAGGGCAGGAGAGTAAACCAGAGAATCTGTTTAGGGAAATGATAGACAGTGGAGGAAGCAAAGGATTACCACAGTTTTTAGACACTAAGCAATGTTTATCAAAAAAAAAAAAGAACGAAAGAAAAACATAGCTGATCCAGACTGTGAAGGATGAAAAGCACGACTGGTCTCTGTCCTCAATGGCTTACAATCTGCTCGGGCAGATACAAGGCAAAGAGGACCAAAGCTGCTCTGAAAGAAAAGGCAGTCAATAAACTAGGTGAACATGCACATCAGAAAACTCACCCTCAAAAACAGACATACATGGCCTTTGAAATACGTATAGTTTGGGACGGAAACGAAAAGAAGTTTAGTCTCAACGCAGGCCAAAGCAGGACCTTAGTCATGACCCAGCCCTGATGAGCTGAGTGTGGAAGTTCCACACTGCCCAGAGAGCAAGCAGCATGAGGGGGATGGGGATCTGGCACCCGAACATAATGTTCCACTGACTCAGAAGTGTGGGAATGTTGTCTGAAAAGGCCTGAGTCTGCTAAGAATTGATCTAAAAAAGGTTGCTGCTGTAACTCTAGGATGAGTCACTGAACTACAACAAATGCCATGGAAAACCTGTGACCTCCATTCACCAGAGCTGGGCACGGAGGATCTACCAGACTTCTCTGAATGAATAGTCTAGACTTGCTGTCCCCCTTTTCTGGCCACCAACTCCTATGCTTGGAAATCCACCTTACAGGGTGCCTCCTGATCATTATCAGTCGTCTCCTGGTCACTTCGCATCCCTAATGCTAGCAGAGTGCCCAGCAGACAACTCTAAAATGTTTGCTGAGATGAGTCAATGACGTCAATGACGTCAATGAGTCAATAACACTCATCTTGGTAGCTTTTTCTCTGAGTTCTGTTCCTTTTGGCCTTGCTGGAACAAGAATTTCTGGCTAGAAATTCTCTTTCCTGCCTTATTCCATGGCTCTTCTGATTTTCTCCCACTCCTCCACATCCCATCACCTTAGTATTTTCTTGCTCCCGATTCTCCCTTCTGTTCCCAACATGGGGTACAAGCTAAGGCTCAGGCTGTCCCTCTCTCCTCACTCCACACTACATGATTTCTAGGAAGTGATGAGAATGATTATTTAAACCCACAAAATGGGCCTCCCTGGTGGCGCAGTGGGTTAAGCAACGCACTATGAAGCAAACTGCAGCCACTGCAGCACGAGTTTGATCCCTGCTGCTGGCCGGGAGGTGACCCACATGGCGCAGTAGACCTCTCCTGCTGTGCCCACTGCTCCCCTCAGCAGTGTACTTCCATTGATCTGCCTGTTCTGCTCCCTGCTCTGTCTGTGGTGAATCCTCTCACCCCCCACTTCTCTGGCCTGTACCCCAGTGCTTATATGCATAAATAAATAAATCTTTTAAAAAAATAAACCCACAAAATGCTCTAATGTCGGTATTATAACTCCACACTATAGATGAGAAAACTAGGGCTCAGAAATGAAATGATTTACTCAAGCACATATGACTAGCAAGTGGCAGAACTGGGATTTGAACCTAGATCTGATCATAAGGAAGGTCCAGACATCTCCAAAACAAGCAAACACACAAATGAATATTTAAGGTGAAAAATACAAGAATATTACAATTTAGAAAGAGATGGACCATGTTGCTTCCCAGTGAAGCTCCTTTTTCAGGTTATTGCTTTATGTCTTTCCTGGTGTCTCACCTTAACTTCAAACTCACTTTGTTGAAAACACCTTATCACTCTGAGGCATGGAGCCACTTTTGACTGTTCTTTCTCCCTGTTATTTACCACTTTCTTTCATCCCTTACTCCTTCCCTCTCCAGTCTTTCTAGTGCTGTCCAAATTTTAGTTCTGTCACTTCCCACCTGAGGATTACCATCAACTTCTAACTGATCTTTCCATCGCTCTCCGTCTTCCTCCTGGATTCCATCCTTCAGTTCACCATGAGATTAAGATTCCTAAACTGAGGTTTTGTATTTTTCACCGCCAGTTATGAAACCCTCAGTGCCTCTCTTTCAGAGATAAAGTCCAGACTCTTTAGTCTGCTTTTCAAAGCCCCAAACAACCTGGCTCAGCCTGAAGTCTTCAACTTCATCTGCTACCTACTTCACACCTGTAGGAGGTCTCTGCTCCAAGAGCCAGTCTCCTCAACAGTTCATGTCAAGCTGGCTGGCCCTAGCTAAAGCAATCATGTAATTTTCATCCAGACTGAAACCCCTTTGAAAGTAAAATTGCTGCAGAGAATTGAGCCAACAAGCATAAACTGGGATCGTTTTGGATTAAAGGGATTTAGGATCACCATATTCTTAACATTCCCTGCCCATTTTACACACAAGCCAGCTAGTAATGAAATGCTTCTAGGTTCTTGCTAATCTTTTTTTCTCCTCTCAATTTTTCCTATGTCTCATACATTAGGCTGTCCTGGAGTCTCTGTCTTTGTTCTGGAGTCTCCATCTTTGGAGTGTATTCAGGTTAGGCTGCCTATTCAGCTTTCAGTTTGGAGTTCTCACTGGGACCATGTTCCTGATCTACCAGCTGCCTCGTCTCAGCCCAGCCTCAGCCCTTGAGCTAGAGAGCACTGCTTCCTCCACACTGTCACTGCCCCTCCTGTCTCCCCTTGCCTTGGAACTTTGTCCAGCTGCCATGTTCCCTTTGAACCCAGATCTTCCTCCTTAGCCATTAGGATGTCCCTTTCTTTTCTTTTCTTTGATTTATTTATTTATGCATACAAGAGCTGGGGTACAGGCCAGAGTGGGGGGAGGTGAGATGATTCACCAGAGACAGAGCCGGGAACAGAACAGGCAGATCGACTGGAACACACACTGCTGAGGGGAGCAGCCGGCGAGGCAGGAGAGGTCTGCTGCGCCATGTGGGTCTCCTCCCTGGCCGGGGGATCAAACTCGTGCTGCTATGCAGCAGATGCTTCACAGTGCAGTGTTCAACTCACTGCACCACCAGGGAGGCCCAGGATGTCCCTTTCTCTGTCCCTTTATAGCTTCTATAGTCTCTGCCATTTGCTTTGCACTCAGCACAGCCCCACTGAGCAACAACTGACCTTTTGAGAATTTGTTCCATCTCTGTAATCAAAGCAACTGGTAATAAAAGCCCACCATCTCTTAATCATCTCATCCCAGCCTCTAACACATCAGGTTCGTGGTTGAGGACGATGATGATAGGAACCTTTGGAGGAAGAGGCCTGGGGTTGCACAGACTGTCTTCCATTTTCTTGTTCTTCTTCAGAACTCCACTCCCACCCCCACCCCCGACCACTCAAAGTAAAGTCAAACATTCTTCCATGCTGATAACAGCAGCGAGAGAAATGTCATCTCTAATAAACACAGCACACAACAGCTCCCTGGCATGCACAGCATCGACTCTCATGCTTGTCACTCTTCAATCTATACCGAATCCCAGAAGTTACAGCAAGACCGTTAGGGACAAAAAAGTTCTCTGCTACCCAGAAACAATTAGGCAATTATTTGGCAATACTCAGAGGACTGGGGTCCTCACTGCCCTCCAGTTTCCCAGGGGCCAAGGCAGGCCTCCGGCCCCAGCCATGGCCTCCCATTACCCCTAGCCCCTGACTCCCAGCCACCCGTACCAGCTCTGGGCTCTCCCTCCTCCTTCCCTCACCCTAATCAACCAGACATTCTGGCTCTGTTTCCTGAAGCTCATTCACTGGCCTCACTCTCCATGGCCTGATTTCCTTATGACCCAACAGCCTTCAAAGTTTCTAACCATTTAATCACTGCTAAGGGAAAAAAGCATATGTAAAACAAAATGGTACGACTTCATTTTGTTAATTATTAACATGAGAATTTGGAGCAGATAGCTATAGTGGGAAAAGGCTTGCAGAAAACAAAACAAACCATTAATAGTGATTTGGTCATCCATTTAAGTTCCATGGTGAAAGTATACTAACCACATAATAAAATTAAAGAAGCAAAAAGAATAACAGTCGGTATTTACATGCTGGTTTCTTTTTGGCAGCAAGGGTGGGCATGGTGCCCTGCTAGCTGTATGGTTGCTGCCCTCAGACTAAGAAAAACAAAAAACTCTGAGGTTTAGGAGACCAATTTGTGGATCTTAGATGAGGGTGGTTTCCATCTCCGTCTGTGTATTAAAGCAAACCAACTCATGATATTCTCATCATCTCCCTGTAAAGAGCAGGCCACCACCTACACTTTTTGTTTTCTTGCCTCTTCCTTCTCTATCCTTAGTTAAGAAATAAGAGGTGCTGGAAAATTGTTATTTCAGAGGCCCTGTTATATCCTGCTTCACACAGTGAATTATTATTTTTTAATAATTACTATTATTTTCCTTCCTTTTTGCCTTAAAGGTATTGAGTTTCAGTTTATTGAACATCTACTATATGTGAGGCACTGGTGTAGGCCAGAGGAGTTGGGGGTGAGATGATTCACCAGAGACAGAGTGGAGAACAGGGCAGGTGGATCCACTGAAATACACTGCCAAGGGAAGCAGCAGGTGAGACAGAAGAGGTCTGCTGCACCATGTGAGTCCCCTCCCTGGCCTGAGATTGAACTCAGGTTATTGAGGTGATAATGCTGAGACTTAACCCCTAGGCCACAAATTGGGAGTCCTAATTGTTGATGCAAGTTTAAACCAGGAGGTGCCATCATCAGACGAGGGATTAGCTGGTCTGCTCTGCAGGTGTAGAGAAGCATTATCTACCACTGGAAATATCAGATGCCACTCCCACCTTCCATAACTCTCACCAGTCACACAATGGGGAGCTTCCTAACAGACTGCAACTTAGTGACAGCAGTTCAAAGCACTGTCCTTGAGACTATTTACCTGGAGCTTGACTGTTGATTTTCTCTCACCGTGTGTCTTATTCATAATTGTTCTTTTATACCTGGGATTCCTTAACCTGTCAGAACTGCAAGTCCAATAAATTAATTACAGGAAGGTTGCCTTAGGTTGCCTGTGCCTTTGAGGTACCACATAGCAACCTCACTCACCACCCAGTGAATTTCATTTATCTGTCTGTCTATCTATCTATCTATCTATCTATCTATCTATCTATCTATCTATCTATCTATCTATCTATCTAAAGATTTATGTATTTATGCATACAAGCACCGGGGCACAGGCCAGAGGTGTGGGAGGTGAGAGAATCCACCGGAGACACAGTGGGGAACAGAATAAGCAGATTAACTGAAACACACTGCTGAGAGGAGCAGTGGGTGAGGCAGGAGAGGTCTGCTGTGCCATGTGGGTCCCCTCCCTGGCTGGTGGCAGGGATCAAACTCGTGCTGCAGTGACTGCATTGGCTTCATAGTGCATTGCTTAACCCACTGCGCCACCAGGGAGGCCCTGAATTTCATTTATAACATACAAGCAATCCTGAAGTCTGCCCTTCCCACCCGGTCCTTTTCAGTAGCTACAGGAACACAAAATTCTGTTTGCATAGATTATCATAAATATGCCTTTTGCTGAGGACCCAGAATGAGAAAATACCAACTTCATTGAAAAGTAAACTCTTTAAAGTTCAAATTCTGCTTGACAAGTAGGCCAGAGATCAGAACGCTTTGTTGAAATTCAAAAAGAACAATTGGATACTCAGGGCCTCCCCTCCCTTACTGTGCTGTGTGTCTGTCCTTCCTCACTGAGCCAGGCTGGACGGACACTCACCCACGCATCTTTTCCCATCCTTGGCCAGGGTGTAGCCACTGTAGCACTGGCAGACAAAGGAGCCCAGCACGTTCACGCAGAGCTGCTCACAGCCGTGGTCCTCCACCGCACACAGGTCCTGGACTGAGAAGAGTCACAGCATTAGGACACAGCCCTGAGAGAGGGGACCCTCAGGACAGGGCCAGGCAACAAGCAACTCTATAGCACTTGTTAAAATAATTTTCAGGGGTCTCCCTGGTGGTGCAATGGGTCAAATGACACATTTATGAAGCAAACCAAGAGTTTGATTTCCGCCGGCCGGGGAGGTGACCCACATGGCGCAGCAGACCTCTCCTGTCTTGCAGGTGCTCCCCTCAGCAGTGTATTTCAGTCAGTCTGACTGTTCTGTTCCCGGCTCTGTCTCTGGTGAATCCTCTCACAACCCCGCACCTCTGGCCTATACCCCAGTACGTGTATGCATAAATAAGTCTTTTAAAAAACAAAAATAAATATTTTTTAAAAACATTGCAAGTTGTATACGATTAGAATAGAAAAATTCAAAAACAGAAAAAAGTATAGAAGGTAATTCACCAATTATGTCCACCTATATTCCTTTCACCAGGAGTCAATCACTGTTAACATTTTGGTGATTTATTTTTTATGTACATATAAGGAGTATATTTCAAAGTTTAAATTATTTATCTCTATTAAATGCATTAAATAAATTTTAGTTAACGTCAGTTTGTATTTTCCCAAGTTAATGAAAGTACCCTGAAGACATGTTAATGGATCTTGAGAACTAAGCAATGAACAGGCATTCTTACTTGTCTGCATCAATTACCATTCCTAGACTTTGAAGGTTAAAATGCTTTGCAGTGCCGATCTTGTCAATTTGCACCGAAATAATGTGGCAATGTGTTTGACATTTTGCAGGTGGGGAAGCTGAGAAGACACAGTGAAAAAACCCCAACAAAAACATGGCAGGTCTAAATACAGTCCTGAAATGTCAGGTCTGCATCAGTTCCTTTCAACATACTTTTCCTCATTCCATTTGTCTACCAGAAAGATCTTTGAAAATCTTCTTTGCACTCTATTTATTCATCCCAGTAATGAATGAGGAAAAGGAAAAGCCAAAGAAGATTAGGCATAGGTAACAGATTCCTAAGGAGAAATGTTTGTAGGGAGATTAGCAAGCCTATTTTGGTCAATATGTTTTATGTGCCCACAGAGTCCTGAACCCTAGCTATTTATTCAAATGCAACTTAAGAAAACAGTCATTAAGAAATGCAACTTCAGAAAACACTCATAAGAATGCATTTACTGTAACAGAACTAAGACTATGTCAGAGGATTAAAAGATTAAAGGCATTTGGATCCCTTACTGGCTCAGTCTCTCCTTGGCAGAAACAAGCTGATATGACATTATTTCTCAGCAAGAACAACTTAGTTTCATAACGGAACTTGTCTTCCAGTGTCTCCGCCACTAAAGTTGGAGAAAACCAGAGAACATTAAAGGGACTGAAAATATTAATAAGCATTTTCTCTGATTAAAAATTCTCACTATGATTGTTACAGTAGAAGCTCAATTAGCTAGAAAGTTAAATTAATCCCTGAATCCAATGGGATTGTCCTAGGTTTTAGAGTTTGTTGCACTTTTAGATAAATACAAAATATGATTTTATTTCTGACTTCTATTAAATGCACTAAATAATTTCAAAAAATAAAGTCTGCAACATAACATAAAAGGAAGGTTAAAGATTATGGTTTTAAAATATTAAAATAGTAAAGGAAATATCCATCCCTAAATCAATAAAGCAGATGAGAAAATCATAGCTGCATATTTCTTTATCTCCTAACGGTATATTTCTCTCCTAGGTTTCCAATTTGGAACTCTAGTTAAGATGTTCGATGAGTTTAGATAAAAGGAAACACCAAAAATCAGAAAAAAATCCAGATCATGCAAAATGAATAATTAAAGAGTGGCAAAATCTACAGTTAGTTACAAGCGCAGGCCAGAGATCTGAAAAAATTATGAATCCTGGAATCGCCTTCACTTATACAATAAACATATGTGCAGCTCCTGCTTTGCCCCAGGCACCGGGCATCTAGTGCTGGGCCAAGCAGACGGCAGCCTTCCTGCTATCATGAAGCTTTTATTCCACTAGACGTTCTTAACACGAATCTCTAAGAAGAGTGTTTATGGCCACAGAACAAATGCAAAGGTCCCGAGGTGGAACAGAGTGACTTCACTGGAGGAATGGAAGACGAGAGAGGCTGTTCTTCCATGCAACCTAAGTAACTAAAATACAAGCTAGAATGTGACAGGGCTCTGTGCGAGAGGCTGACTGATTCATGGGAATTCAGAATGGGGACTTGTTCCTGCCTGTCAAGGTGGACTGGGACAGACTCCCAGGCAGACGTTGGGTGTGAGAAAATGGAGAAAGGGGAATGCCACCCTGGGGTGACAGAAGAGTGTGCGCGGGTGTGCAGAAATGAACAAGCAGGACAGGCACATAGTTGACTTTCACTGTAGGAATTCCCAGGGAGAACAGTAGGAATTCCCAGGGAGAACAGCACAGGATGGGGAGGGCAACTGACACCGGGTGGCAGAGTGCCCGAGAGCAGGCTGAGTGGTCTGAGCTCTGCTTAGCAGCCATGGGGGCCACTCAAGCTGAAATCCTTCACTAGGGAGACTGGAACCCCCTGCGGTGTGCTTTAGAGGGATAAAAAATATGGCCGCTTCTTAGATTCTCTCAGCGCTGGGAAACATAAAGGACTTTTAGCACAGTTAAATAAAAATCATTGCTCTGTTTGGGAACAGAGGTCATTTCTGAATTCCAGGCCAAAACTGCTTTGGTTTGCTTGCACAGTGATGAGGGAAGTCAGCCCCTTGACAAGAGGACCTTCGATTGTTCCTCTGAGCTTTTGGCCTCACCCATCAGCTGTCAGTGCATCTCTGTCAGTAGGCTCCCTCTTGGGGTGTAGCGCGTGGTCATTACACAGACACTCTGTAGTGAAATGCAGGTGACCCCTGCACAACATGGGTTTGAACTGCACTTATGATTGTATTTTTAAAAATAAATATATTGCGGTGCTCCCTGGTGGCACGGGGTTGAGGGCAGCACTGTGGGGCTTTTGCAGCCATTGCAGTGTGAGTTCTATCCCCAGCCTGGGAGGTGACCCACATGGCACAGCAGACCTCTCCTGCCTCTCCTGCTGCTCCCCTCAGCAGTGTATTTAAGCTGATCTGCCTGTTCTGCTCCCCACTCTGTCTCTGGTGAATCCTCCCAGCCCCCCACACCTCTGGCCTTTACCACAGCTCTTGTATGCATAATTTTTTAAATCTTAAAAAATAGATAAAAATAAAAATAAATATATTGCAAAAATTTTAGAGATCATTTGAAAAAACTCATAACCATGTAGCCCAGAAATACTGAGAAAAAAACAAGAGCATGTCATAAGTGGATAAAATATATGTACACGATAGTCCACTTTGTCATTCACTACTATAAAATATGCACAAATCTAATGACTGTGACACTATATGCCATAAAAATTCTAGTGTATAGTCCAGGCTACTGCAAAGCAACTGTACTGATTCCACTGGGGCAAAGGCAACCATACCGTTGCCTCTTTTTTATTAATGCATGAATCCTTAACACCTGAAAGCAGACATAAATTTTTTTCTTATTTTTTGATATCTAGTGTTAACGTTATATTCCACATCTAGAGTGCTGCGCATCCTGTAAGACAGTATTGCTATAGGTACAGAGGATTCAGCTTATGAACAGATAGTACCAATAAGTACAGTACAGTAATGTATTTCCTCCTGACATTAATCACATTTTCTTTTCTCTTACTTTATTGTAGGACTTCTGTGTAAAATACATGTGAATAGAAAATACATGCTAATTGACACTTTATATTATACGTAAGAGCAGGTTTTACGTTTTTAAGTTTTGGGGACTCAAAAGTTATACTCAGATTTTGGACAGTGCTGGGTTGGCAGCTCTAACTCCTGAGATGCCTGGACCAACTGCATTTACTGTGCCTCCCCTGACACACTAAGTTCCCCAGTCAGGAGGGGAACTACACGAAGTTCTGGCGGTTGGAAAACGACACTCCAGCACATGGAAACAATCTACCTCTCAAATCCCAAGCCCATCTCTGAAAGTGGGGGGCAGGAACTTCTCCACTTGGCCCCCATTCTCTGCTCCAGCTGCCGGTTTGCCCCCACCGCTTTCTGTTCCTGGCAGGAGCCTTCCCTAGTGGTGGTCATAAAGAGATGGTGAAGTTATTGGTAATTTTTATTCTATGATTCATAATTATCTGCTTTAAAAGTTTCAAACAAGAACTTTAAAAGCCATGAAAAAAGAACATGTTATAAAAGAACCCCTTTGAAAGCAGCATTTCAAAAGCAATGAACCAGGACCTCCAAGCAATAACCTTTTTTTCCAAAAGATTCTTCTCTACAGGGTAGGGGTAGGAGATCATAGAAGGCTTTGCAGCACGGTGGGGGCATCTGCAGGACAGTCTGTGGATAACTGCAAGATCTGGTCTAAGGCAAAGTCACACCTTGGCTTCCCCTTGGCACCATCTGGGGACCTTTCAAAAATCTTGGTGCCTGCCCCCTTCCCACCGTTCAGTGTGGCTGGGGGTGGGAAGTGGGCAGTGGTGTTTGTTAAAGCCCCAGGGTGCAGCCTACTTGAGAACCACTGGCACTATAAGAGAAAATTGCCCGTAACCCACACAAGGGAAGGTGCCCATGACCAAGGAGTCAGCTTCCCCTTTATTAACTGAGACCATAGGGCTCAATTTCCTCTTTTAAGCAAATCTCAGAATTATTACTATCCTTGGTCCCCTCTCTGAGTGGCTGAAACCACCCCAGATGCTCCATGAGGGTGCAAAGTGTGGTAGGAACACGATCCCGGCCCTCACTCCTGCATAACAAGAACGGTCACGCCCACAGCAAGCTGGCCCTTTGGCTTCATGTGTGTATTATTGCCTTTTCATACTGTTTTTGGAACACTGAGGATTTATGGCCCCTGGTGGTCTGGACTGTCCCAGGGGGAACCATTGAGGATTTAATTGAATTAAACAAAGACAAAGGAATAAATACAGGCTGGGTTTTGACAAAACAACTTTGCTGTTTTTCTGGCAGTGACCACTTCCATTTGAAACAAATACAGATGTTTTGGGATGGTTCCTTTTGCTTTTGAAAAACAGCACTTCCTTTTCTCACAGTCTGGAGGACTTCGCTAATGGGTAATAAAACTGTGGGGCGTGTCGGGGTGGGGATGGGATCACTGGATCCAGAGTTCCTTTTACCCTTCACCTTCTCTACCAGGTAACAGGCTGCTGATGGCTCAGGACTTCAGTCAACTTTCACCTCCCCTGGGACACCTTCTCCACACTGATGGGGCTCACAATCCCCTTACACTGGGCTTTGCTAGCATTGCCCTCAGCGTCCCACTTGTGGAAGAGAACTTGTGTTATGCCAGGCTTGGCAGGACCTGATCATGTGTCTGGTCGTGCATCTGTTTACCCTGTTGTTCACAGAGCTGGTCTAGTTCTATTTTGATTCCTCCGAGTCTGACACAATGTCCAACACATGCATTTGGTCCTCCAAAAGTGTTTGTTTGCTGAACGACAAAGTGTCATATAGCCTGGGTGTTCCTCGAGTCCGAGCATAGCCTCTTCCATGCAAAATGAGGTCCTGGAAGATGAATGAGGTCAGAAGAGAACTTGTGCTGACTCTGTGCCTCTCCTCATCTCCAGCAAGAGGTATTCCTACACCGAGAGGACTCAGAGTAGAGTGACATTCAGCCAGCTCCACCTGCAGACACCAGAGCTGTCTCAAAGCTGAGAAAGCACTGCCTCGCTGATGGCTGCAGCTGGGTGCCGGCACATTGCTCATTATGTGCTTGCTGGATGGACAAGTGACGTCATGTCCATGTTGCACACACACAGAGCTGTCGGGGTTCCTCCTACCTCTTCTCCCTAGGCTGTGTGCTCTGAGAGGGACAGGGGGAGCTCCTCAGGGGACGTATGGGACACCATGCATTTCACACAGTGGTGGTTTGTGGACTTGCAAGTCTCCAGGCTGAAGTCTTCAGGGCTTTTCTCTGATTACTCCCCATTAGAGCTCAAGTGCCTTACCACAAGAGCAATTTTGCACTTCATTTGCAACTGCCTGTTTCATGTCCATTTCCCCTACTACATGAAGGCAGCCATGGTTTCTGGCATATGGTCATATAGGAAAAAAATTTGATCTGAATGGCTAGATTATTGAATCCATTCATTAATTCATCAAATTATTCAAAGTACTAGGAAAACAAGAATTAATAAAACAGGTGGAAAATAACCCACCAATCCCTGTCCTCAAGATGCTGATATTCAAGTGGGAAGCCAGGGATGTGCTGACATTGGCTCCCACGGACTCACATGACAGCCCCAGTCTCCAGCTCCCAACCAACTCCCACACCTAGAGAGGCCAAGTGAATGCCTTGAAATCAACCATGGGGCGATATTTACATGGCAGAAATTGGTGACCATTACTGTCAGGACACAGGAGTATATCAGGGTAGTCCCCAGGAAAAGGGGAGATTCCAGGTTCCCTGCCCCACCCAAGGGAGGGTGGAGCTGAGCAGGGAGGGGAAGAAGCTAGAGAGGAGATTGGAGAGGAAGGAAATAGGATGGAGAGCCAGAAGGTGACCTGAAGAAGGCACAAGGAGCAGAGACACACGTGAAAAAGCTGTGCTGGTTTCTTGGTCCTGGACTGGTTGAATCCGATGTAGGTGAGAGACTTGTGGGGAGGGTAACAATGGCAGCTTTTATCCTGATTTTCACTGCCTCTTTTCCTCTTGTTTGACTGCTTCCAACCCTTCTGTATGGGTCCCTGTAGGAAGTTGCTTTAGACTTGTGGCAGACTTTCAGGCCTTCATTTGGGCCAATCCCATTTGGCTGGACATTTACCCACAAGGGGATGGGTAACTTTGGGTGCTTGAATTAAAAACTATATTTTCTGTCTTTTCTTTATTGCACACTAATTGTATTAAGCTTCCTTTCCATTAAAGGTCTTATATGTTTTGAACTGATGTGGCAGATGGCCAAACCTATTTTGAGTGAGGAGGTTTGGGGGTTCTAGGGTGCCCCTCTCCCTGCCCCGTAACAGGAGGACATTCCCACATCCCTCTGGGATCTTCTGAGGCCAGCCTAACAAATAAATTAACATCAGTTAGATTAGTAGAAGAAAAAGACCAATTTCAATAACATATGTATGGAAATTTACATGGCAGTAAATTCTAAAGTAACTTATAGTAAATTCTAAAGTAACTTGTGTGACTTATATAAATGATTTTGGTGTCTGTCCTGCTTGTTCATTTGGTAAGATTCAGTTTTCACAAAGGTTAAATAATTAAATGGAGAAAGTACCTATTGCAGGATTAAATAACAGATAAAGAGAAGAGTAATTGCACCTGGACAGATGGTAGGTACTCAGCAAAGCGGTGGGGGAAAAAAGATCATGCCGGGTGTAGCCTGTTTCAGCACAGCACAGAGGGGAGATGGATTCCAACCAGGTTTGTCTGCATCATAATTCTAACATAATGTCACTTTACTGCATGCCTATGAATATGCCCCCTCTTCCCCCCCTCCCCCCACGGATATTAAGTTCAAATGTCGTGGCATTACTTTTGGCTAGGTATTGCTTTGTGAATTCTGTGCTGAATTGATCAGACAGAGCAAAGTAGGCAATTTTGAATCTTATAACAAAAGATCTCACAAAACTGTAGAAATGCCTTGCCAGAGGGCAAGAGTTAGCACATAGCTGAGAGCAAGATCTGCTTGCTTTTCTTAGTTCCTGGAGGGTTTTAGGAGGGAAGTTAACACCATCTGCTCCGTCCTTCCAAATGAAATAAATCAGTGAGGATTTGATTACTAAGAGTCCCAGTGCTGTACTCAAATCCACCCTCATGTTCCCCTGGGCTCTCACACACCCTAGATTGAACTGCCTTCCTTCACTTGTGACCTTGAAACCCTGGCACAGCGCCTTGACCGGGAGAGCTTAGAAAACTTTCATCTGGTTCTACTGGAAGAGGAGCATGGGACAATGATTGTGGCTGTTGTGGTTGACATCATTCTGGGCAAAATCAAAGGGTTTTGAATTGAAATCCCAGAATTTTAGACAAGCCACACTGCAAGCTATTGACACCAGAGACTGTCTGATCTCTTCTTTGGAGTTAAGGTGATGAACACTTTAAAGACATGCTCCACTTTTTCTTTTTTTTTTTTAATCTATAGCTTTTGCTGTTATTTAGCCTGAGATACAGAGAGCAGAACTTACCCATCACAGCAAAAAAGAAATGTTTTATCAGAGCTGTTTGGCTCAACTGGGAAGCAAAGGGGTGTCTATCTGTTGCAACCTGAAGGTTCCCCCAGAATTAAGGCAGCAGAAACAGGCAAAACCCAAGCCTGCATTTGGGGTACCATTGCTTTCATGGTATCTGAAAGCACTAATCTTATTTTGACAGCTGAAGTTTAGATTTAAAGACTTTTTACAGTAAATGTGAGTCATCAGCTTGAGCTTCGATGCTGAAAGAAACAAAACAAATCCGATGTCACTGAGAAAAATAAACCTGTCCTTTTGGGCAAACTCCAGCTGTGTCTTTGGGGGGAGGAGGGGGAGAGAAATCTACAGGCCAGTCTCTCTAATGAACACTGACTCAAAAAATCCTCCCCACAGTTTAATTCTCTTTCAAGCAATACTCCTATTTAAGATTTTTGTTTTCTTTTGGAAAGAGGAAGGAAGTGGGTGTATCCCTCAGATAAAGACTTAAAACAAGTAAATCTGATGGAATGAGGTTAATCAAAATAATAAATGAAGGTAATGAAAAATGCCCTGCTTTAGAGGGAAATTTGCATACAAATGGTTTCACATCAGCATGTTCTTAATAAAAGCCACCTACGAATGAAATCTCCCAAGGAGAGATCTGGTTTAAAATGTCTAGGTTGGCAGTTTTCAAATTTGAGTTTACATCACAATCCCGGGAGGGCTGGTTAAACACACATTCCTGGGCTCCACCCCAATCCCTATTTCAGTGGAACAGGACTAGGGCCCTGGGAATTTGCACCACTAACGAGCTTCCCTGCAAAGCTGAGGCTGCTGTCTGAGGACCACACTTTGATAACCACAGTCTAAGTGCTTGTGAAAACAGAAAAGCAGAGAAGTAACTGCACGAGGCTCAAACTCATTCCCCTAACATATAATTATTCTTTCACAAATGGCATTTTCCACTCACATTTAGTCAGCTCAGTTCTCCCATGGGGCTCTACTTACCCACATTCCCCCTGCACCCCCCACTTTTTTTTTTTAAATAACCCTTTGCCCTGGCATAGCCAGAAGGCAAGCAAACTGTTCATAAGGATCAAGATCTTCAAGTTCCCAGCTTCTAGGGTTAAGACCAAGTTTGATGGTGGAATTTATTTCGCCTTAGGGCAGTCTTAGTAGCAATCACCCATCACCCCTTTCTGACTCTAATTGTGCACCCAGCTTTCTCTCTCCCCCTCTTACTCCAGGCTCTGATTGTGGGCTGTCCTAAAGCTTAAAGCTCAGATCATTAACTTTGCTTTCCATGCTCCCTCCTTCCACCAAGATTTTATCCATTTTCCGGGTCAATTACCAGGTGGGTTGACACAGGCATTTTACCCTCACCCTCCCTCTCCTGCTGCTCCGAATCAGGACTCTCTCCTGGACTCACTAGTTCTTGGTCAAAACCAGGTTTCCTCTCTGAAATTATTTGTCGATCTAAATTCTACTATTTTCCTCCAATCCCCACCCTCATTTTATGTCACAAACTCCTCTTTGGTGCTAGAGTTATTGCTGTGGTCTCCTAATTAAGTCTGTGGGCATGAGAAACACATGCGCTGAGTGGATGGAACGGATTAGAATTGTAAACGGGTTGCATCTTTCATATTTTGTTCCAAGTGTGAGGAGTCTGAGGCAAATCAAGATCTGAGTGTTTCTTGGGTCTTGTATATATGAGTAACCAATTTTTCTCCCACCACTTTGTGCAAATGCCTGGCACATGGAAGGGAATCAGTAAGTACTAAGTGAATAAGTAAAATTAATCAATTAACTAATTAATTTATTAGTGGATGGATGGAATCTCTGCCAACACATTTTACTAAATTCTAATTCCCTACACATATTCCTGCCAGACTCAGTTTAATAAAATGTTCATTTGACTTTGACACCCTGTATTTAGTTCCCTGAGGAACTAAACTGAGGACCACATTGAATCTCAGCGTGGAATCAAATCTCCCCTTAATCTGTTCCAGCTTACATTCCTTTCCTCATCCCCCACTAATGCCCCAAATAAATATTCCAGAACAGGCAGTCTGTTGTAGTTAGTGATCCCCAAAGATGAAGCCCAGCTTTGCTTTTCTTCTCTTCTTTGACTGCCAAGAAGTGTCTCTCCTCCCTGATTGTCCTGGCTTTTCTTCTCTTATAGCTTGTTGTCTTAGTAGCACTTAACCTTCACAGACCACTTTTTCCTTAAATATTCGTGTATCACTTCTACTGTGTTATAAGTGACATATAATAAACTGCATACTTAAAGGTATACAATTTGATAAATTTGACATATCAACACATCATCATTATAATCAAGATAATGAACCCATCCATCACCTCCAAGTGCCCCAAATTTCCTCCTCTCCCTTTGTAATCTCTCCGCCTCCCCTCCCAGACCCAAGGAAATGCTATTCTGCTCTGTCACAAAGATTGGTTTTATAAGTGAAATATCACAGTATGTACTACTCTGCCTTGTTTCTTTCACTCAACATGGCTATTTTGAGATTCTTCAGGTTGTTACCTGTGCCAAGAGGTCATTCTTTTATTGCCTAGTACTATTACATTGCATGTATGTATCACAGTTTGTTATCCACTCACCAGCTGATGGACTTTTGGGTTATTTCTATTGATAGTTTGGGGCTACTACAAGTAAAGAGTGTAATTTGTGTTCAGTACAAATCACAGGATTTTGAAAGCAAAAATTTGTGTTCTTGTGATTCTTTGTTACCGAAGCTTGAGAACCATTGTTCTGGGTTCATGTCCCTCTGCCACCTGGGCCTCCCTGGTTCTCTCCCTCATAAAGACTCTCTCAAACCCAGGCAGGAGCCCCAGACAGGAACAAACCAAGACCAGACCAGTCTTGAGAAAGACAAGGGGGGCAGGGGTGGCCTCATGGCTTGAGGTGGGCCCGGGCTGGCATGGCCCGTGAACCCTGGTGTGTGAAGAAGGCCCATCTCATGACATCAGAGAGAGGACATTTTGTTCTTCATTTTCTGTCTCAAAAGTCCTCTGACTTGACTAAGCCAGCCCATATTGGCAGATGCCCATGTCCCAGAGAAGACAAGAGGCATGAGACAGGGAGAGGAATTTCCTGTGCTCCTAAGAATGGAAGGGAGGAAGGGAGTTAGCAAGGTGGTGGGAGGCTGAGCATTCTGTGAGAAGCCCCTTGGAGAGGGAGAGCTCCTGCAGGGATGGGCGATGTCTAAGAGAGATGCTGATATTGTTTGCTAAGCAGCACGTAGGTGACCTTTCCTGCTCCCCACCAACACCTCGAGTTTTCCAGTAAATTCTATTAAACCCATGAGTATTTGGTATGAGGAATTTTTGCTGTGAAAACTGAAGGAAGGTCAGAGGCTTAAGCAGAAGATCAGGATGATTCAGATTGTACTCAACAAGCTGGGATCTTGGGGTCTGAGGTGCATCAAGAAACACAGAGCCCCCCGGGACTCACAGAGTCCAGAGGGCTTTGGCTTTTATAGGCCACAGAACTGGAGAAGTCAAGCAGATGTTGTCTAATATTGGGGGCAGGGAGGCCTCTGGTGAACCCCTCTTAACCCTGAAACTGAAAAGTGAGAGGAGAAATGAAAATGTGGTTTGGCTCTGTAAATGCAATACTAATTATAACCATTTGTGCAAACTGCTTCCCATTAATGCTTAATTGCTCACCAGGCCGTATAATAACAATTGCACATGGCATGAGCCACGCATCTGATTAGCTGAATTTTATTTGCCCCCATGCAGGCCAGTCTTTTTCATGTCTTGCTTTGGTACCCTGATTGTCTATGGGCTAATACAGTGTTTTACTTACAATTGAAAAAAAAAAAATATATATATATATGGGACACATTCAGCTTATGGGCAAATCTCTCCTTTAAGAGGGGGATTGCCTAGCGTTGGGTCAAATATAAATATATTATCTAATGTGGGGACTTGGCCAAAAAAGAGACAATGTGAGTCTTATTAACACTTTGTATCAATTTTCACATTTTTATTGAAGAGACCTATAGTGTCCCCAGAAAGCAACTAGATTCCCCAAACACCTGTAAAACAGGACTTGAATAATCATTCCCAGCTAATGCTAATAATTCATTCTAATACCATCTTTTTCAGAAGGTAATACAGTGCAGAAACAGTTCCTCAGGGCACAGTTCATAGAGAGAGTGGATAAAAAGATTCTTTAGCACATCCTCCTAAAGAACAACATGGAAGTAAAAGACACCAGCTCATGAGAGTGTCTCCAGTGATCTTCTAAACCCTTCTGAAGCTGTCTAAAGTCTTCCTGAAAGCCTACTGTGTGGCCTGGCTATGGCCTGTGCACTGTGATGGCAGAGTGGGGGTGAGAGAGGGCCAGAACAAAATACGTAGGTTACAAGACCACCTGTCTGTCCTTAAGGAGCTGGTAACTTGGTAGAGTGAGGGGTCACAGGATGAATAAAATGAGCCCAGATAAAAGAGACCACAGAGGAAGACTGTACAGACATATCAGCAAAGCAATCTTACTTCTGCACGTCTTCTGATCTGGGTTGAGGATGTATCCTTGTTTGCACCTGCAGACGTAGGAGCCAGGGGTATTGATGCAGAAGTGGGCACAGCCATGCGCCGAGACGCTGCACATGTGGACCGCTGAAAGAGAAGGTACAGAAAGTTAAGGCAATGATGATGCTTTCTCTCACTCCATCCACCCTGAAAATATTAATTCAGAACACACTGTGAGGGACAGAGCAGGACCCAAAAAGCAACATGCCGTATCCTCCAAGGGGACTTCCAGCCGCTGGCCACACACCATAGACAGATGGCACCAGCAACATACAGATGGGCCATGAAGGGTTGAGGGGAAACGACATTGGCAGACCCATATGACTTGCTTATACCCAACTAAAAATTGGTTCAATATGACCTACAAAAACAGAAAATTCGTGGTTCAATTAATACACAATTAATTAGCGAGCAGGGAGAAAGACAGTTAGATCACAACAGAGGGGGCTTTGGCTAGTTTGTGGGTGTTCAGTAGGCAGCACTGGCGTTGGAGGAGAAGATATTAGTTAAGTAAGGACATGGTTAAGAAACAAGACTTTCTCGGGCCTCCCTGGTGGCGCAGTGGGTTAAGCAATGCACTATGAAGCAAACCGCAGCCCCTGAAGCAAGCGTTCGATCCCTGTTGCCAGCCAGAGGCGGGGGACCCACATGGCACGGCAGACCTCTCCTGCTGTGCCCGCTGCTTCCCTCAGCGGTGTACTTCTGTTGATCTGCCTGTTCTGCTCCCTGCTCTCTGTGGTGAATCCTCTCACCCCCCAAACCTCTGGCCTGTACCCCAGTGCTTGTATGCATAAATAAATAAATCTTTAAAAAAAAAAAAGAAACAAGACTTTCTCAAGATCATAAATCCCAAGAGTAGTGTAAACTTTTTAATATGCAAAAGTGTTACACAAAAAAATTTGGAGTAAAAAATGCATTTATATAGTCCATGCTTTTATAATCTTTGTCACAATTTAAATACTTCTGCACCTAGTATCTGAAGTATGTTGGATTTCAGATTCATCAATTCCTGCATAAGTCTGTCTACAGCTCATAAAATTTCTTTTTTTATCTTAATTTATGACTTCACTCAATATAATGCAATTCAACCATATTTAAAATTAACAAGCATCAGTATAAACAGAGCACAAGCTATACAAATGTTCTCATAAACAAAAAAGATGCACATATGTAGAAACATATTTTGACGAAGCTAAAATAAAGAGGATTTCAAAAGCTAAGGAGAATCTCATTAATCAGCGCTTAGGAAAACTCAGTTACTGATGAATTTGATGGTGTATACTAAATAAAAGTCTCTTTACTTCTAAGAAAGAAATATGGTGGTCAATAAATCAACTAAGGGGGTAAAACTTTTTTAGCTTCTTAACAATACAATTAAGAATGAGAGTTCTGAGTTTATGATTGTATTTTAACTCCTGTAAAATACAAATAACATTAGGAAAGTTGCAGATAAATCCAATTAGTCATTTTAACTTTAGTGTAAAATAAGTTTCTGTGTCATGAACAATTTTCTTAACCTCTTTGTTTAAAAACAGGAATCAAAGTAGCTTTGTAAAGGTTAAAATAATGACAATGGCAAAGTGCTTTAGAGCAGTGTCCAGGTTTTTCATATTAATCATAGATTCTACATAAATTGAGATGTATAGCGTATTTCATGGAATCTAAGATGTACTCCAATTTCAAACATTAAAATAAAGACACATACAATTGACTTCCATTATTCATAGATTCTATACTGAAAATTCACCTATTCACTAAACGTTATTTATGACCCTAAAGTTGAGACATTGCTTTTATAGTCACTCATGGACATGCTCTGAACAAGGAAGGTGGGAGTCACCTGAGAACATGCCACAGCTGAGGTTGACAAGACTACGTATATTCTGGGGCCTCCCTGGTACAAGAAGGGGTTAAGCACCACACTGAAGATTCTGCAGCCACTGCAGTGTGAGTTTGATCCTGGGCCAGGGAGAGGACCCACATGGCTCAGACCTCTCCTGCCTCACCTGCTACTCCCCTCTGCAGGGTATTTCAGTCCATCTGCCTTTTCTGCTCCCCACTCTGTCTCTGGTGAATCCTCTCACCTCCCATGACTCTGGCCTGTACCCCAGTTCTTGTATGCATACATAAATCTTAAAAGAAAAAAAAAAGACTATGCTCTGCCTTCCCATTCAAGCTGTCAGACTCTAAACTAGTATATTTTGACTCTTCAAACAGGTTTGTTTTAGTGCCACGTTTTTGCATCAGTTTTGGTGTTTAAAGTGGCCCTAGTGCTGCTGAGCTGCTGTTAGCTGAAGTGAAGTACTCATGAAGTACAGTTTGGTGTTCCTAAGTGCAAAAAGGCTGAGATGGCCTTGTGAGAAAAATTGTGTCACATTGGGTGCACTGAGTTCAGACACTGCTATTGGTTGTAGTTCAATGAATTAATAAAATAGATCAAATATGATGTCTTTAAACAAAAACAAAAAATAAGACTGTATTGATCAGTTGACAAAAATGTAGCTGGCAGCTGGCAGAAACCTAACTCTGTATTTCCCCCAGGAGCTGCGGTTCAGCCTTTGCTAATTCAGCCCTCACCGTGACTCTGTGACTTTAAAGAACATAATCGCCTATGTCTAGGAACCCTAGCACAGTCACATTTTTGTTTGGATAGCATCCCCTTTCTAGAAACTAGCCTTCCTTCTTATTCCAAATACATGGTAAGGTGGGGGGCTGCTGTGTTGGCAAGAGGCAGTCCTTCTTCCTGGCTGTCCTTGGGCATGGAGGGTTTGACCAACAAAGTCCTGTTTGGCATTCAGAACTAGGACTGCGGAAAGGAAGGCTTAAACTGAGGGTGAGTGCAACTTGGGTGGTGCTGACAGGGTCATGTTCTCTCCCAATGAACTGAATGTATGGAAGATGAGACTTTCCAAACCTCAGTGATGCCATCTGCACCTTAGAAGATCTTCATCACTGTTGTCTGAGTGCAGATTAAAACCAAGGCCATCAGCCAAGCACACGCACGCATACATACACTGTGTTCTAACATACCTACTTCTGCAGGTAAAGGCTCCATTTTACAGATTTGTTCAACATCATACACGTGGCAGGTGGCATGGCTGAGAGGCGAGTCTGCTCTCCCAACCACACAAAGGCTTCCTTAGAGCTTTCCCCCTCAGGTGAGCATCAACCACATAGCTGGTCCAATATAGCTGGACCATGGAGGCTGCCATCAGAAAATGGCTTAGCCTAGGAGAGGAATTTACAACTCCAGACATTCAAAGGAGAGAATGAGCCAGAGCCTCGAAAGCAGAACCCTGTCTTGCCTGACTGTTCTTGGGGAATTGGTTTAACCAACTCACTAGCCTGTAAAGAAAGGAAGAGCAGGATGCTACCTCCCCAGCTTTTCCTGACAGCCTAAGTGCTTTATGGGTGTTAGGTACTGATGTCTTTACTTGGTATCTGATAAAGAGGGCTCCTCAACCTTTCAAGATGGTTGATGAGTCTGCTCAGCAGAACACCACAGTGCCTCGCTGGAGGAGCTGTGCTTCCTGAAGGGTGGGTAGGGCATTCAGTTCCCAGCCACACCTAAGCAAACCAACCAAGGAACGGAATAATCAGACGTGCTCTTGGAGCTTTCTGATTACAACAAAGATGGTGGAGGGGGGCAAATCCAAACTGGCTTCTAATTTTGCTGGCTGGACATCAAGCCCACAGAGAAGGTTCTTCAGATAAGGCCAGCATTCTCAGTCTCATCATATCAACTTATTTGCTGATAAATCCAGAGCACATATAAAAGAAAGTCTCCATTGCCATTTTTAAAGACAAATGAATAAACTGTTATGGAACCAACTTCTGTTTTAGTATTTCCACTAAAAGGGAACATAAATTCTGCAGAAGTCATTTAAAGTCATAAACCTGAAAACCGTTTGCAGCACTGGTAGAACTTTTCCTAGTGACTTAGGCCATGGCACACCACAGTAACTCAGTCCTTCTGTGGCGCCAGGGAAAATGGCACTTCTGAACACTTTCCAAGTAAACTGCAGAGAAAAACTTTTTTCCCTTCATGGCATTGATTTCTTAGGTAAATCTTTTGATTCTGGACTCAAGAAACAATGGGATCTCTGCTTTTTGAGGTTACTTCCCGATGGGAATTTTTTTTTAAGACACATCAAAAGCATAATATTCTCCCTCCCCAGGCTTTTAATGGGGCGTATAGAGGAGGTCTAGGGTTTATCATATTTTGAGAACTGATTCTCAAAGCCCCCAGAAAGGCAGGTTCCTGAACCTGCAGATGAGACTGGTTATTAATCTCACTCTTCATACTCATACTCATGGGAAATACTTGTCTTTTAAAAATAGATACTTCCTTTTGTGTTCCCATCAAAGAAGCATCTGAGCTGGAGGAGACAGTGACCACTGGGGGTGAAGAAAGCACATCCAGTTTCTAGGGACTAGACTGAGCCCATTTGACACCCTGGGTCCCTGCCCTCCACCAAAGGAAAGGACAAGAAGACTGCTGCAGAAGCAGGAGGCTGGGGAGAGAACAAGTTGACCTGCCAGGAAAAGCTGAGGCAAGAGCTTGGGTTGAAGTAAGTGAGAGAAGCTTGGCAAGGAAGGGAGAGAGAAGTCTGGTGGAGAGAGAAGTCTAGGGTTAGAAAGCAGGAGAAGGAAGACCACCCTCAAAGTAGAAGAACACAGCTCAAGAGTTTAGGGAGGCATCCCCTTACAGGAGAATGGATGAACTGCCACCTTAACAGGTGAGAAGGCACCAGGGCCAGATCTTGGTCCTCCCTGTGCACTCAACCTCTTTGCCCTTTGAGAAAATATCCACTACTAGCACCATCATGAGGCAAAGATGCCTTGGTATTCCAAGGAGAATATGTTATATGTAAGGAGAAAATGTTAATATATGTTATATATGTTATATGCAAGGAGAAAATGTTAATATTTTTGCCCTTTCATTCCCATCTCTCTTCCAACTCATAAATTCCAACTTAGCAAATGTCAGGACAGTTCAATGTGTTGGAGAAAAACCACCTATCTATTCTTACTCATTCTACAGTTTGAGTTTATATGTCCCTTCCCCAGGGAAATCTCCCTGAGCCCCCTAACCTAAGGTAGGTACTTGGGTTATATGTTCCTTCATGCCCTGAATTCCTCCTCCACTGTTACAACAGCCTCTACTTATTTGCTTGTATCATTACCTGTTCAGTGTCTTTCTCCTTGGCGAGATAAGCCCAAGAGAATGTTGTATCTACCTTTGACTTTCTGAACACCCCTTGCTAACTTAGTAGCTGGGATAAGACTAGAACATGAACTAGAAGCATGAACACTAGAAAATGAGCAAATACGAATGCCCCAAGTCCCCAAACAGCCATAGAGGAGCAGGACTTACTGCACAACTTGTTCTGGAACACCGAAGTCAGTGACTCAATCTGGCTGAAGTTAGCCACCAGGAAGACATGGTCCTCATGAGGCTCACTCCCAATGGCCTTCAGGGTGTTGAGGTCCACCTGGCCCACACCAATGGCAAAGATCAGGATGCCTGTGTCCCGAGCCTTTGCAGCCACTTTGGCAACCGAGTCCTGAGGTCTCCCATCTGTCACGATCATTATGACCCGAGGCACATTCTCCCTCAGGGGCCGGGCCCCTTCTGCTTCTGAGAATGCGATGTTCAGGGCATACTGGATGGCCAGGCCTGTCATGGTGCCCGTGGACAGGTGTCTCATCCTCTTGACAGCACGCTCTACCTCAGACTTCCTCTTGAAGGTTTTGAGGGAGAACTCATTCTTGACGGTGCTGCCATATTGCAGCAGACCCACTCGGGTGACATCAGGGCCAATGTCCAAGAACTGTAAGATGTTCACAATGAACTCCTTGACCTTCGCATAGTCGTGGGTGTTGACGCTGCGGGAGCTGTCAATGATGAAGACCAGGTCTGCACGTTTATTCTCACAGGAGTTCTCTGAGGAAAGAGGGGAGGTCAAACTCATTAGAAAAGTATTAAAGAAAGGACCAGTGCAGGGTCCTTTCAAAACTCCTATTTCCACTGGTTTCTCTTGCCCATCTGGGAAAGTCATAAGGGTGCATGTAAGAAGACCTGGGTAATTATGAATATTGACCACAAACAGACACAATTTCTTTTTAAATTTATTTATTTATATGTATTTTAAATCATTGTTCATTTTGAAACATTTGAAAAAAATGTTTGCCTTCTTTTCTCAAGTGTAGTCCCCATAGAATTTCCTCCACCAATTTACCTGTGCACCATCACATGGTCCCCTGTGCTCCTCTCTCCCTTTTTCTAATCCTTCTCTCTCCCTCTCCCATGCAGGAAGTCTCTGGTTTATAATAGTCTGTTTTTGTCTTGTTGTGTCATGTTTTATATTATTATTATATTTTTCCCTGATGCCTTATTTGGTTCCCCTATACTCTTCCTATAAGTGAAACCATCCGATATTTTTTTCCTTCTGAGTTACCTCCCTGAGCATAATTCCTTCTAGCTCCATCCATGTTGCTGCAAATGTCATTAGTTTATCTTTGATTGCTGAATAGTATTCCACTGTGGATATATACCACATCTTCTTGATCCATGCATCCATTTGGTTTGTTTCCAGGTTTTATCTATTATAAATAGTATTTCGGTAAACATATATTCTTTTGAATCAATGTTTTTGTGTCCTTTGGGTAGATCCCTAGGAGTGAAAGTGCTGGGTCATATGGTAGCTCCATTTTTTTTTAAAGATTATTTATGCATACAAGAGCTGGGGTACAGGCCAGAGGCATGGGGGGTGAGAGGATTCACCAGAGACAGAGTGGGGAGAATAGGCAGATCAACTGAAGTACACTGCTGAGGGGAGCAGTGGGCAAGGCAGGAGAGGTCTGCCATGCCATGTGGGTCCCCTTCCTAGCCAGGGATCAAACTCATGCTGCAGTGGTTACGGAAGCAGCACTCAACCCCTTGCGCCACCGGCCCCAGTAGCTCCATTTTTAGTAGCAAACAGACACGGTTTCTTTTCATAAAATGAACACTTTAGTTTCTGGGAAGTTGTCAATGCAGTTTTTAAGACAAACACATTATTTTATTATTTTCTGTGTAGCAGTACTGGATGTGCTTTTTATTAAGCTTAGCAAGATACTACAGGGAATACAGAGCAGCTTAGCATAAGGAATAATGCCAAGAGTTTACAGTCTACCAGGGGAGACATGAGCCAATAAAAGAATAACTAGTATGGAACTATGTAGTGCAGACACTGGGAGTTCAGAAAACAGGGATATCAAGGGGCAGGGGTCAAGTTGCTGGGCATGAGCTGGCCTTACAGATGCATAGTGTTTAGACTGAAAGAAGAAAAACATGAGAGGAACACATGAACTAAAGCCAAGATGACATGAATGTGGCAGATAACAGAATCTACAGTAAGATACTGCTAGACATTGCAGATGAAATTAAGTAGGAGGGGTAGTTATAAAGCTGCTTCAAAATGGCCTTCAAATTCAGGCTGAGAACATGAATATAATGCCACAGGTGATGGGCATAATATGATCCTCTGGCTAGAAAGTGGATGGGACGTATCATCTTTGGACTCAGATCTCACCTATAGGCTTCTTCCTTGGGTGCCTGTTACTTTTTCCCAACTGAACTATGTCCTTGTTGCAATGTTCCTTGGTCAGTCCCTCCTCCATTTCCACCACTGTTTCCTGGTAGTGTTTGAGTCCATTTCTCAGTCACTTTAATGTGACAATGGTTTGGATCACCCACCTTGCAAACCAATATAGATATGATCAACTTTTTATTACGTAACTTCCCTAGGGGAAAGAAAGGTTGATAATGGATGTGCAGAGAGGCCTCCTGCCTCAGAGGGAGGAAGCCGAGTATTCCTGTTACATCCAATGCTCCGAGCTACCACCGCCACGCAAGGGGAGACCCTCCTCCTCTCCACCCATATCCCAAAGCTCTCTTTTTCCTGGACATTGCAGCTAAGTCTGAATTTGACAGGGATTAGAAAAGGGATCCCAAGTGTTTGCCCTAAATTCCAATCACCACAGCTGCAAGAAAGAGACAGAGAGCCAAAAATGAAACACTGCATCCAGTCATCAGAATGAGGAGTGGGAAGGGCCATGAGGTCAGCCTGTGCAGGTCAGCGTGCCAGGCCACGCTGCTCCCAGTGCCAGTGCACACATCTCATCCTCTGCAGCCTCACGCATCTAAGGATTTTAGGGAAGGAGAATCACCCCTAGATACCAGTCTCCCGGCAGGAAACCAACCTTCTGCTTCAACCACGTATAACGCTGGGAGCTGTCTGAATTTAAGGTGTTTCTTAAAACATAGCCCCCAGAATCTGCCCTTGAGGAGCCAGGGGTAAGCTCAATGTAAACCTTGACATTTGTAGGGTGTTTTAAAATCTTTTTTTCCAGAGCATTTTCCTTACTACGATCTCATTTGATTTTCAGAATAAGCTCTTAAGAGCTCAGTGTATCACCCTATAGAATAAATGAGAAAATGGAGGCACTGCATTTCAAAATCTCTTATAACTCAGTAAAGGGAAAAGTATATGGAGACCACACTAACACCTAGCTCCCTGGGAAGTTGGAGATCTTTAGGCAATAGTGTGAGGAAAGAATAGGGCTCAGCACATGGGGACCTCCAGCATGTGTTAGATTGATGATGGGATTATGCCCCCATAAATCCATCCTCATTTGGAAATGCATCAAGTCAAAATTGCATTTAATATAGAGTCCAAGAAATGCTGGCAACACATACACTGTGGGGGATCTGTTGTTTACCCTCATGATCGCTGGGATGTCTGGGACTTGAGGCTGCCCAGCACCATGAAGGAGAATCACACCATATATCTCTAGCCCAGGAAAAGTTCAAAATTCAAAATGTCAAGTATGATTTCTACTGAAAGTGTACAGCTGCTGGCACCATTTCATAAAGCTGAAAAATCATAAGTCAGGGACTGTCTGTGCAGGCATTGCCCACAGCACCCCTCGACTCTCCCTCCTCTGCCCCCACTTGTGCAGGTTCAGGCTGGGTAGGAACAGGCTGCTGCTTACGGCTGTACGGGCACCTGCCCAAGGAGGAGCTCCAGCTGACCTGAGCACTGAGAGGCACCTGGAAGGCAGAACTTTTCCTCAGTTCAATGAAGGTATTTGTGGTGGAGCAATGGCTGCAAGTCAGAACAGTGGAGGACAGACCTGCAAGACCCAGGGATGACCTCAAGAGTCAAGCATGAGACTGGCCCTCTGCAGGAGCCACACCTGTGCCACCCTTACATCTGAACTTACTGCAAGGAGAACATGACCTAGTGATCTCCACAGGCTGAGGAGACCAGGAACGAGGCTCAGAGCCTGCACACAGGAGGAATTAAATTTAAGGCTGTCTGGAAAGGTGGCTGAGTGGGAGATTGCAGATGGGCCCCCTGAGAATGCTCTTCCTCTGGAGAGCTTTGTGAGTAGGGGATCCTCCTGGGACAGGAATTCTTAGGGGCCCTTAGTCAACATCATCCCACCAAGCATCACAATCAATTTAAAGGGAATTCTGGGAGCTCTATGGGGAATTATGAGCTAACGTGGATTAGTTCCCATCAAAACAAAGAGCAGCCATAATGCCTGGATATTACAAAAATACCACAAAAGTTTGAAATGTTGTTAGAGGTCCCAAGGGGACACTGGGGTGGTTATGAGTTGAAAAGGCGTCCCTGCAGCCTAAGTGACCGAACTTTCTTCACCATGTCTCCTCAGGTTCCTTGAGGGTCAGAGCCACTGTCTCACAGCTTGTCTCTGAAAAGGCCAGGTCAGTGGCTCCCAGTAAGCATGTTGCCTCCCAATTCCCTGAAGGACTTGTTAAAGACTAACACCCGTGGGCCACACCCCCAGTTTATGTTCATCTTCTAGAGTGGCATCTGACAACTTGCATTTCTAGCACGTGTCTGGGTGTAGTCCACACTCTGCACACTATTAGTTTAGGTACAAGAGAAGTCTCTGAAGAAAAGTTCTGACAAGAACTGTAAATTCCCCAAAGTAGGAAATCAGTCTCATTCATCTTCAGAGCCCTGCGGCCAACATTTGTGAGAGTAAATAAAATGCTGGATGGTGGAGCAAAGCTTCAGTTGGAAGGGACTGAGTCAAGGAGGTGGCTGGAAAGCACAAAATTAAATATCAATAGTTCTAGAGCAAGTCTGGGCCCTGCAGTTAGAGTCAGATTCTAGGACACAAATCTCATTTATGAGAGAGCACAGCCACTTTTGAATGTTTGGTTCATGGTCTCAAAAACTAATAAAGGTTAGAGCTGGAGGAATTTAAATAGAATGGAAGTCACTCATTTTTGCAGAAGGGGATATGGATGACTCTACCTCCGTGTGACCTCATTAGACCAGATATAGAATGCTACTGGTGGCCCTTCCACTGTCTCATGGTGAGACCTGAAAATTCTCAATGCAGCTGGTGTAACAATATGAGCTTCACAAGTACACGGGGGCATTCCAAACTATTTGATGTGTAATGACTTATAGCTTCTCCAATTGGGGACTGCTCAGAGAGGTTTCCAGAAAAATGAACCTTTTTTCCTGTGTCTTCCTCCTGCCTATTGGTTTAGATAACAGCTTTCCCATTTCTCTAGCCTCAGGAAAGGTCACACAATGATCTTCCTTCTGGCCCCTCACAACAGGGCTTTTGATAGAAATAGGAAGAAGGTTTGTGGGCACATCATAGAACGTCATTCCTCAAACCATGAAGCGGAGGTCTGGACTTTGTCAACGGTACTTCCAGGACAGTCCTCTTAATTCCAAAGTCCATGCATTGGGCAAAAGAATCTCTCTTACCCTTGTAGAGAATGAACCTGAGCCAGGACAACTTAAAGCAAAGTTCCTGCTCCAATGGATCACAGCGCACAACCTCAGAACTCTTTCCTGCCCTCAGGGAGGCAACCTTGTTCTGGCTCCCTTGCTCTGGCTAAATTCAGTCATGGCCATGTTATTGTAAAGTGACTTTTTGGTGCAATTGCTGAGTCAGGGCATGCTTGCAAAAGGGAAGGATGTGAGCCTCTATGACATGGGTAAAATCATTTCATCCAGAGACTGAAAGGAGCCCCTTAATACTCAGTGAAACAGCAGTAGTCTATGAACTCAGTGCAAGTTCAGTTTTCACCATTTTTGTCTACGAGATCCCACACCTCTACTCAATCTCTTTGACCCTCAGTCTCTTTTTCTTTAAAATAGAGATCAAAAAAAAAAAAAAAAACTCACAGGGCTACTGCTAGACTCAAAGAGAATATAATGATAACTTAGAGTTACTATGTGTTGAACACTTAGCATGTTACTGAGCCTCGTTCTGAGTTCTTTGCATGAATGGATTTATTCATTCTTCACACCCACTTTAGGAAGTAGGTGCTGCTACTATCTACTCCCTTTTTACAGATGAGGACAGTATGTGTAGTAAGGCCAGATAACTTGCCCAGGGTCTCATACTTAGGGAGTAGAGGAGCTGTGATCTGAACTCATCTTGTCTGGCTCTGCAGCTCACTCTCCCCACCCCCACGCTGTGCTCGGAAAGGATCTGTCTTTCTACACTCACTGTTTCCAGCATGCTCAAGGTGCACCAGGTCCACGCTGGCTCTATGAGGTCAGTTCTTTCCTTGCCTGGAATCTGGGCCTGAAAGCTGTGGCCCAAATTTGCCTGCCTCCTGCCAAGTGCTTCTCCCTTGCTAAATACCTATTTGTATTTTAATAATAAAATGATGAAAACAGATGCTTGCTGCCCTGAATAGAAGCATCCCAGTAAATCTGACTGCTAGTCATTCACGAACTCATTCACTTGACAAGTGCTTACTGAAAGTCTGTGGGGGCAGGGCCCATGGAGACTAATGGGACAGGAATGATGGAAAGCCGAGGTCTATCCTCTTTGAGGAACAGGAGTGCTATGGTCTGGACAATGGGTGAAGGACTAGGCTGGGGAGGGAAATTGATTTTAGAAAATGTTACGCTTCATAAAAATCCCCATCAAGTTCTTACTGGCACATGGTCTGTGGGCATTTCAAAAAGAAGAACTGTGAAATTTTTCATAATATAAGTGAAAAAATTTAAGTATCTAAGACAGGGCAAAAGTGAATGGACTAGGATACTAACTATGATTTCTGGGCAGCATGAAAGGTCAATTTGAGGGTGGTGATCGTGACGTGGAAGTGAGACCAGTAACACAGTGGTGTGTTTTGATCCATCTACATTCAATTGCACAGACAGTTGAAGGTGGGGGGGCGGGTAGTGAGTTGATTTAACCAGGACTGTTATTTAGCCAAGAGAGAATAATGCATTGGGAGCACAACACAGGTCGTCTACAGAGTGATGATCACTATAGAATTACACTGGAGGCAGAAAGAGAGGAAAAGAGGGGGTAAGGACAGAGAAAAAAGGGGAGCAGGTACAATGTATTAAAAGTCCATATAAGGTGACAGAACTGTTGGAGCTGGAATGAGAAAATCAGATTTAAAGTGAGATTCTGAGGGACTGCAGCTACTGTGAGCCCGAGAACCAAAGTACAATGAGAGGGGTGCGGGACTGAGCTGTAGAGAAGGACAGGAACACTGCAGAAAAGGGAGTCCACACTACTGAAGGATCATTCACACGGAGATTGAAATCAGCAAGAATCACGACACCTGCAATGTTGGAGAAAGTGGCGGTGAGCCAAAAGCTTAAAAGCCAAAACTCTTCTCGTAACTGGGATCAAACAGAGGGTTGGTTTTTCTTTTAATTCCCTAAGCATGACTAGAACCACTGTGAGACGTGATTAAAATGTCATAAAGAGACAGAGATAAAAAATTAACTCACCCACAGGTTGAAAAGGACACTGGGGAGAAAAATTAAAGCTGTTGTTTGATGAGAGAGAGAATACATGAGCCAGCCAGGACATACAAGCCAGTGGGAGTTTAAGCAGAAAAAAATATAGGCACAATTATTTTTCATCTCCCGATGGGCTAGATCACAAAGACCACAGGAAACAGATAGTTTGGATTTCAGTCAGACAAAGGACTGACACTAGTGAGGAAGAAAGAAGTTTCCACATATGTAGAACTGCTAGGTGGAGCCAGTAATTCAGCATCTATTTAAGGAGTACCTATTATGTAGCAGGCTCCCAAATGAGCACAACAGGCCTTCAGACAAGTAATAATAATGAGATACAATGAAGTAAGTGACTAAAAAATAGAGTGGAGGGAAGGGAAGGCTGAAGGAGGGAGGCTGAGAAGGGGAGGCTCGTCAGGGATGAGGAGGAGAGAGACCAGCTGTTGGGATGGGGCCCAGGCTCTAGGGAAGCCTCGGCATTATGACTGGCCTCTGGCCTCTCTTCTGCTCAGCCTGGACTTGGTCTCCAGATTCTTTCAACACGTACTGCAGCTACCTACAGACGATGAAATGAAATCATTTTGCCAACCTGATTGTGGACTCTGGTGCGTCAACAAAGGCTGAAGTATTCAATTGCATCCACTTCTAAGAAAACAAATAAAGGTATATTCGCTAATCATGCTTATGGGGCATTGTCTGATTAATACTGCTATATTACTTTTCAGTGAAAAAGCAGACAAGGCTGACCACATCAGCAGTTCACGAAGGAGGTCTGCTAAGTGGACGTGGGCTCAAAGCAAAGGAAAGAGAAAGAAATAGTCTGTCAAGCAGGACACATGTATGTACCTGCCATTATAAGACTATAAAACAGCACATCAAAAACTCAGGGAAATTGCGACCCATGAACACTTGGTTTCTGTGAAGTGACCTGAATGGGACTGTCAAAGGAAGCTGGACAGACAGGTGCGTGTAACACAGCACTTCAATTCTGCCCATGGTCAGGCACCATCAGCCCACAGAGAGGTGGCCTGTGGAGTAGCCTTGCGTGGGTGTGTCCCCAGGTGACGGCCTCCAGACTATGACATGCTCTCGGGGATCACAGGGGAGCTCACTGATACTGCAGAGGCAGTTTAGACTAACTTTGATTTTTTGCCCCCACTGCAACTTAACCTGCTACTCCCCTGTGTTTTGGGGAACTTGCTAGGGCACCATTGCCCTTGGCCAGCTTCACTGATCAGAGTCAAAATGACTGGACTTGGCAGCTGTCAGTTCCCAATATAAATGAGCTCCAGATGCTGTTTCACAAAAGAACTTCTTCAAAAGCCAGTGCCCTAAGGGTCATTGACAGGAAGGTCACTGAGGCTCATGGGAGGATGAGCTAATGCACTCCAGTTTCCTGGACCTGTCCTCACTCCCTGCCCTATGCGTTGCGCCCCAGCAATGTCAAGCTGGGTGGCTCCCCACACCATCCTCTCTGCTGGGGATGCTCTTGATTCTCTATTCCGTCTAAGGCCTGTGATTACCTATTTTTGAAAACCTCCCTCCCCTTGAGTGACCTCAGTGACCTTACTTTGAGCTACCTGGCATACACCGTCACACTTTTTACTTCTAAGCATTCTCCTCCCAGCATCTCACACACAGAGCTACCCACCATAGGTAGTATCTTCTAGGAATCCTCGTACTCAGCATAGCACCAGGAATGTCGATGCTGCACCAGGGTCTGTCTTTTTTCCTTCAGCACACAGAAGTGGTGGGGAGAAGAGAAGTTGCAGATGCCCCCCCAGGAACTGGAGAGGGTTGGGAGAGTTGGTTGGTTGAGGTACAAGAATAGCCCACAGGAGGGATCCTTAATGTCTTGATGACCTCAGAAATTCCTGGGTTGCTCATTCTGGGTGGTACCCCAGATCCAAAGCATCACAGTTTCTGAAGCTGGGGCACAGGAGCCTGCACCTGCAATTGCTCCAGGGGATTCTGAGGCATGACAATGATGAGAACTCTATCCCAAGGGACATGCGAGCCTGAGAGACAATCTGCCACAGAACCAAGAGTCTCCAGAAGAGAAGACATGACAGTCCATGCCCAGCACTCACCTGCAGCCCCCACTGCCCCAAGACCAGGAACAACCCTGTAAGTATAGCAACCTGCACCCTAGCATCTCTTGCCTGTCCAGATCCACATTCTGTTCCACCATCAGATCGGGTGTATGGCTTTCAATTAGGTGCAGCAAATAAACAAGGTATGCATCATATTAACCCCAACTTCCAGAGCAGGACTCTGGTGCTTGGAGAGGCCCAGGGTGAATGAATGATGGTAAACAGGGATTTCAATCCCAAGCCGGTCCGATCTTAGTACCTGCATCTTTAGTCTCCATCTTCCAGCAAGTGAACTAGCAAGAAGGAGGAATATACCTCAGACAAGAACTTTACTCAGTTATCAGATAACACATTAATCCCCAGGTAGACTCTGGGGAAGACCAGCAGTGGAAACTGGAGTTAAAGCTCAACTCCAGACCATTCCCTTAAGTGCAAACCTCCCCACTTCACCCTCTGCCCTGGGTCAGGTCTCGGGGGTATCCTGAGATTTACCTGCTGTACCTGCCTGAATCTGAAAGTGTCCTCTAGCACCAGACTTTATGTGCAACAATGTCAATGCACAAATATCATATTTACTGGCCTGCAAGCTCACCAAACCATAAGATAAACTTCATCTTCATTTCATTGATGTCTTTAGGGCTGGAACACAGAACGCAGTAAACTGAGGGCCCTATGTGCAAAATACAATGGCGGTGCTGGGATGCTGATGTGTGGAGGATGCAGCCCCTGGCCTCGGGGAGTGTACAGTACAGAGAGTCCCTGAGACTAGCACATGTGGCGGCGGGATGAGGCCGGGCAAGATGAAGTATTATTCAATAAACAAACGTGCCCAGCCAGAGCAACCAAACCAGGCTCACAAAGAATAGCAAGGAGAGACTGTCCTCCAGAATGAGGAGGCACGAACCCAGCAAAGGTACCAAGCAAATTTGACCTCCTTGACCTCTTGGCTGGCCACCTCCCCAGTACAGCTGCTTTGAATGCCTGATTAGAGAAGAGCAGAGGCGGGAGATGGTTGGGGGAGAAGGGAAACTGGCTAACCAAGCTTCCCTGTTCTACCAGAATCCCTCATTTTCTTCTCTGCTCACTAATATGTTTGATCTCTCAATCTCTCTCTCTCTCTCTGTCTCTCTGTCTCTGTCTCTGTCTCTCTGTCTCTCTCTGTCTCTCTCTCTCTCTCTCGTGTGTATGTGAGTGTGTGTGTGAATAAGCTAAAAAGCCACTGATACCATCCACGGCTCCATGTACCATCTGCTTCTCTCAAGTATACATCATCAAGTACCTAAATGCCAACCTTTATTCTGTAAGTTCTATCCAACACCTGTGAGCAGAAGCAGACTTCACAGGCAAGAGTTGACATTTCAGTCTTGTCAGCTTTGCTTGTACATAAGCTAACAACTATTACCAAGAAGAGCATTTGTGGAGCAGAGAGATGGGTGGGCTGGGAGGAATCCCCCTGGCTGTGGAGGTAGGCATTGCTCTGTGGAGATAGGGAGACACGTGCCCTAAGGGACCCCCGGTTGAGGCCAGCTCAAGTTCTAGTTGTCCCTGCCGACTGTCATAAATTCCTCCAGGAGCACCGTTCTCAGAGGCCCTCAGGGAGTGAGCACCACCCAGCCAGCAAAATGGAAAAGAAAAAAAATAAAGAAAAAACATGCCACATCACACCCGTCTCCTCTAGTAACTATTACACGAGCTGAAAGAAAAGTGACATCGTATGAGGCTTAACAACTGTGGTTTCCAGAACCCTGGACAATTTACTTTGAGAGGAAGCCAAAGAGAAAGCTGCCCCAGTTTAGCCCTGGAGAAAACAGTTTCCAATGAACTGAATTTCCTTGCAAGGTAAAGCAGTTTGCTAACGTTTCACTAAAAAATGCCCCTTGTGCCTTCTCTTGGGGTTTGTCTTACAAATAGGTTTTCTTGCAATTGATACAGAGAAATATAAGGAAGCCCTGAAATAGTTAACGGTTTTAAACCTTTAAAAATGAGTACAAGATGACTTAATACATACAGAATAATTTGGTATTCTCTATCAACACTCCTCTCACCATCTCTCTTCATTTCTCAAATTGAGAAATGAGTCATAAAATTGTACTGTGTATACACACACACACACGCATGCACACACCCCACCCATCCCCCAATACAGGGAGCATAGAAAGCAGTGGGAAATAATTAGGTGATTTCTGCTCTCTGCAAAGTGAAAAACTGGTTTTAAAAAGCAAACTGGCACTTGGCCCATAGGAGCATCTTAGCCTAATAAACTGGGCAGTTGCCTCTGCTTTTTGAGAGTTTTGCAAATGGAAATCAAGGGCAGAGCAGGAGACCTGTGAATAGCAAAGTAGGGTTGGGCTGAGAGAGGGGTGCCAGGAAGAAGAGGCCCTGAACAGAGATGCAGAGCTTTGCAGTCTTTACCCTGGAAGGGGAGGAGCTCACATACATATAGAGACAAGGGGCAGAAAGTTCCAGAGCCCTACACCAGCAAAAGCAAAGTTTGCCTTGGGAGACACTTCTCTCATCACTGGGTTTGGTTAAACTCTGCAAACATTACAGAAGCCCTATCTCCCTATTTCCCTGACTAGGTGCTGGGGGCATGGTACCAGCACCAGTCGTAGCCTGGGAGGCACCTATAACCATGTAGAGCTAACAACATAAGACTTGTAAAAAGCACGAGCAGTTTGAGCCTGGAGGAAAGCACTGATCCCAAGATAGTGAGTGGGAGGATTCCTGGAGAAGGTAGTGGTCATATATGACTTTATATATTGTTACATAGTTCTAGGTTGTGCAGGTATTGGCCATGCAGAGTTAAAGTAGGCATGTTAGGCAAGGGACAGCGTGAGCCAAGGCTGGAACAGAGTGGGGTGTACACAGTCAGGGGTAACTAGATGGTCTGGGACAACTGGAGCTTTCAGGACAGGATAGGGATGACAAAAGTCAATGAGAGCCAAGGAAGGATTTCAAATGTCCTCCTTTAGGACACATTCTAAGGACTTTTCACTCTGTTGAGACATCACTTTTCAACATCCTTGGCCCAACCCAGACTGAGTCTTCACAGACAAATCACCTTTGCATGTCCTCAAATTCACATTTCCAACCTGGTCTAAGGTATAAACTGATGTTCCATAAACACACACATACACACACACACACACTAACAGAGGAGACATCAGAGAGAATTTTAAAACAGTTCCTCTTAGGAGTGAATTTCTGCTGCATGTTATCTGACCCTGGAGTAAGTTTAACTGACAGACTTAGTCAGTGGAACTTAACCTAGTCAGTGAGCTTAACTCAGTGCTGAGACCTTCCAACTCAGCCCTCTTAGATATCCAATTCCTCTACCTCTTTTTCTCTCCCTAATTAATTCAAATTTCAAATGAAATAAGTATTGACTGAATGTCAGTTGACACTCAGCATGAACTCCCACCTCTTTCTGTGAGTTTTCCTGTACTGCAGAAGCTAAAAAGATAAAACAGCATTTTACAGACTCTTGCAGTTAGGGTTATGGGTAAGAATTAGGTAATGTCAACAACTAGATACTTTCACAAGTGGAAGTGAGGTATAAGTTGTTTCTGTCGACAAGCAAAGTTGGATAAAGACAGATTTGGTGCTGTGGGGTCTGCTCATTTGCTTCATCGATAGAGTAGCAGCACCTGGATCCCAAAGGTGGGTTCCTGGGTTCCTGCAGCCTTTTCAACAATTACATAATCACCCAACCCCCTACTAAATCCCTCTCTGCTTAAAATACTTCAAGAGCTTTTCCTGCACTGCCCTTGGTAGACCACCTCAACCCCTCAACATGGCTGCCTTCTTGATGCCTCTCCCATTCACACTGGGTTCCTACTGAGGGCTCTAAATACATTAGGGCAAGAAAACCCACCTGGGCATACCGTTCTTTCACAAGCTCACCGGAATGCCTGACCCCTCCAAGCCTGAAAGAGAAACCAACTCTTCTTCTCCCCAAAACCTCTGTCTACGCTCATGCTTCTCTCTACCATGACTACTCCAAGCACCTAGATTGTTCTTTCTTCTATTCATTTGGAAACTTTCTCTCCATTTTGATTCAGTGCTTAATTTTCTCCACTCTTACTTAACTCATCTTTGGTTTCCACACCCTAAAATACACTGAGACAGAATATTACACAAAAGAAAAAATGTTGAGCCAGAAATTTGTTTTCTCATCACTCAACAGAGCTTGAACAAATACTCAGTTCCAGCTGCTACAGTTGATTCTATTAAATTTAGCACTCAATGTTAGGGTTGCTATGGAAGTGAGAAACAGCATTTCAGGAATCCCTCATGGCCTTGATGACACTGGTTTCTAGGTTGTTTCACAAATATTCTTTTTTGCAATTGATAGTTAAGACGATTAGTTAAAACATAAGATACCAGGTTTAATGAAGTGAAATGATATCTCTTACAAATCTAATCATTGCAGTATATTTAGAATATGCAAATTGTAAAATTAAAAGACACCTTAAAAGACTGGATTCTATTTCCCTGTTCTATAAATGAAGGAAGTAGGTGATGTTTTTCATGAGGGACACCCAATCCAGCCCACCTTTCCCCCACCACATACATTGTCCACAATGAGCAAGTTACTTGCTCTCTAGGCTTAGTTTCTTCTTCTGAAAGATGAGGACAATGATTGAACTACCTTAAAGAGTTTTCATGAGGATCAAATGAATATGTATACAATACTTAGCATGGTGCCTTGCACAAAATAAAAGCCAAATTTCATTTTTTTTTTTTTTTACTATTCTCAACTGGTATTGTGTTGAGAGTTATATAGATGCACCATGATACAGCACAGAAATCAATGGACTGGCAATCCAGAGACCCAGGTCCACTCAGTCACCAGCCAGGTGACACTAACCACACACTTTTTTTGAGCTATACATGAGTATATCACTTTTGAGCTATGTCACTTTTGATTTTAGGGTTGGACTTAATGATGCCTCAGTTCTTTTCCAGTTCTAGGATTCTGTGGTTCTAAATTAAGTTAGAAGTGGCTCTTGACTTTTATAAATAGTATATCTATATGTATAACAAAAGCTAACATTCATTGAACAATGGTTTTTATATCAGCAGAATGCTAAGTGTTATACATATTCTAATTCATTACTTCTTACAACACCTATTGTCCCTATTTAATAGGTGGGAAAATAGGAGAGATGAAAGTAGTTTGCCCAAAGTCTCACAGTAAGTGGGGGACCCAGCATCTGAATCTAGAAATCTGAATTTAGAATTCATACTCTTCACAATCCATCTATAGGAAATGTGCATGCACGTGTACACACACACACACACACACACACACGAGTGCAGCCTGCATGGGTTTATATCGCATTAATCTTCCCTAGTTGTAATTGTAAGGTTCTCTGCAGACTGTATGTATAAATTCCCAGCACAAAAAAAATCCTAGCTCAAAAAGGATTTGGGAAACTTCCTATGAAATGAAGTAATTCTCAGTTCCTCATTACACCCCAGAGATTATCATCCTTACCAACATCCCTTACCCAGATGATGATATTCAGCCTTCTAAATGGTGTGTGTGTGTGTGGTTTTTTTTTTAACCTTTGTTCCGCTACAAAATATTCTCAATCCATTATCCAGGGGACTCTTTAAATACATGTGCAATCATGTCATTCCTTTGCTTAAAACCATCCAGTAGCTCCCAGCTCTCTCAGAGAAAAGTCAAAGCCCTAATAACAGCCCTCAGAGCTGCCATCTTACTTCTCTGAGTCACACGACACAATCTCCTACTGCGGTACACACTTCAGGCATACTTCCTCCATCTGCTGTTCCCTTGGCCTGGCACAGTCTTCCCCTGGATTCAGAGATTACCCCCTCACCACTTTCGGTTGTGAGTTGAAAACTCACCTTCTCAGTGAGGCCATTCCCCTCACTCAAATTAAGACATCCCACTCTGTGGAGAGTTATTGGTTCTTTGGTGGTAGGTGCGGTGTAAAAACTACATTTTTGAAGAGATATAAACCTGTACTCTTAAAACATATACAGTGATGTCAACCAAAGTTACTTCAAAAAAATACTAGAGAAAAAACTGAGTAAAATAAAATTCTCCAGCCTAACTTCCCATCATGCCTACCCCTCTTCCTGCTTTGTATTTTTCCATAGCATTGATCAACTTCTCTCATATTGCATATTTTATTTATTTATATATATTATTTATTATTTATATATTATTTACTTCTTATAATGTGTTTATATCTAGGGGCCTGAACACAACAGGACAGTGTCAGACTGAAACATGAAGATCTCTTATAAACATTAGTTCTGGAAAAATGCCTTAAAGCAACATCCCTGATTGTTTATATTTCTAAAATTATATAGAAGTAGGATTAAATCTACTTTTGCATGAGAAAACTTCTGACTACAATAGATAAAAAGGGTCAAAAAATGAATGAGCACATATTAGTCACATAAAAAAACTTGTAAAAAATTTTTAAAGGTGGGGGGGTGGAAGTTTATTCTGTCTTGCTTTTGGAGCAAGACCAATACCACAGAATGGAAATTACAGGATAGAGCCTCACATGCTATGGAGGAAGAATGGTGTGGACAGATTTTAGTCAGCTATTTTTCAAGATTCCTAGAATAATTCAGAGTTGTAAATTGCATCAAATACATTTTAAATTTCACTTAATACATTTTTTTCCATTTACCATGCAAGATTGCAATAAAATTAATGCCTTGGCATTCTTTGTTTTAAAAAAAAACTGCATCAACCATTTGGGTAGCTTTTCTTGACCTTCCATTTTTCATCTTAAATATTACTGTCTTCTTTCCATTTTGTGTACTTTCAGGAAAATGGTTAACACAGTCAAGTGAATGACATTAGTGGCTGCCTACTTTAAAATATAGTTCTCTCCTTAGCCCTTTCCTACTCTCTTGCTAAGATTTCAATCAGCTAGGAATAGTCGAGATCATAATTCCCAGAGATTCTGTTACAGGGCAACCCTAATATAAAATGGGTTTGCCTGACTGGGTTTTCACCCGCGCGCGCTTGAACGGCACTTATAATGCCCCAACTGCAGGCACACACAACAAAGGTTAATAAAGGGTTTTATTTACAAGGGAAGGAGAAATAGCGTAGTGANTAACACAAGGGGAAGAGAGGGATACAGATCTGTAAATATCCTACCAGTTCCTTGGAGCTGGAACCCAACAGTGCGCTGAGAGCTGACTCCCAAGGAAAAAAAATAGGACCCCCCAAGGCCCACGTGTCTGCTTTTATATTCAGCCTGGCTGCTCAACTCCACCCTCAGTCAGGTCCCAGTGATCCACTCTTCGATAATGACCTTATGGGATTTGTAGTCCTTGGATCTTGTAGGTCTGGAATGGGGGTCGAAGTCCATAACCTATTTTGTGTAATCCATTCAGGAGGGTCTTTCCCCCTAACAATTCCATCCCTGAAAATTCCAATTCCCTGAAAACATGGGTTCAAACAGACACTTGGGTGCCCATGTTCAAGCAGCATTATTCACAATGGGAAAAGTGGAAGCCACACAGTGGTGTGGCTTGATAGATGAAATGACAAACAAAATGTAGCATATACATCCACTGAAATATTATACAGCTGTAAAACAGTGAAATGCTGACCCATTCTACAACATGGACAAATCTTCAAGACATTATGCTGAGTGAAAGAAGTCAGGCACAAAAGAATAAAATTACATCATTCCCCTTACAGACAACTTCATAGAGAAAGAAAGTAGGAAAGGGGAGACACAGGGACGTAGGAAATGAGGAATTATTTTTTAATGGGTATAGTTTCTGTTTCAGATGATGAAAAAGTTCTGGGAATAGACAGTAGTGAAGGTTGCCCAATAATGTGCATGTATTTAATGTTTCTGAATTGCACACTTAAAAAAATTAAAATCATTCTTGGTTTAACTACAGTGAACAAACAAACAAATGCAATGGATTAGAAAAGTCAAGTATTTCAATACAGTTATCAAAATATTAAAAAGAAAAAAATTGGGGCTATAGTAACGTACTTTTAAAAATAACAAAAACAATATCAAAAGGTAGATCTACTGCCTAGCATAATTTTGAAGTAGTGGTGAGTGTAAACAGTATTTCCAATTATCTTGGACAAGCACAACGGTCACCAAAGTATCTGTGATCTCTGTTGGTAGCACAGTACTGCTGTGACTCTGTGGTTTGTGGTTTATAATCACAACAGAAGGAAGTGCCAAATTGCAGTTAGAGGTTAGTGGAAAGGATGTCATTTTTTCCTGCTGAAATTATGGAGCTCCTAAAGTCCATCCAAGTGCTCCTTGGGGGTTCGTGGACTCCCCGTGAAAAATTTCTCAGTAGATGATCTCTAAACTCTCTTCTAATTAAAACAGTGTGATCTAGGAATCACTTAATGGTTTTACCTTTGCATTATGGATAAATTCACATCTTCAATCAGATTTCTCTTATCTGTGACTAAGGATCATGACAAAATCTACTTCTCCATGACTCTGTGAGGGAAGGGAGACAAGGCTAGCAATAGTGTTTTGTAAAACTGTGAAGCTCTTTTATAAAGGCAGACTATTACCAGGGAAAGCTGAGTCCCCAGAACCACCTTCCCTTCATCTCCCAAATACCCACTCCCTAGGTCTCAAAGTTCCTTCAGAATTTTTGCTAAGAGCTTAGTGAAGTATAGGAACAAGATGCTGGGTACTTTGGTTAAAGAATACCATACCCTCAGAGGGCGGACAAAATGGGTAAGCACACTGAGCATTGTAAGTTAAACAGAGCTACAAGATAAATAGCAGCAGGGTGACCATAATTAACAATGCTGCTTTGTATATTTAAAAGTTCTGAGAGACACCTTAAAAGTTCTTATCACAAGAAAAAAGACTTGTAACTGTGTTTTGATGGAGGTTAACATCATTTTAGGGTTGTGATCTTACAATATATGTATATATAACATCATTATGCTGTATACCTAAAATCAATACATTGTCTTATGTCAATTATATTTCAATTTAAAAAGAATGTCATGCCCCCTGCTAAAACAAGCAGTTATGAACTATAAGGTATACTGACAGATTTGAAAATACAAATAAATTGGACACTTTAAAGGAAAATACCAATTCTGAGAATAGATTCAAGAAGAACTAGAAAATCCAAATATATTAAGGGCTCTTAAAAAATTTAATTACTGAGCCTCTCTGGTGGCGCAGTGGGATAAGCAATGCACTATGAAGCAAACCACAGCCACTGCAGCATGAGTTCGATCCCTGCCGCCGGCCAGGGCAGGAACCCACATGGCGTAGCAGACCTCTCCTGCCTTGCCTACTGCTCCCCTCAGCAGTGTGTTTCAGTCAGTCTGCCTGTTCTGCTCCCCACTCTGTCTCTGGTGAATCCTCTCACCTCCCATGCCTCTGGCCTGTACCCCAGCTCTTGTATGCATGAATAAATAAATCTTTAAAAAAAATTAATTACTTGGCAATATATCTTCTCTACAGAAGGCATCAATCCCAGCTGCCTTTATGAGCGAGTTCAACTAGCTGCTAAACTAGTGTCTTCTCTCACAAATCCTATAGAATTTCCTCCAAGTGACCCATGTTACCTAAAACTGCAATTTGTACCAAGCCCTAAAGTATGACACGGAGTAAGCTGGAATTGACCTGGCAGGACCCTGCAAGTATCGCTGGCACGCAGAGTGACTCCTTGCACACTATACTCAGTAGCTGTTGAGTGAATATCATTTATCTAAATGATAAAACTAAAACAAAAAATGTGCATTACAATGAAACTATTCTGGTACAGAAACAAAGGCTTTTGATGACTTTCCTATTCCTGTTCATTTTGGAGCCTGATTTTGATTGGAAGGGGACTGGAGGAGCCTGATTCCTTCAGGAGTGAGACAACCAGGACAGCCACAGGACACTGGCATTTGGGCATCTGTGGATGAATGACCCTCGAGGGGTCATTTGAGACGCTTCCCGAACTACCCCACCAATAGGTCCTAAAGATTTGAGGATTCTTCATCTTACACTGGGCACAGCACAGCCCCTGGAACGTGGGAATCCTCAGTGCACATTTATTCCACAAATGGATCAAGTACACTGTACAAGCCCCAGTGTCAATGCTGGAGATGGAAAGCAGCCTCTCTCAGCTCTGCCAGAGCTAAGTCTTTTGGCTAAAACTCCTCCGTGGTTTACTTCAAGATCCAACCTGACCTGAAAGGCCTCTGGGCTCGCCCTCCTACTAGGGCTTCTCACGGCTGATTGCCCCATGCGGAACGTAAGCCAGTGTGCTTTTTCCAAGGCCCCTCCTGGCTCTGAGCTCAAGTCTCCAGATATCCAGTTCATCTTTTTTCTCCCCTGGATCCTCCCCCTGCAACAGCTCTTTGTCCAGGAGGCTAATGGCTTCCTCTTCGATGCTCTTACTCAAAGACTGGCTGTGGGCCTATCTTACCTTCACCCTCCTCTTCTCTTCCTGGCCTCACCATCCTCTGAGCAGCCAAAACACACACACCTTTTATCTGCCCTAAATCAGCCTCTCCCGGCTATACTGAAAGAAGGCTTTTCTGAGCTGGTGACTCTAATTCTTGGTTTTTGAAAAATCTTAAGGGTCTGGGTTCTATATCCCTCCAATTGGTAAGTTGAAGTTCTAAGCCCCCAGTACCTCAGAATGTGATTTTGTTACAGGGCAACCCTAATATAAAATGGGTTTGCCTGACTGGGTTTTCACCCGCGCGCTTGAACGGCACTTATAATGCCCCAACTGCAGGCACACACAACAAAGGTTAATAAAGGGTTTTATTTACAAGGGAAGGAGAAATAGCGTAGTGAATAACACAAGGGGAAGAGAGGGATACAGATCTGTAAATATCCTACCAGTTCCTTGGAGCTGGAACCCAACAGTGCGCTGAGAGCTGACTCCCAAGGGAAAAAAAAAGGACCCCCCCCAAGGCCCACGTGTCTGCTTTTATATTCAGCCTGGCTGCTCAACTCCACCCTCAGTCAGGTCCCAGTGATCCACTCTTCGATAATGACCTTATGGGATTTGTAGTCCTTGGATCTTGTAGGTCTGGAATGGGGGTTGAAGTCCATAACCTATTTGTGTAATCCATTCAGGAGGGTCTTTCCCCCTAACAATTTCATTTGGAGACAGGGTCTTTAAAGAGGCAATTAAGGTCAAATGAGGGTGTTAGGCTGAGCTCTGATCCAATATAACTGGTGTCCTTAAGAGGAAATTTGGATGCAAAAGGGGATGAATGCCCCTTTGAAGTCACAGGAGAAGAGGCTTGCAAGCCCAGCAGAGGAAGCAGGTCTGCCAACATTCTATCTGTACTTCTAGCCTTCAGGAATGTGAGAAAGTTGCATTTCTATTGTTTAAACCATAAGTGTGGTCTGTTACAGTAGCGCTCACAAACCAATACACAACTCAAATCTCCATAATGTTTTCTTTCAAGAATGCATGAAATGTCTATAGGTTGATTATTCAGACAACTCTTTGAGCTATCTCTCATATTTCCAATATCTAATAATCATTAAATATTTAAACATGACTTTTCAAAGTAAAGATGATATATCAAAATTATTTCAAAACACTATAAAATATTTTTTAATGTTTTCCAAGGGGCTTGGAGAAAGACAGAGGAGTGTTTTATCAACTTGCTAAGTTAGGGAGGAAAAAGATCTTAATCAAGAATGCTGTATGGGGACCACCCTGGTGGCACAAGGGCTTAAGCACCACACTACGAAGAATCTGCAGTCACTGCAGTGTGAGTTCCATCCCCAGTCAGGGAGGTGATCCACATCCAGCAGACCTCTCCTGCCTCGCCTGGTACTCCCCTCAGCAGTGTGTTTCAGTCAATCTGCCTGTTCTGTTCCTGTCTCTGGTGAATCCTCTCACCCCCTACATCTCTGGTCTCTACCCCAGTTCTTGTATGCAGAAGTAAATCTTAAAAAAAAAAAAAAAGTGCTGTGTCTACCAGGACTACACTTGAGGGAAGAAATATGTACTGTACAATAATGAACAACAATGTAAAACATTTTTTTAAATTAATAAAAAGAAAAATAATAAGAAAAAAGGAATGCTGTATCTGGATGAAGAAGATAAAATTTAATTCAAAAAAATTTAAATTCCACTTTTTAAAAAAAATTTTCTATATGATAGCTATTAAGTCACTCGCCATAAAGGTTTAGTAAATTTGGTTGACTACAAGCTCTATATGAATTAACCAAAAATAGCAAAAGCATTTTACCTGTGGTCATTCACTCATTCTTTCATTCAGTTAACATTGCCAGACAGGTGACCCGGGAATGCAACAAATTAACATGTTGCCAGTCACTAAAGATTTCTCAGTTTCTTTCTGGTTAAAAAAAAAAAAAAGCTAATTTAAATGATCCTAAGGCAGGGCCCTCCCTGGTGGCGCAGTGGGTTAAGCACCACTGCAGCATGAGTTCAATCCCTGCTGCTGGCTGGGGAAGTGACCCACATGAGGCAGCAGACCTCTCCTGCCTGGCCCGCTGCTCCCCTCAGCAGTGTGTTCAGTCCATCTGCCTGTTCTGCTCCCTGCTCTGTCTGATGGATTCTCTCACCGCCCCGCACCTCTGGTCTGTACCCCAGTGCTTGTATGCATAAATAAATAAATCTTTAAAAAAATAAAAATAATGATGGGGCCTCCTTGGTGGCACAGCGGGTTGAGCGCCACACTGTGAAGCATCCGCTGCACAGCGGTGCAGGGAGGGGACCCACATGGTGCAGCAGACCTCTCCTGCCTTGCTCGCTGCTCCTCTCAGCAGTGTATTTCCATAGCTCTGCCTGTTCTGCTCCCTGCTCTGTCTCTGGTGAGTCCTCTCACCTCCCGCAACTCTGGCTTGTACCCCAGCTCGTGTATGCATTAAAAAAAAAAAAGATCCTAAGGCAGATTTCTCTTGCAAAATAAATATTTAGCTTTTTTTTTTTCCAAGAGAGGAAAATATCCTTTCTTCTGGTTAATTTCTAATTCTGCAGGCACCTCCAAAGAACCTTGGAACATATTTTTTGTTTTTGCAGATTACAGATTTCTTTAATCCTTTGCCCATAAGGCCTTCCCTTGTGGAATTCATTTCCACAATTTATGCAATTTGTGCCTAAGAAGCAATTTGTTCCCTCCTGGGCTAATCCAGGGACTACAGAATTTCACATGGAAGAAAAATATTTCCTTGAAAGCACAGGTATTTGGTTCTACCCTCCTTTTTAAGGTTTCAACAAGTCTAGACTCTTCCAGAATACACCCTCATGTCCTATTTTCTCAAAAGAAACATCCTCAGGTCTTTCTACTATCTTCCACATGTCCTGGCTTGGAAACTTTTACCAGACTTTGTAGCTCCTCTGAACCTTTCCTCTTTGCTCCTTTGTTAGTTCACTGCTCCTTCTAGGTAGTCACTTAGTGTCTGTCCTGTACCTGCCACATACTGTACCTGGCACCACCACCCCCACACAGGTTGAGAAGTGCAGTGCTTCTACTGTGGGAAGATTAGAAGTGTTTCCATTGAGACCTGCAAGCTGAGTCCAACTCCATTGGAGGAAACAGAGGTGGTGTGGGCCATGCTACTCATATTATGTGACAAAAGTCCGGTATGAGGGATACTCCTGAAAAATCAGGGGGTCCATAGCTGGCCCCTACCAGATTCCTTTTTTTTGGACTAACTTTATAATTGCAGTTCTGTGAGTCTCTTAATGTGCACTCATTGAAACATAATTCACGGGGGCAGTTGTAAATTTGGTTGTCAAACAAAAGAGTTAGATGTAATGCATTTACTGATAGACAGATATTCCAACACAAACCTTTATGACTGGTAAATGCTGCCACTAATTTTAAAAAGCCATAAAACCAGGAAGAGTAAAATATGGTTATTTCACAAATCCAAAAGTTAGTCATTAGGCAGTCTCCCAGACTTTCCAGATGATAAAGGAGTCACGTAGACTCTCCCTACCCTTCTCCCCTTCCTTTTGCCTTTGTTCAACTTAAGTTGAGATCATACATAGAAAAATTCTAATTAGTTTTAGGTTTAGAATGAAGTTAGTGACTCCTTTTGAAGACTACTGTTAGGTTTAACGATAACTTAGGCTTTAGTATTTCCCTTTAATTGGGGGCTTATAGCTTTTTGGGTATTGACACTAGTGTGACCTTAGGCCTTGTGGCTATTAGTCTACCTTACACTCAGTGAATAAAACATTTACTTGTATTTACACAAAGTTGCCTTGTCTGCTTTAACATTGATAAGTAAGCCTGTGAATTAGGATACTGATAGAAATATGTTTCAGATGTAAACTTTACTTCAAAGTGGTGTGTGTCATAAATTCTGAATGGGAGTTGCGGGACCCCAAGCTGTCCTTGAAGAAATGTAATGTTTGTTAACTGCCTGCTCTACGCAGGTGTTGAGGGAATCTCACTGCTTGCTTGTAAAGTATAAATAAAGACCTGCTGAGACTCTCAGGAGGACAGATACCAAATTCCATGCAAGTCTGGTGCTCTTCCCCACTTCCCCTCACTCGCTGATGCTGTTCCATCCTTGGGGGACCTGGCCTTCTGCCGTAGCTGGCCTTTGGCACAGAGGAAGTAGGATTGTCAAAAAGCATCCGAGAAGAGGGCATGGCAAGCTGACTTCTCAATTTCTACCTTTGCTGTTGAGTAGTTGTATGACAATCACCAAGACATTTTAACCCCTCAGTTTTGTCATCTGTAAAATAGGGATAATAATACAATGTAGAATGAAGCATGAGCTACCTAACACTATGTTTGGTACATAGTAGGTGCTCAAAAAAGAAAAAGGAGTTATCCTTACTATTATCATCAGCTAGGAAGACCTGGGAGATTATTGGCTCCCAAGGAGTAAGATTTTATTACTCCCCCCAACTCAAAGAGCACCAACTATCAAGAAGAAGAGAATAAATCGTTATGTCACCCACTGAGAGGCTGTTTCCTACTGCTCCCAACCTCCCCCCCCACCCCAATGCCAAACAAACAGCAGGTGCAAAATGCATGGGCAACTGACAGAATGTCCTGGAAATGAAGAAGGAAATGAGGGAAGGAGAGATTTAAGAGAACTAGATAAAGGAGAGATATCGTAAAGAAAGGGAATAAACTGTTTCATAGAGAGAAAAAGGAGAAAGAAGGGGAGAGAGAAATCTATAAGAGAAAATCAAGGTATTTATTAATTGGCTAGAAAGGTTTTAATGTTGTGGCTTATCAGATACTATGCTCTTGTCATTCTCCTAGTATTAATCATAAGATAGGAATGAGGCATTCACCTCATACCGTTTATAAGAGATGAATGATAACAGAGGCATTGGTTTCTACATAAAACAGATGCAGGCATGAAGAGATGCATTTTATGGGAACCATATGCCTGTCTGTGCTCCCTCCCTAGGGTCTATATTTCAGGCTGCCATTGTCCTGCAGAGGATGCACGGGGGTGTGATTGTGCTTCAAAAGGATTTTTATTTTTTAAGCCTATGCCTTTGCTATAATTAAAACAATTGGATAAACTTGATTCACACAGCCTTCATTTTTTTAAAGATTTATTATTTATTTATGCATACAACAGCTGAGGTACAGGCCAGAGTCCAGGGAGGTGAGAGGATTCACCAGAGAGAGAGTGGAGAGCAGAACAGGCATATCTGAATGAAATACACTGCTGAGGGGAGCAGTGGGCAAGGCAGGAGAGGTCTGCCTCGCCATGTGGGTCCCCTCCCTGGCTGGCAGCAGGGATTGAACTTGTGCTGCAGTAGCCGAGGTTTGCCTCATAGTGTGCCTCATAGTGCGTTGCTTAGCCCACTGATACCAGGGAGGCCCGAGGCACTTTTCCTTTGTTCAAAGGCATCTCTGCCCCTAAGCCAGTCATCCTTTCCCTACAAGGGGTCTTTCTAGGTTTGCAGAAACCCTGACAAGTTTGCCAAATCATTTTATTGCCTTGAGCCTCTGGGCCTGAAAATGGGATAAACCCATAACTGCCTTGCAGCAATTTGTCTTTTTCCTCCCGTGGATGAGAAACTTGTCCCTCCTCACAACCAGTGAGACGCTGGCTCAGCAAGCAGGGGCAGGTTGGTGCAGTGAGAAATGAAAAACACCCAGTCCCGGTCATCAAGGGTTTAGAGTCTACTGGTAAAAGTGAGGCAAGACAAAAAATAATGAGACCAGGAATTCCTCTAGGGTAGATGCCAACAGCTTGGCAGACGACCTGCCTTTCCTATGCCAGTCCCTGCAGGGGCCTGCCTGGCTGAGCAGGGAAGGAGGTGGCATGTGACCTGGCCTGGCTGATACTAGGAAAGGTAGTCCAGGTGGAAGAAAGAGAGTGAACAAAGCGCTGGAAAGCTCAGGGAAAGAAGCAAGAGTTCTTTTTTTTTTTTTAAGATTGATTTATTTATGCATACAAGAGCTGGGGTACAGGCCAGAGTCCAGGGAGGTGAGAGGATTCACCAGAGACAGCGTCGGGAGCAGAACAGGCAGACTGACTGAAACGCACTGCTGAGGGGAGCAGTGGGCGAGGCAGGAGAGGTCTGCTAAGCCATGTGGGTCCCCTCCCTGGTTGAACTCGTGCTGCAGTGGCTGTGGTTTGCTTCATAATGCGTTGCTTAACCCACTGTGCCACCAGGGAGGCCCAAGATGAGAGTTCTAATCATGACAAAGGGACTTGAAGGGACTAGAACAGGGTGGCCCCCAAAGGTGGGTTTCTCTAGGAACCAGACATGCTGGTGGTTCTGACCCCTGCATTCTCCCTCCCTGAGATGCCAACTAATGTCATTTAGAGAGATTGTTTTAAGATGTGGACATTTACTTACTGGCAACCAGAGCTTAAAAATGTTAATAATCATCAACCTAAGAGAAAAAAATTTCATTGGCAACATGAAACAGGACATGCTTACCCTTTGTCCTTCAGCCACATTATCATTGAGGTTTCAGCTCATTGCTTTTTTACTAATATTTGACTGTCAAGTTGAATTAGATGTATGCAAAAATGGAAGTGTATGCCTTATAACGTACTGTGATTTCCAAAGAACCAAAGTTGGGGCTATATGAAGTGAGTTCTTACACTTTCCTCATTAGCTTTATTTTTAAGTAGTAAATGTTACAAAGAAATGTCACTAAATTCTGTGGCGTCTACCCACTCCTCCCCCAAAAAATACCTCTGGAATTCATCCTAATGATGGAAACTTAGACCAGAAAATGGAGGATGGAAGGCCAGAAAGCAGAGGCCAGAAGATAAATGATTAACCACTTGCTAAACTGGCAATGGAAGACCCACAAACAAGGACAGAAACCAGAGGTGGTGGGGAAGAGGAGACGTGTATGTCATTACAAAGAGGAAATCCAGTCCTTACAGATGATCCCAGCCAGAGTCTAGAAGTGATGATTCTGCAATAGATAAAATTCCAGAAAGGAACGAATCCCCCCAAAAAACAGGATGTAAGAACAGTCCCTGCTCCAGCAAGGACAGCTTCTAGCCCTTTAAGAACTGCCCGCCTGGGTTATGCAGTCATCTCCCTTTTCTCCTTCCCCTTTTTCTTAAATAAACTTGCTGTGTGCTGCTGAATGAGGGGATCTGCAAAAATATTTGTGAGAGGGACCCAAGAACCCACTTACTGAACCCCAGTACTAACAGAGAGTGGGCACACAGGGATGGAGGGGTTTCAGCTGCACCATCTGCTGTTCAGGTTATTTTTAATCTCTACCTCTCACTTCCCAAATCTACATCCACATCACCACAAAGTGCTCTCTTAGAACACAGACATGAATTCTGAGTGGGTGGCTTTGACCCAAACTGGTGTCCATGAAAGAGAAAGGAAACAGTTTCAAGGTGAGTGGAAATAAAATGAGCTAGGTTGGTAGATTTAGAGAAGAGTGCATAAGTCAACAAGACCCCATAAAAGGCAGACAACACAGGGAGGCCAGCTGGCAGAAGCACAGCTGGTTTGTGAGTCTCATTCCAGGAGCGAGGGGAGTCAAGAATAGAGCGGGAGTTTGAGCAAGGAGGGTGAAGGTTTCCAAAGAGGCTGATAGAGCCCCACTGGTTGCCCTGGTGTTAAGTCCACCCACATAGGACCCTGACATAATAAAAAGAAAAAAGTACACCCACAAGGCAGGTAGCAAATAGGGGTGGAGGCAGCACAACAAAATGAACAATTCCTTGGTATCCTGTCATGTCAGTCTAATAAATTTTTCAGAAGTTTCTTTAAAAATTTACTATTTGGGCGCAGTGGGTTAAGCAACGCATTATGAAGCAAACCACAGCCACTGCAGCATGAGTTCGACCAGGGAGGGGACCCACATGGCTTAGCAGACCTCTCCTGCCTCGCCCACTGCTCCCCTCAGTCTGCCTGTTCTGCTCCCGACGCTGTCTCTGGTGAATCCTCTCACCTCCCTGGACTCTGGCCTGTACCCCAGCTCTTGTATGCATAAATAAATAAACCTTTTTTAAAAAATTTACTATTTGCAGATTCTTTGTTCCAGTCAGCATACAAAGCAGGTCATTACGTTTCTTAAAGTCTTTTTACTCCCCTCCACCTGTGCCTTCTGCCCTCTGACCCTTCCTCCCTGCCGCCCCCAAATTAGCCTCAGAAGCTCCACTTCATTTATGAATGTTCACTAGTTTGTACTTAGTTTGTTTTGTCAACTTGTCTGTAGATGCCTTGTTGTGCTCATATGATTTGTCCACTATTTGTCTTTATTTTTCTAACTTTGCTTTAGTCCACAATTTAATTTCCTTGAGCTCCTTTCATTTTACTATAAATGGTAACTTTCTGTCTTTATCCAGTCCTCTATCAGGGGGCCTTGGGTTGCTTCTCAGTCCTGATTATTGTAAATCATACTGCAAAGAACTATTTTCATAATGATGCTACAGTTTGCCTTTTATACTTTTGTTCTTTTCTGCGTGTGTAGAGTATAAAAGGTTTATTGACGTGGCTTTTGATTCCACATTGAAATTAACCTTTAAGAAACTACCATTTGTCAAGTTTTGGTGACATATCAAAGAAGAAAATCTACAGTTATATGAAATGACTACAAAAGAAAAATTATTTCTTTTTTTCTGACTGCATATCTGTTGTGAGCCCATTTATTTTATGTAGTCCAACCAAAATAACATTTAACGACAGTGAACAAGAGAATACAGCTGTCCTTGATTAAGCCAGCTATTAAACAGGCTTTCAAAAATGTTAAGACAGTGTTGTTCTCACTTATTTTTTTAATTCAGAAAATATTTTTGTACAAATATCTAATTTATATTATTGGTTATGTTATAGGTTTGTTAATGTTCCTTTTATTATTAATTAATAATGGCTATTTTTTAAAAGTCTGTTTCCAATTCTATAAAAATCAAAAGATCCAACCCACATAAACAAAAGCTCTTTGGGATCTTCAATAAATTTTAAATGCAGAAAGGCTTTGAGACCAAAAATTTGAGAAGTATTTCCTTGATCTGAGCCCCAAACAAGCAGAATCAAGCTCTTACTCAGTTCTGCTTCTGCTGTTACACATAAAGTCCCCTAAATTAAGATCTTTTTTATCTTTATCTCCCCCACTATACTTCCCGATGGAGGCGGTTCATCTTATAGCCGGTGTCTGACAATGAGAAGGAATCCCAGATAAGGGAAGGAAGGGAGAGATAAGCCCACACAGGCACATATCCCAGGCTGAGCCATCCATGGGAAGGGTGGATAAGTACACACGTTTCTTTTTTAATTGGCTTAAGTGGACACTGGGATTGTGGCTTGAATTTAGACATAAAGTAAACAATTTTTTAATCAGAAAATTCAAATGAAAAATTAACCTAAGAAACAATTCTGTTTTGACTCTGTTAAACATGCAGAGACACCCTAGCAGTAAAATACATCATATTGTTATGGTTGATACCATATATACAGCCAAGATGATTTGTTCCAGAAAAGTAAAAAATGTGACCTGGGCAATGTTCTGAACAGAGATAACAAAAAGCCAAGCCAAGTAAACACCCATAAAGCACAAGGCCCCATCCTCTAAATGAAGAGAAGTTCCTCTGACCAGCAACATTTCTCCATCTTTGTTTCCTTTGAGAATAAGGCCAAAGGCACACTGCGAGCGAGCAGTCAGGCCAAAGCGGTGGAGTTGCCTTCTGGGATCACAGTCTCACTCAACCGTGTTCACAAATCCAGCAGCCTTCACCGCTCTGTGAGTGGCCGCTTATCACCCGCCACCCCTGGAGTGAGTGGGAGACTGCCACATTCCATCCTCCTTCGTCCTGATGCATTCTTGGGCAAAGTGAAAAAGGGGAAGCCATACTAGTGAGGCTCATGCCTTTGGCAAATGGGGTTCTACCACTCAGGAGACAGCGGTTTTGGCTTCATAGCCTGAACTTAGGGTGGAGGAGGAGGGCAGTGAGTACTGGTAGTTAACTAGGGAAGGCACTCTGTGTGTGTGTGTGTGTGTGTGTGTGTGTGTGTGTATGAGAGAGAGCGAGAGAGAGAGAGAGAGAGAGAGAGAGAGAGAGAGAGAGAGAGAGAGAGAGAGAGAGAGAGAGAGAGAGAGAGAGAGAGAGAGAGAGAG
>JAGFMF010011568.1:19830902-19854682 GCA_019455555.1 Galemys pyrenaicus | reverse complement strand
GAGGGAGAGAGAGAGAGAGAGAGAGAGAGAGAGAGAGAGAGAGAGAGAGAGAGAGAGAGCTTGGCACCAAGAAAAGGAATATGCTTTTCTACCTGTGTGTGACAGCTCATTCTGAAAGCAACCACATGAACAGCTCCAACTGTGTAATTTATGCTGGTGATCTAGGAATCATGCATTTCCAGTGTAGACATAAATGGCTAGAGATAGAGAATCTTTCTATCTATCTATAGCGGTACTTTTCTCCTTCATCTTAAAATTTGTTTTAAAAACCCTTTCACTGCTGTGCTAAACATTCCCCCAGTTCTTTCACATTTGCAGAAGTCTTATGTTTATGTCACCATGGAAACAGGGACTCTCTCAGGAGATCAAACACATGGAAGGCTCAGTATCTTAGTATCATTTCATGTTCACATCAGTAAAGACTCTGACCTCTCAAAACAGAGTCTTGCTAGTCCTTTTGGTATCTGGTGGTAATTTTGGATGCTGGGGCCACCAGATCACAGGGCATTTATACTAGTGCCCTTAGCAGGGGGTCTGAGTCTGGCAGCTGGCCAACAAATGTGAAAGAAATATGGTTGCAGAGAATGACTTCATAGAATGATGGTTGTGGCCAACTATCATTTATTGTGTACCCACAATGTACACATATTACCTCATTTACTCCTCACAAAATATTCCAAACTTGGCATTGACATTCCCACTTTATGGAGGAGGAAAAGGAGCTTCGGTGAGGTTACTTGACTTAGGTATGCACAGCAGCTTAGTGCCAGAGCCAGCACTAGAACCCAGATCTGTGTCAAAACCCCTCCTTCTGGGACTTCCTGATGGCGCAAGGGGTTGAGCACCGCACTGTGGGGCTTCCACAGCCACTGCAGCGTGAGTTCCATCCCCAGCCAGGGAGGGGACCCATATGGCACAGCAGACCTCGCCTGCCTTCCCGCTGCTCCCCTCAGCAGTGTTTCAGTTAACTCCCTGCACTGCTCCCCGCTCTGTCTCTGGTAAATCCTCTCACGCCCACACCTCTAGCCTATGCCAGCTCTTGTATGCAAAAGTAAATCTTTAAAATAAACCCTCCTCAGGCCCTCCCTGGTGGCACAGTGGGTTAAGCAACACACTATGAAGCAAACCGCAGCCACTGCAGCACGAGTTTGATCCCTGCTGCCGGCCAGGGAGGGGACCCACATGGCGTGGCAGACCTCTCCTGCCTTGCCTGCTGCTCCCCTCAGCAGTGTGTTTCAGTCATTCTGCCTGTTCTGCTCCCCACTCTGTCTCTGGTGGATCCTCTCACCACCCATGCCTTTGGTCTATACCCCAGCTCTCGTATGTATAAATAAATAAATCTTTAAATAAATAAATAAAATAAACCCTCCTCTTTCTTCTGCCCACCTTTGCTCTCATGCCCACATCGTAGGTCACCACTTCCCACACTCCCAACTGTGCCATCTTGTCTATACTCTATGTGCCTTCATGACTTTCCTTTCCCAGAAGAAAAAAAATTTACCTTAAGAAAAACATAATCACAAGGTCAGAATAACAGAGCCCTGACATTTTCCATTCCTCAAATCTTGATTGAGCTCATAACACCCACTTCCCATGTGAGATTGTCCCAGCCTTGCACAAACTCGCCTGCTCTTTCCCCAGGCTGCCCTGCAGGGGAGCACCATTAACACAGATTATCTGGACAAGTACAATAAAAATTCTCATAATAACCTTGTTCAAATAAGTCTGAGAGGCTTTTTCAGGTGAAAAATCTTATCTTTGCATACTAGAGAAAAGTCATGAGCCGCAGATTAAACTGGAAGTCTTTGCAATATGAGAGGTTTCATTTCATCTTGAAAACCAGTGTACAGCCACCCTCACCTGGGATGTGCTCACTGGTGATGAGCCCCTCCTCCCAGCACACCCTTCAGATCACTCAGGCACAGGACAGATTCCCAGACTGACTGGTGCCCATCCCCCATCTGGAGGCCCCCCTAACCACCCCATCCTGCCTTCTCTGTAGGTGGTGCCCTCATCACTCACCCATAAGAGCCATCTGGGAGTGGGTCCGAGCATGTCTCCCTCTAGAGATGGGTCTTCGCTCCCTGGCTTCAGTAGGGAGGAGGACCTGTCCGAGGAAAAGGAGAAAGCAGCCGACCAGCATCTTTCCCATCTTCAAGGCGAGGCTGAGGGGCAAGGCTGTAACACACAACGCAGGAGAAGGTCGGTGAGGCAGGGTGAGATGTCCACGCTCCCGGACTCCAGCTGCTAGGCCCTGCTGTCCCACCTCTCCTTGGCCTAGACTTGCCACTTGTGCTTGAACTGTTATTGGTGCGCTTAACCCTTGCTCTGCAACCATTCTAGGTCAGATACCTTCGCTGTCGGTTCAGGAGTTTGAAAGAGAATCTTGGAATCCTTGGCATCATCCCCACAGGTTTCCTAATAGTCCGCAGGCAAAGCAAGCCAGCCGGGAGACAGCAACTTGGGACTCCCTGCAAAATTCTATACACTCTTTCCTCTCATAGCCATTCTCCAACACGCTCACCATCCCCTGTGATGCTGCCCTTATAGCAGCAGCCTCCAGGCTCAGGTGGCCCACAACACACTCCAGGTGGCCGCCATCAGGCATGCCTGCCTTGTGCCCACACTCCCAAGTGCCTCTTGCAAGGCCGCAAGTGATAGCCACAGAGGCCAACAGCCCAAAAGCCTAAGCAATTTTCATTTACCCTACAGCTTTATGAACTTAAATAATCCTACGGGTGGGTTCTCCTTGCTAGCAGGTGAAGGTAAATGAAGTTGGTCCAGCTTTTACGCCATTGGTCTCTGTGGCTATCACCTGCAGCCTTGATCTGTTAACACAGCAGGCTCGTGGGTGCCGGCACTCGTGCTTGATTAAAGACACCTGAGCATGGGGGTGCACGTATGTGCAAGTGTGCACAGCTGTGTCTTGGAGGGCGGGGATAAAAGGGCAGCATCACCCTGGGGAAGGGACTCAAACTGCTGACTCCCTGCTGGCTTGTTTCCCCTGCTTGCATTAAAACCTGTGCCAGGGGCTCCAAAATTCTCTTTCAAATCAGGAGAGTCCATGGTGATTCCACCTGGCCTGGATGGCTGCAAAACAGCAGGGCGTGCATAGTTGGAATTTTTCACCACCTTGGTCACTACAAGACTGAATGGAAAACTTGAGGGGAAAAATACTCTTCTGAAGCTTCTTCTCAATTAAGTTTAGGATTAATTATTCACAGTCACATTCTACATCTTAGATTTAAAAAAGGAAAAACTGGGCCTCCCTGGTGGCGCAAGGGGTTGAGTGCCACACTGGGACATCCACAGCCGCTGCAGCGTGAGTTTGATCCCCAGCCAGGAAAGGGACTCACATGGCACAGCAGACCTCTCCTGTTTCCCAACTGCTCCCTCAGCAGTGTATTTCACTCCATCTGCCTGTTCTGCTCCTTACTCTGTCTCTGGTGAATCCTCTCACCCACCACGCCTCTGGCCTGTACCCCAGCTTGTGTATGCATAAATAAATAAATAAATATTTTAAAAGAAGTTAAAAAAGAAGGAAAAACTACTTCTAAAAATCGCCAAGTAACAGTATTCTCTCAGCATAATAACATTGGATGGCACACATTAACATATAAATTGACCAAGGACTTCACATATGGCCTGAAGAATCACAGCCAACCTCACAGCCTCCCTGCCTCCGACACAGGTCTAAGACTGACCATGGTCCTGGGATTAAGGCCTGGGGTTAAGGGCAGATTACAGGACTTTGAATCCTGGCTCTGACACCTGCTAACTCTGACCTTGGACAAGCTACTTAACTTCTATGAGCCTAGTGGAATAATGGGATAATTTTAGTTGCTGGAATGAGTTAATACATGGAACTAAAACATAAGAATAGTGCCTAGCACACATGGGGCAGTGGAGAATGGCAAACAGAAGCATGCTGGCGAAGGGACTAGGGGACCAACAGAATAAGATTGCACCATTTTTGAGAAAGAAGCTCTCAAATGCATCAAGATTTCTAACCCTGAGTTGAGCTTCAGGTATTCAGGGTAAGGGGTGTTTCAACTAATAGCACTGTCTTTCCCCATTTTCTATATTGGTCCTGGAGAATGACCAGTGTGAAGACTCAGGAGAATTCTACGCAGGGAAATGGCAAAGTCAGATCCACATTTTTCCAGTTTGACCAATCTCAGTGCTTCATGAGCTGAGAGGTACTTGGCCATGTGGTGAATAATGTCAAAATTATTCCACCTGGCAAAACTTCACAAAAAAGGCAATATCCTTGGGTTGGGTTTAAATTTATTCTTCCATTATCTATAAATACAATGGGCACCACAGCAATTTATTAACATATAAATTAGGTGGGGAGGAGGGAATATTTAAGGAGGAACAACATTTAAGTAATATTATGTGCATATAAAATCATCACTAAGTCCCTATTTTGTGCTTGGTAATGTCACCCAACTGACTTTATCCTCACACCTACCTTGAAGAAATCAGAATGATTAGTTCTGTTTTTTAGAGATGAGAAAACTGAAGCACAGAGAAGTTCAGTAACTTGAGCAAAGTTACACAGCTAGTGTAGGTGGAAAAGTAAGGATTCAAGCTCAGGATATCCAGGCCACTTTGCCAATTCATTCATTGATAAGAGAACACTCAATTAACTGAAAGTCAGATCCTTACAGGTCAGTTCACAGAAGGCAATAGTTGTTTTGTTGTCAGAGGCAAGAATAGTGCAGGGACCATTTTCCAAAATTTGCCGGGAGAGTGGGGGGAACTCAATAATTAAGTGAACTGTTTATTCAGGAATTTATTTTCAGAAATTGACCTAGAGTTGAATTCAGACGAGCTGATCTTCAAAATCACAGGTTTTCAGATTTTCACTGTACATTAAAATTATATTAAAAATAGCAAATATTTATTCAGTAATTACTATGTCCCAGGCACTGGGCCAAGAGCCTTAACTGTGTTAAATCATTTCATTCTTAGAGTAACACAGAGAAGTTAAGTAATTTCTAAGGTCATACTACTGATAAAGATGAAACTCCACACAAACAGCCTCAACACGGATAACTACTGTATTTCCCCCAGAACCCCTTTTGAGACTATTTGAACACTATTAAATGGATTGTTCCTTTTCAAAGCTTTAACTCTGAGATTCTTTCAGAGAAAAGGAAAGAAACTTAGAAAATTTTGCCTTTCTCTGATCTTACTTCCTTGGTGTTTACCACATTTTATATAATGTTATGAGTCACATCATTTGTATGTGATTTATTATTTTAATGTCGCTTTTCTCCCAACCTGAGCAAATACAAAGTCCATGTTTATTTCAAACTTTATATATGACAGGCTTTCAAACTCACTTCTATCTTGACACATTTGCACTTAACTCCAAATAGTTGGAAAATAATGTGGTAGATAAATATTATTTTAAAAATATAAATACCATTTCATGCAATTTGGGGCTTATTGTAAATTTCAAAAAGTGTTTGCATTTTCAAACCAACATTACTAACCAAAAGGAACTGAGGTAGATGAAGGGTAGAGAGTTAAAGATAAGCAGAACTAAACACTTCTAGCTGTCTGAACCTCAACAGGTTACTTACCCTCTATACCTCAGTTTCCTTCTCTTTAAACTAGGGACAATTACACACCTAGCTTTTGAGTGGAGTAAATCATCCGATAGATAGATAGATAGATAGATAGATAGATAGATAGATAGATAGATAGATAGATAGATAGATAGATAGATCACACAGAACACTGGCATGCAGAAATGTACTAATAAGAATTATTGTGGTTATTAAACAATCCAGTCAAAAATTAGGCAGAAGAGCTTAAAAGACACTTCTCCAAAGAAATGCAAATGGCCGACTGGCATATGAAAAAAATGTTCAACATCCCTCATAATTAGGGAAATGCAAATCAAAACCACAATGAGCTATGAAGTTACACCAGTGAGAATGACACAAATTAAAAAAAAAAAACTAGCAACAACAAATGTTGTCAAGTATGTGGAGAAAAAGGAACTCTCCTATACTACTGGTGGGAGTGCAAACTGGTCCAATCATTATGGAAAGCTGTAAGGAGGTTGCTCAGTCTACTGAAAACGGAGCCACTATAAGACCCAGCAATTCCACTCCTAGGGATCTACCCAAAGGACACAAAAACATTAATTCAAAAGGATACCTGCACACCTATGTTTATTGCAGCACTATTTATAGTAGGTAAGATAAGGAAACAACCCAAATGCCCAAAAATAAATGACTGGATTAAGAAGATGTGGTATATATACACAACAATACTACTCAGCAATCAAAAAAGATAAACTCACGCCATTCACAGCAACATGAATGGAACTAGAAAGGACTATCCTCAGTGAAATAAGTCAGAAGGAAAAAGAAAAATATCAGATGGTTTCACTTATAGAAGGAATATAGGGGAACCAAATAAGGGATCAGAGGGGGAAATAATAACAAAAAACAAAACAAAACAAACAGGCAAACTATAATAGGCAAACTAAAATCAGAGACATTCTGCAGGGGATGGGGAGGGAAGTGGTCAAAACAAGGGTGGGAAGAGCACAAGTGACCATGGTGAGGGTGCACAGGTGAATTGGTGATGGGAATTTCATGGGGACTACACCTGAGAAAAGAAAGCAAACACTGTACAAAAATGAACTATAATATAAAATATACCTAAATACATAAATTATATAAAAAAGAAGTTTCGTGATTTTTACCACTATGTAATCAAACTAATATAATGTACTCATTAATTTTGTAATACTAAACCATTTAATGAACATTAAATTAACTTCTATGCTTACTAATGACTGTTACTATAATAAAACAATGACATATAAGTCCAAAACTTTTAAGTGTTAGTTTTTTAAAGTATTTAAAACTTTCATTTTTAAAAATGCAAATGGCACAGCAAGTCACAGGCTGGAAGAAAACATCTGCAAAATATAAATCAGACATATTACTTATATCCAAACTATATAAACTCTTATAACTCCATAAGAAGAGAAATAATCCACCTGAAAATGTGCAAAAGATTTGAACAGTCACATCACCCATGAAGATGTCTGAATGACAAATAAACATGAAAAGATGTTCAATATTTTTAGTTATTAGAAAAGTGAACTAAAACCATAATATGATTTCATGACAAATCCACTGGAATATCTAAAATTTAAAATACTGATATAGCCAAGTACTGACAAAGTTATGAAGATACAGTCATGCCATTCATACACTCATATACCACTGATAAGAATACAAAATGGTGCAGCCACTTTGGAAAACAATATGGCAGTTTCTCCTAAAGTTAAATCTGCACTTGCCAAATGACACAGCACAGGATGACCAACTGTCCCAATTTGTCCAGACCTGCACATGCTTTAAAACTGAAAGTCCTGCAACCCAAGAAATAGCTTAGTGCTGGAAAACTGGAATGTTTTCATTTCCCTACCTGCTACCCTGTGTATTTATCCAAAAGATGAAAACATATCCACACAAAATTTATACTCAGATGCTCATATAAGATTTATTTGCAAAAGCCAAAAGTTGGGAGCAACACAAATGTCTACAGATTGATGAACAGGAAAATAAATTATAGTGTGTACATCCATACAATGGAATACTACTCAGTAACTAAAAGAATGAATCTCAGAATAAGCAGGCTGAGTGAAAGCAGTCAGACAAAAACAGATTACACACTCAACAATTGTATCTAGATGACATTTAATAAGAAGTAACACTATATGACAGAAAGCAGATCAGAGGTTCCAGATGCTACGAGTGGGAAAGAGAGTCAGGTACAAAGGAAGATGGCGGAAATTCTGAAGGTTTACATCATGATAATGGTGGAAGATACATAGCTCTATATGTTTGTAAAGACACATCAAACTGTGTACAGGTTGCCTCTCATTACTCAAAAGTAGAGTGTTCCTATGAAACCTTTACCAAATGGTATAAGGTGAAGGAGCAATTACCATTAATTTTTTTAAAGATTAATTTATTTATGCATGCAAGAACTGGGGTACAGGTCAGAGGTGTGGAGGGTGAGAGGATTCACCACAGAGAGCGGGGAGCAGAACAGGCAGATCAACCGAAGTACACTGCTGAGGGGAGCGGCGGGCGAGGCAGGAGAGGTCTGCTACACCACATGTGTTCCCTTCCTGGCCAGAGATTTAACTGCTACAGTGGCTTTGGAGATAGCTTCATGGTGTGGTGCTTAACCCCTTGCGCCACCAGGGAGGTCCCAATTACCATTCATTTATTGGAAAAAAATTTTTTTAAAGATTTATTTTGTGTATACAAGAACTGGGGTACAAGCCAGAGGTATGGGGGGTTGGTAAAAGGATCCATCAGAAACAGAGTGGGGAGCAGAACAGACAGATGGACTGAAATATACTGCTGAGGGGAGCAGTGGGCAAAGCAGGAGAGGTCTGCTGCACCACGTGGGTCACCTCCCTGGCTTGCAGCAGGGATTGAACTCGCCCTGCAGTGGCTGCAGTTTGCTTCACAGTGTGTTGCTTAACCCTTTGCACCACCAGGGAAGCCCCAATTTATTGGAAAAAAAAATTTTTTTTAAAGATTTATTTATTTATGCACACAAGAGCTGGGGTACAGGCCAGAGACGCATGGGAGGTGAGAGGATTCACCAGACAGAGTGGGGAGCAGAACAGGCAGACAGACTGAAACACACTGCTGAGGGGAGCAGCAGGCGAGGCAGGAGAGGTCTGCTGCGCCATGTGGGTCCCCTTCCTGGCCGGCAGCAGGGATCGAACTCATGCTGCAGTGATTGCAGTTTGCTTCATAGTGTGTTGCTTAACCCACTGCGCCACCAGGGAGGCCCCTATTGGAAAAATTTTTAAGCATTCACAGACCCAAAATATAACAGACCCCATCATACAAAAAAAAACAAAACAAAACAAAATCTAAAATAACTCTCAAAAATAGTAAAAGTAGGACTAATATCATTAATGTACTGCCTTCAGAAAACTGTTTCCTAGGAAGGAGCTTTACGCATTTTTCACTTTCCACCTTTGTCATAAAAATGTGAAGCCTCTTCAGATTTTTTTTTTTAGTCAGTGAAAAAGGTACTGATGTAGGTCTTTTGTAAAAATGAAGTGGTCTGATGCAAATTTTTTAAAAAAGGAGATACTTGTACTTAAAAATGTTAAATTTTATGGTATATGAGTAATACTTCACAAAAGTTGTTTTAGAAAAACTTAAGGAATTGGAAAAAGACTACTGTAGACTTATCAACATAAAAACAGAATGGCAATATTAGTATCAGATAAGATAGGTTTCTTTTTATTGCAATGGTAGTGAAAAAAGAAAAAATAAGCTAGTGTAGCCCATATTAATATTAATAACTGTTTCTCAGTTCAGCATTTACAGCTACTGGAATTTGAAGAGCAGAAGTCAATTCTAACTGGAAAAAGGAATGATGTCTGAGAAACTGTTCCTTTCATACATGGAATGTGAGAATAATGACCGTGCTGAGAAACAGGGCTTCATTTACTCTCACCAGATTTCCTGAAGCATTTGGGAGCATGGAGATAGGAAAGAATATTTTTAAAATATAACAGCTTTGACTTTAGTTGAAGCAATTACTCCTCTCTCCATGGGACAATGTGTCCTTTCATTTAGCTTCACCAAGAGGGTGGTGGAAGAGCAAAAAGGAGATCATGTAGGTATTACTGTTCCGAGTACTCTGACAGAGGAATAGAGTCTCTCCGAAGCCAACTGCGGGCCTGGAGAGGAGAAGCCTGCTTCTCTATGACCTGCTGTGTGACCTCCTGTAGGGTCAGAAAATGACCAGGTCTTTCCATCCTCCCACCACTGTGATGATGGACACCTGCGGTGCTGCGAGCATTCCAGGGTGGGCATGCGCAGGTGGGCGCACCTGAGTTTGACACGGGCATAAATGGGTGGCGTCATGAGGACGCCAGGACGGAGAGTACTGATGAGCAGCAGCAGTAGAAAGCAGCTGAGAGGGTGAGATGCGCTGGGGGCTGGGAGTCCTGCCAACCTCCCAGCACCCCCAGCACCCATGCCTGCCATGTACCTGGCCACCTGAACAATAAAAAACATGAAAAGCCACCGAGGGCTCCAAGACTCCTTCCTTGACCCGTCTGCCCAGAACCATCCCGAACCTTGCCCCTGTGCTGCCTTCCTGCCAGGGCACCTCCTCTAGGTGACCACTCTCTGGGCTTTCCTTAGCTGTATAATGAGAAGTATGGCCTGAAAGTAGCATTTCTTAACCTAAACCCAACCATAGGCTAGTAAGCCCCTGTGACTCCGAAAAAGGTTAGGCATGACATTCTCCAATGTGGTAAATACTGTGTCCAGACAGGAGGAGAAAGAAGTTAGGGGCTAGTAACTTTTAAATGTCCACTAAGGTGGCCTCCCTGGTATTGCAGCAGATTGACCACTGCACTATGAAATATCTGCTGCACAGCAGTGCGAGTTCGATCCTCACCAAGGAGCTGACCCACATGGTGCAGCAGACCTCTCCTGTCTCGCCCGCTGCTCCCCTCAGTAATGTATTTCAGTAGATCTGCCTGTTCTGCTCTCCACTCTGTCTCTGGTGGCTCCTCTCACCTCCCCATGTGTAGGGTCAGAGAAAAGTATCAGGCTTTTCCGCCCCCTGCCATTGGTATAGTGATGGACACCTGCGGTTCTGCATGAGTACCTAGATGGGGATGCGCAAGTGGGCGCACCTGGGGTGGGACACGGGCGTATCAGGGCAGCCTTGTGAGGATGCCAGTAGAGAACATAGAGCAGCAGAGCAGGGGAGAGACAGAGGCAGAGAGAAGAAGCCTGCCAGCCTCATGGCCCCCTGTTCCCCTGCCTGCCGTGTACCTGGTCACCTCTGTGATAATGATGCAATAAAAACCGAAAAAGCTACCGAGGGCTCTGGAACTCCTCCTTTACCTGGTCTGCCGGAATCATCGAGAACTTTCTCTGTGCCCCTTGCAGGCACTACGCCATGCCTCTGGCCTGTACCCAGCTCTTGTATGATAAATAAATCTTAAAAAAAAAGTCCACTAAGGGCTAGGCAATGAACTATCATATTATTTGATCCCTATATTCATGCTGTAAAGTGGATGAATTTCCATTGATGGTTAGGGCATGACAATTTACAGCTGCAAAGACTCCAATGCTCCATTCTGGCCCTTTCTCACACACACTCCTGCAGGAGTTTCAGAACTGTCCTCACCCTCTGTTCAAAACCCATCGAATGTCTTATCACATAAAGTTAAGGTTCTGCAGGATGGACCATTCCTTCAATCATAGCAGTGCTGTCCTACCCCCAGGCCCCTCTACCTAGAGTCTGAAGAACTGAATCTGGTCGTGCATAGCTGGATGCCTTCATCCAGGTTGTTCTCTTGGCCTAGAAAGTCTACAGTCTCCATTAATCAAAACTGCAGTCATTCCTCAAGACTCAGCTATGTGTCCCACTCTCTAAAATTTCTAGTTTTTTCAACTAAGATTGATTTCTCCATACAACCAGACTGTGGACTTTTTTTTCTTATCTGTCCACTTCCTACTCTGTGAAGCTTAAAGAACATACCTTGTAATCTCTGATCTCCTATATTCTGAGTGCTGAGTTTTGTAAATAAATTTTAGAAAACAGAAGCATATTGAATAACCAGTGATGAGTAACAAACCAATATATGGTAAATTAAAATGGCCTTAGACCTACTGTCTCTTGACCGGCTCTTGATTGCCCCACTCCTGGGAGGCCTGTTAAATGTGCTTGGTGCAAATGCAGTCTGGCGTCTGATTCAGGACAACTTAGGACATGGTCAGCTGAGTTTCTTCAGGGCGGGAGCGTGTTCCCTGAGGATCTACCTTCCTGCTTGCCGAGAGACATTGAGAAAGGGCCCCATTTTTCCTATCTTTTTCCCCGGACTTTTCTCAGCGTTTCTAGCAACTACCACAAAAAATGCCACCCTCACCCCCCCTAATCATTTCTCCACAACATGACATAGGGAAGCTGCCATAGAGCACGAGAACTAAATCCAGATGACACGGGCATTACAACACCAGCCCACCAAGGACGAGAAAGGGAACCATCCCGCTTGCCAGTAGAACGGCAATCTCACTCATTCCCGTTCAAGTCTGCCTTTCCCCAGCTCGGTGGAGACCAGGTCTGTGGCGGGGCACAGCGCCCCCATGGGGCACTCGGCCGCAGTGTGCGCCCCGCGAGGGGAGCGCGCCCAGCTCCGCCGGCCGTGGGGTGGCTCTGCTCCCCGGGGCTGAGGGGTCCCGGCAGCGCCGCCATCCCTCTCCGCAGTCCCCACAGCGGTCGGGAGACACAGACCCCGGGGCGGGAGGGGACGCCCGGAGGGAAGGGCCGCGGGGCCAGGGGCGCGGGCTGGGGGTGCCAGCGAGTGCCAGCCCGCGCCGACCGGCCCAGGCTCTGTCATTCAGTCAGTCGCGGTTCTGTGTGTCAGTCCGTCGGTCGGTCCGCGCCGGGGGCAGCCGGGCAGTGCAGAGCCCCGCGGTCGCGCGTCTCGCTCACCTGCAGCTGCAGCCGCCCGCGCCTGAGGAGCGAGACGGAGGCGCAGCCCCCAGGGTCCTTCTGGTCGGCCTCCTCCTCGCCCGGAGAGCCGTGGCTCTCGGCTCTCGGGGATCGCTCGTGGGAGCCGAGGAAGAAGCCCAAACTGCGGCCGCTGTCTCCTCCGCCGCCGCCGCCTCCAAGTCCCATCCCAGAGCGCTCCCCTCGCTCGCTGGCTGCCGCGAGGTTCTGGGCCAGCGCCGGCGGGCGGCGCCGCGGCGAGGGTGGGGAGCGGGCCGGGCGGAAGGAGGGGGATCCTCTCTGGGTATGGGGAAGGCGCGGAGAGGGAGCGGCCGCCAGCGCAGCCCCACCCTGCAGGCAGCCGCGGAGCTGGGCACCCTGGCCGGGCGCCTTGCCTGCCCCACCTCGCTCGGCTAGGTCGGTCTTAAAGTCAAGGCGGGGATCCGACCCCAACCTCTGCAGAGGTTGGCTCAGAAAAATCTGAGCTTTGGGGGCCTGATGGGGACCCGGGGTTGGGGGTGAGAGGAGCATCTCCTGGGGGAAAGGGTAGCGTGGCAGGAATCCTAGACCCTAAACTTGGAGTCAAGAACTACAGGAGGCATCCATCTATAACAATGAAGGAAAAAGTCACGGGAACAAGTGCCAGAAACTGTCGTGGTAGTACCCAGATCACCCCCACCAGTGCCAGTTCATACTAACAGTGTCCACTGGCCAGGGACCAGGCCCCAGTGGGGAGAAGAATGGGGGAAGAAGGTTGCCAGGAGTGAAGGAAGCAAGGTTCCTACCCTGAAGGAGTAGACAAAATCTAGTTCAGACAAGACTTTTGAAATTATGGGCAAAGATCTTTGCAACTTTGGGAAGTGGGAGAGCATAAACAGACCTGTCCTGCAGAAATCTGGAGGGATGCCTTAGACAGGGTTGGTCAATGGCAGGGAAAATGCCTAACATTATTTTCTCCTACTCCTGGCCTGCCAGAATGACAAGGCTCCGAACACAAGGCCAGGACATCTCCTAACAATGGATCCAAAATTCTACCCCCAAACCACTAACCCAACGCACCCAGTTCAGGTTTTAACAAGCTACTGGGAGAGGCAGCTGAACTAATGAGTTTCAAGCTCTGAATGTGCCAGTCTGATCATTTAAGTGTTTTTGGCCGTCTTTATGCCTAACCATCACTCCTATTTGATGATAGAGTTGGTTCCTGGAATATGAATGCACATCATGTACAAAACCAATCCTGAAAAGTTCCAGCATTTGGGTAATTAAAACTCCAGCCGTAAAAAGGGGTTAACATACTCAAGATATCAAACAACTTAGTTTTTGCAACCACGATGCCAATGCCAAGTAAGACTCTTGTTCTTTTATTAATGCGCCTTTGTTCCTGTACTCTGCTCCTGAGGCCCACTTGGCCCTCTCGATTGCCTGCACTGATGTCTTGGGTAAGAGATAGGTGCAGGTCAGAAAGCAAAGGAAAGTCTTCAGGAAACGTTTGGCCTCTGAAGTCTTGGATCCCACAGAAGAAAATTCTTGCTGAGTTTGGGCCAATCAGTGAAAAAATCCCCTAGGAGTCAGGGGAAGTTGAGTTTCTGTTAATGGGTGTTTATGTTTAAAGTGTGTTGCATTATTCCAAGACACCAGTGCTATACAACAATTCACTGGGGCAAACAGTAGCAATTCCAAGATCCTTCTAAATTTCAAGGCATAGTAATTTAGTAACTGTTTCCAGTGACTCTGGAGGATGCCAACTAAAATGGTTGTTTTTCCTCAGGGAGTTCCATCGAATTCCTCAGAATAGGAAATTTCTTAGGAAGCATACCTGGGGCCAAGTCAAATAGGCAAATGAGTCCTTCTAATCTTGAGGGAATGGCCATCAGGTTTGCCAGAGAAAAGTGAAGCACAACTGAGCTCAATGTCCTGAAAAGTCAGAAAGAACAATGCCTAGATTGCATTGCAGGGTGAATGCAAATTGATAATAATAAAGGCTATTGGATAGAGCCTAGATTTACTGCTTCTCCCAAAGCCCCTGCCAGCAGCTTAGTGTACAGATGTTGTGGCAGAATTCTGCTAGTGAATCAGCAGCACTCAGAGGAGGAGGGAAGGTGGTGGAGATCTCTTTCCAAAGTCTGAGCCCTAACAAGTTAGGTAACAGAGTATTTATTGCCTTAGCAGGGGTACATTTGCACTTTAAAGCAAGCAGGGAGTACAGAAGCAGGAGATTCCAAAGTGGTTATCTGGGGTGCATAAGTCAGGACAGTGGGCCTTCAAAATGTTTATCAGTTACTCCCTGGAAATTTCAGTTTACATTTAGACTTTGTCTCAGCATATCTTCAATTAATTAACAAGTAGTCTGACATTTTCTTGTACACAGAGACCCACTTTCAGATGAATTGTGGGAGTAAGATTTCAGTTCTCATGTGGTTACCACACAAACAGATAAAAATGAGGGTGTGTCATCTCCTAGAATTCAGGAGTTAGTTGGAACTGGTATCTGCCTAAACTATTTGCACTATGGTAACTATACAGTATTCAACTCTCAGTTCTCTATCTCCAGATGGGTCTATTGCAGAGTGAGGATTTGGGGTGGGGAGATAGTCACTTGAGCCAGGACTTCCATTCATGATAGTCTCAAATATAGACTGTAATGTAAGTAGTCCCTTGTAAATATAGCCTTTGTTTTTGTTTTTTATTAGGATTCTTCCAATGAGGGTAGATTGAAATGTGACTCTATCAAATACACACAAAGAGGGACCAGAGTATGAAGGAAGCCACATAACAGATACACTGGCTCCTAATCTTGTACTAAATGGGGGAGGAGAAACGTACAATTACAGTGTCAGCTCATACAGTGCTGTTTCTCTAAAGGACTGATGTAGGAGTCCCTCCCCCTTTCACACAAAAAGAGTGGGAGGCCTGACCTGGAAGAGGAGATAGCTCCCCTTTGGGTCAGCTGCCAGCTGATTGAAGTTAGAAATGTGAGGTTGAAAGAGGAACATTGCAAGGCAGTGGCTGGATTTCCACTCCAGCCCTAATGGGGGCACTGCTCCCTTCTGGATATGTTATCCACATGGACAGATGGTTCCATGTCCAGTGGGTCCCCTTGAAGACAGCTGGCTGAGGGCACCATTGTCCCAGGTGAAATGATTTCTAAATAAACGTAGGCCACCTTGGAAAGAAAATATTAATCAGGGAAAAACTGTAGCAAGTAAAAAATTCATTCAGGAAAACAATATACATTTCAAAGTGGATGCAATGTTTTGTTTTTAAAAGTCTTTGTTTCTGTTTTTTATTGAGGCAATATTGGTCTATAACATTGCATTGGTTTCAGTTATAAAATTTTATATTTTAATATCTGTACATACTACATTATAATCACCACCCAAAGTCTAGTTTCCCTCAAACACCATGCATTTGAACCCCCTGTGGAGGATTTAACTACTTTTTTCCCTCCACCCCCTACCTGATAACTACCATTCTGTTGTCAGATCTAAGAGTTTGTTTTGTGTTTGTTCATTTTCTTTGATTCTTTATTTTCCACATTTCACATGGTATGTCTTTCTCTGTCAGACTTTTTCACTTAGCATCATCTCAAGGTTCATCCACAGTGTCAAAAATGGCAAGGTTTCATCCTTTTTAACAGCTGGATAGTATTCCACTGTGTATACAGAACACATCTTCTTTATCGATTCACCCATCAGTGGGCTTCCAAATGCTGACTACTGTCAATAGTGCCACAATGAAATAGAGTTATATATATTCCTTCCAATTTGTGTTTTGTATTCTTTGGATAAATATACAGAAATGGAATAGTGAGAGAAAGCATATGCTATTTTTATTATTGATTTTTTGAAAGAGGGACTCAAATGTTGACCTTGAACCATGAGATCCTAGGAACAAGGTCCAGACTGTTCCTTATTTACATATCTTGCCCTATGCCATGCTGTTGATGGGAATGGGTTCCTTTGGCATTGACCTGGAGTTTAGAGCCTTATAGTTTTGTGGAATCAGGCAGATGAAGGCATCTGTCAAGGGAAACCTTAAAGGATGAGTGAAAATCCAATTTGTTTTCTTGAATATTGATAAGGCTGGAACATTGCCTGCTTCCCTGGACACTCGTTTCCATTTCTTAAGTGGAAGATCGACCTGCTATGGGTGAGAGCATCACTCAGCAACAGAGACTGCTGCTTTTTCCTCCCTAAATCTAGGAATTGGCACAAATCGAGCTGCTGTTTGAAGCCAGAAACATCATTCTTGTGAGACTCAACTACCTCCTTGAAATGCCATTAATGAATCTATGCCTGCATCACTTACCTGGTGTTAAATCAAAGAGCAAGATACTTGGGCAATGAGTGTGTGTATCTGTATGGAAAATCCTGGAGCATGCTGGCAGAGCTCAAAATATCAGCTCAAAAATAACAAATATATCAAACTCAGGACATTTCTACATTGTCTCTTGTTGGAGAAAATAACTGACCCATGGTTATACCCAGGGTCCCACAAAAAGAGGAAACACTACCAATTTGGCTCAAGTAGAAAGAATATGGTAACTGTTAAGAGTGACAAACCGTAAGATGAAGAAAAATAAGATATGATAAAGGGAACAATTTCATTAGTAAAGCAATTTCTGAAAAACAGCAATGAAAAGAAACATCTTGACTCATTTAAACCAAGAATTGGCAAAGCAATTCCTAACTACGAAAAGTGCCAGGTACATTATCTGTGAACAAAAGGATATCGAGACCAGGATGCAATAACTAAAGTTTTAAAGGATTGAAAGTTTCTTTTAGTTAGAGCAGAATTTCTTCTATGCCTCAGTGGACACCACAAGACAAGAAAATCCACAAAATGGGAGAAATTTTTACAAATCATTGACTGATAAAAGGACTTGTATCTAGATTATACAAAGGACTCTTACAATTCAATAATAAAAAGCCAACCCAATTAATAAATGAAAAAAGTTCTGAATAGACATTTCTCCAAAGAAAATATACAATTCATCAATAAATGAGTGAAAATATTTTCAACCTCTTTTGTCATCAGTGAATGTAAATCAAACCCACAAGACATCACTTCATATTCACAAGGATGGTTATAATAAAAAAGACAGGCAATGACAAGTATTGGCAAGACTGTGGGGAAATGAGCCATTGTACACTGCTGGTGGGAATATAAAATGGTGCAGCCACTATGAAAAATAATCTGGCAGCTTCTCAAAAAATTAAACATGTAATTATCATGTTCAGCAAGTCCACATCTAGGTATATATCCAAGAGAAGTAAAAACATGCCCATAAAAAAAAACTTGTAAAAAATGTTCACAGCCACATTATTCATAATGACAAGAAAGTAGAAACAATCAACATGCATGGGTTAATGTAAATGAGTGGATAAGTAAATGGAATATTACTTGGTAATGAAAAGAAAGAAAATACGATACATACTACAAAATGAATAAATCTTGATAAACACTGAAAAATGAGAGTATATCACAAAAGAACATGTCATATGAGTCCATATCCAAGATAGACAAATCCATCATGACAAAAAGTAAATTAATGGTTGCCTAGAGCTGAGAAAGTTCGCACTAAATAGGGAGTGCCACTGTTTGTGGATTTGGAGTTTCTTTCTAAAGTAATGAAATGTCCTAAAATTGATTGTAGTGATGGTTTCACAACTCTGAATAATATTTAAGAACATGAAGTTATATATTTTAAATTGGTGAATTGTGTAGTATGTGAGTTACATATTAAAAAAGTTTTGGTTTATGGGAAGAGGTTTAATTCTGAATTCTCATGCAAACATCTTGGTCTCCTTTGGAACCATGCTGCTTCTCTTCCTCATTTGCACACCTGCCCTTGAAGGCCCTCTTTCTTGGGACCACTGTCTCACACGCAGGCAGAAATGACTTGCTCCACTGCTTGACTTCTGGTTCTGAGTTACTGCATATCTTTCCTGGAGTTTGCACTCCCTCCTCTGATTTTTAATTTACATGGCAGTACTTTTTGAGTAGGAGAGGGGCTTCCTGTACTAGTCTATGGTTCCTATCACAGGGAAATTCACATGACTTTCCCGTTGGAATCCTGAGATGCTTTTGTCAAGAATGAAAGACATGCCTGCTTTATCACACACCCTACTAGGGACATCTGAAGTATCCAGAAGAATAACTCACTGCACTTAACTCACAAGTTAGGTATTCAAAATTGGTCCCCAACCCTGTTCCCTTCTATGCCCAAAGACTCCGAGTCTCAGATTGGTTGTTGATTGCATGAAGGACACAATGACCTATGAGGAAAGGGAAAAGACAAAGTTCTGAGGGAGAGACATATCTAGAAATTTACTTTTTCTTTCAAAACCTCACTGAATTAAGCTCACATAAAAGGAATTTGATCACAACAGTAAGAACTGAGAAGTTTCCTTTTAATTTGGAATCAAAGGACAGCATTAGCCTCTCATCTGAGCTGTTTCTTATTTCTTTGGAGAGCAAATCCTTTGTTACCGCATTGCTGGGTCTTGCCAATACCTTTAATACCTTCCTTCTCGGAGTCCAAATGTCCCCTCCACACACCTACCTACTCAGGAAATGTTGCTCCAGCTGTGGCTTTGGTAGGGTCTGGTGACCCAACTTGGTTTCTTTACACAGTCTACTGGGATGAGAATTTTTTTTGCCCCTGGCAGGCTCTTCTGTGAGAAGTGGTTTCTTCAGAGCTTGAGTCTCACTGTGTTGTCCTTAAGCATTAGTCACGATTGTCATGGGTGCGATTATAGGTTGTTTTAATTTCTCTTGTATGCTTACTCTATTTTTATTTTAGCAATTATCTTTGAGTTCCTTCTATTTGCCAGACAATTGCCAGGTGCTGAGTACAACCATAAGGAACACAGAGGCAGACTCTGAGTTTCTTATTTACGAGGGGATTAGAGACAAAAAGCAACAGGAACCAGAGAGTATGAGTCTTGATTGGAACTCTGGATATGCTATGGGAGAACCTAAAATAAACACCTCTCAGACTAGTGGGTCATAGACGGCTTCCAGAAAGTTCAAGTTGAGACTCAAAGGATGCATTGTTGGTTTATTTTCTATTATTCTTCCAATAAATTACATACATAATTTTTTAAAGATTTATTTATTTATGCATACAAGAGCTGGGGTATAGGTCAGAGTCCAGGGAGGTGAGAGGATTCACCAGAGACAGCGGGGAGCAGAACAGGCAGACTGACTGTAACACTGCTGAGGGGAGCAGCGGGCAAGGCAGGAGAGGTCTGCTGTGCCATGTGGGTCCCCTCCCTGGCCTGGTGGCAGGGATCAAACTGGTGCTGCAGTGGCTGCGGTCTGCTTCACAATGCGTTGCTTAACCCACTGCGCCACCAGGGAGGCCCCTACATACGTAATTTTTTAACAACCTGTAAGTTTACAATGTTTCCTGAACCTGGAGTCTTCCCTAGATTCTCTTTTAAGATGTGTAAGGAAGTCAGCTCCCAGGGACACAGACAATACAACGTGCTAACATCACAGAGCAGAGGAAGTCCTTCATCCCCATGGGAAAGGGCTGCTTTATTTTGTCTCCGCTTGATAGATGCAAAAAAGATACCATAACACACAATATAGGTTTTCAGGGGCAGAGGCAGGAAGAAAATTGAGTGGTTGAGGCACCCCACTATTCCTCTAAGATGGTGCCAACAAACCACGTCACTGTTCTTAACAGTTTTAAGATTCTTCTCAAAAAAGACAAATCAGTGCAGTTTAAAATGGTACCCAATTTCTTCAAAAGGAAATTGTTCACTTATAACCAGCACCTTAAAGACCCCCCACCTGTTGATCTTTCTTTCCACCTGAATAAATTCTTTAGAATAATTAAAAGCTGATGTTTGTAGAACATTTTCCATTCTAATTAAACAGAAAACTGACAGCTTTAGTTGTTCAACACAAGCCTCAAGTTAAAGATCCATCCCAAGTTTACAAAGTTCACATCTTGCTTTCCTTCTAGGGATGCATTAATCCTAATTATTTGGGATGCAATAATTCCAACCATTGTTGGAGAGACATGAGGTTATGAGCAGGATTCTGAAATTCTAGATGTCTCAAAGATGTATAACTTCCTCCTAGATGGACTCAGTTGGCATCTAAACCCTGGCTTTGCCACCTGTGTGACTTATTTTTTTTTTATGATTCTGTTTCTGCATCTGTAAAGTGGAGATAAGAATTAACAAGTGTAAAATGCTTACCAGCCTGGTTGGCACATAAGAAAGACTCAGCAAATGGTAAATGTTACTTTAATTGATATCAAGGTAGAAGCCGAGGGCCTGGGGACTGATTAGATATGGGGAGAGAAAGAGGAGCTAAGCTATGATGTCAAGTCAGGATGATTGGAATGATGGGGAGGCCACTCCCTGATACACAAGTTAACAGGAGCAGATAGGGGCGAAACAGAGGCCAATTTTCCATTTTGAGCACAATGAGTATGAACTGTCAATAGGTCATGAAGACAGAAAAGACTGGAAGCACTGATAAAAGCTGGGTTAGAGTTGCCATTATTATTTAAACAAGGGGACTATATGGAGGAAAGACAAATTAAATTTTAAAAGACCTAAAATTAAAGGAAGTAAAAAAAAATATTGTGAAAGTAAAATAGAATTAAAACCACGTTTCTACAACCCAAATGCCCAAAAGTAGAGGACTGGATCAAGAAGATGTGGTCCATATACACAATGGAATATTACTCAGCAATCAGAAATGAGAAACTAGGGACATTTATAGAAACATGGATGGAACTAGAAGGAATTATACTCAGTGAAATAAGTCAGAAGACAAGAGAAAAATATCGGATGGCTTCACTATTAGGAGGAATATGAAAGAACAACAACAACAAAGAATAAGCTCAAGGAATTGGGCAATTATAACCAAAAGCAAACAAAAAACTCAACAAGACCAAAAAGCCAAGATAAACCAAAGGGACCATGGGTGGGGAGGGGAAGGAGGGAGGGCAAAGACGGGGATGAGGTCAGAGGGTGCACAAGGGACTGAGGTGATGGTGCACGGGTGAAATGGTGGTGGGTACTCCCTGGGGACTACAAATGTCAGATATAATTAATTTAAAAAACAAAACAAAACACGTTTCTTTAATTAAAATGAATACTGGGTAAAAAGTACCATCACACAAATGTCACTGAACTATATCCAAGGGATGTCCCACAACACAGGACATAGGTCCTTTGTGCTGCTGCTGGTCATTCAGAGAACCAGAGACAATGGTCCCTGGTTTTCCCAGACCAAGGGGTCCCTCATGTGGAGAGATCACAGGTGGGAGTCTCAGAGACTCTCTAGAAGGCCAGGATTGGATGCCCTGAATCTAGCACTCCAGGAATCTGGGACCTGTCATTGCGTATGACTTTTCAAGGTGCGTGCACAAAGTGAGAGTTGAGATGCCACTATAACATGTAACTAGCAAGCAGCAGGCCGAAATGATGGCACAGTCAATGCTAGACTTTCCAGAGAGAAATCTGGCTCAAAGACACTATGCTGGCTAATTATGTCCCATCTGCCTAGTTTTACAGCTCCTTTCAAATTCTCCTTGCTCTATTGCAACATCAAACCCTGGACATCTTGATATGGACCAATGAATAGATGGGATATAATTTTATTTACTGACCTCAAGAGGCTCCCATTTAGCAGGTTTATTTGGTAAGTGAAAACTATGATTGTACTGTGACTTTTTAAAAAAAATGTTGATAAAATTTTTCTGGTCTCATTAGTTTTCCCCTACCACAAAAGCTCAGTTTGCACAGCAGGACTTATTTCTTGACTGTGAACTATTTCAAATACACTACATCCTTCTACAGAGAAAACAACTGAATGGTTACAGTCTGTAAAGATAGTCTAATGAGGTCATTACTAAGGAGTATTGCTAGCAATGAACTGAGGATGGAGAAGAAAGACAACTGAAATGAGATATAGTTGGGTTTGCTGTGCAAACCAAACTAGAACAGGAACAAAGTGAAAAGATATTGGAGGGTTAAGAAAGGAAGGGGAGTGTCTATATTTTTGTAGATACATGGATAAGGAAGGGGCAGGGACAAGGCCTCAGACTCAGGAGAGATGCTGCAATAACATTTACGTAGGAAGAAAGTGTAAGAAAGGGCCTATAACTCTTCCACCTGACTTGGCATTCTGGAAATACAACAAGCATGCTCAACAGAGCTTGATTTCTTGGGTGGACAAACCATCTGCTCCAGCAACAGATTTAAGACCCTGTCTTACACAAGCTAGATCCATTTATATACCTTGTAGGGCTCAGCTGAATGTCCCTGACTTTAAAATAGGAGATTGAGGGCCTCCCTGGTGGCACAGTGGGTTATGCAACACACTATGAAGCAAATCGCAGCCGCTGCAACATGAATTCGATCCCTGCCACCAGCCAGGGCAGGGAACCACATGGCGCAGCAGACCTCCCCTGCCTCGCCCACTGCTCCCCTCAGCAGTGTATTTCCATCCATCTGCCTGTTCTGCTTCCTACTCTGTCTCTGGTGAATCCTCTCACCTCCTGGACTCTGGCCTGTACCCCAGCTCTTGTGTGCATAAATAAATAAATCTTTAAAAAACAAAAAGAAAAGAGATTGGGTTATGAGGAGTTATTGGAAGATGATTAAAAACAAAACAAAACTGGGGAGCTCTCCTCAGTGAGGTAACCAAGAACTATGAAGGCATAGAAACAACTGAGGTATAGTCTTGCTTAAGTCTATAAGACATACAGACAACAAAGTGGGAGAAAGGGACTAAATGTTAACATGGGGTTTAAAATAGACTGAGGGCCTCCCTAGTGGTGCAGCGGGTTGAGCACCGCACTGTGAAGTATCCGCAGCACAGCAACATGAGTTCGATCCCCGGCCAGGGAGGGGATCCACATGGTGCAGCAGACCTCTCCTGCCTCACCCACTGCTCCCCTCAGCAGTGTATTTCCATCCATCTGCCTGTTCTGCTCCCCACTCTGTCTCTGGTGAATCCTTTCACCTCCCATGACTCTGGCCTGTACCCCAGCTCCTATATGCATAAATAAACAAATCTTTAAAAAAATAAAATAGACTGAAAAGAGAAGTGTATAGCTGGATATTGGCAATGAGACAAAGATGGTGAATTCAACACATGATCTGCCCTGCAGAGTCATTTTATTTTATTTTTTTTAAAGATTTATTTATTTATGCATACAAGCACTGGGGTACAGGCCAGAGGTGTGGGGGGTGAGAGGATTCACCACAGAGAGC
>JAGFMF010011568.1:19809961-19830852 GCA_019455555.1 Galemys pyrenaicus | reverse complement strand
CCTCCCTGGCTGGCAGCAGGGATTGAACTCGTGCTGCAGTGGCTGCAGTTTGCTTCATAGTGCGTTGCTTAACCCACTGCGCCACCAGGGAGGCCCCTGCAGAGTCATTTTAATCCACACATCACAACCTCCCCACAGTGGAGCCAAGACAATAATTTCTTTGCAGAGGTAAATATGGAGGCAGCTTTGCTGCTGAGCCCTGGTTAGTCCATCAGTAGGGGCCAAACCAGTATTGTCCTATGTGGTTCTGAGAATGAAGTGACATCCCTGTATCTATGCTGCTACTCGAGTGTCACATGAACAAGATCCTCTCTAATGCCCCTACATGCCCCATCGGAATCAGCACTCAGCTCCATGTTGCACTCTGTGCAATGATTAATAGTAAAGAGCTATAAAATCATGGAGAGGAACATGCAAATAGCTGACTTCCCATGTGCCTTCCAGAGGGATTGACAAAACAATCTGATAATGTGTTCAACATAGTGTGAATCTTATAGGCATAAATCTTCAAGGAACAGAATTTTCTAGGTTGGCTTTACAAGGAATGAGATATGTCAAAAGAAGTACCTGGAATTGATTCTCCCCCTTCTTATTTTAATTTCCCTTGGAATGTAGTAAAATCTGAACTGCTTATTAAAAGTGCACTGTGAGAATAAAGCAATCATATGCAAAACAGTTGAGCACACAGAGCTTGGTGGAGGCAGGTTAGGAATCTTCAAAGCTCGGGTCTGTTTGTCTCAACTCTGATTTTATCAGCACTGAAATATGGAAAAAATGCATATGGGGAGACAAGCATGTATTTAGATCCATAGGCTGAACTGCAAGAGTCTGCAAGGCCACAGGCAGGCAAGAAGGGCCCCTAGCTATAATCAACAGAGCCCAAAAGCTATTTCTCCAGTGAGGGTAAATCTCACTTTAATTGCAAAAGCCTTCATTTACAGCACACTCAATAATGAGCGAACAGGAGATCTGTGAATTTTGGACATATGAATATATGAAAGTCCCTTGAAGTTCAAGTAGTCAAGAAAAGAAACAGGGCAAGAGGAAGGTCCCCCTCCCCATTTTCTTAAGATTGTTTACATTGTAAATGATGGTGAGTTTCACTTATAAGTTTAAAGTAGTAGGGTATGTCTTATAGGGAGAGAAGATGAAAACCTTTATCATTGTATCAGGCAAATATACACATATTAGCAATTGCACTGGATAAAGTGAGGAGGGGAGGGCAGAACACAGTGTCTGGGGCCCCTGGTGGGATGGAAAACCAGGAGAAAGGGAAAACCAGCACCAGATCCCAGGCAGTGCCAATATATCAGCCTCACCCTTCAACTGCAGGCATGGGGGACGAGACAGTTGGGATAGTCAACAGGTTTCAATTTAGCTTTGGCCAGCAAAGTCAAAATGCCACTGAATTTAAATCATCAAAAATCTTTAGGAAATTCTTGTTTTATTTATAGATAGATGAACTCTTACTTGCCTAATTAGAGCAATGATTACAGAACTAACATTTCTGTTCTCATGCAGGTTTCTCTTATACAATGAGATGACTGAAGAAAAAGCAGTATCTAGTTTCTATTTTATTTTACACACTCAAAAAAGCAAGAGGAGAGAGACAGAAAAAGTGTAACTAATTCCCAACTCTGGGGCACAGCAGGTACAAAAACAGATTCTTCTAACTCAAGGTTTACCCACATTATTGGGAGGTTTCAATGACTATAGAAGACCAAGGAAGCCCATTACACCCTATCCCCCTATCCCTACAGAAAGAATTCCATGATTAATCTATCACAACACTTCAGCTAACATGCACGTTAGGACTACATAGGGCTTCAACTTAGTATCTAAATTTTACAAGGGTAGCGTTTTAGCAATAAATAAGCTCAGAGAGCTCATCTCGGGAGTGAAATCCAAGAGCTACTGCTCTGATATCTGAAAAGTCATGTTACTGCTCTCGCCCCACCCCCGCACCCCAGCCTCCGGCTCAGGCAGACACATAAGGTGGCGGTGGCTCCTTGGCAGCACGGGTCACGGTGGCATCATCGTAGGGGGGTAACAGCACCTGAGAGGAAAGAAAGGATTAGGGTCAGTGTTTCAAAGAGCAGGCAGGATACCCTGAGCTTTTCAACTGGACTTTTGTGCAATTCAACATTTTCTACAACCTGTACCAATTTCAACTCTGCAGTAAATGGAGACCCTGATGAGAGACTTTCTGAATACTTACAGAAGCAAATGGGATGAGACTGTTGACTCTTTGAATTTCCCCAACCAGTTCAGATGTGCCTGTGCTATTATCAGCCTGGACTTCAAGCCTGGTTCAGCCCCATTTATCAGCATGGTCTCAAGCAAGCTACTCAACCCCAATTTCCTTGTGTTTAAAAAAGGGATACCTGAGACTTAGAAGTGTGTAAAATACCTAACACACTAGCAATTCTAAAAGTCTTAACTTAAGCTGACAGGGAAAACTGAATTCACTATAGCAAAGCCTCTTCTCTTGGGGGTGGATTATCTGACTTTTGGAATCAGCCTCGTGTATGCACATCAGATATGGTGGCATATCAAGTGGCAACACTGTGATCAGCATTAACTTTTACATAACAGAAATGTTAACTTTTACATAACTCCAGCATTATGCTCCAAAAACTCACTGAACAAAGGATTGGCTCATATCTGTTATGATCTCCTTGGATAAGTTAGCCTAAAACACTGAAGTACTTAAAAAGGAAGCCATATTGGCCATCGTGTCTAAATTATATTTTTCCCTGAACAAAACAGAACACTCAAATCCCCCATAATGTTCACAGAAGATGAAACACAAAATTTTCTTAAAGGGAAAAAAAAAAAGAGTGTTGCAAATTTGCCTGCTTAAATAAATTTATTTCCCATTAATTTCGGTAGTTTGTCATCATTTCTTGCTATTTTATCTTCAAACTTATTTCAAAGTTTCATTTTACATCAGTATTTTATTATCTTAGTGGCTTTTGCTCTCCAAGAGTCTATGCCTCAGACCTTTTATCCAAAAGGTGTCTGCAGGCATCTCTCCTTTCACTCAAGTTTCTGACTGGTCTTCACTTCTCATCACCAGTAAGAACTGCTGACTGCAAGAGTCTCACCAGGCACCTCGTGCTCCTGCACTACTTTCCAAAGTTCTCCAAATGGAATTAATTTTAAATTCTAAAGGGACAGAGTCATCTAAATAACTGATGTTAATATTACTGACATTTAAAGGCAGGGGTGAAGTAAGGATTGCCATTCCATTTCTAGAGCAGCATATTAATGCTGACTAAAATCACTTGTCATTTTCCTTTTCAACTAAGATCAATGAAGCATTTACAAACCTGAGAAAATAACTGCAGGATCCACTGAGGGAGGGTGTGCCAATTTAGAGGCCAGAAAACAAAAGTGGTGAAAACTCAGTTATTTTGACATTTTTACAAGTTGGCATTTAGTTAAACCCAGTCTTTCATTTTTGAATTTTAAAAATTGAATGATTTACAATGGGTAACCAAAAATAATCTGAGGACTAAGAATATAGGCCAGGTCTTACTTTAAAGTCATTGCTTGGTAAACAGCAGCTACCCTATAAGTAGATAAGCCAAATGCACTACTTTGCTTCAACAACATTCAGTATAATCACATTCTCATCTAAGTCCAATGCCTTGGAGTTTCTCTGAATAGCATTCAACACCAGGATGACTACATGATGATTAACTCTCTTCCACAAAGATTTAAAAAAATCCAATTCCCTCTTGCCAATGACCCCAGAAAGCATCTGTTCATGGAAGATTAGTATCTTATCTAAATATAGTGTCGTGTCAATTGGTAATCGTCATTCTAGGTGACAGCATGCTGTTGGGGAAGCTGTTCTTGGTTCGTTTCAATTCCACTCAACAAATATTCAGTTACCAGGGGAACTTCATCCTTCTTAGTCACATCAACACGTAGAACAGTTGGAGGGAAACATAAATTTACATCAAAGGTCACAAAATCTAACACCCTGGTATAAAAATGATTCCAACTGGGCATAAGCCCACAAGTTATTAAAACTTGGGACACTGAACCACTCCATCAAATATTAAGACATGACAAAATGCTCAAGGGGAAAGAACTACTTATCGGTGAAAATGGAAAACATTTGGGTACTATGGACATTTACTGTAATATTCGAGTTAAGCCAGCAAAGGCTTATTTGGAATGCTGCCGTTGCTAGGATTACATTCCCAAAAGTATTATATATAAGTTCCAGAAATTTCTTTAGACATTCACAAAATGACATGCCAAATTTTGTGTTATACACTTATTTTCCTGGGGAGTGTTCAGAACTTTCATCAGATGCTAAAAGAACCATCTCTGGAGGTTCAGGGTCCAGGACCAGGGGGCAGTACAAGGTACGAGGCACTTTGTGCCAGATGTCTGTGTTGGTCTCCAGCCTAACAAGAGTGATTAGATAAAATGAAACTGAGGCCCAAATTGATGGTAGCACTTTGGCTACCTTGGAGCTGGAGGGAGAGTGTCCCAGGAAAGAAAGTTGACAGATTATCTTAGAGAGACTAACATTAGAACAATATATATTAACTGGCAAGTGCCAAGTAACTATAGCAGATATTAATTCGTAAGTGTAACTGTAACAAAAAACAAGGCTTCACAAAATCTCAGCTTCACAAAAACAAATTGTCTAAGAAAGGGAATGGATCTCATGGAGCTCTACACTGAACAAAGTTCACATATTTGCACAAAGTAAACAGTGACTGATGATATCACCAAAAATCTAGTAGCAGGAGGATGAAGGTAGCACAGACTATGGGGAGGAAAATAAGAGTTAAATCCCATGCAACAAGAAGCCAAAAGAGAAGATGATAAATGAAAAATGAGTAAAGATATTTTAAAATATGGAGGTAAATACTATGAAAAACAAGTAAAAGATTTGACAGTATTTTCTGCTGGGGTGAAAGCAGATGAAGGGCGGAGAATCAAACACAGGCTCCAAAAATAGACCATAAGGCTCAATTTTTAGCTTTAAAATGTATGAATCCCAAGGCCCAAACTTACTAAATCTACCTGGACCTCGGCTTCCATATCTATATAATCTATAGAACAGGAAGGACCATGGCAAGGATGTAAGTGAGGCACGTGGCCCACTGAGATTGGCTGTCATGCTGGGGGCTGGGGCAGAGGGAAAGGTAAGTGACTGAAATCTACAGCAGGATGCCCCATCTTCACCAGGCAGGACTCACCACAGGAACGTGGGAAACACATGCAAAATGCATGTCACACAAGACTAAGGCACACAGGTAAAGGTGCAGGTGGTGGGCTGTATTCGGAGGGCCAGGTTGTGTGAGGTGGGATTATGAGAGATGACTCTGGAACAACAAGCAAGAGCCCAACTGGCCTTGGAAGCAATGACAGGGAAGTGGACTTCTTCTGTGAGAATGAGTGGTCCTCACCATTTTGGGGGTTGGGGAGCCAAAGGGATGTTCCCAAGTGAGACTGCTGTGGGTATATGCAGGTATGTTGTCATGAATCAACCACCCTCTCCTAGCATGGGAAGATAAGGGAAGTACCACTATAAATGGAGATTTCTCTTTATTCCTTCTTTCCTGCCTGCTTTGGAGGTGGAGGGAAGGAAGCGAGGGCATGGTATTCATGAAAGCACAGTTACTCCTATGGGCTGTAGCTGTGGGTACCACCTCAGTAACAGTCAGTCAAAGCTGCTTCACCAAGATGGACTTGGCAGGATGAAGTTACAACTCTACTTCCTCCTCTCACATCCAGAAAATACTAGACTGCAAACAGCTGAGATTGAAGTCATTGTAGGAATAATCTGGCATCTGTTTTCTAAGAAAAATAGTGGCTGAGAGTAGACAGAGTCGACCAGCTGGGGGCGCCACTTCCCAGCCCTTCATGCCTCACTTTCCTCCATTTGTAAATGGGGACAAACCAGGCTCTATCTCACAAAGTTGGGGAAATAAATATAAGGCCACATAATTAATGTGCCTTGAACAGTAAAAGGCATGTACGAAGGCTCAACAAATCTCAACTACATTCTATACATCTGTGAAAGCAGGAGATGGCTTGAGGTACTGGATATAATGCAAAATAAGACAACTGAGTGGCAAAAATGACCCAGAAATAAGGCAAAATGAAAATTCATTCATTATGAAATTTTTACTTCTATATACTGATGAATAGACAAACATATAGATATACAGAGAAAGGAAAAGACAAGCAAGAAGAAGGACAAAGGTATATACCACATTTTTCCGGTAGCAAATTAAAACGGTTTTCTGGGATGAATCTTTGTATCCTAGATGATGCTAACACTGCATGGGACAGCTTGCACCATGGGTTTTCAAGCAAATTATTCTTTTATTTTTTTTTTCACCCTAGTATATAAACTTGATTTAGATATGTAGGCCAAAGTAATAACTATGGGAGAAAACATTGTCAGGAAAAATATATCTTTAAAAGGAATGAAAAGATGAGGTCTTGTTATTTGTCAACCCTCTTCAGGATGGAAGGGTTCAACTCGGAGGTCTATCTCGCCCCAGTGCAGGGTTATTAGATTCCCTGGGGTGGTTCAAATAGTTGTGCTACAAATGTCTAGAAAATTAAGCTTAAATTTTGATGAAAGCAGGGCATTTGTGGACTATCTGGGCCAAATTTGGCCGGCCACCTGTTTTTCTTGTGCTCTTCAAGCTAAGATTGTTTCTTACATTTTTCCTTAATGGTTTTAAAGAACAGTGTTTGTGAAATGTAAAAATTACATAAAATTCAAATTTTGGTATTCCTAAGTAGTTACTGGACCCCAAACACACCTTTGACTATATTTTCTATAGCTGCTTTGACACTACCATAACAGATCTGAATAGTTATGACAGAGGTCACATTATCTACAAAGCCTAACATAGTTGTTATCTGGCCCATTGTAGGAAATAAAAGTTGCCTTTGCCTGCACTAAGGGAAAGTATTATCCTGAGTTCCAACCTTGGAAGATATGATAATGTAAGATGTGAAAGCATACAGAGCCAAAATAATCTTGTCATTTAGAGGCACTTTGGCCTAAATATTTTATTTTCTCCTCTTCACCATGTTATAGCCCTAATAATAGTGCATGACTTATCTTGTTTAAAATAAGCAGCACGTATATCAAATGCTTGGTCACAAGGCATAATAGGCACATCTGTCTATTTAGATTTGAGTTTCCTTTGCTCAGGCCAGACAGGAAAGGGGAGACAGCTGAATCATGAGCTTCCATGGTTAATTGAAATAACCATTTGGGCACATGTGGGATAGGATCATCACAAAAGAAAGTCTGGGCTAAAGAAATCTAGAATAATCGTCTCCAGTTTTTGATTACCCCACTTATAACATATGTAAGTGAACACACACAGTGCATATATTCTTTGGCTACACATTTTTTTGTATGCTTTAATATTTTTGAATTAAAGTTGTTTCCTATAATTAAGAGCAATCTACAATAAGAGGTAACCCCCAAAATGGTATAATCTATAACCTATAGCATCTTGTATTCAATGAATTGAACACACCAGGAGGCCAAGAGAACGAAACAAATTTTGGGTGAATTCTACCGAGGCTCTCCCCACCTCTCACTTCCTTCCCTACCCTGGCCTGTAATAAAGTAATTGTTTATTCCCAAAGGCAGATAAGATAGGTCATTAGCTCCTAAATTCACTGCAAAACTACTACAAATGGGTAAAATCATAATCTTGCCAACTCACTAGCCATCTGACCTCGGGAAGTGACCCCACTTGCCGCCTCAATTTCCTTCTTTTGTAAACAGGGATTATAACACAGCCTACTTCAAGGACTTGTGTGGTGAGAGAGTTAGTTCATCACGTACAGCACCTGGCCCTGAGCCTGGCAGGAGCAACCACTATATAAACATTTGGGGAGAAGTTTACAATACAAAAGCTACAGAGCAGAGAGTAGAAAAGAGGAGAGAAAAGCGGAACAGCACTGTAATTATTGAGTCCTCAGCTGGCTGGCATCTGTAGGAAGAGCTGAAGTGAAAGCATTAAGAGGTAAGTGGATCAGATAACTTTTCAAGATTCTGTCCCACCTGTCAGGTGATTGTTGTGCAGTCACAGTCACACAGGAGAGATCCTCCAGAATGCTCTCACCCCCATCCTCTCAATCACCAATTGTCACTTGTACCTCCTACAATTCTCTCAAGTACGCGGCTTCTTCCTCATTCCTTCTGCTATGGCCCTGGATCCAACCTTCATCAACTTCATCATCAAAGTAGCCTGGAAATAGTTTCCAGGCTGTTCTCTTGGCTTATGTGGGATTTTACCAATGCGCTTATCAAACTCTCCCATCTGCCCTGGTCTTTTAAGGGAGTGGAAGGAGTAGTCATACAAACTACTAAATGACAAAGCAAATGAGATACCTAAAATTGAGAAGTTACAAATAAGATGTCCCTTTTATATTCCAGTACTTAACAAGCTAGAAGTTTCAGGGCCAAGAAATCATAGGCTAGAGTTCAACCCCTCTGTTCTGTTCCTGAGAACCTTCTTTCCTTCCCCCCAACCCTCAGTGTCTCCCGGATCCTCTAGTTCATAACAGGCAGATGACAATCGTGAGAGGATTGCTTTGTTCATGGGCATTTTATGTACGCAAGTCTGGAGTGGCCAGGACTGAAAGACATCTTAAAATGAGCGCCAATCTGGGTACCAGTCTTTGGGTGAAGTCCTCCTCAAACCATTTCAGAAAAGTCAGGCCTTTTCTAAAGCATCTGCAAGATGAGGAACATTACAATCTGGCTTCTCAGGTACGAAGGAACTTTGAAATGTACAGAAACTCTCCTGCGGTCAATTTATTTCATTACTTCTTTTTTGCTTCTCCACACTGGAGGATGACGTAAACAAAATTCATGTTACCTAGGCAAGCACTTGTTTGTAACCATATCCAACCTGTACCTAGGATGTAATGAATGGCCTGACTTTTAAAAGCAACAGGAGAAAAAAAGTGTAATTCTTTATGAACAGTTTTTGAAAGTCCTTGAGACCACTACTCCCTCCCCACACTCAGCCTCTCTCAGCCAACTGAGAATTTCTTTAGACAGCCCAAGGTCAGCCCTAATTAACCTTGGGCAGCTCAGAGAGAACTTAATGGGAAATGGCTGCTGAAGATAATCTGGCTTTCACCCAGGTCACTGACTTTTCTTTTAATTGTGTTTTCCAAGCAGTCAAATTCAAAAGAAGGCCCCACATAACAACTGCTTTTTGAAGTCAAAACAATAAGTTAGTAAAGAGTATTAACCAGGACGAGAACCTACAAAATACCATGGCATAAGAGGCCCCAAAAGTTTAAGTTTCTCCTATTTATCCCTAAATATTTGGACTTTTCCCACATGACTCAAGACTGATTATCTGGAATCAGAATGTCAGACACCATTCTGGCTAAACACTAATCTCACGCCTATTAAAGTGCCCCAAGCTGGGTTCCCTAGACTTGAATTTAACAATTCTTAACCATGACTCAAACCTTTGTTAGTATCAGGAATATTAGCAAAACAGGGTTGCATAGAATAGTTTTTAATATTTCAATTTGCATAAATTTTAATGTGAAAGAAATCTGTGATTTGTATTTTTAGTACCTTAATACAATGGTTTTTCTACTTAAGGCAAATTCTGGTGGAGCTAGTGAGAAGACGTGGTGTTGCACAGCATGTGCAAAGAATGTGATTTCTGCAACAGTGTTCTGAAAGGAAGGTGGCATTTCCCAGGGTTCCCAACAGCATGCAGCAGTGGCTCAAAGGGGCAAAGTGACACCAAGTTAGTTCTCATACTAACTAGGTCTCGTAAGTTGTCTGGGCCCAACAAGTTAATGAAATGATAGGTACCAATGAGAAAAATGCCAAGACCATACATCATCATGAACTAACAGAAACCCCTATGCCTTAGTCATGTCTTTCAAAGATTTTTACTTTGGTTTGGTTGGAAAACTGAAGGAGAGATTAACCTAGGAAGCCATGCCCAATATCTAATAAACCCTTACCTATCCTCCCTCTGAGGAGTATTTGGAGAAGTATTTATCTAGCTGATAGTATGTGTACTGTTTTAGGAAAGGAAAAGTATATTTTCTACAAAGAACCCCATTCAAAATCTTTCTACAAGGTCACCCTGAGACTACTTAAACTGGGAGAAGAGCCATCTGGCCTAATATTTGATAGGAAGTGAAAGACACAACATGTTATTTTATCAGTGGGGATTCCCAATAAAGACACGGACAGATGAGGACTGTGCGTTACCATACACTAGAAGGATCTTAATATAGTTATGGAGATGACAAAGCTAGATCATTCTGACTCCCGCCTAGGGTCTCAGTGAGTCTCCAGGATACTTGGTTTTCTTAAGTCAGAAAGTTACATAAACTCCCTTCGTTCTAGTCAAAAACAATCTTTAAACATGCAAAACCTTGACTAAAAAAAAATAACAACAAACAAAATTGTCCTCCAGCCCCAGAGACCTAGCTTATAGTCTCCACCAACAGGAAGCAGGGCTCCTTGACAAATGGCTGGTTCCAGGACTGGAGCAGGAAATGGACAAGATGAGCCCAGAACATCCTGTCGACCTGCTGTCATGGAAGACCACCAACACTGTGGCAAAAAACTGGGGTGACAACCCAGAGGTGCTCCAGTTGGCCAAAGATGGTACAGTGTGAGCATTACTCAGGATATTAACTATAAGGCACTAGATTTTTAGAGAAAACATCCTTGCCTCCTTTGAAAGTTTTACAGTAGGTCTGGAATAATAGGTTATAATTTAGGCTCATTGATCAAATTTATTAAAATAGCTATATTTTCCCACTGGACATGCTCACCCCCCCTAGTAACAGGTATCTTTTCATTAGTTCATTTTCTCTTTTTTCATTTGCATAGAAGAACAGGGAGTGTAGGCCAAGGGGGTTTCACTGGAGACAGAATGGGGAGCAGAACAAGCAGATCTACTGAAATACATTACTGAGGGGAGCAGCGGGCGAGACAGGAGAGGTCTGCTGTGCCATGTGGGTTAGCTCCTTGGTGGGGGATTTATTTGTTTGTTTAGGGATTTAAAGAAAAGTTTATTTAGGAAACAAGAGGTAAAGAATAAAGACTCCCAGGTAAACAGTACCTGGGAGGGGCAAAGAGAGCCCCCTGGTGGGGGATTTAACGCAGGCCCTAGCAGTGATAGAGCTAAGACTTAACCCAGAGGCTCCCAGGAGGCCCTCATAAATTCATGCTTTAAAACAAACAAACAAACCAACCCTCGGATTTTTAGAAAACAACAGACCAATCTGTGATTGCAAACAAAAGAATCTAACACAAGTACCAGGGGGCAACCAAACTGCACATGAGGGAAAACTCTCCTACAGGAATATTCCAGCTAATAAATGAAAATTGAGTGATAGAACAGTCATGTTACAACCCCCAGTGAGTCAATGCATTACGCATCAGGTAACGACAATGGTTATTGGCACACACACACCCCCCCCAATAGATAGAATTTTGATGGAAGAGCAAATGATCACATATTAAATAATCTTGCAAAAAAAAAAAAAGGAGGGGAGGAGATAAGTATGAGAAACCCCTAGATCCAAATACTTCTTTACTGGAAAGTCAAAGCACTACATTACAGATATGCAATCAGGAGTCTAGCTTGTGGGACTGACAAGTTTAACAAAAAGAGACATAAAATACATAGTGAGCTACAGCTCCTGTTTATTAGACCAATTATAACATTTATGAGACAACTGGAAATCTGAGCACTAACTGGATTCTTAATGATATTAAGGAATTGTCTTAGGTATAGAAGGTATCTTATGTATAATAAGGACACTTTAAAAACAACTGTAATACCATTCTATTAAAAAAAAAAATACTGTCAGAAAATTGAAAATTCCATTGGCGATCTAACCCTGAATTTTGGAGTAGACTATCAATGCAACAAAGTTATGAGGAATCATAAATCTCCCTTCCCTGGGAATATCATTCTTTCAACAAAAGGAAAAAGATTTGGGGCCTCCCTGGTGGCGCAGTGGGTTAAGCAACGCACTATGAAGCAAACTGCAGCCACTGCAGCACGAGTTCAATCCCTGCCACCAGGGAGGGGACCCACATGGCGCAGCAGATCTCTCCTGCCTTGCCTGCTGCTCCCCTTAGCAGTGTGTTTCGGTCAATCTGTCTGTTCTGCTCCCCACTCTGTCTATGGTGGATTCTCTTACCTCCCGTGACTCTGGCCTGTACCCTAGCTCTTGTATGCATAAATAAATAAATCTTTTAAAAAAGGGAAAAAGATTCCCTGGGAACATTGAAAAAGTGGTAAGTTATCAGTAATTCAATTTCCTCATCTTCAAAATGTCAAGTTGATACAGAACGACTGAGGAAATAATGACCAATAACATCCATCAAGCCATTTCCCAGGATCTTTTGTCAACACACCAGAGGGAAAAAAAAATCATAGTTGGCACTAGTCCATGGCCCCAAATCCTACTTACTACAAACTACTGCCAGACTGGAAACCTTCCGGAAGAAAAGAGGTTTATTACCAAAAGAGCTGCAGATGTATAGTGGAAATGTACAACTACTACGATTTGATCCCAGCCTAATAACACCTGCTATTCCATACCTAATTTTAAAACTGTCAGGTGAGGAAAAAAAGAAGTTTCCTTGGGATGCCTCTCTGGTGGTGCAATGGGTTAAACAACGGACTAGGAAGCAAACCACAGTCACTGCAGCACGAGTTCAATCCCTGAGGCCAGCCTGGAGGATGACCTCTCTGGTCTCACCTGATATTCCCCTCAGCAGTGTCTTTCAGTTAATCTGCCTGTTCTGTTCCCCGCTGTCTGTGGTGAATCCTCTCACCCCCCACACCTCTGGCCTGTACCCCAGTGCTTGTATGCATAAATAAATAAATCTTTTTTTAAAAAAATAAGGAAGTTTCCTTTATAAGACTAGTGGGATACATTTTAGGGAGTTGCTCATGGCATTTTAAATTCTCTAAGGACCTCAATTTCTACAAATTTGTGACTATCCTTTGACTTGAGGTGTAGCTATACAACGTGTAGCTTTTCAGCCCTCCCATTTTGCTTCTATTGAAAATACACACAATGGGGGCCTCCCTGGTGGCGCAGTGGTTTAAGCAACGCACTATGAAAATACACACAAGCTTTTAGAAAATCATTGAAAAAGACCCCACCAAAATCTATCAGGACATGCTGCACAGGCAGACTCTTCTCTAAGACACTTGAGAAAGACAGCAGCGTCACAAGCCCCACACATTGTGCTACTTAGGGCGAGTTTCTGATGTAACTGGTCTGTTTATCGACTCATTAGTTCCTCAAACTCAAAATCTGTTTTTGTGTAGACATTTCATAGTTCAGGAGAACAATAAAAGTACTGAGAGTCCTTTTTTGAAGAAAAAAAAAGAGAAAAATACCTCAAAACTCAGAAAAGGGAAAAAATTCATTGAAGCCAGTAATTACCCAATTCACAGTAATCATGAACAGCAATTTCTTTCAAGAGACTTACTGACCCAAGTGCATTCTTCAAAGGGTTGAGTAAACGTGTGTAATGTAATCAGTGCACAGCAAGTACAGACCCCGGGAGAGGCCCCGGAGCAACCGGCCCGCTGACCTGGTACATCTTCACAGTAGAGCCTTTTCCTAAACAGCTGCTCATGTGTACTCGATTCCATTCAACAAATGTTTGCTGAGTGCATAGGGAAACTATTCATTGCTAACATGCTTTCTCTCAGCATTCCCACAGTTCTCAATAAAGCCAGCTTGCATCTATACATTTAATACAACATTTACATACAGGAAATGTTCTCATTTTACATACAGGAAAATAAAGTCATGGACAGGTTAAATCCTTTCACTTAGTGGGCATACTATCAGAATTTTATTTATACACACACACACACTTAGTTCTAGACTTTATGTACCATGTAATTTACCCTTCATCTGTCTCATTCATTCTATCCTGTCTAGGCCTGTCAATTCTGACCTATCCCATCTGCTCACGTCACCCATCACCATCCTTTCCACTAACCAGCCCTTAAGCAACTACTTACTTGAACCAAGCACTGCTTCGGGAACTGGGCTGAATAAAAAGATGATGGAGTCACAGGGAGGTTGACACCAAGAGGACCGATGCTTTCATCTTGGCCTTGAGCCAGTTTATCTTTACCATGCAGCAATTTCAAGATAATTTACATAAAGTACAAATGATTCCAAAGACTCTTTGAGTGAAGACACAGTCTCCAAAACCATATTTGATAGGCTTAAAAGTTCTAAGTATGGGGGCCTCCCTGGTGGCGCAGTGGGTTAAGCAACGCACTATGAAGCAAACCACAGCCACTGCAGCATGAGTTCGATCCCTGCTGCCGGCCAGGGAGGGGACCCACATGGCGCGGCAGACCTCTCCTGCTGTGCCCGCTGCTCCCCTCAGCAGTGTGTTTAAGTTGATCTGCCTGTTCTGCTCCCAGCTCAGTCTCTGGTGAATCCTCTCACCCCCCACACCTCTGGCCTGTACCCCAGTGCTTGTATGCATAAATAAATAAATCTTTAAAAAAAAAAAAAAGTTCTAAGTATGAACTACTAGTAATAGAATAGAGGGCAGGTAAATTATTTTGCTAAGGTTTTCATACCCAGGCCAACTTTCAAAGATACAGTAAGCTTTGCTATTCTTCACTACCTAAAAAATCACATTTCTAAGCGTGACTTCCTATGTGAAAGGAACATTCGTATTATGCAGAATGGGGCTCTAGAATTATAACCCATAGTTTGATGATTCAGGTTGAAGATCCATAAATATGGAGATGGTAGAGGTATTATCTGTAACATTTTTTAAAATATACCAGAGGCTGAGCCATCTAGATTTTAATATCCAGCAAAGAAAATGAAACAAATTTCATCCAGCTAAGATCCTTTCATGATTAATCAGCTTACGAGAAAGCTTCAACAGTAAGAACACAGCAAACACTGGGAACATGCGAAGCGATCACACGGGTGTGTGGAGGTGTCCACAGTGACTTCACACCTACCGTGGTGTCGTTGCTGGAAGCATAAACCAAGACATCGGAGGAGTTCCTGCCATTGATGTATCGGTAGCAGTTCCAAACGCAGTTGATCAGGTAACCCTGAAAGTGAGTGGTGATCATGAGATTTTTACTTTTCAAACGTCAGGCAGTTTTAAACACCACAATAGATACAGCCATATTATAAAACCTGGATTTCCATAAATTATAAAAGTACTTAACAAGAGGCCTCCCTGGTGGCGCAGGGGGTTAAGCAATGCACTATGAAGCAAACGCAGCCACTGCAGCACGAGTTCGATCCCTGCTGCCAGCCAGGGAGTGGACCCACATGGCGCAGCAGACCTCTCCTGCCTTGCCCACTGCTGCCCTCAGCAGTGTGTTTCAGTCAGTCTGCCTGTTCTGTTCCCCTCTCTGTCTCTGGTGAATCCTCTCACTTCCCTGGATTCTGGCCTGTACCCCAGCTCTTGTATGCATAAATAAATAAATCTTAAAAAAAAAAGTACTTAACAAATATTAAACCAAAATAATGCAATGACGCAAAAGCAATGTGCCACTGTTGGGTAGAGTAACTTCCTGGCAAAGATGCTACTGTTGCTTTGTTCTATCACACTACCCTCGAAGTTGGCAAAGGGCTGAGAGCAAAATGAGAAATTTCTAAGAAAAGGTAGTTGGAAGAAGCAAACTTACTCCCAGATTTACTGAGATGTTCAGTTTACTCAACAATACTACTGCTTAAAGCCTTAGACTTTTTGAGAATTATTACAACACAAATGAAAAAGGGATGTTTGAACATATTATGCGTTCTGTAAGGAGTCCAGTCACCCACTATTTTAGCAGTGAACAAGAGATTCTTGTAGGCAAGAACTCCCTCAAATGTGAGGTCGCTAGAAAGACATTCTTAACAGAAAGGTTAAACAGCAGAAGGGAAGTCCCCGGGGTTTGGGATTTCACAAGCCCGGCATTCCCCAGGACCCCTTGCAACACCAGGTGCATTCACTTATTAAACACTCCAAAAAGGAAAATAAACCCTGGCCTGGAGTCTCTAAAAACCCATATTCCATTATTCTAGTGACCTTATTCTTTCTTACTTGACAATTCTGTAATCTTAAATAAAGAAATAAATATTTCGCATATTTCTCAAATAAACTTACACTGACACATTATATCCATCATCTATTTGCCAGGCAGTAAGCTCTGCTCCCTTTACTGTCTTTGGACAGAAAGAAATTGCAAATGACCTGGGGTTGGGAACATGAAAATACTGAAATATCCAGAATGGTGTTTTATGGGGAAAATGTAGACCTAAATGATTTTTATTTTCTTTCTACTGCTCTTCATTAAACTTCCTACTTAAAATGACTATTCTCCCTAAGTTCAGCTTCCACAAACTGAGGCTTGCTTTTTGAAGAATTGATTATCTTTTTTAAGATTTTTTTTTTAAGATTTTATTTATTTATGCATACATGAGCTGGGGCACAGGCTAGAGGCATAGGAGGTGAGTGGATTCAACAGAAACAGAACAGGAAGCAGAACAGAAAGATAGACTGAAATACACTGCTGAGGGGAGCAGCAGGCAAGACAGGAGAGGTCTGCTGCGCCATGTGGGTCCCCTCCCTGGTCTGGGATTGAACTCACATTGCAGTGCCAGCTGAAGCCCCACAGTGCGGTGCTCAACCCCTGGTGCCACCAGGGAGGCCCCAGAATTGGTTAAATTTATGCCAAAACAGACAATGAAGGATATTAAAAATTAAAAGTTCAAAGTCTAGTAACCTTTTGAAAATTCTGAAATTACTAGCAGTAGGCAAGCTCAAATTATGGTGTTTTTAATTATTAGGTTGACAAAGACCAAAAAAGAGCAGATAGCACTTAATTGAGGGGGAGGGGAACACTGCTGATGGGGGTATTAAGCCAACATTGGGGGAGATAAGTCTGACAACCTATTAAAGCCTTCAAATTATGCATACATTCTAGCTTTAAGAAATGCATTTTGAGATGCATTTAAATATATATACATTGTACCACCATGATCAGAAAAAAAGTAGAAACCACCTCAATGACCAACAATAGGCAACTTATTAAATAATGATAAATTCATGTAATAGACTGATATAGAATATTCCAAATGTAATCACATTATAAAAACAAATTTTTTTATGTTTACATACATATTGGTTGCTATGTGATATTATGCATGCTATGTATTGTGTAACGTATTAATTTATTCCCATCTAAACAGATTTTGAAATAACCCTTGCTTAGCCTAAGGAAGCTTCATTAGTGTTTATCTTTAATATGGATAAAAGAAGTAACAGAATTATTAGGAAATCAAAAAGCACTTACTTTAGTTACTTAAAGCAAGATAATGAACTGACTGAAATGAAATGACTCCATTGGTATTAACATATATGTATAATAATATTTAAGCCATAAATAAAATGTTCATGCTTACCTTTGTTAGCAAGATAATGATGATAAACAGGAAAATAATAAGGACCAAACAGGTTGGACTCACTGACATGATATCATCTCTGTAGGGAAAATTAGGAGGCTACAAAGGAAAAATGTCTCATTAGCAAGACTCATGAATCATTCAGGAGGGATTCCTTCAGCATTAACTAGAGGTGCTTATCAGAAAGCAATTAGTCAAATTGCTCAATAACTCAGAAGAATTATCAGGTAAGACTACTACAATATTCTACCTTACCTCTACTAATGAAAAAGTTACAGTGTGTTGGGGGAACGATAATTCTGTTCGTATCAGGCAATCACTTTCAAAAAGGAAAATCTGCAGGGCAAGTTGGAAACCTTTTGAATCGGGGTCTTTATATAGAGTGATTTTGCTGATGCTGTTTCTCCTCAAAGAGCAAAATCTCTTATACTAGTAGGTAGCACTCACAGCATTAAAAAAATAAATAAATAAAAGGTCAAGATCTACCACCTGACCACACTAATTAATTACCAGGTCAAAGGAAACCTTTATGATGAGGATTGAAATCTGTTACTATGGTCCGCGTCTGCTCAGAATTTCACCAAGAATCCAACGCACGGCAGTGATCAAAGTCCTCCCTTTAACGGGTCTAGAAAAATGGGCAGGGAAGGGAGACTGAGGTGTTTTGCCAGCTGTGATCATGCGGTACTATCTGTTTGGAGTCCACATTAGCAGTATTCTGAGACAACAGAAAAGTTGGAAATGCTAAGGAAGAATATGAAGAAAGCTCTTGACTTATGTGCCTGGCTCCTCCTCCCCAGAGTGACCAATATCCAATAGTTTTCAGAGCCTCCTTTTACTTTGGGGGAATGAAACCTAAAAAATAAAATCAAAGTCATTCTTTGTTATCTATTCATGAAATTGGCCCTTCACCTTTGGTGCCCGACAGGGCTTTTGGCGGCACTGATAATAAAACAATGCTGTTCTCAAGACCAGCATGGACTCCTACTGTCCCGTGTAGAATTAAAAAAGGGGTGAGCATTAAAGTGGGAGTATGTGATCTTGTCTACAAAGATCTTTACACTCTTTTTCTCCAGAAAAGTAAACAGATGTCCATTTTAGACCTAAGAAACCATATGCACAACGTATTGAAACTGCATTTTACAAGACTCCACAAAAACAGAATGGGCATTAGAGTGAAGCAGTTGCTTCCCCTCACCCACAGCCTTCTCAAATAACAGTCTCTCCAGGCTCACCTCTCTATTTGTCAACAAGGACCTCATATCAGTGGCATTTGACACTCCCAGTCACCACTGTCCCGAGGCCTTGCAGACCCCTAGGCCCCACCTTCCCAGTCTAGACTGATCTTTAACTAGAACACAGGAAAGATACTTGCATGATTTGGTTTGCAATTGCCAATAAAAATGGATGGTGACTTTTTTGGTAACTGATATCACAATTACTGTGAGCGTCACAAGCACTATCAGTTTACCACTGGTGGCTCTAAAAAATGAGTATGGAGTGACAAAATGGGCTATGACGAAATGTGCAGGTAGTAAGTATTCTAATGTTCTACACGCTTGCCTACATATTAGGCTTTCTACTCCCTACAAATCTCTGTGATAGATGGGACTTAGCACACAATACAATAGTCCGGGGGCTGCCACACAGCTTATCTCACCCAGCGTCACCCTTCCTCAGCCCTTCACACAGCAGTCTGTGCTGATTATGTTTCCCTGTGCTTCCAAGGTAGATTTTAGGATCCTCGTGCCAGATCATCGTTTCACAGTAAAAACCCAGACCTTAAAAAGACAGAGGTAATTCTACAACCTGCTTATCAAAGATAAGCCCCTTCATGCAGAAACACTTGGCTGTACCACTAGGGACAAAATCTAAAATTAGTACATGAAAAATAACATAAAAATTCTCGATATACATTCTACCCAAATAAGGACCTGCTCCTAAAATAAAAAGCAGTTACTAACAAGAATGACAACCACAGCAATAACTCTTAAGAAGCAGAACTCTCCAAGCTAAGTGTGCTGGATATCAGTTAATGCTCTGGAGGAATTACTGCCAGCGAGATCGCAAACTTCCGTTGCCACATCTCTCGCTCTTGCTCCTGCCCCTGCCCCCCGTACCCACTCCTTGTCTCTCTTTCCACTGAATTTCTTGACCTCCTTGTCACGTGGACTCCACCACCTCAATTCTCGCATCCCAGAAAAGCCTAGCTCTTTCCCCCATGCTTAGATATTACTATTAAAATCTCCAAAAAGTAAAAATTGTCTCTATTTAAAATTATTCTAAGACTTTGAAGAAATTAAATGTTAAGGTTTCACTACTGAAAAAAGTTCAAAAATGTGAGGACATGGGTTTTCTGATATCATAATTGTCACACGCTTCTTAATGCTCAGTCACAGATACTTGTTTATGCGGGCACAGAGAACAAACATTTAAGAGAAAACTAGTTCCAAAAAGATGCTTGGAGAAAAACAGGGCTGTGGTTAAATAAGTTTGGGATCATTGTAGAGTTCTATTTTTCCCATAACAGTAAAGACAAAAGCCATCTTTTGTTAGTAAATGAGTAAGCTATAGTTTACTAACATAAGACAATTAGTAACTAGTTTGTAATTTAGATAGGTGAATCTAATACTATCATCATAGATAGTCCCCTATTTATCTGCCTTAGGAGAGCCTAGATATCTTTCTCAGGCTATCTCATTCTTCCCAAAAAGTAGTCTAAGAAACCAAAAATCTTATCTTACAGATAACACTCAAGCATCTCCAGTCAGTAATCAGATGCAAGTTAAAAGCCCACAGATTAACTTGTGTGTTTACACATCTACTTCCATAGGTACAGCTTCAGTACTTCAACAGGTTTCATGAAGAGCAACAGTAACTGGGATGCCACATACCAGCTGTCGGATGAACTCCTGAATGGAGTTTGGATAAACGAGCATAGTGACTGCAACCAAGGTGTTCAGGGCAAAATCAAAGATCTGGTAACAGAAGAACGGGATGATCCAAGAAGCGTGTTGCTAAACAGGAGAGAAAATGGGACAAATGTTCAATATTACAAAGCACTGCTCAGCTGAATTCAGAGGAATCTTTTTTTAATCTTACTGGAAATGGAGGAATAGAAATTCACTAAACCAGGTCACAGTGGCAACTGGCATGCCAAGGAGAAGCAGTCACCAAGCGAGCCTCAGTGAACATTTCTGATACTATAATACTGGTTTTCCCAAAGCCGCCTAATATTAGCAAGAGATTTCATCTTACAAATATTCTTACGGGGGGGCCTCCCTGGTGGCGCAGTGGATTAAGTAACGCACTATGAAGCAAACCTCAGTCACTGCAGCACAAGTTCGATCCCTGCTGCCGGCCAGGGAGGGGACCCACATGGCGCAGCAGACCTCTCCTGCTGTGCC
>JAGFMF010011568.1:19777658-19798111 GCA_019455555.1 Galemys pyrenaicus | reverse complement strand
AAAGGCAAATCTCCAAAGAGGACATGCAAATGGCCAACAGGCATATGAAAAAATGCTCAACTTCTCTTGTCATCAGAGAAATGCAAATCAAAACCACTAAGTACAATTTTTTAAAAAATTTTTATTTTATTTATGCTTACAAGAGCTGGGCTACAGGGCCTCCTTGGTGGCGCGGTGTGTTAAGCAACACACTATGAAGCAAACCGCAGCCACTGCAGCACAAATTCAATTCCTGCCCTCCACCAGGGGGGTGACCCACATGGCACAGCAGACCTCTCCTGCTTCGCCAGCTGCTCCCCTCAGCAGTGTGTTTCAGTCGGTCTCCCTGTTCTGTTCCCCACTCTGTCTCTGATGAATCCTCACACCACCCCCACATCTCTGGCCTGTACCCCAGCTCTTGTATGCATAAATAAATCTTTTTAAAAAAAAAAGTTGGGATACATGTGGGGGTGGGGGGGTGGGAGGAGGGTGTTTCTAAGAGGATTTACCAGAGACAGACTGCTGAGCAGAACAGGCAGATCTACTGAAATACACTGCTGAGGGGAGCAGCAGGTGAGGCATGAGAGGTATTAGCACACTTTAAAGAGAGTGTGACTAGCAAAACTCTATTTGATGACTATTTTTCATAACATATCTAAGACTTAAAGGAAACAACAAGCTAGTCCCACAAATGGTGAATGAGGAAGCTAAGCTGGTTACAGGCTGTCAGGAAGGGTCAGGATGTCCCAGCCCAGTAAAAACTCATTGTTCAGAAAACCCAGGAAATGTTAAAGCAACGGACCAAAGCTCCTTCGGGGAAAACAGACCAAGTAACCTGGGAGACCCAGCAGGTCTCATCCAGTGACCAAGTGACACAATGTCACACGCCCGAATTCTGAACCCCCACCCCATGCTCAACATACACATATAAACTCCCTCTTGCTCCCTCAGTGGCTACCCACTCGGGACACCTCTCTGTTCAGAGAGATTTCCTGTCCTACTTCTTATCTGACAATAAATTTCTTGCTTTCTACCTGACTCTGGTCTCATCGTTGAATTCTTTCCTCACCAAGACAAGAACCGAGAGCCCCTTGTGGTGCCACCCTCCAAGCCTTATTCACATATGATGTCTGGCAAAGATGTTCTTTGACAAACTGTCCAGTTTTCTTAGCATTTCATTCCCTCTATACACTTTTCTTTGAAAAGGGCATGAGAAAGATTATAGACTGAAATAAGATCAGATGAAACAACATAAGGACTGTTTTGAGAAAGTAAAGTGCCATGCAAAAGCAAAGTATTCGCATGGTTAGGCTTTAAGGCTGAAAAGGAAAACAGTAAATTAGGATTCATGGGTGAAGGTTTAGTCAACAGCGGCAGGCAGACAGAAGGTGAAAAGGCAGTGCAGTGAGTCTGGTTCAGGAAATTCAGGCCAGACTTAGGGATCTCCTACATCTAGCTATGGCACTTGGATTTATTCTAAGTGAAACAAGAGGCCCATGGAGACTATTAGGGAGGGATAATGCAATCTAATTACAGTTCAAATGAATAAATTAAGTATAGAAACGCTAGCATAAAAAAGCTACTCAAATGAATTCCCTACTTTTTCACACTTTAACAAGAACCATATAAAAGCTCTTGTCTGAGAACAGAAAAGTACCTGTTTGTTACATCCTCTAAGACACAGCCATTCAGCTGCTTTCTTACCCTTGTAGTTTCAATGAACCTGTCAACTCTTTATCAGCTCATTATTATCCCCTTACCAGCTTTACTTCTAATACACTTACTAATAGCCTACAGCATGTCAGGTACTGGAAGAACTCCCCAGGACTCAGATAATGAGGTTAAATAAGTTGTGTATCCAAATAACAAAGTATAAAGCAGAAGGCATGACAAGAGTTCAGAATATGAATTCGGAAAGATGAGGTACAAAAAAACACGGTAGCATCTGGATAATGACAGGAAAGACAAGGCTTTGAAGCCTCAAAGGCATGGAAAAGAAGAGTTTTGAGCATGAGTCAAGTCAGGTCACTGGGACAGGGACCTTGGCTGAAAAAAGCAAGAAGTCCAAGTTGGTGAGAACAGTCTTGGCAGGAAAGCATTAGAGGCAGACACTAGAAATGCAGGCTGGGGCTAGCTCGTTCAGGTCATCTTGCCCTCAAAACCAGGGCAGCTGGGCTCTATCTGAATAGTGCATGAAGATGTCTTAATGGTGGTGTCTGAGGCAAGATACATCACATCACAGTTTTGAGAAGAACTGTGTTATTAGAAAGATCACACTGGAAGGGGTAGGGGACTGAAATGGTGGCAAGAAACCAATCTGAAGACCGTTGGTGGAAAGGTAAAAAGGGTTTTATCCACATTCTAACTCTTGTGACAACTCTGTAAGATTGAAATCTTTTGAGTTAGTGTGAGAAGTTAAGTCACTTTATAAAGTAGGTCATATGTGTAAGAGTCCAGGTTTGAATCCCAAGGCCTCTCCACATGGAGGTGAGATTATTAGAGCCTTGGTAACAAGGCAAAGATAAAAGAAGCAAACAAAACTCAGAGATATCAAGCCTGGGTAACAAAATATATCTTGTCATAGTCAGAATAAAAAGAAGATTGTTTGAAGGACTATGATGAAATTGTTTTTTTTTTTTAAAGATTTATTTATGTGGGCCTCCCTGGTGGCGCAGCGGGTTGAGCATGGCACTGTGAAGCATCTGCTGCACAGCAGTGCGAGTTTGATCCCCAGCCAGGGAGGGGACCCACATGGCACAGCAGACCTCTCCTAGTCTTGCCCGCTGCTCCCCTCAGCAGTGTACTTCAGCCGATCTGCCTGTTCTGCTCCCACTCTACCTCTGGTGAATCCTCTCACCTTCTGTGCCTCTGACCTGTACCCCTGCTCTTGTATGCATAAATAAAAAAAATATTTAAAAAAAAAGATTATTTATACATACAAGAACTGTGGTACAGGCCAGAGTCACAGAAGGTGAGAGGATTCACTAGAGACAGAGCGGGGAGCAGAACAGGCAGATCTACTGAACTACACTGCTGAAGTGAGCAGCAGGCGAGACAGAAGAGGTCTGTTGCACCATGTGGGTCACCTCCCTGGCCAGGGATTGAACTCGTGCTGCAGCAGCTGCAGATAGCTTCGCAGTGCTGTGCCTTAACTCTCTGCACTAACGGGGGAGGCCCCCACGTTGCTTTTAGATGCATTGTACTGAAAGGTATTTGCAAGATGTCCAAATTATTCTTTTGCAGCTTGTCCAACTGGTTGTTCACCTTCTTTTTATTCAATCTTTGGTATTTAGGTCTGTCCTCTGTTTTTCTGTTTGCCACTCAACTTCTTTTTTTATTTTAAAAGATGTATTTATTTATGCACACAAGAGCTGGGGTACGGGCCAGAGTCCAGGGAGGTGAGAGGATTCACCAGAGACAGAGTGGGGAGCAGAACAGGCAGATGGACTGAAACACACTGCTGAGGGCAGCAGCAGGTGAGGCAGGAGAGGTCTGCCTCACCATGTGGGTCCCCTCCCTGGTGGCAGAGATCGAACTGGTGCAGCAGTGGCTGCGGTTTGCTTCATAGTGCGTTGCTCAACCCACTGCACCACCAGGGAGGCCCAACACTCAACTTCTGATAGCCATGTTCCCAGCTTTACTGCATTCCTGCTCACTCCTACTTAGTCCCCGACGTACATATGTCCCTGACAACAGAGTTCTGGCTACTGGTCCACTGGTGTTTTCTTCACACTCCAGAGTGGGGCTTGATTCCTTACTTGGCTGTGCTCTAGCTGCTCCAGTAACTATCCTCCACCTTGTACCCCTAGCCCTGTGGCCCTTCCATTCTGTTCACAAACCACAGACCCATGGCCAAGTCCAAGTGCCCTAATTTTTCATCAAATAGCCCAAAGAGAAGAGACATAAAGAAAACAAAGATATGATGTTAAGTTAAGGTCTTCACAAATCATAAATGAATCATCATCATGCTCTGTTAATCACACAGGGAAATCTTCATAACAGAATATCTGTCTGTGACATATATTTACTGGTTACTGCGTAAAACCTTAATTGTTGGGTGGAAACTGACATCATGGATGATATGAATACACTAAGGCAACAGGAGTATCTAGGAGGACTAGGTCTATGCAAAGGGGTTGGGATACAAGTAGTCACAGTAGATACTAAACACAGTTGTATAGAAAAGATCAAATATAAGTCAAAGTCCAAAAAGCATTGGGTAAGAAGTACTTCCCAAGAGAGAGAAAGTGGAAACCACCCAATCCTCAATTCTGACCAAGGATGAAATTTCACCACAAGCGAGAACCAAGAAGATGGTAAATCTTGCCAGGAGCAGATTATGTAATGACCACAGTTAATCTAATCATAAAAAAAATAGAGGGCATATTTATATTCTTTGTTCTTTGTTCAGTTAATGCTTACCCACTTACATTTGGGTTTTCTTTGTTTTACTAGGTTGTTTACAAGCTGTTCCTGGTCTATTTACAAAGTGTCCTGTGGTATCACATAGTTTTATTCCTTGTTCTTGACAATGATTACTTCCATATGTAAATGAATTCAACTTCTGTCCAAGCACTTAAGCAGTGTTAGGCCCTTGCATATACTTCAGGGATCCAAAATGTTCTTCATCCTGAATATCAGACCCTAAATGAAGAGTGAGACTTGGAGCTTGAATCTAAACAACTAAAAATGTAAATTGTAATCACCAGCTCACATTTTTTTTAAAGCCTTAGAGCATATTAGGAACACTCAAACCCAGAGATAAATTACACCAATTAGAAATCTGCACACAGGGCCTCCCTGGTGGCACAGCGGTTCGAGCCCTGCACTGTGAAGCATCCGCTGCCCAGCAGCACAGAGTTCGATCCCTGGCCAGGGAGGGGACCCACATGGTGCAGCAGACCTCTCCTGCCTCACCCACTGCTCCCCTCAGCAGTGTATTTTCATCCATCTGCCTGTTCTGCTCCGCACTCTGTCTCTGGTGAATCCTTTCACCTCCCACGACTCTGGCCTGTACCCCAGCTCTTGTATGCATAAATAAATCTAAAAGGAAAAAAAAGGAAAGAAATTTGCACACATTTGTGTACATATGATTACTGCAGACTTATGTCCATAATAAGTGTTGAAATAAATGTTACAACCAAATAACAGAGTCACACATAAGCATTAAAACTATTTAAAAATTAATGACAAGAAATTGGGTACAATAGTAAATGAAAGTGCAGTATAAAAATGTTACATGATTCCAACTTTGTTTGTTTATAGATGCTCACTTGTATAAACTAGACTAAAAACACTAAAATATATAACTTTATATAATCCAAATAGCAGGTTGCATATTACTTGTTTCCTCATATTAATTACTGAGTATATGCTTAGTAAATGTAACTCTTCTAAGTAAAATGAACGAATCTGAGAAAGCCATATTCTGTATAATACCAACTATAAGACAATTTGGAAAAGCAAAACTACAAAACAGTAAAAGATTAGCGGTTGCTAATACGGGAAGAAGGAATACATTGGTAGTGCACAGAGGATTTTTAGAGTGGTACACTACCCTGTAAGACACTATACGGGTACATAAATGTCAATACAAGTTTTTCCAAATCCACAGGACTTACAATACCAAGCATGAGCCTGAATGTAAATTATGGACTTAGGGTGATAATAACGTGCCAGTGTAGGTTCATCAGCTATAATAAACACTCTACCTTAGTAAGGGATGTGAATAATGGGGTAGGTATGCATGTGTTTGGGGGCAGAAGGCATATGGGAAATCTCTGTGATTTTAATTAATGTTGCTGTGAACTTAAAACTGCACTAAAGTATAAAGTTATTTTAAAAAGAAAAAGGAAAGAAATAGAGTGATTCTGCATAAAAATAAAAGATGCTAGATTTGCAGAAGGTTTGTACTTCAAGTATTATTATACCTTTGTTGTATTTTCCATGGTATCCTATGAGCACAATTGCTTTTAGAGTCAGGGAAAATTTCAAAGATATATATAATGTAAAATGTTATAGAATATTATTAAGCCTGACTTAAGAAACAACAGCAAGAAAATGACCAATAACATACACATCTGGGCAAGCATCAAGTCAGAATCTGGAAATAGGTCTATCAGGGAAGAAAAATCAGAGTGAAGTAAAATAATAAAAACTAAGGAATCTGTCACTTCCAATAATGGTAAACTAGGTAATAGAAAACAATCCTCTGGCTGAGGACAACTAGAATATCTGGACAAAATATAAACAATGGACAAGGACATTAGAGAACTAACAACACAGCGAAGAATTACCAGGCCAAGATCGAGGAGATCCCCTGGGCGCATCTGTTGATTCTAAAATAAATGAATGAGAACTACGAGCTTGCACAGCACCCTGAGAGTCTTGTAGGGCCATGGTATCAAGAGCTGGAGTACAAGAGTTGTCTTTAAACCAAATTTTAGAATTCTAATCCAAACATGCTTGCACACTCAAATAAGCCCGTCTACCTGGTCCTTTTCTGATAAAATAAATTCTGGACACTTGCTACTCTGTTCAAACAAGTATGGCTAATATAGTCTGGGGGGGAAAACAGCTTTACCACAAAACCCTATTTGCCTAAGAAATTGACTAAATTGGTTCACCTACTATGTGCCCAATGCTCTGCTTAGAACTGGGTTATATAAAGACAAATGAGTCCCCATACCCAGGATTAGTAGCCAGCAAGATAAACACACATCAACAGGCAAATAAAATGTAGACTAAATGCTATGACATTAATTCAATTGTTCAAAAATTAGGCAACAAATATAAACCAGGCACTATGGTAAAGATCACATACATGACGGCAAACCCCTCAGGGAAGCCTATTGTCTAGGGGTGAAGACAGTCAAATAAAGTTCCATCAGAGTGAAAGGAACTCTGGTATTCTAGTAAATCAGAGAGAAGGGGGTGCACTTGAAAAACTTTACAGGAAGATGACATTCTTAATACCGGAAAGCTAACAGACTTTTCGAAACCTTGAGAGACAAAGAGTACAACACAAATAATTTTAGGGTACTAGACTAAGTGACAAAGAATGAAATGTTAAGCAAAAAGTCAAAGAAATAACATAAAAATGAGCCCCTCTTGGCAGTGCTTTGAATTAGATTTTAATTACAAGCATTGTTTTGATGTTGGAAGCTATAAATCCAAAGGCAGTCCTTAGGTTAGTTTAAGTAGTAAAGAAGAAGTTGTCCCTTTTATCAGAGTCGCATTTCCTGCAAATTCAGTGAGCTCATTCTCATTCACCTGTGCAATCCACAGTGCCATTCTTTTTAGCAAGTCTTGAGAGAGAGAGAGAGAGAGGAATTAAGAATTCACCACCACTACACATACCATATTATAAAAGCAGCTTTGCCTCCCCTATGGAGAGTGATTAAAATTACACCAGCCTACAGATAAAGACTCTGACTGTAGCAGAAACCTGCACAAGATCCTATCATTTTCAACCGAGACCTACTCACTGGTCCTTGGACTATAAATGCTCTTTCCAGTAACCCAGTTTCCTCCCCAAAGCCACCACACCCTGCTGCAAGCCCTGGCCAGTGTGTTAACCAAGCCCTTGGCAGTAGATTGGGAATTCTTTTCAAAGGACTGTTCCAAGAAGTCATTCTCAATATCAGACAGGGTTGACAAGCAAAATGAAATCGACTGCCACCCCAACAGAAATAATCCCAATTCTCTCTCTTCTTTTTTTAGGATTTATTTATTTATGCATACAAGAGCTGGGGTGCAGGCCAAAGATGTGAGGGTGAGCGGACTCTCCAGAGACAAAGTGGGGAGCAGAATAAGCAGATCCACTGAGGGGAGCAGTGGGGAGACAGGATAGATCTGCAGCACAATGCTGGGTCACCTCCATGGCTGGGGATTGAACTTGTGCTGCAGTGACTGCGGATGCTTCACAGTGCTGCGCCTTAACCCCTTGCACCACCAGGGAGGCCCCAATAATCCCAATTTCCCCAGAAGGACTTGACTGGGTTCTGATCTTCACTCTCAGACACCATTATCTACTGTTCCAACACAGAGCCAACATGATTTCTGAGAAAGGTGTCTGGATACTGGACAGAAGGCAACAGATGTTCCCCTTGCAAAATCCAGGAACAGGAATGTGGATGGGAGAGTTGCTGGAAGACCTAGAAGTTAGGGGTGTCCAAGCAGAAAACGAGCATGTTCTCTTCTATATCTTAGAGAACATTCTGGATCTCTGAATTATGGAGAGATAGGTCTAGCCAGAGCAAAGTTTGGATGATTTGTGGAGATGTAAATTTTAGATAAAAAATGTCTCAAGTACTAGAAGGTTAGAAAGCTGGTGTCTAAAAAAGTGAAGAAAAAATCTGAAGAGAAAAGTGACTAAATTTATTTTTTTTAATACAACAGAGACTGGGCTTCGTAATCTAAAGCACTCTATTCATTAGGTCAATTTTCCCTATCTGTATCCACCCTATTCCAACAAACGAATCATCATAAAATCTGCTTTAATAGGCCATTTGAAGAGATATTACTGCATCCTGTTTAGTTTCAATCAAAGACAAAAACTTCTAAAATTAAACAGTTTTGCAAGTCTAGAAAAGATGCTAAAGCAAAACTGCATATCTACATTTTTTAAAAATCTTAGTTGCCAAATTAAATTTAAATGCAATGACACATTGTTCGCTAAGCATCTCTTAGACAAATGTTTCATCATAATGCTGAATTCTTGCATAATGTTTTTCTCTTTTTGTACATAAAGTGTAGGTGAAAAATATTCATTACTATGAATCTAGATGACAATATTCTTGCAGGTGATGTAATTATCTGATTTTGTTACTTTTATTTTTTTAAAAAGATTTATTTATTTATGCATACAAGAGCTGGGGTACGGGCCAGAATCATGAGAGGCGAGCGGATTCACCAGACAGAGTGGGGAACAGACCAGGCAGACTGATTGAACCACACTGTGGAGGGTAGCAGCAGGCGAGGCAGGAGAGGTCTGCCTCGCCACGTGGGTCCCCTCCCTGGCCAAAGGCAGGGATCGAACTTGAGCTGCAGTGGCTGCGATTTACTTCATATGAAGTACGTTACTTAGCCCGTTGTGCCACCAGGGAGGCCCTCAATTTGCTACTTTTAGTTCAAACAGTTATCGTGAAGCAGGAAGCTTCCAAGTTTGCTGCTGAGAGTCTGCTGCTTAGATGCTGCTGCTTGCTGGAGCAGAGAGGTTGCTAGGTGAACTGCGTGCTCATAGCCCGAGCCTTCCCAACTACCTGTCCCAGACAATAAACAATGCTTATGCTATGATGGATACGCATGCACTACGGTGGATGGGGTAGCAAGTTTCCCATACACCTGTATAAAAACCCTGCCATTTCTGCTGTTCAGGGCTCAGGGTTTTGGGAATGATCCCGCTGGGCCCGGCAGTGTGACAATTAAATCTCTCGCTCTACCTGTCTGAGTGCTACCTGATTTCTCTGGAAAACTGCCATAAAAATCAGAGTACTTCAAAAGTACTCTGAGCCCCAGATCTATGAAGACCATTATTCTCAGCTAGTCTCAAACTAATGAAAAGATAATCTAGCAAATTTATTATCCATAACCAATCTAAATAAATTAATGTCTTTAAGATTCTATTCATGTTTACATACTTATTTGAGAATAAATATTAAGATTATGAGATCTGCTGGTAGAAAACTAAGACATAGTCTCAGATTAAAACTAACAAAAGGAAAAAAGAAAGCACTTGTTGTAATGACTAAAATTTTTTAAAATTTTCACAAAAGTTCTGTGGTATTTCTGTTCCTTGTAACTGTATTTATATACTGTACTTAAAATTATATTCTGACTTGCATCAAGCCTAGTACAGTTCCTAACACACAAAGCTTCTCAATAAAATTGATTTTGAAAAGGAGGAGTAATGAAAGAAGGAAGGAGGGTAAGAAGGAGACAAACTGGGTAAGATCAGCATTTCCTCTAGGCTTAAATTTTCCATAATTATTATCTTTTTAGCGGGAAAGTCCTGAAGCACAAGCATGGCTGTAGTTTCCAGATCTATAAGCTAGCTGCATTTTGCGTCTTACACACATGAATTCTGTACAGGAATTGCAATTCATGTGACCCTCATTTTATCTTTCGAAAATTCCTAAAACATCCCATTAAAAACTCCGCTAATGGAGTACAACATGGGGAAAATGCATTCTCATTTGGATACTAGTTTTATTCATGGTCATAACTTTTTATGACTTGTTTTTACTGCTTTCTGATACTTTTTAATAATTATTTGAGTTATTGACTTTGAGAATTATTAACTCTAATTTAGAAAGAAAAACTGAATTACTGAGCACTAATAAATACTATTTTTTCAACTGGAATTAAATCCTCTTGTAGTTTTTATAGGTAGCTCACTAGGCAACAAGCTCTTAGAAATTAGGTTGTCCTTAGGCAGAACATCAAACTAGTTATGTGCCCATCAACCTCCAGTCTGTTTTCCCCTTTTTTCACAGTAATAGGCTTATCTGAAGATACAAATGCCCAGTTAAAGATAATGTAACAGGGTGGTCCCCAAAAAAGGGAAAGTTCCAAAAACCCAGGTCCACCCTAAATAAGTAAAACTAAACAAAAATAAAAAAATATTAAAAAAAAATAAAAGGACAGAAAAAAGGGAGAAAAAAAGAAGCAGGATGAAGAGCAGCAAGGAAACCTAGAGGAGGCACGTAGAGCAAAATAACATGTAAAGACTGTGCTTGCTTCTTAGTCTTAAACTAGTTAAAACAAATATAAATGAGAGACCCATGGGGAGCATAACAATAACAACTTTCCTCTTAATTTTAATTTTGCTCTTTTCCTCCCAAATTTGTCTAACTCTTTCTAACCCTTTTCTATAAGTCTCCACTGAAAGGTCCCTTAGACTTGTGGCAAACTTTTGGGCCTTGCTTTAGGCCAATCCCATTTAACTAAACTTTTACCCTCAAAAAAATGGGTAACTTTAAATGCTTAACTTAGTAACTATATTCTTTATCCTTACTATATTGTACCCTAATAATATTAAAGTTCCTTTCCATTAAAAACCTCGTATGTTTGTCTTGATGCGGCAAATAACAAAACCCATTTTAAAAAGACATGTTTAAAAGTTATAAAGTACCCCTCTCCCTACCCTGTAACAATAACATGTCCCATTTAATAGTAGTGTACAAAAAGAAAAGAACAAATAAAGATAAGATGGTCCAGTCTCTCTTGCAGCTAAGTCAAATGTCCTACTTTTGCCTACTAGGATATAAGAGAAAGCACTGTGTGCACATCCCATTTCTCACGCTAAAAAGATAAAATTGCTTATCCTCCAGGTGTCCTTTTCCCCTTCCTACAGGCCAGAACATAAGCACGGTGCCATGAAGACCAGGATAAAGGAAGCAGCCTCCCCAGATCCAGAGGGGTCTGCACTTAGGGTGGCACAACTGTGCCATCGGCGGGGCCCACGGGTCACCTCAGGGAAAAAGTCTGCCACCTCCCTGGTCAGCTAACAAGAGTCTCAGGTAACTTCAGTCTCAGGTAAATACTATATTCAGGCATCTATTACAGCAGCTTTACCTAATCCATAAAAATATAGGTGATAGCAGATATTCATGCAAAAGAAAAAAATAACCTATCAGAAAATCCAATCCCATCTCAAAAACTACAATTGGGGGGGCAGGGGAATTCCTGGATCAGTAGCACTAGATCAAGGACGGGGTAATTAAAACTGAGATCTCAGCAAAGCATTCTCCATAAGGCAACCCCCGCTGGAAGGCACAACTAGAAGGAGATGCACTGTCCAGGCCCAGAGACTTGATCTGTTTAGTCCTGAACCTTATCTCTTCTGTGGACTCACCAGACTGTCCTCAGGAAAAGCTTTTAAGTGCCCAAACTGTGGTCAGGCCTGAACCAAGAATAATAACTTGACCCCTGAGCTACATTCCTTGGGGCCCAGATGATGGGTTGCCTAACGCTTAAGGAAATACTTGTGTTCAGTCACAGGATGCTGATAACATCAGTGCCTGACACCCTCGGGTCATTTTAAATTGATAATGGTATTAAGAAAGCAAATATTCCAGAAACACATCAAGAGTCTTGTGGTTGACTGCCAGGCCCCCTTCCTGGCCCACTGGAAGAACTCCCCACACGCCACATGTCCCTGAGTTCCTTTATTTCCTATGTAACTCTCCTCCACTTGCTGTTCACACGGAAGGTTTCTTTTTTTTTTTTTTAATTTTTTTTAAAGATTTATTCATTTATGCACACAAGCACTGGGGTACAGGACAGAGGTGCAGGGAAGTGAGAGAATCCACCAGACAGAACAGGGAGCAGAATAGGCAGATTAACTGAAATACACTGCCAAGCGGAGCAGCGGGCGAGGCAGGAGAGGTCTGTGGGCCATGTGGGTCACCTCCCCAGCCAGCAGCAGGGATCGAACTCATGCTGCAGTGGCTGTAGTTCGCCCCACAGTGCACTGCCCAACCCACTGCGCCACCAGGGAGGGCCCACACACAGAAGGTTTCTGTAAAACTCTATAGGTCATGGCGCCTTCCTGGTGGCACAGGTGGTTAAGCACTACATTATAAGGCATCCGCAGCCTCTGCAGCTTGAGTTCAACCCCTAGCCAGAGAGGTAACCCGTACAGCACAGCAGACCTCTCCTGCCTCACCTGCTGCTCCCCTCAGCAGTGCATTTCAGTCCATCTGCCTGTTCTGTTCCCCACTCTGTCTCTGGTGAATCCTCTCACACCCCCACACCTCTTTTCTTATATGTATAAATAAGTAAAATCTTTAAAAAAAAAAAAAAGTCCTACCAGTCATGCTCCAGTGGTAGCTCCACACATTAATAGAGGGTTTCTTTTGGAGACAGCCCAGGTAAAAGAAACTGCAAGCCCCACAGGGGAGTTGCCCAGTCCTTTTAGAACAGGGAGACTAAATCATGAACTGGTGAGCACTGTCAGAACAATTCAGCCCACTAAACTGACCGTAAGGCACCCTGATAAAACAAAGCATTAAACCTTGACTCATGATAATCCCACACTCTCCTGGAGGAAGGAGAGCCCACACGCATGCATGCAGTTGGAATGTGACCCATCTGTGCATGTCCTGGCATAGCCCAACCCAAACAAGCTATGATGCTACTCTCCTCCCCACTTTAAATACCTCCTCCTAACTCTCTTCCGAAAGCAAGGTTATAGTCTCCTTTCCCAAGCTGGTTCTCTAATAAAGAGAATTGGTGAGTCTCTAATAAAGCCTTGCCTGCTTCAACTACAACTAGCACTTCCAGTAAATTCCTCCCATAGAGGACAAGGCCCCACTCTTAGTTAGCATAAATCTTTGTGGACTTGTCTCCAATGGCAACAGAAACAAGAACAGAACATAGGGGATACAACCAAAAAGTCTCTGCAGAGTGAAAGAAGTCATCATCAAAACAAAAAGGTAACCTGCTCAACGGGGAAAGGTATTTGCAAATTATAAGAAGTTAACATGAAAAATACATAAAGAGGACATATAACAAAAGGACAAAGGAGCTCAACAGACACTTCTACAAAGAAAAAACACAGATGGACCACAGATGAAAAGATATTCATCATTATTTATTATTAGGGAAATGCTACTCAAAACCACAATGAAGTATCACCTCTGAGACAAGAAACAAAAAGTGCTGATGAGGGTATGGAGAAAAAGGAACCCTCATACTCTGCTGGTGGGAACATAATCTGGTATGGCCACTATGGAAAATGGTATGGAGACCCCTCAAGAATTAAGAATAGAAATACCATGACCAGCTAATCCACTTCTGGGTATTTATCTGAAGAATACAAAAACATTAACCAAAAAGGATATATGCACGCCTGTGTTCACTGCAATAGTCTTGGCTATTACTTACAATAGCCAAGATTTAAACATGCCCTAAGGGCCCACCAATGGATCAGTAGACAAAGATGGTATGATAGACATCCAAATGGAATGCTCAGCTATTTAAAAAAAGATGAAGTCTGGGCCTCCCTGGTGGCACACAGTTTAAAGTCAGTGCTATCAAGCAAACACCAGCCACTGTGGCATGAGTTCGATCCCCAGCCAGGGAGCTGACCCACATGGCACAGCAAACCTCTCCGGTATCACTTGTTGCTCCCCTCAGCAGTGTATTTCAGTCAATCTGCCTGTTCTGCTCCCCACTCTGTCTCTGGTGAGTCCTCTCACCTCCGCACCTCTGGCCTACACCCCAGTTCTTGTATGTATAAGTAAATAAAATTTCTAAAAAAAAAAATGAAACCTTGTCAAATGCAAAAACATGCACAGAAGGGATATGTTGAGTGAAATAAGTCAGAGAGAAAAAGATAAACACTGTACGATTTCACACATATGTGGGAGAATAAGAAATAAAACATGTGAATAACAGCAAAAAAAACAAAGAATAAACTCTTAGATTATAAGAATATAACGGTTGTGACCAGAAGGGATGAGTTACAGGAATAAAGGGAGTCTCTTGTCTGCTGGACAAAAGACATGAGGCTTTTGGTATGATCCATAATACAGTATATATAGATGTCAAATTAGAATGCTGGTTTTAAATTATAATAGTAGAAACCAATTAAATTGTGTTAAATTCCCATCCTTATTGTTCACACCATAAGCAACTGAGAGACTTGTGCTGGAAAGAACTATACTTACATCTGAATGATATTTGTGCTGGAAAGAACCAACCTTACATCTGAATGCTATACCATACCATTTCTGGTTTTCCACCCATTCAAATCAGTCTGCCATTTCAATCTTCCTTAGAAATTGCTCTCACCCTATCATCTGTGTAATTCTTCAGTGCCTCCCCTCTGCCTACAGAATAAAGTCCAGACTCTATAGCCTAGCAGTATTTCATCTTTTACAATCTAAAAGAGCAAGGAAGACATAAAGCAAGTGTATTGTGGAAGCACTATGAATAAGTGCAAATTTAGCCTTGCACTTCCAGGCTTTGTCACAGAATCTGATAGCTAGAAATAAACTATTAATCTTAAATGTGCATATCACCACCTACCAGGCCTGGTCACAGGGTTTGAGGTCTAAATAAGAACAAATGAGAAAGTCTAGTGAAAACTATCAGTCACTCTGCAAATATGTCAGTTTTACTATCTAGTATTACTCCCCAGCAAAAAAATCAATAGTTATCACACCAGAACTCCTCAGGATACAAAAAGAACCCATCAAGCCTGTGTACACAAGCAAGTTGTGATGGTCAAGTGAACCAGTTGGTCATTTGAAAGGTCAGGTCATAGAGTCAATGAGGTCACACACTCTGACCCCTTTCATCCTCTATCATCTGATATATGGGCAGCTACCCTATGAGCAGTGTCGCACTCATAGAGGTATTCCCTATGTATCTGCTCAAAGACTGTCTCTAAAATACACTTTATGATGATACAAAGGATTATATGCACAAAGGGGGAACCATCCCAAGTGGTTGACAGATGTTCCCAAATATCACTACCATTTCTTAAGACAACTAAGAAAATTACATGATAAAATGATGAAATATAATACAAAGGAAAAACTATGAGTGTGATGAGAGAAATTCAGGTCCTGATGGTAAACCCTACTCCAAAAGAAATGGGGCTCAGTGGGTGATTTTTTTTTTAAGATTTATTTATTTATGTGTACAACAGCTGGGGTACAGGCCAGAGTCACGGGAGGTGAGAGGACTCACCAGAGACAGAGTGGGGAACAGAACAGGCAGACTGACTGAAACACACTGCTGAGGGGAGCAGCGGGCAAGGCAGGAGAGGTCTGCTGGGCCATGTGGGTCCCCTCCCTGGCTGGGGATCGAACTCCAGCTGCTGTGCAGTGTGGTGCTCAACCCACTGTGAAACTAGGGAGGCCCTTAGTGGGTGTTTTTTATTGTCCTCTAAACATTTTTTTCATCTCTCTTAACAGTCTCAGATTCTTTGGAAATTACTCATCCCTCCACTGGGGACCTGGTATTTTGAATAAAGTTAATCCCATCTACATACAGTTCATAATCCCTCCTAATCAATAATAGTTCAAGAACAAAGAATAGCTCAGGGGCCCCCCTGGTGGCTCAGTGGGTTAAGCAACGCATTGTGAAGCAAAACTCAGCCACTGCAGCACAAGTTCGATCCCTGCTGCTGGCCAGGAGGGGGACCCACATGGTGCTGCAGACCTCTCCTGCCTTGCCTGCTGCTCCCCTCAGCAGCATGTTTCAGTCAGTCTGCCTGTTCTGCTCCCTGCTCTCTGTGGTGAATCCTCTCACACACCCCCACACCTCTGGCCTGTACCCCAGTGCTTGTATGCATAAATAAATAAATCTTTAAAAAAAAATAAATAGCTCAGACCTGAATTCATGGGCATATTCTAGTCACATAACCCTGGCTTCTCTTTGGTTCAGGAGTATACAAATAAATCTGTCAAATCAGAATGAATCTCAGGAATTAGACTTAGCATACTGGCTTGCAAATAGAGAAACCATTTGTATTCAAAAGGAGAACAAGCAGAAAGAGAAGGGAGGGCCTCTCTGGTGGCACAGTGGGTTAAGCAAAGCACTATGAGGCACTATGACGCTGAGGCAAAGCACTATGAGGCAAACAAACCACAGACACTGCAGCACGAGTTCGATCCCTGCTGCCGGCCAGGGAGGGGACCCACATGGCGTTGCAGACCTCTCCTGCCTTGCCTGCTGCTCCCCTCCACAGTGTGTTTCAGCCACTCTGCCTGTTCGGCTCCCCACTCTGTCTCTGGTGAATCTTCTCACCTCCTGTGACTCTGTTCTGTACCCCAGCTCTTGTATGCATAAATAAATCTTTCAAAAAAAATACAGAAAGAAAGAGAAAGGAATGGAAGAAGAGGGAAGAGTCATGGCAAACCCACTGTGTTAATTATTTAAGCCAGTTTAAGTTGACTTGTAGCATATAAGTCATGAAATACATAGATCTCCTTGAGATAGTAAGTCAAATTTTTTAAAAATATGATATTTGTGTTTGAGGAAAAATAACTCTCGGAACAGCATCTATAACAGACTTTGAAAAGTCTGTTAAGACTGGCTGATTTATTTATGCCAGGCCAGAGGTAGGGCGTGGGGAAGAGTGGTAAAAGAGGATGGGTGGGGTGAGAGGATTCACCAGAGACAGAGAGGGGAGCAGAACGGGCAGGTCTACTGAAATACACTGCTATGGGGAGCAGAGGGGGAGACAGAAAAGGTCTGCTGTGCCATGTGGGTTAGCTGCCTGGCTGGGGATCAAAGGACTTAGTGGTGATCTCAATGAGACTTAATCCCTAGGCCACCAGGAAGGCTCCAATTCATGAGACTATTATAATTATAATAGCCAAATGAGTGTTTATGGGAACCTAAGGGAGGAGAATAGTATAGCAAGAAGAGAAAGAACCAGACAGAATAAAGAAATAATCAGAAGGCACAGTAAAAGTCAAAAGGACATGGTGACAGAATAAAAGAAAGATGAAAGCAGCAAGAGGAACAGAGGGATCTAGATGGGGGACTCCACACAGACAAAACAGTCTGGAAGACTAGAATATGGGAAATTTGGAGAGGAAGTTGAGGGATTCAGTTTCAGGATACAAAGTTTTGTTGAAGAAAGAGAAAGAACTCCAGTCAACTGCATAGCACTCAGGTTTCTGCAAGTATTTCTTTTGACATCATGAACCCTCTGGAAGCCAGGACAAATCAATCTTCATGCTCTGTGAAGATGGATAGTATCTTAGATTACTTTCTAAAACTGTTTGTAGTTTCTGAAGGTCATATGATAATTCAACTGCTTTAGGTTAAGTGATTAATGTGCTTTTTTAGTGGTGTGTTATATATAAAGAATTCTTACAAAGCAATAAAAGGGAAATAAATAGCACTTTACAATAGAAGTATCTGATCAGTCAATAAGCAAAGGTAATCTATTCCCCATCATTAGTGACAAGGAAATGCTAACTAAAGCAATTAAGAGTTACAAGGACACACCTACCAGAATGGCTAAAATTAAAAAGCCTAGTAAGTGGGCCTCCCCTGGTGGAGCAAGGGGTTAAGCACCACACTATGAAGCATCTGCAACCACTGCAGCACAAGTTCCATCCCTGGCCAGAGAAGCAGCAGCCCACATGGCGCAGCAGACCTCTCCTGCCTCACCTGCTGCTCCCCTCAGCAGTGTACTTCCCTTGATCTGCCTGTTCTGTTCCCCACTCTGTCTCTGGTGAATCCTCTCGCCGCCCCCCCACCCCCACCCCTCTGACCTGTATCGCCAGTTCTTGTGGACATAAATAAATAAATCTTAAAAACAAAAAAGTCTAGTAGCACTAAATGATAACAAGGAACAAGGTTATAGAAGAACTGGAATTTCATACATTGCTAGTTGGAGTATAAAACAGCAGAATTCCTTTATAAAACCTGTTGGTAGTTTTTCTTAAGTTAAACATACATCTATCTACTCAGTGACAAGCAAGCATGCCTAGATTTTTACTCAAGGAAGATAAAAACTTACATCCAAAAAAGTCTTATGTCAGAATGCTCAGAGTAGCTTAATCCATCATAACTCCAAACTGAAAACAACCCAAACACCCATCATTTAGCAAATGAAAAAACAAATTGTGGTATATTCATACAACAAAATAACACTCAAGCAATAAAATACTGATACACTCAATATTGGTGCACTCCAATAACATGAATGAATCTGAAAGAGTTTATACTAAGACCCACTACAAAAGAACACATCCAATATAATTCCATGTATGTACAAACATGTAAAATGCACTATGCGGAGAGGTTATGTATACAAAGGGTTAACTGGTAAAAGACACAGGAAACATTTTTGGGGTTCAGAAATGTTCTTTAAGATGGAGATTAAATAGGCAGATGCATTTGTCAACTCAATGAACTGCATGCTTAATATCTGTGAACGCCATCATATGTAAATGATGCCTATAAAAAGGGAAAAATAAAACAATGGGTCATAGAACAAGAAACAAACTCTAATATGAATACCTAAAATTGTGTACTTTGTTACTGGACTGAAGGATACTTTTATTAGTCCAAGGCATAAAAAAGAAAAATAAAGCATCACTTTCAAAAGATAATAGAGAAATTGGACAGACTAAGACATCACTCAGATCACAGACCAAACATGGGACTTAGTAATTCAACTAAACTCAGTCTGTTTTCTCAGCAGTAAATTGAGAATAAGATCTACCTCATCAGGATTATATGAAAATTTAGCTTAGGTTTCAGCACTATGAAGCTCAATCCCCGGCCAGGGAGGTGACCCACATAGCTCAGCGGACCTCTCCTAGTCTCGCCTGCTGTTACCCTCAGCAGTGTACTTCAGTCGATCTGCCTGTTCTGTTCCCCACTCTGTCTCTGGTGAATCCTCTCACCCACCCACCCCCATACCTCTGGCCTGTACCCCAGTTCTTGCATGCATAAATAAAAAAACATTTAAAAACCAAGTACCCAGTAGATTACCTGGCACACAGAACCTTAGTAAAAATGGTAGTGGCAGGCCTCCCTGGTGGCACAAGGGGTTCAGTCTCAGCACTATGAAAATATCTGCAGCCACTAAGTTTGATCTGACACCAGGGAGGTGACCCACATATCACAGCAGACCTCTCCTGTCTTATCCCCTACTCCCGTCAGCAGTGTATTTCAGTAGTTCTGCCTGTTCTGCTCCCCACTGTTTCTGGTGAGTCCTCCCATCTCACCCCTGTACCTCTGGCCTACACCCTAGCTCTTGTGTGCATAAATAAATAAATCTTTTTTAAAAATGGTAGTGGCGCTAATGTTGATTTTGGAGTCAGTGTGTTGGGAGAGTGGGGTTCTTGAGTTCACTCTGGGAAAGCTTTCACCACACTCCCTGTTCAGCAGCATGCAGCGAGTTCCCTGGAGAGTTTCTCCAGGAGGCAGAGATGTTAGTTTTTTAAAGAGCATGTTTATTAGGGAAAGGAACAGAAGAGTAAAGGACTTTTGCATAGACACAAGCGGGCAGGAAGAGCTGTCTTGAAACGGACAGGTTTGCTGAGAGAGGCCCGCATGGTTGCAGGCAGCGGCCTAGAGAAGAGCTGCCTCTGCTGAGGAAGGTCAGTGAAGAGAAGCCCCAGCATGGTACTGGTCAGGGGCAGGCAGGAAGGCTGCTGCCCTGCAGAGGAGAGAGGTGGTGGAGAGAAGCACCTGCACAGTCACAGGTGGGCAGGACGGCTGCCCTGTTGTGGGGGCAACATTAGGTTTTTATCATCTTTTGGAAGGGAGTGGCTCATCTCTGTGGGTGGATGGTTTATTCCTTCACCTTCTTGTCTGTGCTCTTGATATTCGATATAGCAGTTTGATCCCTATCTGGGTGCTACACTTCTTTTTTTAAAGATTTATTTATTTATGCATACAAGCACTGGGGTACAGGCCAGAGATGTGGGGGTGGTGAGAGAATCCACCAGACAGAGCAGGACACAGAACAGGCAGATTGACAGAAACAC
>JAGFMF010011568.1:19763732-19777611 GCA_019455555.1 Galemys pyrenaicus | reverse complement strand
TGTGGGTCACCTTCCTGGCCAGCGGCAGGGATCGAACTCGTGCTGCAGTGGCTGCAGTTTGCTTCATAGTGCGTTGCTTAACCCACTGCGCCACCAGGGCGGGCCCGGTGCTACACTTCTTGATCTGGGCACTGACTCCTAAGGGTCTTGGTTAATGGCTTATGCTAATCCCTTCTACCCCTACTTCCCTGTGTGGTACATGCTCTTGACCTTGTGATGTCTCCTGTATTCTTTATCCTCCATCATCACCAACAGTAGAAAACACATTTAAAAGATCCGCTTATGGGGCCTCCTTGGTGGCGTAGTGGATTAAGCAACGCACTGTGAAGCAAACCTCAGCCACTGCAGCACGAGTTCAATCCCTGCCCCCCCACCCCCCAGGGAGGGGACCACATGGCCTGGTGGACCTCTCCTGCCTCACCTACTGCTGAGCAGCAGCGTGTTTCAGTCAGTCTGCCTGTTCTGCTCCCTACTCTGTCTGGTGAATCCTCTCACCTCCTGCGACTCTGACCTGTACCCCAGCTCTCTTGTGTGCATAAATAAATAAATCTTAAAAAAAAAAAAAAAGATCCACTTACTACCACGTGGCATTACAAACAACTTATTAATTTAAGAAAGAGTTCTAGCAGAACTTACTTGAATAACTGCCCATAACCCTATCCTTTTCTATGGAAAACTCTCCCTTTTCTGATAACTGACCCCATTTCATCCAAAAAGTTGGCAGGGTTAGGGGGACAGGGAAGGAGAGATAGGTCCCTTGTTTTTCAGTGACTGGCTCCCTCATCATTAAGATGTTCATGTAAACCAAAGTTTTTGATAACCAAATTATATTTAAAGGTATGAAGAAGCTCAGGTTTTTTTTTTAGTCTAAACTTACATATATGAAAAGCAAAGGAATTTTTATACATTACCCATACTTATGCTGTTCCCCATGTATTAAATCTGTCCAAAGTGGCAATCCTCCTCCTCTCTGCTAAAGAGCTTTCTAATTATCTTTCAAAAGGCGATATAGTTGTAAAGGCTAAAACATGCACAGCAGTAAACTACTTTGCACCAGCAGCATGCTCAGACAGTAGACAAAGCATGCAGAGCACTCTCTCCTTCTAACACAGGAATCCTGTCTGATTGGATTACAGCCAACAACAGGGCTCAAGCAGATTTATCTTTCCAGTAGATCATGTAGTACATTTGCCTAATGCAGTGTCCTAGATTTTACAAATTACATTCACTGATATACTTGCAACTCTGCAGATTTGAACATTTTCAGGGAGGACATAAGACGTTTGTATAAAACAGTCTGTCTTGGAGATCAATAATAAGCCCTATATTCTGCTATCCTTTTGCTATCACTCAGAATTTCTGTAAAAGATTTCTTGACTTTCAGCAAAGTCAGAGGGGAGCCAATATGGTGATGTTTTATCTGCATTCGCACTGCACAATAAGAAGTCACAGGTATCAAAGATCTGTTTGAAAGTTTTAAGACCGAAAATTTCTATTATATGGCCTGTGAATAGGCAAAGGAAACTTTAAACTATAAATAGAGGAGAACACCATATGGGAGGGGTGTTTTGCTAAAAATGGCACAACAGAGTTCACAATTTGATATGATGTCCATATTACATCAATAAATTAAATATAAAGGAACAAAAAATTCCAATGATTAAGAATTCATTTTCACTAAGAGTTTTACATGCCATCCTATTACCATTTTGTAAGTATTTCCTCCGTGATGCTGGGGTGCTGACTGCCAAGGGGCTTGGGCCTAACTCTTCCTCGTGATGTCAAGAAACCCGAAATGCAGAGTAATCCGAGTCAGTATTGGTGCAATCTTGGGGTGCAAACAATCTACTTGGAGGAGGCACAGGGCAGGATTCCATCAGGTTGCCACACTTCCCCAGATAACAAGATCCTAAAAGCCCCAGACTAAAATAATAAAATAACAATAACCAAAAAATCAACAGATTTGCCTGCGGTGACTGCCAAGAGAAGTCCGGGCAGGAAATAAGTGGGTGTCAAATGCAGACTGCAGACCCCTTCGTAGAGCAGGGTTTTACAACTGCATGGAGGAGATCATTCCCACAGGGTCACAGGAGTCCCCCTCCCTCCCCCCCATTTCAATTCGGGCTGCAAATGTGCGCGGAGAACTGGACAGCACAGTAAGGATCTCGTGGCCAAGAGAGCGGGCGCGCCCGGGTCAGGGCTGCGGCGCCCGGTCCACAAGGGCTGCAAGACGTGCCAGGCACCTGTCGAAACACCAAGTCCCAGGGATGGAAAGAAGAAAAGAAGAGACACGTGCTCCGCAGATAACAGAGTTCTCGGGACACCGCGGGCACTTTGGCCAGAAACCGCCGCTTCTCCCGCGGCCGCAGCTCCAGCTCCGCGCGCCCCCGCCTACCCAGCACCCCAGAAACGCCCGCAACTCCAGCCCTCACCCGACCCCCGCCACAGACTGGCCGACTGGAGGGCCTAGGGGTGGTTTGCGGACAGAGAATGAAGTTTCTAACAATGCAACTTGAAGCGGATTAGCGGCCGCGTCACCCGACCCAGAGCTGAAGCAGGCGGCGTTGAAGCAGTGCGGGGTCCCGCGCCCGCCCCGCCGAGCTCACCAGGTACCAGACGCCGAGCAGGATGGTGCCGGTGCGGACATGGCAGCACAGGCAGCAGCTGTTGGAGTAGAACCGCGTCCAGGGCGCGACCATCTTCATGGCTCCGGCTGCAGCGGCGCGAGCGCGCGCCCAAGTTTGCAGGACCCTCGCTCGCGTGGCCCCCGCCCGCCCGAGGCTGCTGCAAGTTCCCGGACCGCTCGCGCTCGGGCCCCGCTCGCCTCGCGTGCGCTGGTCCCGCGGCCCTGGCCCTGCGTCTCCCCGGAGAGCTCCCGCGGCTGCAGCGGCCGGACCTGGCGCTCCGAGGGCGGCAGGAGGAGGAGGAGGAGGAGCCGGCGGAGGGGCGGGCGGCCCGCGGGCCACGTGACCCGCGCCTCGGGCGGTGATGTCACCCGGGGGGCTCCAGCCAGCTGCGGGGTCCAAACAGCTGCAAGCCCCGAGCGAATAAGTCCTTCTTGCACCCTGGCAGATCCCAGAGCCCGGCCCATAGTGCAGTTCCGGGCCTTCCCCCTCTCACTGGGTCATTTGTGTACCTCTATCACGAGTTTGAGACTTGGGCGATTGTGAGTTTCCCCCCTTACCACTTCAATCTTGCAGATAGTCTGTAGGCGCAACACTATCACTGTTGTGATCTGGAAAACTGGAGGAGGGTAAATTGCAGGTTGTGATTCCGGTCAAATGCAGTTCTTTGAATCACTGCTGAAGCAGCCCAGAGTAATGTCTCGGCTTCCCAGTTTGATTACTTGGTAGTAATCTCTTCCCAGAAAATAGGATGTGTGACAAAGACATCCCGCTGCCTTCGGGAGCATTTTTAATCATGACTGCAGCTTTACAGAAATAATCACCAAGCCAGTACCGCCACAAGGTCTCTGCAAGACACAACACACAGCTAGAGAGATACTGAAAAGATGCGCTGACTCCAGTTTGGAGCTATTTCCTGCCATCTGCTGTTTTGTCTCCGAGCGCTCTTGTCCTAGATTGGCCTCTAGTTACGGTTAAAGCAAAGCATCCCCAAACAGTTTAGATTATTAGCACATGGGAGCTTCAGACTTGAAGAGAAAAATTGGTTGGATTTAAATTTCTGGGTGTGAGGGCCTCCCTGGTGGCGCAGTGGGTTAAGCAACACACTATGAAGCAAACCTCAGCCACTGCAGCACGAGTTCGAGTTCGATCCCTGCTGCCGGCCAGGGAGGGGACCCACATGGAGCAGCAGACTTCTCCTGCTGTGCCCGCTGCTCCCCTCAGCAGTGTACTTCCGTTGATCTGCCTGTTCTGCTCCCCACTCTCTGTGGTGAATCCTCTCACCCCCCCACATCTCTGGCCTGTACCCCAGTTCTTGTATGCATAAATAAATAAATCTTTTAAAAAAAAATTTCTGGGTGTGTTGCATAAGAAGAAAGGAATGCTAGATAAGACTAAGTGCAGGGATGGTTAGTTTTACAAGGTCATAAAGTTGTCATCTTCTTACGGTGTAGTTTAAACCAGAATCTAAAGGTACCTGAGTTAACCCCAGAGATGTCAGGTGAAAATCTTTAATCAGAAAGAACTGAATGAGGAAGTTGGGCTGGGGACAGGCAATCAGCTAGGATCTTCCAACCCAGTAAAAAACTCAGTGTTTGGAAAACCCACAAAATGTCAAAGCAACAGACCAAAGCTCTGTCCGGGAAAACAGAACAAGTAACCCAGGTGACCCAGTAGGCCTCAATCAATCAACAAGAGATCCAACACCAGAGACCCAAATTCAGAATCTCTACCCAATGCTCACCACATCTATATAAACACCTGCTTTCTGATCCCTCAGCAGCTGCCCACTCAGGACCCCTCTCTGCTCACAAAGCGCCTGTCCTACTTGTTATCTGACAATAAGTCTCTGGCTTTTCTGCCTAACGGCTGGCGTTGGCGTGAATTCTTTCCTTGCTGAAACAAAAGCCAAAAGCCCCTTGGGGACCAGTTCCTGAACCCCAAGTCCCATTCAGAACAAGGAATACCATTGTGGAGTTCATCAGAAATACGGAACAAAAAGTCTCCGTTTTTGTTTTGGGTTCTCAGTTCAAGGTTGTTTCCTTTCACAGTACAGATAATTTTCTCTCTGGGATCTTCCGCTTAATATATAATTATACCCAGAGCTACTTTAAGCCAACTGAGGACAAACACTAATGCTTGCAGAAGGAACAGAGATATGAAAATCAGGATGGGCATGCTACCCTGAAAATCAAACTCCCAGCAAGTTCTCAAAGTTACCTGCTTTTCTTCCCCACCGTTTTCATAATCATTAGGTAAATGACTTATTGATTGGAGGGGGGAATTTTACATTTCAAAAAGCTTCAAAGTTACAGGCAGCTGCCAGATCACTCTAGATAAAAAAGAAAGTAAAGGCAACATGACCAGGAAAAGGAGGTAGAAAGTGAGAAATAAAAAATCTGCAGGCATAGTAAACCAAGGTCAGTGTCTTGAATAGTATTTATTTGCATGCAAGAGAATATAGGGGTTGACTTCATTAAAAAAAACTAGAAATTTCTCAAAGAATTTAGTCACACCTGTGATACTCATTTTCTAACAGCAACAGTTTTTGATGGACTAGTGATTGCAACAATACAATTTTTAGACAAGACGCCTTGCTTCCTACTGCGGAGCCTCAGCTTCTAGGATCACACTTGTGCCATTTCTGCTGAAACAAAGGACAGACAGCCTCCATAACCCTGATCAGTTTACCCTGCATCCATCTTACTTCTCCCATTCTTCACTGTCTCCAAGGTGCCTTCATTACCAAATTTTCAATCCTTTGTACCTTTATGACTTGAAACCTTTTTGTCTCCTAGGTCCTTTCCTTCATCTTCTTTTAGTTCATTTTTTCTCTCCCTGTATCTCTCCCTGGCTCTTTTCTTCCAACTTCAAGTATTTTCCAGTGAGCTGGGGAAAATTTTTATTTCCATTGGTTAAAATCACTCCTTCCCTTTTCAATTTTTTTCTGTAAGTAGTATTTCTATCTTTCTGTTAGAAATTCAAATTACCCAATGTTAATTTCAGTAAATTTGGTGTAAAGCATAAAGATACAGAGGCTACAAAGACAAGAACATTTTATTCAGTCCCTCAAATTTTGTGATCTAGTCTAGTGGCAACAGTTACTATGCCAGTCAGAGTGTATGCAACTATTCTTCAGATAAAAACAAAATGCAGTGGGAAAGCAGAGAGGGGCTAATTGCATTGAAATTGGGCCTCCCTGGCCTCCCTGGTGGCGCAGTGGGTTAAGCAACACACTATGAAGCAAACCTCAGCCACTGCAGCACGAGTTCGAGTTCGATCCCTGCTGCCGGCCAGGGAGGGGACCCACATGGTGCAACAGACCTCTCCTGCTGTGCCCGCTGCTCCCCTCAGCAGTGTACTTCCGTTGATCTGCCTGTTCTGCTACCTGCTCTCTGTGGTGAATCCTCTCACCACCCCCCACACACCTCTGGCCTGTACCCCAGTGCTTGTATGCATAAATAAGTAAATCTTTAAAAAAAAAAAGAAACTGGGCCTCCCGGGGGTGCAAGGGGTTGAGCACTGCACTGTGGGGAACCCACATGGCACAGCAGACCTCTACTGCTTCACCCGCTGCTCTTCTCAGCAATGTAGTTCCATCAACCTGCCTGTTCTGCTCCCCACTCTGTCTCTGGTAAATCCTCTCATCCCCCACCCCCTGCACCTCTGGCCTATACCCCAGCTCTTGTTTGCATAAATAAATAATTTAAAAAATAATAATAATTACACTTAAACTGTAGGAAATTAGTGTTTTAGTTGGGTCTTGTAAACAGTGAATAGAATATAGACTAGGAAAGGTGAAGGAGAGTGTCTTGACCAGGGAGTTGCATAGGGCCAGACAGTTGGTTTAAGAAGGGAAAGTGTCACTTGAGCTACATGATCTGGAACTTATCCCAAGAGAGACCCTAGACCCTTCTCAAAAGCTGAAAAATTCAAAAAACCACTATAATTTAACTTTCCTGGAAAGGAAAAAAAAGGAAGCAATGCCTTCTTTAATGCTTTGCAAAAGGAATCCCTGCGCCCATGCCAGCAGGTACTGTTGAATCTCTTCTTCGATAATGAAAATACTGCTATGTCTAAGTGAGATCAAAGAAACCATACAGGTCTCATGCATTCTCCAAATAAACCATGGATCTGTTCATTCACTCATTTATTCATTCATTCAATGAACAGAAACTTACTGAGTACCTCCTTGGAGCTGAGTATGGCTACCACCTCAAAGAACATGAGGTAGTCTCCACCTATGAAAAACTCACAAGTTTAGGAACCACAGTCTTATAATAGGTGGGAATTAATGTCTAAAAAGGAGAGGGGCAGAGTAGACAGAGATGGGGCTGAAGAAACACTAGGGCTGTCCATTCATGTGGGTGAAGGAAATAACAAGATGAGAAGTTTTTCATGCCATCCTGCATTGAAAGGTTTGGCGTATTTTTCCTGTGGAAAATGGGGAGCTCTGAGTCACAGAGAGTTTCCTCAATATCAAACCCATGTGATCGATGGTAAACGAATGTCACCAGCTTAAGGTACACACAAATGAAAGAGGCAGAGCCATATATATCCTATGTGGGGTTCAGTGCCAAATGGAAAATTGGAGTCTGTTGTTTGAAAAGCGTGAGGAATTTCTAGATGGCTACGGTGGAACATTAATCTAAGCGTGAGCCCCCCCTAAGTGCAGGACCCTGGGCTGCCCAGGTCCCATGCCTGTGAAGCTGACCCTGAAGATAAACCCCATATCTGTCAGAAATTAAAAACAAAATTAAACAGAGAAAAAAAAATGTGATAGCTGCCGCTTGTTTCTGTCAGATAACAAAGAAGTACTTCATGAAGGTTGCAATAAATGCCAATTTCATAGGAGTGTGTGGAAGAAAATAAGTAGTATGCAGGATGATTCATTAAAGAATCTGGAACTTGTCCCAGTCTGGGGTCAGGACTGTGAAGGTCGGAATGTGGAGCTGCCTCAAGTGCTGAATTGCAGCCAAAGTGGAAGTCAAAAGTCATGATTGATACGCTCTCAGAGACCCATGTAATTAGTCATATATTTATTAAAGCACACGTTTGGGGATTGGTCAGGTTCTGAACTGGAGGTTATATATGCATAAGACACAGTTCTAGCCTCCTCCTAAAATATCGAGAGGAACAAAGAAGAACAGAAGGAGTCATTAGTGCTGGATAGTGTAACTAACAAGAAAGCAACAGTATTCTGATTAATAGTGATATTAAGATGCACTCTATCTAATTTACTGATGTTTAAAAATTTGGAATGCAATCAAATGCATTGATATCAGTCAGAGTCCAATCAGGAAAGTAGAAATTGCCTTCATATCTCAAATGGGGGTGGGTGGCATAATACAGGAAATTGGCTGCTATAATAAAATATTTCACAAGTGCCTTCTTGACCCAGTTTTGAAGTCATTGCTTAAAAACTCAATTCCCCCTAACAAACAGTTGGCTAAACCCCATCCAACAAGTTCCTTTATCAGGCTCTAACATGCCTAGATTACAATGCACTTACCCTAGACACCTAATACCCCAGATACCTAACATACAGGATTCCCTTTCTTGCCTGGGTCTGAACAATTGTTCAAACTGTGCCATCTCCAGTAAGCCCTGGCAGCCTGGCTGACCACACCCAGCTTGCTCTGCCTCTACAGTTCCAGCTTGCTGTTACTTTGTCCCGAGTGCAACCCCCGTTGCAGTCTTCCCTCCTCTGGAGCAACAGGCAAATTGAGAGCTACATTCCATCTAGTGTGGTGTCCTTGTGTTGTGTCCCATCACTGGAAGAAACCTTAAATCTTACCATAATGGCAGACAGACAAAAAGACAGATGAGACATCGATAGCCAACTGCTGGCAAAAGTAGGCAGGAAACTGCCACCGTCCTCCTGTCAGAGGTGTGACCTGGTGGCACATTTTATTCCCTTGAAACTGGCACTGGGAAGAAACAAAGGACATTTTTAAAAAATCTTCCAGAACTATGGTGGAGGAGAGCTTTGGGTGCTTTGGTGGTAGGAGAGCTACGATGACCCAAACTGGGTCATCCTTCCCCCTGGGTTTGCCCTGTGGCAATGCTACAACAGGGATTCACAGTGAAGACATCATGCTAAATGGAATAAACCAGTTACCAAAAAAGGCAAATACTGACCAACAGAGGTGGCGCAGCTGAGGTTAGACATGCTGCCTCTGCTGGAAACAACTCCCAAGCAGAGAGAAGAGGAGAATGGCTTGGTTCTCCTTTCTTCCCATTCTCCACTCTTCTGCCAGTACCTCCCATTAACAGGATTTCCAGAAACCGGCTGATAAGGGACCCAGGAGACAATCTTTTCTGCCACCCAAAACACCCACGTTCATAGCACTGTAATTCACAAGGACTCATAGCGTCAATTCACAATTCACATAATTCACAATTCACCAGTGGGTGAATGGATTGACTAAATTCCACCCACACATGCATGTGCGGAATAAAAACCAAGTTTGGGGCAAGGAAAAAGTTTTGCAGAGAAGAGTCGATAGATCGAAGAGGTCTGCCATGCAGGTGCCCTGCTCTCAGTTCTGCCAGTGACACAAGTCAACAGAAATTGCTGCCCAGAAGCTCTGGACTCTCCCCACCAGCCCCTGAGAGGCCCTCAAATCCCTGACCAAGCAAGTATTTCCTGGTGCAAAGCTGTTTTATCTCCTAAGTTCTACTTCCTCACACTCAAATTGCCTACCAGAGATAATGAGTTTAAGGTATATGTGACCCTGTTTGGAAATTTGTTTTTAACTAAATTGAAGTACCAGAGTTTTACATCTTTGTTCGTTTTGACAATACAGGAGTTCTCCCCTTACGTGTGGTCATTGTTGCTCTCCTACCATTTAAGCACCCACAGTCCTCCGCCGTAGTTCTGGAAAATTTTATGAAAGAATTCTTTGTTTCTGCCCAGTGCTAGTCTCAAATGTAAATTCTTCCTCTCCTCCTTACCCCAAAACCCCGCCTAACTCAACATTTCATAAGCCCAAATCTTACCTGACAAAGCAGCTGTCTTGGATTCCCTTTTCCATCAAGTCTGCTCTCCCAGGTTTGAATTCTCACTTTGACTCTTTAGCAAACTCTTTGTCTGCCACTGACACTTTTATTCCAGTTCAGTTAACATAATGGAATATTACTCGGCCTTTTAAAAGGTAGGAAATCATATAACATGCAGTAAGAGAAATAATGAGGAGCAACTTCCCAGGCAGGAGACAGTGCCCATAGCCAGCTTATGACAAAAGGTGGAGCCTTGCAGACTCCACCCTCTGACTCCCTGAATGGAGGATTCTGGGACCCAGGGGCAGAAGGGAGTCACCAGACCAAACTTAAGAAACTGAACACAGGTAGGTTGCCTTCTTTCTTTAACATCCACTTGCACCCTGGTCTCTGCTAACTGAGGCTCATTGCTGGAAAGACAGACATCCCACCACATGTGGGCTAACTCATTCTCTTCTCCTTCTCTTCTTGTTCCCTTTCTCACTCCCGATGTGAATCTGCTTTTGGCTCCTGTCCTCTATACTTAAGTATGTGGGTGAGTACTCACAAACTGGGTCATCCCTTCCCCCTGGGTTTGCCCTGTGGCAATGCTACAACATGGATGCTCTAGAAGACATTATGCTAAGTGAAAGAAATCAGTTACCAAAAAAGGGCAAATACTTTCTGATTCCACTTTTTGGCTGGGTACAGCGTCCTGTATGGACAAGGCAGAGCTCCTTAATCTCCTGTTTTCCAGGGGGTCTGGATGGAACTGTGACAGTCAGGAGATTCTCAGTGCACTGGATGAGTGGGGGAAGGACTCCTCATTTGATGTTGGCAGGTCTCATTCCTAGAAGATGGAGATGAACTTTCCATTGATAGAAACTTCCTGTTCTCAGCCTCGACTTCTCCACCAAGCTTACCATGGGTGAAATCATACTAGACCATGTAAACAAGTAGTGGAGGTCAATGAAGTGGTTATTGATGGCCCCTCTTGCCACGATTTAAAGCAGCTCTGGTCACCAGTTGCCCCGTTCAACAAAATCTGTTCCTTCTGACATTCACCATGGTGTCTCACACATGCACTGGCACCAGAGGAGGCTGCTGTCTGTCCATCTGGGAGCAGCAGAGCCTGGTTCCATTTATATATAAATGATAGCTTCATAGTGCTGAGATTTAAACCTTTGGGCTACCAGGGTGGCTCTGAGGGCTGCATTTTATGTTATGCATATTTTTACACACACCACACACACACACACACCCCAATGGGGGAGGAAACAAAAATGGGTTGAGAGTAAGCATTTCCCTGATAACTAGTGATGTTGAACATTTTTTTTCATATACCTGCTGGCCATTTGCATGTCTAGAAAAACAGGATCTTGCAGTGCCTTAGGTCATGAGCAGGAAGACCAGTTAATCTCCCCCTTTGTCAAAATGTCAGCCCCTGCACGATATGTTCCTATATATAAATATAAATATATATATGCATATGAAACTACAAAGTTCAAAAGTTGGTGCAATACTTTCCATTCCTGGGGAGTTAAAAATCTTTCTAATTACACCCCAACTTTTAACCACAAGCTTTGATGATATTGCTCTAGCTTTTTATAAGTTTCTTAATTTCTTCACAAATGAGCAGTCTACTAGCTTGGATTGTCCAGGGATTCTTTGATTGAGATAGTCACAGCTTCTGGCACAAAAATTCCTCTTAAGGGTTTTAACTTTATGAGACCTGTGTTTCTCGTGACTCATCTCAGCACTTTAATGTTCCATTTTCCATCCACAGTTATAAATTAATAAGGGCTAAAATGCAATAAAACATTTAAGTGCTTGCACGCATAGTTTCTTCCGAGGGCAATGCTGCTGAAATTGGCAAGACTGACAGGTGAGGTCACAGAATGGTTGTCAGCTGAGAGATGAAAGTTCAAATTCAACCATAGAAACTAGATTTCCTAAGAGTGTGTGGGAGATTGCATTATACAGACCTGTTCACCAAATCCTCTGTCTCCTCTCCACGGTGTTCTTCCCAGCAGGAAGATTAGATGACCCTGTCCTCTCAAACGCTGGAGTGTCCCCACATGACTGGTTAATAATGTGGTTACAGGGCCTCCCTGGTGGCACAGCGGGTTGAGCCTGCTCTGCGAAGCATCCACAGCACAGCAGCGTGAGCTGGATCTCCAGTCAGGGAGGGGACCCACATGGCACAGCAGACCTTTCCTGGCTTGCCTGCTGCTCCCCTCAGCAGCATTTCTGTCAGTTTTGGCACACCCCGCTCCACTCTCTCCCCTCTTCCTCTTCCCTCTCCCTTCCCCTCTCCTCCCCCCTCCACTCTGGTGAATCCTCTCACCTCCCTAGACTGTGGCCTATACCCCAGCTCTTGTGTGTATAAATTTTAAAAACAAATCATGTGGTTACAAATCAGGTGGGTGGAGGTTTTAAAAGTCACTTGATAAAACCAGGCCTTTGCATGCTCTACTTAGAAACAAGCATGATACCAGGGAAGACGCTCCATCAGCAGCCCCAGGGTGAAGACAGCGGGGATCCTGCCACCGCCACCCACTTGGGGCATGAGTGCCAGCAAGAAATGACGTGTGGGGTTGTTCCTCGCACAGTGATATTGCCTGTTCTGATGATATGGGGTGTCTGCACCACACATGGAAAGTGGTTGGTGCCCAAACAGAGCATTAAAAAGCAGCAGGTTGGCATCCCCGGGTGGTACAGGGGGTTGAGTGTTGAGCGCTGCGCTGTGGAGCATCCGCCACACAGCCGCGCGGTTCGATCCCCGGCCAGGGAGGGGACCCACATGGCGCAACAGACCTCTCTTGCCTCACCTGGTGCTCCCCTCAGCAGCGTATTTCAGTCCATCTGCCTGTTCTGTTCCCCACTCTGTCTCTGGTGAGTCCTCTCACCTCCTGCGCCTCTGCTGTAACCTAGCTCTTGTATGCATAAATAAATCAATCTTAAAAAAAAAAAAAAGCAACAGGTTAAATGTGGCATCTACAGCAGCGCCAAAGTGGCATCTATAGTAAAGCCACCCAAAAACTGGCTAAAAGTTTCCACAGGAAACAGGACAGGCAGAAAGACTTTGCAGCACCCAACAGAAGAATGGAGAGGGGGACTTAGATGGAGTTGTGTGCTTTGTCTCTTCTCTGTCCTATTTTCATGGTTTTTATTCATATTTATTTTTATGCCTATATACATGCCAGATGTAATGGTCAGCAACAGGAAAAAACTATGAGCAATTAAGCTTTTATTTTTAAAAAGTGATTTGACTAAAGTAAAAAATATTCAGTAATATAGTGAGCAATTTTTGTATCTCTCACAGATTTCACCACATTAGGATTTTGTCCTTTTGAATCCTGTTTTTTCTAAAGAAATAAAATAGTACAGGTGTAATAAGTTCAAACTTCTTTCTCTCCCTCCCTGACTACTTCCCACTGAAAGTCTACATTTATAATTCAGAAATTTTATCATTGAAAAAACTAGAAGCCATAAAAATGAAAATCCCACTTTAGAGAATAAAAAAAACAACCCTTTTGATGGCAAAATTGAGAAGCACACTTAAAAACACAATTTAATGTATCTAGATGTAAACATATGATAATCACTAAAAATGCCAGTCAGTCAGTGGAGGGAATTGAGGGAAGACACTATTTCATGACTTCGTTGCTGTTTTACCCAGCTGTGCTTGCACAGAATCAGGAAGCAGTGCTATTCTAGTCCTTAAGGACTAAACAGCCTCAGGAGATTTCAGAAGTAGGAAGCACTTGGAGTCGACTTGAACCAGTGTCTTCATTTTATTTGAGAAACTGAGACCCAGAAAGGCAAAACACCTCGCCCAAAGTCAGAGCTGGAGTTTCAGCCACACACCATGTCGCCTTCCTGAGCTATACAGTAGGGAAGAGCAGCTGGGAGGAAGGCCAGCTCCCTGCCAGTGGGAAGTAACTAAGAACCATGCTGAGGTGCTGGAGGTCACCCGAGAGAAGGGAGCAGGTCAGTATAATGCAATCTCACACACTCTCTTAGGAAATCTAGTTTCTTTGGTTGAATTTGAACATTCATCTCTCAACTACTGGTTTACGTGGTCTAGTATGATTTCACCCATGGTAAGCTGACGAAGTCAAGGCTGAGAACGGGAAGCTTTCTTTTTTTTTAAAAAAAGATTTATTTATTTATGGGCCTCCCTGGTGGCGCAGTGGGTTAAGAAACGCACTATGAAGCAAACCGCAGCCACTGCAGCACGAGTTCGATCCCTGCTGCCGGCCAGGGTGGGG
>JAGFMF010011568.1:19711715-19763598 GCA_019455555.1 Galemys pyrenaicus | reverse complement strand
CTGCTCCCCGCTCTCTGTGGTGAATCCTCTCACCCCCCAAACCTCTGGCCTGTACCCCAGTGCTTGTATGCATAAATAAATAAATCTTTTAAAAAAAAAGATTTATTTATTTATGCATACAAAAGCTGAGGTACAGGCCAGAGTTGCAGGAGGTGAGAGGCGTCACCAGAGAGAGAGAGGGGAACAAAACAGGCAGATGGACTGAAGTACATTGCTGAGGGGAGCAGCAGGTGAGGCAGGAGAGGTCTGTAGTGCCATGTGGGTCCCTTCCCTGGCTGGGGCTCGAACACTTGCTGCTGTGCAGTGAATGCTTCACAGTGCGGTGCTCAACCCGCTGCACCACTAGGGAGGTCCGAGAACAGGGAAACTTTCTATCAATGGAAAGTTCTTCATCTTCCTCCCAGGTGATGCCTGGTACCTGCACACTGAGGCCTGGCTTGGAGTGGCTGTCGGGAGGCAAGTGCTGCTGCTGGGTCACCCTGATGACCAGGAGCATCACCGGAAGGCCGAGCTGACCTGAGGGCTCAGTAAAACCTGCAGTGAAACTGAGGTCGGCGTCTGAGGCATGGAGGGTATGAGGCACCAAGGTCATGGGTGCTTCTCCGCCCTCTCTCGCTACAAATCACGCAGGCATTGTTGTGTGTTGTTTTGTTTTTATAGTCTGAAGGAGATTTTCTGCCTTTTAGAAAAGATTTTATTTATTTATAAATAAATATATTAACTGGGGTACGGGCCAGAGTTACAGGGGGTGAGAGGATTCACCAGAGACAGAGTGGGGAGCAGAACAGGCAGATGGACTAAAATACACTGCTGAGGGGAGCAGTGGGGAGACAGGAGAGGTCAGAGGTCTGCTGAGCCATGTGGGTCACCCCCTGGCGAGGGATCAAACTCCTGCTGCAGTCGTTGCGAATGCTTCATAATGTGGTGCTTAATCCCTTGTGCCACCAGGGAGGCCTCTTTTTTTTTTTTAACATTAATTCATTTCTATTTTTGCTGTTGTTTAAATAATTTTCAGAAATGGGGCCTCCCTGGTGGCCCAAGGTTGAGCGCCACACTGTGGAGCTTACATAACCACTGCAGCGCGAGTTCAATGCCCGGCCAGGGAGGGGACCCACATGGCGCACCAGATCTCTCCTGCCTCACCTGCTGCTCCCCTCAGCAGTGTGTTTCAGTCCATTTGCCTATTCTGCCCCCACTGTCTCTGGTGAATCCTCTCACCCCTTGCCTCTGGCCTGTACCCCAGCTCTTGTGTGCATAAATAAAGTTATAAAAGAATATCAAGTTCATAAAATATTTTTTAAAATAATTTTCAGAAATGAATACATTTAAATTTTGTTTCCCTCTAGAAATGAAGGACTTAGGTTAAGTAAATACAGGGAGGTTTTCACAAGAGTATTTTAATTTAGTGAGTCAACCATTTTAGATGGCAAGAAATAATCCCTCTTTACCTATGCCAAGTCTCTTGCTACACAGAGCATTTCACATGTTCCCAAGATGTGTCTGAAAAAGACTGCGGGTACTTTGTTTATGGAAATGTTTGGCAGCCTCTCCTGTTTTCCCCATGGACAAAACAATTGCACTTTAAAAAATGAACTGTGCTAAGATCCACGAGTCTCTACTGATATAAACAAATGACTGAGTAAACAAGTGAATTGGGAAGAAAAGATAAATCCCTGGTGCAGAAAAATCTCAAATAATTTATGTAGCTCCTTTGCCAGCAAGGAGTTGGACATCACTCCCCACTCTGAGTGGGGACTACATGAAGTGGCTTCCTTCCCGGGAGCACGATACAGAAAGTGGGAGAAAAGAATATCTTGGGAAAATATGACTCACAGGACCTCGGCCTAGTGATCCAGGTAAACATCAACAGTGATAAGTCATTTGACAGTATGTACCCTTGATAGGATGTTGTAGCGGCAGGAAGGTGGCGGCACTGGAGGCAGGTTCGGGATGGTTCTTGGCAGACGGGTCAAGGAAGGAGAGTCTTGGAGCTCTTGGTGGCTTTTTCATACTTTATTTAGTAGAGGTGGCCAGGTACATGGCAGGCGGGGTGCCGGGGTGCCAGGAGGCTTGCAGGCCTCCCAGCCCCCAGCGCATCTCACCCTCTCGGCTGCTTCTTCTCTCTGCTGCTGCTGCTGCTGTCGGTTCTCTCGGTCCGTCCTCACAGTTCTCTCTGTTGGTTCTCACAGTTCTGTCTGTTGGTGCTCGCAGTTCTCACAGTTCCGGCGTCCTCCTGACACCGCCCATTTATGCCTGTTTCCAACACAGGTGCGCCCACTTGCGCATGCCCACCCTGGAATGCTCGCAGCATCTCAGGTGTTCATCATCAGTGGTGGGAGGGTGGAAATACCTGATCAACCTTTACCCTACAGATGTGATAAAAAGGCATCTAGCTGATGAGATCTCCCAATTGGGTGGGGGAAAAAATATCAACAAATTCCAGTTGAGAGACAGCCTACAAAATATCTAATCAGTAATCCTCAAAACTGTCAAAATCAGCAAAAACTGTCACAGCTAAGAGAACCTAAGGGGGTATATATTTTTTAAAGATTTATTTATTTATGCATATAAGAACGGGGTACAGGACAGAGGTGTGTGGGGTGAGAGAGGAACAGAACAGGCAGATTAATTGAAATACACAGCTGAGGAGAGAAGCAGGCAAGGCAGGAGAGGTCTACCACACCACGTGGGTCACCTCCTTGGCCAGAGGCAGGGACCCAACTCGTGTCTTACTGCAGTGGCTGTGGTTTGCTTCATAGTGCATTGCCTAACCCATTGCACCACAGGAGAGGGGTGTGTGGTTAAGGGGATATTTAACTAAAGGTAATGTGATATCCTGGGTGGGATCTTGGCTGGAACAGAAACAGAACACTAGGGAAAAGATCTCTAAATAAAATATGTACTTTCATTAATAGTAATATGTCAACATTGGTTCAATTCATTGTGATAAATATATCATACTAAGGTACCATTCTAATAATAATAGATTAAACTGAGGGTGGGTTATATGAGAACTTTGTGGTGTATCTATGACTTCTCTATAATGCTGAACTGGCCTAAAAAATGAAGGTAATTATAAAAACACAAAAAATAACTGCTGTAATAAGGAGTGAGGGCAATTATTTTAAGACATCATTAGAAACATTTTAAAATGTCTAATTGTTAAAAAGAAACATGTTTGAAGACTTCTTGATTTGCTGTGATTTAGCCTCAACATCATCCTTACAAAGAGAGAAAAGGATGTTTTCTGAGTTAATCAAAAATTGACAAATAAGTATTTTAATAAGTTAAATTACCCATTTATACTCCGTAAAGTGCATTTTGCACTCATTTTATAAGTGCCCTCTTTGAATTCCTGGCACTTATTATTAAAAAAAAAATACTGGCTAAAGGATTTAAAGCAAAAAAAAATGCCATTTTCTGCTTAAAATGTTTTTCTCATTTAACCCTGATCTTTGCTGCCTTTTCATTAAACCTTTATTATTCGGTCAAAAATGCCCATTGTTTTTTTGTTTTATAGTTTACTTCATTTTATTCTTTTCTAGAAATTATATTTTGGTAACAGTTCCCTTGCCACCCTACTTAAAATCTTTTAGTTAAATCAATGTTTGTTTTTGTTTTTATGAGTTTTTTTTGGAAGAAAATCACTTTATTTTAATCCACAAACAGTAACTCCACAAAAGCAGGTTTAAAGAAGTGAACCATTTTTGCCCAGCTCCAAACTCAATACCATCTCAGTGAACTTCTTCTAACAATACTTTTTCTAGTGCACTGAAGCCATTAATGATTTTTCTTGACTTTGATCTCTCAAGATCTTGACGCTTACCATGCAAGTTTGGGGGTATCACAAAATATTTTAGAAATTTAGATCAATAAATATTTCTACCATACTGTTTGACAAGAAAGTACGGCCATGTTAAACAACTAATAGCAGTCTACATTGTTACTGGGTAGATGAACAGTGGAGAATATTTCATGAGACTTTTAGGTCTAGGGTTGGGGCTGAGTGAATAGGAGTGAGAACACCCCAGTGTCCTGTACAAATTAGGAAATGTCCTCAGTGCAGAAATGGGGTAAATTTGTTAATTCCTTTTTAAAAAAAAATTTATGCATACAAGAGCTGGGGTACAGGCCAGAGGCATGGGGGTGGGGGTGTGGTGAAAGGATTCACCAGAGACAGAGGGGGGGAGTCGAACAGGCAGATCGACTGAAATACACTGCGGAGGGGAGCAGCAGGCAAGGCAGGAGAGGTCTGCTGTGCCATGTGGGTCAGCTCCCTGGCTGAGGATGAACTTGTGCAGCAGTGGCTGTGGATAGCTTTGTAATGCTGAGATTTGTGCCACCAGGGAAGCCTCCAAATTTGTCGATTCTAATGTTAAAAAGTGCCAATGTGGCACTTTGGTTGAGTGGGGACTAAGCAATGAGCACTTCCTTACGTGAATGGTGTCAGGGGCCACAGTTAGTTATTGGTGGTCTTTCAGTTCGTGTCCACAGCATTTGTTGGTAAGGGCTTTGCACTCCACCCCTGGGACACACAGTGATTAGGATGCAGGGCTCCCTTCCCTGTGTTACAGACATGAGAAAAGCCATAGGACTAGAATGTTCTCACGGTGAGACCCATTTGTGTGTCCCAGCAATAGCACTTCTCCCCAGCTCCTGCTTGTGCTGCTTCTGGGACCTCCTCCCTTCAAGCCCCCACCTAAGCCTTTGACCAAAAGAGCATCCTCATTGCTAGCACTTGGAAAGGCCTACTGGGTAGCCATTGCTGGGATGATTGAAACTGAATTCAATATTTTCATATTGAATTCCCTCCAAAACAGCTAAGTGATGATTGAAATAAAATTCCTAAATATTCCTAAATTTCACTGGTCTCCTATTACATCAATTATCCCCTTCATTATCTATTCCATTCCTAGCAACAATTCCAAAATAGTTTACTCCAGTCTTAGTCCAATCTTAATTCAAATATTTCTTCTGTGTTCTGGGTAATCTACTTACTTGACAACAAACCGTTGTTATCGCCATAAAATATTTGGTCACATAGCAAAACTTCCTATGACCTTGAGCTAGTTTTTCCCCTGTGCTCTAATTGTCAGATCAATTATTGCAGTTATTCTTTGTTGCATTCCAGGGGATGTATAAAACTTGTAATAAAAAGAATAATTAAACACTGCTCATCTTAGTACAGCTTTCCTCGAGAAGCCCAGAGAGCTCCAGGGAAGGGTTGTAAAATAAAAGATGCGAGCTTAACAAACATCATCTGAGGTCAGACAGAATTCCTAAGTGTTTGGAGGCTCACATAGCTGTTTTTCCCCTATTTAAAAGATGGAGGGGCTTCCCTGGTGGCGCAGTGGGTTGAGCGCCACGCTGTGAAGCATGTGCGACACAGCAGTGTGAGTATGATCCCTGGTCAGGGAGGTGACCCACATGGTGCAGCAGACCTCTCCTGTCTCACCTGCTGCTCCCCTCAGCAGTGTGTTTCAGTATATCTGCCTACTCTGCTCCCCACTCTGTCTCTGGTGAATCCTCTCACCTCCCGTGCCGCTGACCTGTACCCCAGCTCTTGTATGCATAAAAAATCTTTAAACAAAAAAAATAAAAGATGGACCTTAATTGTGGTATTAGTGATACAGGGCAGCAAGGGGCACTAAAACTGGTAAGGGCTCTGCCCATATAGTTTACCAGTCATCATCTTCTGAGTTTTTTACCCACATAAAAAACTTGCAATTGCAAGACTACTCAGGTTCAGAGAACAACAGTAATGGGATGTATTTAGAAACCAGGAAAACGCAAAGGGTTGCTCAGGCCAAAAATGGCCATTGGCCTCACGTAGAGCAGTGTCCAGTGTTAAAACCCTAAACACAAGCGCTGCCAAGATGGTGGCTTCCTGCCGCGAGGGCATGTTGCAGCCAGACTATAGGCTAGTTTCCGAATCACGAAGACAGAAGACACAACAGGAGGTGCTCTCTGGAGCTGCCAGATGCCCCAGCACAGCACCAGACAAGTGACACTCAATACAGCAGCTGCGGGGGCCCAATGACCCGACAGCAGCTCAGCAAGGCCGGCTCTGGTCTTCTCCCAGCCAAGCCGGGACAGCTGCAAAACTGGGAACTGTGCCAGCCGCTCAGCTACCTGCAAAGCCTCAGAACTTTTCTCCTTTGAGGCTGGCTGTTGGAAGTTTCTCCACGTTTTTCAGAGGCCCCCAACAGCCTTGGCATGGTGGGGGCAGAAATTGTTGACCCCGGAATCCTTGAAGATCCGAAAATGTTGAAACCCCAGACCCTGACTCCCCCACGTGAATGCTCAGGCCAGCTCCTGCACAGTCCCTTGTATTTCTTATCAGAGTCCCCACGCCACCCATACTTTGTTTGCATTTCCCCTCGGTCCACCATGCTCACGAACCACCCCCTCCAGGGGGCACCACCTATAACAGTCTTTGGTTTCATTATCCTATTCTTAGCCTAATGTGGATAAGAGATTAGCATCTGCTGTGCCTTATTCAGCAATTAGTATCCTGGCCGAGCACAGGCCAGATGATGTCAAAGGAAGATAATTGTAATGAAAAGGCAAGAATAATAGAGACTTGCACATCATTTTGTTTGCATCCAAAGCAAGATGTTATTTTTTTTGAGAGCAGAACTTCTTAGATCTTGAGTGTCATGATTTGTTCCCCTCCTGGAGTTCCATGGCCCCGCAATTCTGGCCTACTCAGCCATCATCCACTCACCACAGTTCCCTGGTATCACGGCAGGAGGACACAGGAGGGCATGTTGTTTATGATCCGGGCAGACAGGGAACGAGGAGTCCTGGAGCCCTCGGTGGTTTTTCAGGCTTTTGTTGATCTGTCTGCATCAGAGGCAACCAGGCCCCTGGCAGGCAGGGAGGCCAGGGGCCCAGGAGGCTGGCAGGCCTCCTGGCCTCCGGTAAATTTCACTCTCTGGGTTGCTATTGCTGCCTCTGTGCTTCCGCTCGTGGTGGCCCTATGGCGCCGCCCTAAAGGCCCAGTGCCTCAGCCCAGGTGCGCCCACTTGCACATGCCCACACCCTACTTGAGGCGCCGCCATCAGGCACGCGTGCAGGACCGCAGGTGTCTGTCACTGACACTAACGGTGGGAGGGTGGAAAGCCTGATAACCTTCACTGACCCTCCACCTGGATGATTTCTGAGGGGGGACACTGTTGGATGCTGGCAGGTGAGCAGTGCGTGCCTCGCTGTACCTGAAGCTTTCTCGGCATCCTTTGTCCCAACACCATCGCTCTCACCTGGACTCCTGCAGCTGTCTTAGGGCGACCAGCTGTCTCTGCTTGTCCTGGGACTCAGGGTGGGGCTGGGAGGAGAGATTTCTTATAATGCAGAACCTCCATTACTAAAACTGGGAACATCTGGGCAAACATCAAGAAATTGGTTACTCAGCAGCCTCCTACCTGGGGTGCCTGCTTTCCTCAAATCCCCCCTCTCTCATCCTTCTCCAGAAAACAGCCAGAAAGAGCAGACGAATGTGGCCATGTCACCCCCTCCCCCCAAAAGCCTTTGATGGTCTCCTTATTGCCCATTATTAAAGCTAGGAGGCGCAGCAGCCCCCAGAGGTCTCCGCTCGCATTGGTCCCTCTCACTGAAACACTCGTCTATTGATTTGTCTGCCAACGTCTCACCTTTGATATCATGTTCTCAGCCTTCTCTTCTCTGATTGGCCTTCCTTGAGTTAGCTAACTGTATCTATTAGGATGATTTCTTTTGGTTACCTTTAACAGAAATATGACTACGGGACAGAAATCTAGGGGGCCTCCCTGGTGGTGCAGTGGGTTAAGCAACACATTATAAAGCAAACTGCAGCCACTGCAGCACGAGTTTGATCCCTGCTGCCGGCTGGGGAGGGGACCCACATGGTGCAGCAGACCTCTCCTGCCTCGCCCGCTGCTCCCCTCAGCAATGTGTTTCTGTCAATCTGCCTGTTCTGCTCCCAGCTCTGTCTCTGGTGAATCCTCTCACCCCCCACACCTCTGGCCAGTTCTTGTATGCATAAATAAATAAATCTTTAAAAAAAAAGAAATTCAACATCTTTCACATAAAATAAACGTGGGGGGAGATGGTCCAGGGGAGTGGGGCAGCTGCGCAGTCACCAGGGCCCAGACTCCTGTCCTTCTGTATCCAGATCCCAGTGCGGGTCACCTTGTGGTCTGCGCTGACTGCTTCCGCCATGATGTCCAGAGTACAGGCAAACTGTTTTATATGCCGTGCTTGTTTAATTAGTATCCATTAGTTCTAGGGCCAAATGACATCTCCCTTGTAATCCAGATGGTTTAGACACTGAGCCATTTCTTTCACTGAACTCTCACGTACCAAGTCAGTGTTTCTCCTGCCCTAAGTCTTCCCAGGATCAGATACCAGACACATGAAGACAGCCCCCATGTCCCCAAACCTGCTGGATTATACACACCAGCCAAGCCTAATCGTGCCTATCCCCAGAAAACACAATAAAGATCATGACCTATGCTTTCCTTTTGCTCCTGCTGATGCTTCCTGACCCAATCTGGTGCGCCCCACCTGGCCCTGCATGGCCTCGTGCCCACCCCGCTCTCGGGAATTATGATAACAAATTTTCCTTTCCATGGTATTGGTCTCTCCACATAGCCACTTGTTCCCCTTTGTAAATTAAGACAAATCATAAAGTGAGCTGTCGCCTTTGGCAAGCATTGCTGTACGACTCACGGGACACTGCAGCAATGCACAGCGATGACTAGTTTCCTCTTGACAACTAGCTTCCAGGAGAAGCCGGGAGGGTGCATTGTTCTGCCAAATAAACAGGGTGCTGCTGGCACCCCCCTATAGGGTAAATGGAAAAGTTTTCAGGCTTTTCTGTCCTCTCGCCATTGGTGTGATGATGGACACCTGAGGTCCTGCACACGTGCCTAAGTGGGCATGTGCAGGTGGGTGCACCTGGGCTTAGACATGGGCGTATAAGGGCGGCGTCACAAGGACGCCAGCAGAACAAGAGCAGCAGGGCAGAAAAGCAGGGGAGAGACAGACAGAGAGAAGACAGAAAAAGCAGCAGCAGCAGAAGCAGCAGAGCAGCCTAGAGTGAAGATGTGCCCGGGCTAGGAGGCCTGCCAGCATCCTGGCCCCCTGGCCCCTCTTCCTGCCATGTACCTGGTCGCCTCTGATAATAAAAGCATAAAAAAGCCACTGAGGGCTCCAGGACTCTTCCTTTACCCGTCTGCCAGAATCATCGAGAAATTTGCTCTGTACCCCTTGCTGGCACCACAACCACACTTCTCCTGTGCTGGCTTTTTCCTCTAGTCCCTTGATTCCCAGCTATCTTATTGGTCACTTATTTTTTTAAGATTTATTTATGCATGCAAGAACTGGGGTACAGGCCAGAGATGTGGGGGATGAGAGGATTCACCAGAGACAGAGTAGGGAGCAGAACAGGCAGATCAAACAAAATATACTGCTGAGGGGAGCAGTTGGGTGAGGCAGGAGAGGTCTGCTGTGCCATGTGGGTCACCTCCCCGGCAGGGAGGATTGAACTGGTGCTGCAGTGACTGCGGTCTGCTTCATAGTGCCTTGCTTAACCCACTGCGCCACCAGTGAGGCCCCTTACTGGTCATCTTTCTAAAGGCAAATTGGTGAGATGAGGGACTGATTCGTCACATTCCCTTGTTGACTGTTGTGTCCTGCACCTAATAGAGCATTGAACACAGTATTTACTCAATATGGGAAAGAAAACCTAGTTTGTTGACAGTTAACTTGGGAAGAGGTGACATTGTTAGGTTAAGTCACCTTCTTTACAAAATGGTCAATACATTGGACATGGGTTCAATTATTTATGGAGTCAGTGAACAAACATATATTTTTAATACCTAAATCAGGCTTGTTGCTGGTTAGAAGTGGCGGAGAGACTGGGGTGAGCTAAACAGATATGGTCTTTTATTCAATACTATGTTTAGAATAAATTCCTGGCAGCAGATCTAAGCCTTGCTGGGTTAACCTTCCTTTTTCCTTCAGGCAAATTTAATTCTGTGCTTTTTACAGTAAGTATTCGATAAATCTCAATTCAGCTGTTGGTTCAAACATGAAGGACAGAGTGGGAGATTTTAAATACCCATCATTATCATTCCAATTTCCTCTTTAAAAATGTTACTTGATCATCCTTCTCTTTTAAGTTTTATAGGCCCAAAGAAGTGAACAATTGCGTAAAAAGGAATGGATAAAAATTCTATTTCCTTTCTTGGAACGTATCTCTGTAACACTATGTACTATTTTCCATTGAACTTTGGCTTTTGTAGAGACTTATGCAGAATAACTTTTTAGAATGAATTAAGCTACACAGCATTCCCCAGTGTTACCTTTCCTGGTCCCAAGTTCTTAACTTTAAAGGTCTGGGATGGCATGAAAATCCCCAGTTACTATCTTCACTCTGTACAGATTCTTCAAAGACGTTTTCCCCTAAGCCTGAACGCTGAGAAATCAGGTTCACATTCAGTTTGTTATTGGAATAAAAATATTTTTCTATTTTCAATTTCCTGCTAGTGGTATTGTACTATAATTTGCAAAATAATACCTTTGAGGGAAACTGGGTAAAGGGGTCTATATTACTTCTTCCATCTGCATATAATCTATAATTATTTTAAAATAAAAAAGTTTAATTAAAAAAAGTTTTGCTTTTAAAGATATTGCAGGTTAAACTTAATGAACTATTACAGAGAAAAGTTTTTATTGGTCCCGAAGGACAAAAGGCATGTATTGCAAAAATATAACTGCAGGCCTCAGGAAAGAAAGAAATTGCTTCTGTTATCAAGAAAGCGATTTGGTTTCAGTAGCCCCTAGGAGCCCATGCAAAGATAAGAGCGGTGGGGAGGGAGAGGGTTGAGGGCAGATAAGAGCACAAGGGACTGAGGTGATGTGCACTGGTGAAATGGTGATGTAATCCATGGGGATTGCAATGGATGTCAAATATATATGAATATAGAAAAAAAATAAAGATTTAAAAAAAAAAAACAAAGAAAGAGCAGCATAAAATAAAAGTAACCTAGATAAAATTTGTACTTAAGCAGGTGCAGACTGTCCGTGTGCACATGGGTCAATGTGCATGGATGTTAATAATTATTCTTGTGATACTCAAAATCCCTCAGTCTAACAGATGGAGTAAAATGACTAAGCTACAGAGCCAGGTCAGGACTCCACCGTGGGAGGGAGGAGGAGGGGAGACTGTGTGCTTAAGTGTGTGTGCATGAGAGAGCGGGAGAGAGGGAGGGAGGGAGGGGGGAAGAGAGAGAGAGACAGAGACAGAGAGACACAGAGAGAGACTGAGTAATCAGAGAATTATTCCAGGAGGTGGTATTTGAACTGAACTTGAAGTGTTTGCCTCTGTGACTCTTCAAATATGGTACAACTGAGTTACACATTTAGCTTGTCATTGTAATACCCACATCTTAAGTACTCAAGAGCCTCCTGTGGCTAGTGGCGTCTATATCTGACAGCAGGGAGTATTCCATCATTGGGAAGTTGGAACAGGCAGCAAGAACTCAGTGGACATTCATCAGGTTTTGTTGTTCAATAAATAAATTCCCCAAATAGCCAAAATTCCTTCTCTAGTACCTCTGGCTGCTTGTCTCACATGGATATGATCTTGTCCATGCTAAATGCTGATTAAGCAAGGACATAAAAGGACACCTGAGCAGAAGCCAGCTGCAGACCCACATGTGGTAGGGTGGCCTCTGGGGGACGGTAGGTGCGGGACACTCAGCTGGCAGGTGGGTAGCTAGGAGAGCAGCCTCTGAATGTGGCTGAGACATTCCTGGTGAGAGAACTGGAGCTCTGATTCTTTCAGATTCTTTAAACTAGCAGAGGGGGTCCTGTGCTTAGAACTAAGAGCCTGACAGATTCACAGTGGCTATTTAATTCTGATTTCTGGCACTCAGAAGGGCAGTTCCCTGCTCTTCTCCTGCTGCTGTGGTTTCTCTTACTTGATCTTTGTAGGGTCAGAGAACAATCAGGTCTTTCCACCCTCCCACCACTGTGATGATGGACACCTGTGGTGCTGTGAGCAGTCCAGGGTGGGCATGCGCAGGTGGGCGCACCTGAGTTGGACATGGGCATAAGTGGGCGGTGTCATGAGGACGCCAGGACCAAAAGGCCCAACAACCAACAAGCAGCAGCAGTAGAAAGCAGCCGAGAGGGTGCGATGCGCCTGGGGCTGGGAGGCCTGCCAGCCTCCCGGCCCCCCGGCATCCCTGCCTGCCATGTACCTGACCACCGCTGACAATAAAAAGCATGAAAAGCCACCAAGGGCTCCAAGACTCCTTCCTGGACCCTGCTGTCCAGAACCATCCCGAACCTTGCTCCTGTGCTGCCCTTCCTGCCGCTACAATCTTTTTCAAACTATTTCTCTAATCTTTGTTGTCTTTTAAAAAATGTTGCAGTTTAGTTGGAACTGAACTCAATTAAAAACAATATTTATGCATAGAGGAACTGGGGTACAGGCCAGAGGTGTGGGGGTTATGAGGATTCACCAGAGACAGAGTGGGAAACAGAACAGGCAGATGGACTGAACTACACTGCTGAGTGGAGCAGTGGGCCAGCCAGGAGAGGTGCGCAATGTGGGTCACCACCCTGGTCAGAGATCAAACTTGTGATGTTGCAGTGGCTGGCTTCATTGTGGGCTGCTTAAAACCCCTTGCACCACCAGAGAGACCCTGGAACTGAACTCAATTTCTATGTTAATTTTGGAAAAACTGATGTTTTTGTTTTCCAAAGTAAGGATGCAGCTTTGTAAGTTGGAACATTATAACTTTTTGTGATTGTTTTCTGCCCTTCACTATGACTTGATACAGTTTTCACCTGGTCTTGTATTTTTCTTGAATATTTATTTTTAGGTATGAGTTCCAGCTGTGGTGCAACTGAAATATTTCCCCCTGGGTGTTTATTCTAGTAAAGAAAATTATATTGATTTTTGTGGACACCTTAATGCATTCTCTTCCTAGTGCTCATACCTTTTATTAGAATCTTTTGGGTTTTCCAGGAACCAGTCAGGAAAAAAAATGGAATTTGTCTCTTATACCAGTTTTTAATTTTATTGCGTCAATACCTATCCAAGACCATGTTGACTAGCAGTTAATGCTCCCTTACTCTGATTTTAATTAGGAATTTAATATTTCACTTTTTAAAAAACCTAATTTGGTAATGGCTGTTGGACTTTGTAAAATACCGCTTCAGCAGTGTCCACTTTATTTCATGATGAGATGCTAATTCTTCAGTTCACACTCGCATCCTTGATTGGTATTTTCTTGAGAAATGGCTGGATTTATTATCTAATAAAATACCCCAGATTTCTGACATTTTGGTGTCCCCCTTTGCCAGATTCTGGTGTTTTTTTCCATCTTTCATTATTGTGGTCATTTGAATTTTGATTGGAAATGGAAGTAACTTTTCCAGGTAATCCCATATTTTACATTAGTGGACAATTTAGAAGGAAAGAAATTTATAATTCCACTGTCTTAAGGTACTTAATAACTCTTCCTGTGTGCCACCCATCTGTCCCCCCAGGTGTTTGTTAGTTTCCAGCCTGGTAACAAACTCAAGAAACCTTGCCCTCAGCTGAGGAGGTGCTGCTTTCCTGAATCCTAGGACTCCTGGCTAGAAGGCCTTGCCATTCTTCGTCCTGGAAAGGCTGCCGCTCAGCATGCGCTACACCACTCTGGGGACATCACGCACAGAGAACTACTGTGCTTCTGTATTTATCACAATTTCCCAGATGTCAGTGGGAAAACCTGAGAAAAGAGCTACAGTGCAGCTGCCGTGACAGTCCCAACCTGAGGCTAGATATTACCTGGAACCTTTGGCAAGCTGGCACATTTGAGAGAAGCAATTTTCATCCATGCCCTCCCCTCCCTCGCTCCCCTCCACCAACCTGTTACCAAACAAGAACAATGAAAGTCAGGTTTGCTCCCAGTAGATCCTCCTCCTGGTGGTTTCAGAGGTGTTCATTTTATTATGCTTTAATTTATGTACATGTTACATATTCATTTTGAATGTCTTGATACAATAAAGGAAAACACACATATACAAATAAGAATGCCATTATCACGGGGCTGACCTTGAATCTACTTATATTTTTCTTCATAGTAGTCAACTTATAAACCTCAATTATGTAACTATTATTAGTTAGCAAACATCTTATAATGCACTTTATACTGTCTTGATGCTAGGGTTAGAAATCACTGTCCTGTTATTTGAAAAAGAATAGTAGTAGTGCCTTTTACATTTTTTTTTAAAAAGATCACTTTATACATCAACGTAATTCTACTAAAATTTGTTATCATCTAGAGTCCAGTGCAGGGGCTCACCTCTAGAATTTAAAGCAATAACTGAGTGGCAGAAATTTCTTCCAGAATCCGTATTACATGTAAATTGGAAAAATCTATTAAGTTGGAATATTATCTATACCTTAGAGCAGCATTCAACTGATTTCAAAATTTCTGGTCACCTAGAAAAGCTAAAACCTATCCTTAGAAACAATGCTTGGGTACTGTTTGTACAGTGTATGTCAACCCTGTGGTGGACTACTGAATCCACCAAAATCCATTCGCCACTGCTACTGCAGGGGCAAATCCTGAAATGTTAATTTGGCCCACAAAAGCCTACAGTTATTTTCCATCCCCCATTGTGGTTAGTAGGGTCAAGCGATTTGAGTTTGGGCTGGTAAGGTTAAGTGGTGTGAATAATTTGTATTATTTTTAAAGGAGGTATGCCTTTTTTTCAGCCGGTAGAAATGCTGTTAAGAAGTTTCTAGATGGAGCAAACTTCTGCAACCACCATGTGAAAGCCACAGGTTGAGAATGGGAGGAGCAATATAATAGGAACTTGGACCCCTGACCCTGTAGCAAGTGGCAGAGTAACCCTGTACTCCTGCCCAGGCTTTTACATGCAAGAGAAAGTAACTGTCTTGCTGAAGTCGCTGTTTGGGACACAGCTCAACTAATATATATAAACACAGTAGTGCCAAACTTGAATCTAGTTTTTCTAACTTAAAAACTTGACACAAATCATAATATTGCACTTATTGGCAGTTACATCTATTGCTAAGATGCCTCCCACAGAGAACACTGTGTGTCACAAACAGGGATTTGTAAGAATGCTTAAGTCCAAATAGCTGACCTCCCAGTGCTAAAGCCTACAAGTGGACCTGCTGATCAGAAAAACATCAAGAACATGTAAAGAATTGCCTTAGACTACCTTAGGTTGCACAATGACAGAGAAGTCCCTTCCCACAAGAGAACTATAAAGAGCAATTTAACAAAACAAAATTTTTTTTTTATTTACAATACTCAAAGCATTTTACAAATAACATATTTGCATTCCCTAAGTCTTTTGGAAAGTAATTCCAGTTTGTGCAATGAGTTTACAGGTAAGTCTTAAGACATCTATTAGACATCTTAAACCTAAATTCTAAATTTCAAAAGATAGTTCACACTATAATAGATGACTGCTTTTAATTAAGAAAAACTAAACTCTGTAGTTAAATATTGCTCTTAAATACCTTTAACCCAAGTACAAACCGAATTAGTCTATGAAATAATACTGTTAGATTTGGATGAATCATTTCCACCCTCCCCAATAAAACGCATGCACAAAGTAAACATAGTAAATTACATTAATGACATTTTAATTCAATGCCCTTTTTTGGACTCTCTCAACTATTTATTGTTTTGCTTAATCCAGGATATAGATAGGTAGGATTCCAGTCTGGGAACTCCTAAGCCACTACTCTTTACTCCAGAAGAGGGGAGGATTTTCAGTAAGCATATGGAGACAGGTCAGGATTAGAGTTTTGAATGTTTCTCTAGGTGGCTTTGCTAGTCAGAACAAGGTTCCCTCCAGGCCTGGTGAGGGCTGAAGGGATCAGTTAATTCCTTATGTTGAGTAGAATCTACTCCAAACCTCCTAGAATCACTACCTTGATTTTAGTGCACACTGAATTGATAATGGAAAACAGTTAATCTGTTCAGATGCCAGAAACTGCTGTAAGGTGACATAAAGGTCTTCTGGAACAGGTAAAGAACAATGAATGCACTGATTTTATCACTCATAGCTGCCATCTCTTAAAACAAAATCCATGTCCTAGCTCTTGAGCCAGAGAAAGGACTAATTATCTCCATGCTGGATCCACCCCAATTGAGCAACAAACACTCTTCTCAACCTTCATACTACATACATCTCTCCTTATTAGATGCAGAGGTGGTTGAGTTCGGGAGATACTAAGCTGGAGAAATAAAGTCCAACATTTGACATAGCCAACACAATTCTAAGATAAAGAAATGGTGAGGTAGAGTTGAGAGAGTTCAATTATTTTTTGAGCACAGACCTTTTGGCACATTCTAAAATTACAGACTCCTTATCAAATTCTCCTTTATGATACCCTTACGAAGTGCTGGCAACTTAGGATGTGTGGGTCTATTTAAGAAATCACTATGTAAAGCTAACGAAAAAAAAAATCATTTAGAGAAATTTGTTCCTGGCACTTCAGCTTATTTACTCCAATATTGAAGCAAATCAAAACAATGCTATCCATTTGCTGAATTTATTTAAACAAATCAATTTAGAAATATCATAGAATTAAACGAAACTTCTGACATGTAAACATACTGCCATGTTCCTGAAACAGATGTTAACACCTGATAAAAGTTAATAATCACCTATTAGGAAAGCTGTCCATTAATAAGGCCAGTCTTCAGCAAAACTAAAACCATTTTGTTCCTTTAGCTTTCCTAGTCTCACAATGAAATACTATCAAACCACAATCAAAGATAATAAAAGACGACATTGGATGGATAGATCAGTACCATTGGTTACAGCTGTTAAACAGTTTCATTCTTGGCGCCACATAAAAACAATTAAGCCAATCACATCAATTAAATCATGGCTTTTCTTTTTTTCACAATTCACTAAGTGATGTTAATTATGGTCCATGTCAAACACGTTTGGTAAAGGCTATTTACAGTGTACATGGCTGAGCATGCACTATTTATAGTTACAAAGATACCTGCCAGTTTATTACAATAGAATTACACAGTGCCTGAAAATGGTGGAACATCTCACACATCATTTAAATCAATACAGTTTCAAGCAGGAAACGTTCCTTATTTGACCACAATTGCAATAATTACATGAAAATTCTTATAAAAACACGAATCCCCTTCAAGAAATTGATGCATATTCTACGCACTACAGGTTAAGGCAGTAAAAAAATGTATTCCTGATAACTGGAGGTCTTGACAATGTCAATTAAAGCTGTCTGACTCTAGTTTTTCACTTTCCATCATATACTCAAAGTTCTGTCTGTATAACTAGTTTGTGAAAAATTTCATTTTTAAAGTCAAAAAGTATTAGTAATGAAGAATAGTTGACACTGGACAAAAGCAATTGCTAGGGAAAGGAAAAAAACTGGATTTTGCCTGAAAGTTTAAAATCATAAACAAGAGCTTTATTTGTAAGTCTGAACCTTAAAAGTATAAAAACAAACCATAGTTTACCTTTCTCTTAATTTAAATACACTGCACTTTGAACAATTCAAGTAATATTAAGACTATCAAAAATAATTTCATAAGCCATACAAGTGTCAACTGCATTTTCAATGTTTTAATTAAGAACTTTTTAAAAATTGTAAACTAAATCAGGACAATTTAGCTAAACAAATGATAAATGACTTCTTATTTGCACTTGTGATTCCTTAATACAAATTGCTACCAACAAATGTGTAAAAGATATGGCAGATTATGCGTTTGATCAAAGCACTTTGATTTAAGCATAAAACAGATTCAAATGGTATAAGTTCAGTGCACAAGATCCAAGAAGTCGCCTACTAACTTGTAGGCAACTCTCTAGAGAATCATACTCCTTTATTCCACAGCTGCAGATGAGATAGGGCACAATCTGTTGTAAACAGGGTACTGTTGTAAAACCAGAATAATATTCTTAAATTAAGATCATTCTTGCTAAATTGAAAAGACTTTCCCAAGTGTCTTCCAGCACTGTAGTATATTCTGCTGACCTCTTAATTTCATAAATTAACTTTCCTTTGATTCCATTTTTACGGTGGTTGTGTTCACAGTTTTGTTTTAAAAATTGGTTTAAATTTATATAAAACTCTGTACATGTTCACAAATTATTGCATAAACTGCATAATCTTCAAGACAGTGTTTGCAAACACATGTCCAATTCAGGGGGGAAAAAGATTCACGTTTCCCGTCTGGCTTTTTTCTTCTTTTTTATCTGTTTGGGAGATTCCCAGCTAGTATCAGACTTGGCTAAAAGGAAAAAAAAAAAGAGAAGAGAAAGAGAGATAAACACAGTAAGATATTAATAAATACTGTTCTATCTCAAAAAGCTAACAGTAGCAGTAGTAAAAATATTCCACTAATAAGTTCACAAATTTTATGTTTAAAATTTCAAGTACAGCTATATGTCTTTAGATTATTCTAAGCCTTCCTCTTTTCCTTTCATCCCAGTGTATCATTTGATTTTAATCACCTGGACAGTTCACCATTTTGACCTAGAAAAATATTTAGCCATCACTCAGTTGAAGAGGTGGGAAAAAAAGCATAAAAACTTTGTCGTCTCAAGAACATTCGCACAGAAGAGAGGGATCTGACGGATGAGGGCAGGAACCAAGTCCTCCTCTGAGTATGTCCTTGGCACCTTCCCTACACCTAAGGTGTAGAAAGTGCTAAGGAACCCAGTCTTTGCAAAGCAGGGAAGGGCTGCTCTCTTTACTCCATTAGACAAAGCTCTAAGATCAAAAGTCTAATTATGTTAGATATTAACACACAAACAATACAGAGAACACATGAAAGAAGCAAACGTGAGGTTCACTTACTCTGTGAAGGAGGCACACTATTTTGCTTAGTATTTGACTTGGATTTATCTGTTTCTTGTAATATTGGTGGCACTTGGGAAGAGCTCTTGTCAGAATCACTTTTTGATAAAACAACAGATGGCTCGGTAGAAACAGTGGGTGGAAGAGTCTTGACAGGCTATTTTGGAAAAAAAAAAATCTCAGATTTTTATAAAGAATTTCAAATAAAACTAAGTATCACAGTAATACCAAGAGGCTGCTTAGTAGCCAAGAAAATACTAAGATGGTTTCCAAATAGTCTGTCAGCAACACAACTCATGTCTGCCCTCTAGTGACTAAACCAAATAAATTTTCTCTTGCCCCTTACTACATTTAAAATTTTTATTTTTCTATTGCAAAAACAGCATGACTTTATATTTAGTAGGGATTCAAAGTTTCTGTCCACTTTCCATCGACTCCTAACTCCTCAAACTTTTCATGTGGAATGCAATAAGAAAATAGCTCATAACTACCAGTAGGTGATACCCACTTGTCTATTTCTGAAGAGTTAGCAGCCAACAGCAGCAGCAATAGCAATAGCAATCAATAGCTTTCAGTTTCCTACCCAAGGGAAAATATAGTCCCAGACAAAAGCAGACTGTGGCTACAAGTTTTGCCAACTAAAGTGACTGGTGAAATGCCCAATAGATGACTGATCAAGAAAATGAGGTACATATATACAATGAAACACTATTCAGCCATCAAAAAAGATAAACTAATGTAGTTTGTAGCAATGTGGATGGAGCTAGAAGGGCTTATCCTCAATGAGATAAGTCAGAAGGAAAAAGAAAAATATCGGGTGGTTTCATTTTTAGGAGGAACATAAGGAAACCAAATAAGGGATCAAGGAAAAGAATAATAACAATAATAATAAAGAATCACAACAAAAACTAAAAGAGAAAGACAAATCAGAGGCACTTTGTTGAGGGTGGGGAGAGGGATTGAGATGTGGGCAGGAAAAGCACAAAGGATTGAGGTAATGATGCACTTGTTGATATGATGGTGGGAACTCCATGGGGACTACAACTGATGTCAAATATATATAAATAATGAAAAAAATTAAAAAAAAAAATGACTGATGAAACTGAGGTCCAAATCTCCAGGAGTTTATCTAGTCTGATAGAGAAATTTAATGCGTAGGGTCTTGCTTCTTCCTCTCCTACCTGGGGGCGGAGAGAAGGTAAGCTGATTTGCCTCACAGAGGCCTAACTGTTGATGAATGGGCACGATCAGGTAGTAGTGAACTCCAGTATTTGGAGTGTTTTGAAGCTATAATAGATGAATAAATCATTTCACCAATAGGTGAAAAGCTTTATCTCTAACCATTATTCTGAATAGAGAAAAACAAGGGTAAGTATGTTTTTCTTGTCCCTTGTTTTTCCAAGACTCTGGGTTCCAGAGCACACAACTGGAAAGGCAAGAGTTGAAAGCTATGTGCACCCACCCAAGTAACTTACTGGGATTCCTGCTTGCTATTGCAGGCATCTAAAGCTGTGTTTAATGCTGCTTAGTCCAGCTTCCTTAACGTTCCTTACTTTTTAATCTCCTTTCCTTCTCTATTCTCACTCTTTGTTAAATCACAGAGAGCTCAACTATTCTTTACAAGATGGCTTCTAAAAATGACTTATGGGGGCCTCCCTGGTGGCATAGGGGCTTGTCTCAGAGCTGTTACCGCCATGGCTTGAGTTTGATCCCCCGCCAGGGAGCCAACACATATATGGCACAGCAGACCTCTCCTGTTTCAACCTGTTGCTTCCCTTAGCAGTGAATTTCAGTAAATCTGCCTGTTCTGTTCCCCACCCCCACTCTGTCTCTGGTGAACCCTCTTATCGCCTGTACCTTTTGTCAACATCCCACATTTTCTACTTATAAATATTTTAAAAATAAATAAAAATGACTTATGATGTGGAACCTCAAAATGTTTGAACTTTTGCAGTCCTATTATTAAACCTAAAACATGTAATGGGTTTTTATCCTTTTATCTCAAAATATTGTTAGGGAATTTAAAACAACAAATCCAAATAGGAAGTATGATTAAAATTCTGTTTTAAGGCCTCCCTGGTGGTGCAGGGGTTAAAGTTTCAGACTATTAAGCTATTGCCAGACACTGCGGCTTGAGTTTGATCCTGGCCTAGGGAGTTGACCCTCATGGCACAGCAGACCTCGCCTGTTTTGCTTGCTGCTCCCCTCAGCTGTGTATTTCAGTAGATCCACCTGTTCTGCTCCCCACTGTCTCTGGTGAATCTTCTCACCCCCGCACCTCTGGACTGACTATACCCCAGTTCTTGTATGCATAAACAAACAAAAGTAAATCTTTAAAAAAATTGTTTTAGTATAAAACTGTTAAACATTCTTTTTCTCAGTGATTAACACAATTTCCTATTATAAAATTGTTTTGCTAAATATCTAATCTTTACAAAGACAGAAATGTTGTTCTTTGATTTGTTCTGATGTATCCCCAGAACCTCAAGTAGTGTGTGGTATGTAATACATTCTCAATACATTTTTTTGTATGAGTACATAAATAAAACATGGAATTCTAGTAAAATTTAAAATTTTTCAATATGACATAATTTACCTAATTAGAAGTCAGGTTTTAAAGAGCTATGGTTTTTGTATTCTAGTTGAGACCTTCTACAAAATGATACTGACAAACTGAAAAATTTTAAGAGATGGCACAAAGTCCAAGACATTTCACCAATTTTTTTAAAAAAAAATTTATTTATTTATTTTTGCATACAAGACCTGGTGTACAGGCCAGAGTCAAGGGAGGTGAGAGGATTCACCAGAAACAGAGTGGGGAGCAGAACAGGCAGATGGACTGAAATGCACTGCTGAGGGGAGCAGTGGGCAAGGCAGGAGAGGTCTGCTGTGCCATGTGGGTTCCCTCCCTGGCTGGGGATCGAGATGCTTCACAGAGCAGCGTTCACAGTGCTTCACCTGCTGGGCCATCAGGGGCCCCCATGTTACCAATTTTTAAAAAAACACTGTATTTTGAGAGACTGAACAAAAGTCACATGTGCATGCTTTGGGAAAAAAAATGCAAGATTCCCATTTTCTCTAGGCTATTTATTACTTTTATGCCTAGATACTTAACATGATACAATACAGTCTAAGGGCTCTGGTTTTGCCACTGTTATAGCACTTGAGAAAAATTATTAAATATCTCTAATGTCACTGTTATCACGGATCCTACCTTTCTCATGGGGTTGTTGTGAGGAATAAATTAGTGTATTTCAAGTGTTTATTATGATGGTGCTTAATAAAATATTAGTGATAATTCTTAAATGATTAAAATGTTATTCTTTAAATATCAAAAAATTACCTGGCTATTTTTGACAAGTGCTTCAGCTGCATCACTAGTGCTTATGGTCTTCAAAGAAAAAGCTTTTTCCTGTTTTGGACGGACTTTAGAGGTATTCAATGGAAGCTCCTCTTTAATCTCTTTTTCTAATTCTTCTGTGTCCTATAGATAAAAAGTACTCTATTAAATGGTATTAATCATTCCTTTTTACTAGTGAAAATTTATTTGATTTGTTATATTAACACCCAGCAGATATTTTTAAGAGGTTAATTTTATTTTAGAAACTGTCCAAGTAACTTGAAAGAGCACATAAAACAATTATTTAGGGTTGTAACACAGGGTAGGTTTCAAACAGATTCATCATCCTTGTATATTCATCATCCTCAGGGATTTAAATCAATTGTGAATTAAGAAATGATAATGTTAACTCTCAAAATGGAAACTATTCAACTTATTAAATCAACTCAAATGGAACAAGCAAGTTTTTTTTTCTTTTTAAATAATTACACACTGAATTAGCTGATACTTGAACTAAGACTAGAAATAGCACATGTAATGACATTTTCATGGAATGGAATGTTTATACATTATTGCATTTTCTAGATAAATTAAGCTTACATAGTAGAAAGGACAGTGATAGGAATTTAAATTTTGGTCATAACATAGTCCAGCTGTAAAATCTTAGGAACAAATCATTTAGTTTCTGTGAACCTTAATTTTCTCAACTATAAAATAAAATTTGCCTTGATAATTCCCTTTAAGGTCCTATTTAAACTTTAGTTTTAGAAGTATGTGTGTAAGATTTGTAATGTGTACAAAGTTAATGAGAAGACATCAATTTATTTTCATTTTCAGTTGAACACTAACAGTAAAGAACTTCATCAACCACATACCATAACTAAAAAGAATTTTACTAACTTTGATATGTGGTATACATTTGAAGAGGGTTGTGTCCTATAGATAAAAGGGATACTGAAATAGTATTACTGAAATTTATATAATGTTGTCAATCAATGTTACCTCAATAAAACAAAACACTTTACTGTGAGAACAAATCTAAAATTAGCAATTTATTGATAGAATGACCATGTGCTCTATGCTTGCAGAACTTCATGAGTATCTCATTCAATTCTTAAAGCAACTTACATAGTTAAGTAACTTGTTCAAAGTAGATTAAAAAAAAAAACTGGCAAATAACTGAATTGAAATTTGAATTTAGATTTGACTCGAAAGTATATATACTTATTCACTATATTTGAAAAAATCGATAAAACATTTTTTAAAGAAGTATCAGAATACCAAAGGAACTTTTACATTTTAGTGACCTTTGGCAGTTTAAAGCAAAATTTTTGAAAATATCTAACCTATCAATTTTTTTTGAAACTCATCTAATCCACAAGCCTAAAAAGCAGTATTAGTAAAGGCTATAATTGAAGTCACAGAAATCTAGGAAAAGTTTGGCTAAATGGATTTTCAGATAGTATCACTAACACATGGTAGCTGTTCACATCAGCTACCTCAGTTAAGTATGCCGATCTTAGTCATGTTAGCCTTAATGCTCATGGGAGAAAAAACTAATACTAATAATGGACTGGTATCATTAATGAAGAAGGGCTATGCTTCATAACACATATTTCCTAAAAAAGTCATGCAGAAAGTTTTCCAAATAGAACAATAAATAGGAGAATTACTATGTAGATTATTCCTCTAGGAATTCTGGCTACCTCCTATATTGAAAGGAATGAAAACAGTTACTTATTCACATGGTTTAAAGTAAAAAATAAGATTTATGTATGTTACAATGTAATGGGAATAGTGCTTTCAAAACAAATTCATGCATTTATAATAACAGTATATTTGAAATTAATATCTTTGTTTTCATCTACATAGTAATCTATAAAAACTTTCACAGATAGGGAAGATTAAAGAAACAAAAGGAAAATATAGAATGGAAACAAATGTAAAGTTTGTTAGAAGCCAAAATAGCAGGACAAGATACTAAGTGGAATAAACAGCAAATTTAGAGTTTAATGAGACTAACTGTAATGTACATGGTTTTCCTAATTGTGCTAATTTCAGTATGTGAAGGAAATTTTTGTATGTGAAAAGTAAGAGTATCTCCTTTTCCATTTCACGACAATATAAACTAAAATAGATCTGTCTAATTTAGAATTTCATTTACTTGGGAGTTTATACCTTTGTTTAAAAACAAAGGTGTTTTAAAACTCAAAGGACAGGCAACTTCTATTTCAGAGTAAAAAGGAACCAAATAATTAGTGACAGACATAACAGTCTGCGTAAATTTCTAGAACATTATGATGAGTGAAAAAAAAGTACCGAAATATGTGCTTAATGAATGCTTGTTGTTTTGATAGTCTACCTGTGCAGGAGAATTATCTTCACCTTGCTTCTTCTTTTTCTTTTTCTTCTTTTTAGATTTCCCACTTGGAAGAGCTCCCTCTGCCTTTTCTTTATCATCATCTGAAACCTGGTATTAAGAGCAATAGTATTAAAGTGAACCAACTGGCAAAATTTTCATTATTCAGAAAAAATTCCATTCAATACATCCAGCATTATCTCCCGATTTCTAAATTAGTATCAGTAGTTGAACTGATTAAAAACTACATATTTAAAAATTAAAATGTAAACAGAATTTCATTTTCATATTGTGATAGGCCACCTTTTCTTAAATCTTCCATTACTCACTACAAGATCAATTAAACTGTAAATCCTGGTGTTTTAAAAACTCAAAGGACAGGCAACTTCTATTTCAGAGTAAAAAGGATGCAACTAACTAATGATACATAAAACAATCTGAATAAGTTTCTAGAAGATTATAAGTGGAAAAAAAAAGTACCAATGTGTCACATATTATGTACAATTTTATTCATCGACCATTCTTGAAATGACAAAATTATAGATGGAAAAGAGATTACTGGTTGCCAAGAGGACAAAGCGGGCAGAGAAGAAAGAAAAGTATGGCTATAAAAAAGTACACCATGAAGGGCTCTTGCAGTGACAGAAATATACAAGTGCATATGACTGTTATTATCTCAAAATAAAAAGCTTAATTAAGAAATCTGAATTCGAGAAGCAATGTCATTGAACTGAATTATTCAGCATGACAAAAATACAGTGAGACTTTGAGATTGATAGATTAGTATTCACAATAATATTTCTTCATACATATACCATATAGTTGAATTTCTGATAGAACAGTGCTACTTGCTTGTTTCTACACTCTCCTTACAGAAAGCGATAGGTGGAACTGCTATTTCTTTGCTCAGCACCATAGCCACCAGAATGAGACTAGGCATGCCATGAACCACCAAATAGTTAATAGAAATTATAAGCAGAGAGAAAAATCAAATCAAATCCTGCTCACACTTAGCTAAGAGATTTTCAGTCCAAGTTGGCTGCCAGTTATGGTGAAACTTACACAAAAGTTTTCACCATAGGTTTGTACTGATTAAAATACCATATGACTATACAGATGTAGTGTATGAGGATATTCAAGTCCCAAGTTTGCTTCTCAGTCTGTTATAATCTAACCGTAAGAGCATGTAGTTCCTCACACCAACACACTATTTTTGTTCATATTAAATGCAGAAAACAACTCCATAGTTGTTTTGACAGTTTTAGATACTTTAATGTGAAAGACATTTCCAACCAACTTAAAATTCTTTTACATGCCTGCCCAATCCATACCATCCAACACTACCTCCTTTTGGGTAACCACTATCATAAACTTCTCCAGTTAATCAATTTTTTCTATAAATTTCTGTAACTTGCTCATCATTCAGCATGTTTTTGAAATTCTAATCATACTGGTATTAATGTATCTTTTTCTTATTGATTTTTAACATCTAAATTTTTATAAACATATCACATTTTGCTTTCATTCCCCAACTGAGGGGTATTTTGATGGTACCTTCTATTTCCTTAGAAATATAAAAGATGGGGCCTCCCTGGTGGCGCAGTGGGTTAAGCAACACACTATGAAGCAAACCGCAGCCACTGCAGCAGGAGTTCGATCCCTGTTGCTGGCCAGGGAGGGGACCCACATGGCCCACTGCTGCCCTCGGCAGTGTTTCAGTTTGCCTGTTCTGCTCCCCACACTGTCTGGTGAATATTCTCACCTCCCTGGACTCTGGTCTGTACCCCAGCTCTTGTATGCATAAATAAATAAATCTTTAAAAAATTAAAAAATATATAGAAAAGATGGTCTCTGAATATGCTCAGAAAAAGAACAGCTGTCATAATTGTTACTCTATTCAGTGGTTTTGTTTAATTCTGATGACTAGACTAGAGACGCTCCACAGAAGAGACTTGGTTATATATCACCAAATATTCAACCAATATTAGGATTAATTCCTTTGTGATATAGTATTGTATCAGCAAGCTCGTTTAAAAAAAAAACTTTTTTGAACAGTTTTAGGTTCACAACAAAACTGAGCAGAAAGTACAGCAATTTCCTGTGTACTCTCCTCCTCCCCCACATACAGAGCCTCCCCATTATTGACATTCCTGACCAGAGTGGAACACTTGTTACAATTGCTAAACCTACATTGACACATCATTATCACTCAAAGTTTACACTGGTATTTTATCTTGGTGTTGCACATTCTGTGGGTCTGGACAAAACTATAAATGACATATACCCACCATTGTAATATAACACAAACTAGTTGAAAACTTTCTGTGCTATGCACATTCAGCCCTCCCTCCCTTTCCCTGATTCCTGGCCAGCCTACGAAGCTTTTGTACATTCAATCCACAATGAATTCTCCCCCTTCAATTTTCATCTGATTGGTTTATTGTCCCCCTCTACATTTACTTCCATCCTTACTAGTATACCCATTAGTAGTTCTCCCTTCCCCTGATCTCTAACCATGAGAGGTACTACATTCTACTAAAGACCAATCTACCCACTCATGCCTAAGTTTCCCCTACTTCTACTGCTAGGATCTTATCCTAGTCATCAAATCTCTCTCATTTATGTTTAGTTCTTACTTTATTCTAGTACCTTTATCTTTTAATTTACAGATATGTTAAAGCAGTGGTGGCAAATTATAAATCTGGCCCAGTGTTAGTTTTTCTAAATATAATTCATTTCCATGTTGTTTATGGCTGCTTTTGCAATGCTACATGACCCCTTTAATAAAGTTTGCCAATCCCTGCAGTAAATCATTACAAAAAAACTCTCACAAAACCCTTCCTGGTACCATATTTGCTGTCAATTCACTCTATTTGGAAACAAAACAAAGTAAGACTATACTTGCTATTACTATTTTTTAACCTTCATTTATTCAACATAATGCAATATGGTTACCATTCCAAGGTTTCTTATATTGAAATTTCTTTATAATTAATTACTCAGCTCCTATGATTCTGAACTCTCCTCCCCCAGTCTCTTTCATGGGTTTCTGTTTCTCCTTAAAAATTTGGAGTGCCCCAGGTTTCTATACTCATTCCACTGCTCTTTTCAACTCCATAGGTTTTTCAAAGCTATCAACTTAGTTTGTTATCTCTTAGACTAATTCATGTAATGATCTTAGACTCATAGTCAAAATAATACAAATTAGCCCCAATGCCCAGTCTTCTAGTCTAATATGTAGGCTAATTTTTCCTAACCCTAGCAATGATTAGGTGTTCCCTAGTTTAAAAGCTGTCAACAGATTCTCATTACTTAAAGAATTCCACAAAAACATGACATATATAGTTCCTTTCATTTATACATTTATTTACTGAAAGTCAAGTATATTACTAGAACTAAAAGAAACAGACTTCATGGTCCCTTCTTAAAGAAATGCAGCTTAGAAGGGAAGACAGACATGCAGACAACTGATCTATCACCAGCTGATTCTACATATATTTATGTATGCATGCACACACACACACACACACACAATTAAGGTAGCCACTGTGTTACCTATTTTCTTGTCCTGGTTCTGTTTTCATGATGTTTTTCTTGGTCTTGCTATTGACATGAAACTTTCCTTAAACTCTCATTGGTAACCAATCTATTCTTCTATAAACACACTTTAAGTTGGTAAGCTATTAGAACAGTTCTGATTACAGGACAGAACCGCATTGCTTGACTGATACAAAGAACGTATGCAGGTGTATGATGATTGAAGCAATTATGATACTAACGCCTTTCCAGAGCAATTCCATCACTGAATATTTGTAAGTCAGAATGTAACCCCTAACATAGCTGAGTGCACAGACAAATAAATGTACCCACCAATCCCTTTACTCACTTTTTGATCATTAGGAACTGATTCTTGGGACTTTAGAAGTGAAGCTCTTTCTTCATCTACCCAGTTCCCCCACTCTTCTTCTGGTGCATTCCAATCAGAGCTGGGATCAGCAGAAGACAGACCATCTAAAAGTTAACAGTCTGAATTAGGCATCTATCATTTCTATCATCAACTAAAATGTAAAAACTATAATTCTTCATGTTGAACTACGTTGTAAGATTAAACTACTGTTCTTCTTTCTCCCAAGTACATTTTAAAAGCTAGAAAAAAAAAATAAATCAGTAACATGATGGTAAAAATCTCTATCCAACTTCTAGTGGGCACATTATATGGCTAATTAAGTAGAATTTCCAAAAAACTCTGTAAGACTTATTACTCATTTAATTCTATGCTCCCTGCTTCCCTTGTTATCAGTTTCTTGAGTTTGTTCTTTTTTCACTGCCCAAGTCTAATTTAGTCTAAAACCTGGTCATTTTCACCCCAGGATTATTACAACTTTTGTGTAATTGATTTATTCTGTAGGGAATTGAATCAATCTTTAATAGCAGTGCCAAAACTATACTCCTTATTGTCTAAAATCGTATTTTATACTATATTCTTCCTCTTCAGCTTCAAAATTAGATTCTTCTTTAAAGTCACCAAGTCATGAGAATATCTAACTTCTTTTTCTCTTAAAAAATAACTATACCTCCTCAGATGTTTTAGATTATGCAGTGCTTCTTTTATCTAATGATTTCAAAAGTTCGGATCAGGGCACCAAGCATTCTATTCTTAATAATAAATTTTAACGTCAGATTTCCAAATGCTTTTCAATCTTACCTCCTTTGGGGAGCTATCACTGCCTTGTTTCAAAGGAAAAAAAGCATTCTTTGGCTTTATTCGGGGGATAATTAAGTAACTCTCAAAGTTAATACTTTCTTCCTGACCCCCAGACATTATACATTACCACATGCATGCCTGTAATGTCTACTATAGCCAAGTTTCATTTACACTAGTTTAAGATGACATTGAGTTTCATTTTGAAATCGTTAAACAAATCATACAAATAAATCAGAATTACTAAAAAAACCAATCTTTCCCTACCAGTGCCAAATGCTACTTCTATCAAAATACAAATAACAATTATTTAACTGTCATACATTTTAGTATCTAGAATGACAAATATGCCTGCATTACTCTTGTTTTCTTTGCTATTATTATTTTTTCAGGTAAACTCTTAGGACTTTTGCTTAAAGTAAAAGGTATTATGATTTATTCCCATAAAGGTTGTAAAACTCGTATTTTGAAAAGAATATATATGGAAGTAAAAACCACAGGAAAAAAATCACGAACAAAATTTTCTGCATGATATGACTTTAAATTTATGAGGAACAAGACATCAAAAATGGATATATCTTAATAGTGGAATAACAGGAATTTAATCTATTACCCTTGTTAGCACTTATGTATACCAGAACTTGAACTAGGAAGGAATCAGATAGAAAAATGAGTATAATATAATCTCTCTTAACATAGTCTGTCTATTCAGGGATGGAGATAGGTTAAGTACAATAGCTAATTAAGTGCACAGTGACAGACTGTATCACAGGGGATGTGGAAAGGTTAGAAGGACTAAATCAGTAGAGGGTAAAGGTTGAAAACATAAGCAAGAATTTATAGTCTAGTGAAGGAAAAATATGGAACAATTACAAGTGTGAAAAATGTTATAAAAAAGGAAGCCCCTTCCTACATTTCCAAATTTTCATTACCACATATCTAGAGCAAGTATTACATAGTATGAACACAGAAGTTAAGAGCATGGGCCTTAGAGTCAGTCAAACAGATGGACATCAGAATATTGTTCTACTTAATAATTGAAATTTTGGTAACTGCTTAATCTAAACGAAGCATATACCAACTTCATGAGCTGCTGAGAGGACTATATGAAATTCACTGTTTTCAATAAAAGGTAGCTGTTGGTCTGATACACCAAACCTTAGAAAGTCAGCTTAAATGGGCTATAGTAGAGGATAATACATCACATTCAATGTTGTAAACCAACGTTAAAAAAAAGAAAAAGGTTTATATTGCCATCACTGGTGGGTTCGATAGAAAATAGTGAATGTCAAGAATAATGTCAACTTTTTTTTAGAAGAGCGATTCTGAGGTTTTAGCTTTTTCACAATTGTTTCAACTCTCTTCACTTTCAAACATGATACCCTTTTCCTTTGGTTTCAAGTGCCAACAGTATTGAGACCTGAACTTTTACATTTCATTAGTATATAAATCAATGCCAGCAAATTTGGTTGGAAAATGGTTCTTAAAAGCAAGTCAGGCTCCTTCACTATTATTAGAAATTGGACGTGCATTTTTTTCTTAGGAAAATAAAAAGAAATTGAGACTATTGAAAATTTCAGGTGGATGTAGAATATTATATACTGATATTATAGTGCTGGAACTTTTGGAAATTAGTCTGCCCATTATTTTTTATTTTAGTACTCTCTTAACTCTCTTCTCCATGGTAAAGAAGTCACCTAAATCCAAAGGTGAAAAAAGCCAGTTTATAAGCTCTCCTGAGATACATTATAAGAATTTATTCCTCACAATCCTGATGAACCTCTCAGTAACATAAACTTGGTATTTCTTAATGTAGAAATCATTTTTACAAGCACAAAGTAATCTATATGTCTGGAATCAACTGCTCACCTTACACCAAATATTCATGAACAATGATATTAGGAGCTTTAAATGCCAAAGTGGTCATTGGTTTTGCTGAAACCTTATATAAATGAATACCTAGATTTGGAACACTGTGGTCTACCAGCCAGGTTTCTGAGACCTCTAGATAGAAAAGATTATGTAAAAAGTTTGGGTAAGTGAATGAGCAACATTTAAAAACTATTTTCTTAAGAGAAATGGTCAAAGAGGGATGGATAAAGACCTAGTAAAGGCATACAGTAAAAGCATTCTTAAAAATAGTTAGGGAGCCACAAAGTTTGAATAACTGTAGTCTACTATTTAACTTCTATATGAAAATTAGCAGAAGCACAAACCCCTTATTGGCTTTTTGAAGCCCAATGATGATTTTTCCAGGTTTACTGATTTCAGATTTGTTTCTTAAAATAACTGTGATCAAATAAAACTAATTTAAAAGCAGCACATGCTGATAATCTTTACATAAAAACTCTTTGGGAGACATCTCAATCATAATTCTCAAGATTCATATACTCAGATGCAGTTTCTTTTAAAATTATGCACAGTATATACTTCCTCTATAATTAGAATAATTTCTCAAAACTCTACCCTTAGTCTGTCAATGTCTTTTCAAAGAGTCATATTAGCTTATCAAAATGATAAGGAATTTATCATTCATTTAATTAGCTGTGGAATGTTTTAGGTTTATGTATTGCTAGTCTATCTTATTGCAGTAGGAAAATGGTTGTCATCTGTTTCTTGTCAGAATTAAATTCAGCATTAACTTTAATAAAACAAAAACAAGTTAGAAAGATATTCTTCGGTATTTAAATATACAACACTAACTGACCCTGCTGAGTAAAAAGAAGATGAACAATAGTACCACAGCATGTATTGAATTTATTTACTATATACCATATAGCTATCATTTAATTCTCTCAACAACTGTGTGAGAACAACTATTATTTTTGCAGAAGATAAAAGTGAGGCGTGAATTATATATACTCCCTAAGAATAAAGCTAAGATTCAAACCTAGGCAGTCTGTCTTCAAAGATCATGTTCTCAGCCCTTCACTGTGATGCAGCTAACTTGTTCACTCTGGAGTGCCAATAAAAACAAAGTTCTATTCAAAATCTGACTTTTTTTAATCACCTTTAAAAATATGTTGCATTTAGCATTGCAACCTTATATTCAAGTGCCTGTGTAAATTCAATGCTTTTCTGTCAAATAATAATGCCTGTCTCAAACAAGATGGTCAGTATATTAGTCATATCTAACTGTAACTGTAAAGCAAAATGTATTTTGTGTACTAGTAATCTCAAATACTAAATTGTATACTCTATTTTCACAATTCATTAAATATAAAAATAAGTTACATTAAACATAACACAAAAAATAAAATTCACAGAGAAAATGAAGTCAAAAGAAACTTTAGACTTGAAAGACTATCAATGCAGCATAACAAACTTGAGGAAGATGGTGTTCCTGATGCATATTACTTTAAGTACAGAGTCCTGCAAATACACTGTTTTTCAGTCTTTTTATTTCGGCCACAAATTGTGTTTTTCATACTATAAAAATTCTCAGGTAGATAAAAGTGGAACTATTGTGTCCTATAGGAAAGTTTATAGCCCTGTTTAATTTTCTTCAGCCTTAACCCACAGCTGCCAGATATTTCATGGCTATTTTCTTATGATCATTTCTATTAATCTACAATTACTCCTCAATTTTATTCTTCACACAGATAATCTTCTCAACAGATAAGATTATTTCTTTCTAAAATCTGCTTTCACATGCTTTGTAATACCTTGGTTTTAACATGATACTTTAATTTACAAAGAATGTTCATGTTCATTCATTATACTTTATCAAAACCTAACAGCCTAATAGAAAGTAGATATGACATTACTTGCTCTAGTCTTACAGCTCACCTAATGTAGATTCCAAGATATAAAGGTCAAGCAAGATGAAGTATTGTGTTTAAAATACAGCATTTGAACAAGAATCTACCTTCTAAATCAGTACTCAACCTCCCAACTCCCTAATCTTCAAGCCAGCAATTTAAGACTTCTTAATCTAACTTTCCAACCTCCCTAATCTGTAAGAAATGTGCCTCAACTAATCTATACAGAGAGAGATTCATCTGTATGTTTTGTGTTAGAAGCTGACCCTCATGATCATAATCACCACGAAGGCTGTACTGTGTGGTTAAGAGCATAAACTCTGGAGACAGACTACCACAGCTCATATCAGTTCCATGACTGATAGCTGTGTGGCCTAGGTAAATTAGATAACTGCCTCAGTTCCTTCTGGTTAAGTGTGGAAAAAGTAATTCCTAATTCATAGACTTGTTACAACATTACATAAGTTAATAGTATGCACAAGAGTTACACGAGCGCCTGGTACAAGCAGATATTTGCTTTTATTATCAGTATCACTACTGACGATGACAGGATCATTACCACTACTAGTGAAGTAATGCCTGTGTATAAACTGCTGTACGGTACGCAGAATGTTAAGGGTGAGAGTTTCTATCTTCAGTCTTTCAACTGCACTTGAGCAAACTAAACATAGTCTTAAAATTTTTTTATAAAGACAAAAATAGAAAATTCTACAACATAAAAATGCTAAATAAACAGTCACAAAGAATGTGCCATAAAAATTACAAGGTTTCAGGTTGTGGGAAGAAAATAACTAGATATTTTGAAAAATGAAGATAGTAAGTTTTCTGAACATAAAAACCATATTCTTTCCTCCTTTCTCATTCTCAGGACACTTCCTTTTATCCTTCCTATGCTTCTATTATAAACTATGCTAAGAAAATGCTCTACTACCAACAAAAAAATTGCATACCTCACAAATTCAAAGTTGTTCTATATATTCTGTTATATAAAAACTAGGAATAGAAAGCATTTATTTAAAACAAAATCTTAAAAATTGCAGAGCAACTATAAGAAAACTTTCTTTAAATACTACCTCAATCATAAAAAATAAATGTAGATTTAATTCTATATTCAACAATTTACAAGTAGTACATTTGATATTAAATTTTATCTCTATAACCTAAAAGGTGAGAAATTAGGATTAAAATTAAAACACAAAGCATGAATTTAGGGTGCTAGAAAGAGAATTCTGGAAAAAAAAAAAAAAGAAAAACTGATAATTTTTAAAAGGACATACTTAACCCAGACCATTCATCATCGATATAGGGCTGATTACGGCTAACATCCCACTGATAATCAGAAGTGGTAGACTGAGAAACTGGCTCAGCAGTAGACCCTTAAATGAAAACGAATGCAATAAAATTAAAAATGGAATTTTCTAATGATGTTTCACAACAATAGTTCTATACTTTGCAAATGGAGACTTATTTTTTAAAATTTTCCCTAAAAGAAAAATTCAGACATTAGAAAAAGAGTTAAGATAAGGAAAAGTAGAATTGAGGATAATTTCAGATTAATTATGATAATCACTTGCTCTAGCTGATGAGGAAATATATTTTTCCCTAGTATGAATCTATTAGATTTTTCTTTTAACATATAATAATATATACTTCAAACTGGTTATCTATGAATTTCAAGAAGTAAAAAAGTCATCTTATTTTTTCTTAATGGAAAATATTAAAACACAAAAGAAATCCTGAATGTGTCAGAGTTTCTATACCCTTAGACCTCTGAAAAAGAAAGCTAGAAAATGTCTGAGTTTGATAGAACTTGTTGCCTATGGAAAAATTAAAGAAACAGATGGTTTTCTAGAAGTGAGGCAGAGAGAGGTCAAAGAGGTAAGAACTATACTAAGTGGTTTACAAACCAAGTTCAATTCAGGTGTATTTAAAGAGAAGAGAATATTAACTTCTAAGTTTTTTTTATTTTCTGGGGACTGGGAAGTAGGTAGAGGGAAGAATATGGTGGGGGCCGGGAGTGGGAACAAACATTCTTTTGGGAATCTGATGAAAGCTGTGGTGGACTAATGTTCAGAACTTACCCAAATTTTGCATAATTAGGGGGGCATACAAGATAATGGATGCCAGGTCAAAACCCTTGCTCTCTAACAATACATTCACTTTAGAATGTAAAGGTAAAAAAAAAAAAATCAGTGGTTCTCCATCAGGGGTATAGATGCCACAGACCTTCTGAATCAAGAGTTTTCATGTATATCAGACTCCATAAATGACTCTGATATTCATTTTGGATTCAGAGTTACTGACATAAAGAAATGGTTAAAAAGAGCATGTTAGTATAAATGACCTACATAAAGTCATTTCTTAACAAACTGCTCACTAACAAAATTACTTAGCCAGAGATGATTTTATCAGCATTCTACTAATAACTATTTGATATATGCTCATAATAGTTATATATTTACATCAATTTTAATAGAGAAATCCTATTAAATATACACATAGTTGACAATTAAGATGCTTAAAAGCACTACAGTAACACTAGTTACTTCTTTAGCAGCCCAAACCGCTTTTTCTGAATTATTTCTGAATTTTTCTGAATATTCAGATATAATTTATAATATATTAAGCTTATATGTCACACAAAGTCACCAAATAAAGGAGGCCACTAATTAATACCTCTAGAACTGAAATGTAGTCTACGAAACCAGGGATTTGCAAACTACAACCCACAGATGAAATTCAGCCACCCATTTACTGAATCGCGCTCATGAACCAAGAATAGTTTTTATAATCTTAAATGACTAGAAAAAGGTTTCAAAATAATATTTCAGAACCAGATCCTGTTTTATGTTTACATCATCTGCTTATGTATCATATCTGGCTGTTCTTGTTGCTACCAAGGCAGAATTAAGTTATTCCAGTACAGACAATATGGCCCAAAGCCTAAAATGTTTACTATTGGGTCCTTCACAGAAAAAGTTTGCTGATTCCCATTCTAGAGTGGTAACTCAAGGCACTGTGGAACCACAAAATCAGTACCCTGGGTTCATCCATAAATTCAATGTGAACCAAGTATGACAAACTAAAAATGCCCCATCTTTATGAAATATTTTTGAAGGATATATAGCTTCAGTATGATTAACATAAGGCACATTCATTTAAGTAATACTGAACTGATAGTTTATTAGTAATAGTGAACTCTCTAAATCAACTGATTTAGAAATACTCAAAAAGCAGAGTTATTATGTGAGGGTTCACATAACCCTAAAGGCTTAGCTATAAAGTGATGATGAGTAAGGGCAAGTAGAAGTATGGTAAGAGAACACTGATGATAGAAAGGCATCATGACCCTTAGGGAAGGGATTCTATAGGCACTGTCTGTATACAATATACTTTCAGTTACTTTAAATAACAGAATCTACCTATCTTCACTATAGAAAGGGACTGAGCTACCTGCAGGTATTGATTTAATTCTTTCTTTCTTCCTTTTATTAAGGCCTCTGTACTTTATATTATATACCTATTATTTATATTGACAGCAGTACTTGACAGTTATTTTTCCAAATAGCAAGTGCTAAAATTAAACAGAAATGTTTTTGTTAACTAAATGAAAGACCATTTTCACATACCAGAAACAGCAGAGTTAAGTGTGAGAGATGCAAAAGAAGCAGAATTCTGTTCAGAGGTATTCATTCCCCTATCCACACTAGACCAAGCAGCTGTTAAAATAAAGAACGTCACTTGGAACCTTCAATTTGCAATGAAACTTGACAGATATGTACAGATTTAAGACTATGATAACAATATTTAAAGATAATTTTAGAAATGAGAACCACTTAACAGAGCAAAGGCTAGTATTTATTATCTATTATGTGCTGGGCTCCTTACACCAACCATTTCTCTTCCAAGTTTCAGAATAGTTGTTAAGTGACTTTTTGATAGCTAGCAAACAGCTGAGCCATGACTGGAACTGGAGTCAATTTCCAAAACCCTATCTTACAGCAAACTATCTTATTATCTACTATAATCAAGCTACCACTCTGGGCCATGCACTTCTACTTAACATTCATACAGTCAATCTTCACAACTACTTAAATATGATGTTCAAACAGGTGAAATAACAAGACTGTTTTCATAAAGCTACTATTTAGGGACAACTGGGATTCATGGCAAACAGGACTGCCCCAACTAGTCCATGCTCATTCCATCATACCGTGCTATCCTTACAACATTTTCCAGAGCTTTATTTCTTAAGTATTTTAAGAACATATATATCAATGAGACCAATTATACCTACATCTTCTCAATGAATCACTGTAAACCTAACACAGTTCCCTTTCAATTTTGACAAAGATCCTAACCCACCTAGGCAAGAATTAAGTATCTAGTCTAATGCTTACTAGGTCTGTAGAAACATTAATAAAATTCTCAGATATTTGTAAATATCTCAAAAGGTCTTAGTTCTTAACATTCTTCAGTAAAATTTAGCCCTTTAAAAAACATTAAATGTGAAAGGATGCTTTCTTTTCATCATAGAAATTTATGCTTTTTTCAGTGCTAAGAAACGAGGTTGGGAATTCAGGGACTATCTCTTCCTCCAAACAAATTCTGGTATTTCTACACAATTTTTTAATATTGCCAGGTGAAAAGGGGTCAAGCTCATGAACAATATTAATAAATGATCTAGAGTTTGCTTCTTGGGGATATCAGTCAAAATGAATTAAGCTTAAAAGTGATAAGAAAAATAAACAATATAGGAAGGAACAGTTTTCTTTCCTATGTTGTATTGTTCTATACAATTGCTCCTGTATTATTCTATTGCTCCCCCAAACTGAAAGAAATTAAAAAATCTGCAACAAGCATAACAGAAAAAATTATGACTAAAGCAGAAGGAATCTCAATTAAATAACAACAGTAAGATGCCATTAGACAAATGGACAGAGAACACTGACAACTCTAAAAGAAACAGATATGATTAAGAAAGTTATGAAAAATATTCAACCTCATCAGTGATTTTAAAAAGTTAACAAAAATAGTTTACTTTTTGCTTATCAAATTAGAAAATATTAAAAAATATGAGACTACTCAAGCTTGGTACTCATAAAATAAATGGGCCTTATACTATACAAATTAGAACTCTCTTAGCAAATACTTTGATAATAGTCATAAAGCATTATAACATCCATATTCCCTTTAGCCCAATAATATCACTCCCAAGGATATATCCTAAAGAAGTAATCCGAAACAAAATGTATTCAATGCAATGATATTTACAATGGTTAAAAATAGAAAAAAATGTATAATGTGGGGATAATTAAGTAATCTATACCACGCTTATACACTATGCCATTAAATAAAAATACAAAGAGTAAGGAAAATATTTTACATCACAATAGTAAGTGGAGGACAGACATAAAAATGCCTATCTGATTTGGATTTTGTGAATTATGGGGGAAAAAAAAGCATCAGAACTGTACATAGGGAAAAAAGTCCATTAGGATAATAAAAAAAACAGTTGTTGTCACTGGGTGATGTGATAACAACGGATTTTCCTTCTCCTTTTGCCCTTTTCTATATTAAACATTAGTTACTTCTCTGTAACATACATATACACACACCTGAAAACTAAGCTGCTTTTAACTTTATGTTCCTCAACAGAAATAAACTTCTCAAACTAATGGTCTTTAATTCCAGGGGTAAAAATTAATTACAATTAGGAATTTTGCAGATTTGTAAAATAATATATAATGGATGCTATAAATTACATTTTTATCATTTTACTATTATTATTTAAACTCAATAGAACTGCTAAAAATAATCGAAGTCTGTTCAGAGATTACATTTATTATGTAACTAAAAATAAACAATTATACCAGTTAGATATACTGATAATCACATATGATAAAATTAGTATTACTGCTCACTTTAATTGCCACTTCGCTCCATGTGCAGGGTTTGTGATGAGTTAATTTATTACTAGTATTTCTACAGGGTATTACTAACTTTTCTACTCATGGTTCCTTTTTTCATCCATGGAAAATTCAAAATACACCAGAAAAAGTTTTAAATAAACTTAACATTTTCTAACAATTCTTACCAATCCCAGAAAATATTGAACGGTCACTCCAACTCCTTCCCCAGTCTTTTCCATTTGCATTAGCATCTCCAGTGTCTTGACCCCAAGCAGATGGCTCAGTTTTCCTTTTTCCTACAGAAGTAGGTGAGACAGAGTTCCACTTCTCCTCACCTGTACTGATCTGTGAGGAGAGTTTTATAGACTTTTCATTCCAGCCTCCTCCATTTACAGTGAGGTTTTCATTCAATCCTGAAGAAACTTAGAGAAAAGAAAAGAAAGATTAAAAACTGACACATAGTTCTTTGCTAAAACTGGGATATTTTTCAATTTCTATGACTGCTCAGTTACAGTTATCATTCATGCCCCAATCCATGATCTAAACAGCTTCAGTTTTCAAATAAATTTAAAAAGAGATGTGACTACCATGGATGACTTTTAATTTTAAAAAAAATTAAGAGTAAGTTTGAACTTAACAGAGATACTAATGATGTTTTCAACAGCCAAATGGTGGCCTGAAAGGAAGTAAAATAGAGCATAAAGGAAAATATCACATACTCTGTTATATTCAGAATACTTACCCACTAAGAACATAAAGACTTCTCTTTAATTACATGTTCTTTCCTTAAATATTCACATATATATTTGATGTGATTCTAAAAACTGGCTGCACATTAACATCAAATCAACATTTCTTAAATGTAGATACTGATACTTCAGTTCCATGCATTAGGATGTAGATGAGTATATATTTATATGAAGGTTTTTATATATATATATAAAGGTTTATATATATGGTGTGTGTATATATATATATACACACCATAGGTAAACATGTCTGTGTATACGTACAAATATACACAGGAGTACGTGTATTTATGTGTCTTTTATATATGTGTATATATATGTGTGTGTGGGTATGTGGTATATATTTTTATTTAGCTATATGTTTGTATGTGTTGTTTTACTAAGCTTCCCAGATGACTATAATGTGTAGCCAGGATTGAGAACCATGGGGATGAAGGAAGCAGACAGTGTTAAGAACAAGCCTAAAATGAGAAGGTTCTTTTTCATTTCTGAATTTATGTTTCCCTTTTGTTTTCATGTAAGGTATAACATGTTATTTAGTTTAATTTTGTCATAAATGAGTAAATAAAATACACTTTCTACTTGTGAAGCACTATATAACCTTAAAACTACTGTCCATTTATTGTGACATTAAGGAAATTGTTTAAAATAGTTTATTAAGACTATTTTTTATTTTTAATAATTAGGGGTTAAAAGTTGTTTATCCCCTATATGCCTGTATTAAAGCCAATCCCCCCCAAAACTTTCTTTTCTCTCTTGGCTTAAATGATGCAAACAAGAATTAGAATTACATATAAACTTTTAAAAAGAATGTTTTTATATATGAGGGAGGGGAAGAGGGAAGAGAAGAACAACTAGAACATACCAAAGACTATTAGAAGTGGGAGTGACTTTTCTTTTTATCTATTTTCCAAAATCTCTGGACTGTGCTTATGTTACTTTAGTAATTAAAAATCATTTTTAAGCCTTTTTTTTCTTCTGTGTCATTCATGTGAGGAAAGAGACATGTATATAAGTTTCTGCTTTGATGGGCCTTCAATTTAAGTTACATGTAATTTCTCTCACCCTGAAGTGTTGAATCTCCTTTTCCAGACTTAAAGTTGCTAACTTGAACATTTAGATGAGAATCACCTGGTTGAAATAGAAATAAAATTTATTTAATACTAATAGGACACTATGCATGTTAAATTAGGAGTAACATACAAATTAAATTTTATTTACTCTTTAAAATAAATTGTTCCTTATACCACTAAATTCTTAAAATGGAAAAATGTCCATTTTACTGACAACATATTTCACATGTCCTGAAGGAACTGGGTTATCTAGTTACTACATTCTCAATCAAATAAAATAACAGTAAAGATCCTGAAAATTGCCCAAATAAGTATAGGACCTGCTGATCTACAGTGACTATCGATAGCCTTTTAATTAGAAACTAGAGAACTGGGCTCTGTAATTGGATTCAACTTTGCCACCTCTAACAACACCAGCTGCCTTTCAATAATCCTGGAAGCAAACACACCAACTTAGGAAGAACTTAGCCAGCATTTGGGACAAGGACTTAGGAGATATGGCAAGAGGTAAGAATAAATGTTATAACAAATATAATATTTCTCTTACATTAAAAAGCATAATGATGACTACAATGTATTCTAAAGCTAGGAAGACATAGGATTGTGCTAGCAAAGAAGGCATGCACAAGGCAGAGAAAAGAGGTCACCAACAAAACACTAAAGCATGGCTAGTTTTAACAGTTAAAATGAGTAAGTAGAAGTCATTGCTGAACCATAGCAATAAACTCCACCAAGTCATCAAGCAAAAAAGTAAAAGTTAACAAGACTACGAAAGTGGTCTGGAGACAAAGTAGAAATAGGGACTATAAAAAATGGTGAAGGGAGCTAAAGTCAATGCCTTGAAAGCACACCGAACAGCTTCACCTTGCAGACTGTTGTCTCCAGGGTAAAATTGATGGCAATGTAAAAAAAGTTGCAATGAAGCCATCAATACTGGACAGTTTGAGCAGCTGAAATACAGGGGAAGGATATTAGGCTCTACAACCTTTTAAGTTCTAGTGTAGTCTAGGGCCCTCTCAAAAAGTTGGGGTGATAAATCCAGGTAGAACTTTCATTACCCAGAACATGCTTTGCTTTACCATTCATCTTGGAATGAAAGCACCCAACATGCAAAAATGGGAACAACTAATTACACTTAATAAATGCTTTGTTTACTCTAAGAAATGGAAAATGTAAGAGCGTTGGGGTAAAGCAACATACAAGAGGAAAAAGAAGCAACATTATTTTCTCACATGATTCAATGCAGAAAAGCAATTTAGTTTTAATAGGCCTTTCATTAGGCAGCATGTGACAAGTTAACTGTTGGAATCAAGTAAGCTGATATGCAGTCAGTAATGCTCTCATGAAGAAGGGTATATCAGCACAATGACATAAAGCAGTTCAAAAGAGTCAGATTTTGATGTAATGGTATTTTGTACATCTGATTAAAAGGAGTTCGATTTGATGTATCACTCTTATGTTCCACTAATATACCTTTGTTCTTCTTGGAACCAACAGGAAATGATGCAGTTGTAAGTTGCTCGGTGGTAACTGTGATGGTATTTTCTATCCCAGGGATAGTTGAATCCAATGAACCAGAATCAGTCTGCACCTTATCGCGTTTACGCTGCTGTCGTTTCTCTCTGTGACTAATTTTAGTTTCCCAGGCTCCTGACATAGCCCCAGAAAAAAAAATGTTATTTAGCAAGGGGAAGACAAAAAGGTTGTGTTTTTTTTGTTGTTGTGTGTGTGTGTGGGGGGGAGGACGATAGGGGAGATATGGCAAATAGACAAAATATTAGAATAAATTTAGATATTAAACTAAAAAGTGCTTATTAAGTTATCATAAGAATTTTTCCTGGTATCATTATATTGCTTTAAGCAACTAACTACCATTATTTATTCTGGTAATTTTTATCAAATCCTGTTTCTATGGCTTAGAAAAAATTAGATATAAATCATGAATATTTTTTTATCTTGCTGGTTAGAAACAATAGGACAGTGCTGCACAATATATTTAAGAATGGGGGAAAGACCCAAATCAAACTTCTAGAAAACAGAGATAAAACAAATGACTTGTCAACTGCTCAAGATATTAAGCTAGGCCTTAAATTTCAAGGCAGTTCCCTTCAGGAAAAGAAATGTTGTATGCTAAATAATTTATAATTGAAAAGTATTTTCTAAAAAGGTCACAGATCTGTACATTAAAATCTATAGGTATTTTAAAAAATTAAGATTAAGTGAAACAAATGCAACTTTTATATAATGCATTGGGATAAAAGAGAAAAATTTTTCTATAGTCCTTTCACTTGCTCAAATACCTTCATCAACTTCCTTTCCATCATGGCGTGAACTGTTCTGTACTGCTTTAGCATCTGACTTTGATTTCTTCTTATTTTTCTTTGACTGAAAGTAAAATAGAGTGTTACTTAATATTTTGTTATATTTGTATAAAGGTAGGAGTCAGTAAGATACATATGAAATGTATAATGCTGACAATAAAAAAAAGGATTAAAAAAGTAAACATAAATGGCAACAGTAATACGTCAGTATTATTAGGTGGTTACTATTTGCTGCGTATTTTACATTTATTTCTTATTTATTCCTTGAGAAAGCTCATTGGAGAGTGTATCACTCCCATTTTAGAGATGAAGAAATGGAGACTTAGAGATGTTGAGTATTAAATAGGCTGTCTGGGTCACATTAGGTTAGTAAACGATGACTCCATCGAGTTATCATTAGGAAGTAGTTCTATCTAGCTCCAAAATTGGTGCCTTTATACATCCTGTTATCATAACTTACACCATGAGTAAACACCCACACATAATCAAGACAGGGATATTTTGGAGTTGCTTTCAAGCTCCTTTCTGTTAATTTCCTCTACTGGAAAGTTTGCTAAAAATTATGATTTTATAAAGTCATTATTTCTATATTTAACTGTTTCCAGAAGAGAAGAAATTTTCATAAGTGTTTTTATTTATGCTTTGTATTCATGCATTTGAGATTGACTATATACATTGTTGTAAATTATCTTAAAGTTCATAATTAAAGAGGTTGTATACATTGATAAGTCTTTTTTATGGGTAAGCAGTAAATGACATGCAACTGCTTTTCTTATAGTAAAGAACTTGCAAATATTCTGAAGTGACATGACTTCTTAAAGGCCATTAAAAATTTTCTTAGACAACAGAAATATGATACTTTAAAAAGTTTTTGCTTCCCCCATAGTTGGTCTGCATTTGTTTCTTTGCAGGTTCTCATTAATCAGTGTAATATTTAACGTACTATTTAATACACAGATTCACGTTCATTTAAAAAATTGAGATGTCATTGATATGTTCTTAGTATATTTGAAGTTGTACAATTATTACCATATCTAATTCCAGAACACTTTCATCACTACCCCCCCCCCCCCCCCCCCCCCCCNATTGATATGTTCTTAGTATATTTGAAGTTGTACAATTATTACCATATCTAATTCCAGAACACTTTCATCACTACCCCCCCCCCCCCCCAAATCCTGTACTCATCAGTACTCATGCCCTACTCACTTTTACCCACTGGCACACAGCACTAATTTACTGTCTGTCTGCCTTTATCATTTCCACTCGTAAGTAAACATAACATACTGAGTATCTACCAATTACAGGCTATAGCAGGAGTCAGCAAATAGTAAGTTAGGCTTTGTGGGACTACATGTAGCAACCACACAATTGCATCTATAGGATAACAGTAGCCATATATTACATAATATATAACAACTAAATGAATGAAACTGTGTTCCAACAAAACTTAACAAAAATAGGCATCTGACTGGGTTTGGAGTTTATCAACTCCATGTCTAGAACAGCAGCAGTGTCCACTAGGAATAAAATGCAAGCCACATATATAATTTGAAATGCTATAGTAGACACATGTTAAAAAGTTAAAATAAATGGGTGACATTTCAGTAATATATTTGACTCAACATATCCAACATACTATCACTTTAATATGTAAACAATATAAAAATAAAAGGAATAAGGGCCTCCCTGGTGGTGCAAGGGGTTAAGTCTCAGCACTATGAAGCTATCCACAGCCACTGCAGCATGAGTTCGCTCCCCACCAGGAAGCTGACCCACATGGCCCAGCAGACCTCTCCTGTCTCACCTGCTACTCCCCTCAACAGTATATTTCAGTACATCTGCCAGTTCTGTTCCCCACTCTGTCTCTGGTGAATCCTCTCACTCCCTGCACCTCTGGATTGCGTCACAGTTCTTACATGCATAGATTAATAAATCTTTAAAAAAACAAAACAAAACCAGAAGTCATACGAAAAGAGTGTTAAATAGCTACGCATGGCAAATAGCTACCAGAATGTATAGTAGAAGCCAGAGGACTAATTAAAAGTAGGTATGACTATTTTACACCAAAGAAACAGAGACCACAAAGAGATTATACAAATTGCCTAAAATCACTGGGTTATTAAATGTGAAACTAGGACTAAAATCCTGTTCTGACTCCAGTGTTTCATGTTGCAAATATTCAATACTGTCTATATTTAAAATCCAAATTCAAATTTAATCATATATCAGAGATAGGTGATTTGGGGCTAAATCACTTTTCTAAAAATTAATTAACTAATCAGGAGCTACATCACTCTTAAACCTTTCCCCCAAATCTCATATTAGATAACATTCCTATTAACTTTACATAATATTGGACCTCACTGGTGGCACAGTGGGTTGAACCATGCTGTGAAGCATCTGCAGCGCAGCAGCGCAAGTTTGATCCCCGGCCAGGGAGGGGACCCACATGGCGCAGCAGACTTCTCCTGCCTTGCTTGCTGCTCCCCTCCGCAGCATATTGCAGCCCATCTGCCTATTCTGCTCTCTGCGCTATCTCTGGTGAATCCTCTCACCTCCCTCAAATCTGGCCTGTACCCCAGCTCTTGTATGCATAAATAAATAAATCTAAAAAAAAAAAACTTTACATAATTTTAAGAATTAAGTAAGAGTTAAAGCAGACTGCTAACTACAAAGCAATATACACAAACAAAACAAATAAAGTATTTATTTTTAGAAGAGAATCTATGAAAAATGGACAGAAATTACATTCACACTGAAATACAGCATGATTTGTCAATAAAACAAACACTACAGAAAAAGACTATCTTCATTTGGGGTTCTGTTATTTTACCATTCCCTTTAAAAGTAATTAACCAAAAAATAATGCTCACTAGAAACCAAACAAAGGGTCAGTAAAAAAGACAAAATGGCAAACTATGCATACATCTGAGGCATGCAGCAGAGACTGAGGAGAGAGCGTCAAGACATGGGAGGGAAGAGCACATGGAAGTGTGGAAGTGGAATACAGGTGCTATATTGGTCGGAGAATGATAGGAACTACATCTAAGGGGAGAAATTAAATACAGTACAAAAATTAACAATGATGTAAGAAAAAAATTAAAATAAAAAATAAGAGTTTTTGTTAAGAATAAACTGAAAGCAGAAATAAACCTTTTTTAAAAACGGGAAAAATAATGCTCATTAGTTGAGACTTAATAACATATCATAAAGAGCTTTAAAATAAATACAAACACATACTATATACCCCAATCATCCTGTTAAGGTGAACACTTACTTCTGAGCAGTTCTACTGGTCAACACTTCAGAAAGAAGACCGAAATACAAAGTTCTAGTAGTTCCCTTGCATCAACAGTTTTTTTTCCTTCTGTTTGCTAAAAATTCCAACATGGGTAATTAACTTTGCCTCTTGAATGGTCTTCATCCAGGATATTTAAATCTACTATGTGCCAGACACTGTTTTAGTAGCTCAGTATATAAACTGAATAGAAGTCTCTGCCAACTTCTTATTTTGTCTTCTCTCCATTTCATAAACACAATGCAGATATTAAGAAAATTTAAAATTATAATAGTCTCATTAGAAGCTGTATCTGTTATACACATATGCATGCATTTATGTGTTCATGAGACACACACATCAATAAGAGAAGAATGTGTTAAAATAGCAATGAATATGCATTTACACAGTATTTATTTGGTGGTTTGGAATTTAAAATAATATTTGCACCCTGAATAGCAAATGGTTCCATTCTTTTAATAAAAAAGCTGTGACAAAGATTAAATCCACTAACACTGCATTTTTAAAACTGCTTTTTAAAACTATACATATTTAAAAATATACAATCTAGGATGAATCGATAAGAAATTGTGATGCCTGTGAGATGAGTTTAAATAATTCAAAAATCTCATTAGGAGCAGTTATCTAAATGTTCAATACTTAACTAGCAATCTATGTCTGGAATATATGGCAATTTCTGTAAATAAAATACCTCAGGGGCCTCCCTGGTGGGCAGGGGTTGGAGCACCACAGTGTGGGGCTTCTGTAGCCACTGCAGCACAAGTTTGATCTCCACCCAGGGAGGGGACCCACATGGCACAGACCTCTCCTGCCTCTCTGGCTGCTCCCTTCAGCAGTGTATTTCAGTCAAACTGCCTGTTCTACTTCCCACTCTGTCTCTGGTACATCCTTTTACCACCATCCCCCTCCGCTGCATCTCTGGCCTGTACCCCAGCTATTGTATGCATAAATAAAATCTTTTAAAAAACATAAAATAAAATACTTCAGTAAGTAAGCCAGAGAGAGTGATTTGTTGTTCACTCTTAAAATAATGGGTTAAATAAGAAGTTCTTAGACTTTCATGAGAAAAAAAATTAAGCATATATTCTAAACGTTCACTTGTAATCTTTACACATCTCTTACTGATAGTGAATATATTTGTAAAAATAACTTTTTAGGGAGAGCATTATGATCAAATATGCTTTGTTATTTTTGAATAATGTAAATTCATTCATTTTAATACTTCGTATTAAGTACTATCTGACAAAAAGGTAAAGAGATACAAACAGAGAACATATTCCATTGTTCATGAAACTAGTTTTTCAATCTCATCCTTTAAGCATTCAAAGGTTTTTGTGGAAATTTATTAAAATTTGAATTTCCCTTAGCATCAGTAGGTTGTTCCTGGAATTGAATCTGAAGGTTCTTTTTTCTTTTACAAATGAACTCACTTGAAAGACTTAAATTGGTTAAGTTTATGTTAAGAGTTATGACTTACATATAGTTCTTTCTAACTAATCCATATATGCCTCAAAATAACTCTATGAAGCAAATGTTATTATATTAACTTTAGAGATGAGAAAAGGGAGGAGGCAGAGTGACTAACCAAGATCATGTAATTAGGAAGTGCTGGCACTTGGATTAATTCTGTGTTCTAGAAACTGGGCTGCTTTGCTGTTTTTCTGTTAAAAGTTGGGCAGATATGAGAATTTTTACAAGTAACAAGAAATCATTTTTAATAACAAAATCACATAGTATTTAAACTTTTTCAGAATACACTCTTAATTGCAGGATTTTCTTTAAAAGTAAAAAAAATAGCTACTTTTTGACACCATTTTAACCTTTCCTTAACAGTAAAGGAACAGATTAAGTATAAATTTTTCTTCAGACTATTTGCTAAGTAGGCAACAATTTATCATTGTATGCAACAGCTATAGAGCAACTTTATTTTTAGGAAAAGAAAATGTGTAGCTCACTTTCTGTCAGCATTACAGCAGTATTTTGCCACAGTATAATCAATTCATCCCTTTGTAGAATGAAAAATTATTGCTTCCCCCTTACCACAATTTGTCTGGTCTTCCAGTTTGCAATTTGGCCTTACCCTCTTTTGCCACTGTAGTTAAATAATGCAGTGAGTGAGTTTCATGCATGCATGGTGATATATATAATAACTTTATCTCCCGAGCCCCAACATTTTTTGGTGGTTGTTTTAACTTCAGTCAAAATGGCCTCTCCAGCAGTGGATTTTATTGTTTTTCCACAAGAAAAGAATTAGTCATCTACTGTTGATGATAATGTATCTGTGGGTAACTCTTATCTTTAGTTGCTCATTTCACTATTGAAATACAGTTTTGCAAGTTCCCTAAGCTGTAATGTTAGAAACAGCTGAACTATCTGCCATTCAGATTGCGTATTTGCTCTGCTACTAATTTATTTAAACCATCAGCAATGTTTTTATGCTTGCAGTATAAACTGATGAAGCAATGTGAGTTGAGACTGTCATATTGTTTTTTGCTTATATTTCCAAAGTAGAAAGAATAAGTGTTTCTTCACGGTATATCTTTTCCTTTAAACAAGACAATTTAAGAGAGGATTCCAAACATATATGATTATATGTAGTGAAATTCTGTCATACGGAGTATTATATAAATAAATATCTTTAAGAAAATTCTGTAGCAGTCAGTCCTCACATTCTGAATGTTAGCTATCCTGCTAACTGGAATTGCTTCAGCATAACATCAGCTAAAATCTCAAGACACAACAAAAATTGGTAAAGTTTCTTACCAAAAGTAGAAATATATTACCACTTCAAAAACCTTTCTTAATGATTAAATTTATTGGAACCAATTTCTTATCAGACAGACCTGATTAAATCATTTTAAATTCATGCTGAATAGCATCTCCTCTCTTTTCCTAGTTGTTTTATTTGCATTATCTGCTAGTAATGCAACTGCAAGTTGCAATCTGCAGCTTTGAGGTCTGTTTACTAAAGGTTAATTTGGTTTAAACTGGGCAGTACAATCAATTAACCCACGGAACTGAGTACATGGAAATTGTACTCTGCGGCATTACGCTGTTCACAAAGAATCAGTGAAGGTACTTTTTCAATTATAGCTTCCTATTCTTGTCTGGATCGCTGTCTAGTATTTTACTGCCCTCTAACATTCCAAATGAGGATGCCAATGATTAGCCATATATAAAATATGAGTATCGTAAGTATAAATAGCTTAATATTTTCTTAACTTACTTTAGTGGCTCTTCCTGTGTATTTCACTTTAGAGATCATGGTCTTAAAAGCAAATGCTGGGTAGTTCTAGGACTATTAATATTATAAGTGATAAACAAAAATTATTTCCATAATTAAACTCATCCTTCAGTTTAAACATCTTAATAAGAATGGATATTTTTAGTATTAGACACTCAGAATGACAAAAGGTACACAATGGCAGCAAAAGTAGATCTATTTAAACAGAAAACTGGCTTCTAAGATTTTGCAATTTTAAAGAACTACAAAGTATAAAGAAAGGCATAGCAGTGCCTTATTCATGCTGAAAAGATCAACTTTGGGAGCATAATCTAATGCTTGTATAGTGTCAAATTCTAAGGATAACCAATTTTAAGTGATTATTTTGCAACTAGTTAATATTTACACACAAGGTGGGTAGCCAGGTTCTGAATGTAATTCTTATTCAATCTGTTAACTTTTTATTTTCTATTCTGAAAGAACTGATCCTTAAACATTTGGTTAACTGCCATCTCTAATATACACAGCTCTTTAGCCATCTGAAAACTTTGCTGGTAATACCAGGAGTGGCAAAGGAAATGGCAAGTGAATGTATTTTCTAAATGTTAGAAATGTAAGTACTATAGATGCTTTAGTTTATAGGCTAGTGGCTGGGTGTAAGGTCTTCACTAAATCATGGCAAAAATATTCTGTTTTCTGAGATTTTTGTGTCTCTTTACTTCCATTGTGTCAAAATTCCGTTTTTGGGTAGTGATAATGGTTGTTTTTAAAAGGTACTTAAGAAAAAGTCTGAAATCTGCTGCTTTACAATTCATTTTATTTACCTATTTTCTTCAACAAATAAGGCAAGTTCCTACCTACATCACTTTATAACTTGGTACTACTTATTTTTCTTGTTTCAAACATGAAGATGATTTGCAAATTTAAGTTGGATAGTATGGGTGGCTTAAGGGGCATACTAACTACCTTTCTCTATTTTGTCTATAACAGTTCTTAATCTTAGTAATGTGGTGACAGAATATCAGGATAAGATTAACATGTAAAGTATCACAAACCTTTTCAAAAACAAAGAGGTCTTCAAGTAATTGTTCATCCTGGCAGCAGGGAGGGGATGGTGTCATTGAAACTACAGCAAGATTACTGTACTCACTACTACTCTGATACATTTTCTGAAGGGAAGCAGAGAGTTGCAGATTTAGAGTGCCCACACTTGGAAGTTTCTTGCTTTTTCCTCACTGTTTAGTTATATTATTCACAGCAATAATCACAACTTGACATCAGAGAATGTATTTGCTTATTTTTAGTTGTTTCACGAAACTTTGAGAATAGGGACTCATATCACTTTATCAATCATCATACCCCTAATGCCTAAAACAGCACCCTGCGAATCAAAGGTATTCAATTAGTATTTGGTTAATCAATGAAAACCTAAATCTATACACATTACAGATAACCCTGTCTGCCCGTCATTGCCCCCCACCCCAATACAACCTGTGAGATACTATATTTGTATAGTATGGGTGGCTTAAGAGGCATACTAACTAAACTTAAAAAATTTACAAGAAGTCTTTCTTCAGAACTCCATTTATCTAGGCCTGGACTCTTTTGCAGATGTCTTACATTTCGAATATACTAATATATATATATATTTAAAATATTTTATTTATTTTAAGATTTTATTTATTTATTCATTCAAGAGCTGGGTACAAGCCAGAGTCCAGGGGGTGAGAAGATTCACCAGAGACAGAGCCGGGAACAGAACAGGCAGACAGACTGAAACGCACTGCTGAGGGGAGCAGCAGGCGAGGCAGGAGAGGTCTGCTGCGCCATGTGGGTCCCCTCCCTGGCCGGTGGCAGGGATCGAACTCATGCTGCAGTGGCTGAGTTTTGCTTCACAATGCGTTGCTTAACCCACTGCGCCACCAGGGAAGCCCCTCAAATACACTACCATTAATTTTACTTTGAGATTCAATTTTCACCTCAATCCCAGCATATTTATTTTTTTTATTAAAATATTTTAAAATTTACATATACTTGCCATTAATTGTAAAACCCGTGTATTCCCCATCACCATCTCACCAGTGCACCATCACCTCAGTCCCTCGTGTTCCCATCTTCCCTCAACCCTCTCCCTCCCCTCCCCACCAGGTGTCTCCAGTCTGTCCTTGACTCCTCATTTTTGGTTTTTGTGTCTTTATTGCTGTTATTGTTATTATTATTATTGTTCTTATTCCTTTCCTTGATCTTTATTTGGTTCCCTTATGTTCC
>JAGFMF010011568.1:19628893-19702101 GCA_019455555.1 Galemys pyrenaicus | reverse complement strand
CCTTCTGACTTACTTCGCTGAGCATAATCCCCTCCAGATCCATCCATGTTCCTATGAATGAGTCTAGTTTTTCATTTCTGATTGCTGAGTAGTATTCCAAGAAAGGAAAATTTTTGTACACTGTGCAGCAACATTAAAATATCTGAGCTTATTAATACTTATAATAAATGTTATCAGTACTTTGGTAGGACATCACTGACTATAATAAACAACCTGATGGTGACCAAATTTTATATATTTCTGCTTCTGTCACTTTTCTTACTAACAATCTTCAAACTTCTATCTTAATTCAGACTCTTACAATCATAGATGCGAGACTGATCTTTTACTGGTAAATGTATCTACTGATAAAACATAACTAATTATTTATCATACTTCCCCCATCCTACCCTAAGCAGTCAAACTTGTGTAGGCTTTCCCTTGAGTATGTCTGAATATACTCTTTCATTTCAGCTATTAGCTGAGTATGTCTGATTTTGCTCACTTGCTTATCTCCTTGATAAAACTAGACCCTCCACTTGTGCTTATGAAATACTGTATTTGTCCCTAGGAGTCCAATTAAATCAGTCTTTTCTGGGTACCCAAACAGTGTAAATCTCCTCTGAATATCTGGCACTCAATGCTTGTATCACCAGATAATTTTCCCTGAGCTTGCCTTCTTCAACTGTAATCTTTCTGAGGATAAGTACATCTTGCATTTCTCTTTATTCCTTTTAGCATGTAGTATAACATTACGTATTCAGTGTGGGTCATAGTCCAATATATACTCTACTAAGACCAGTTCAATGAAACACTGACCTTTATATTCAACAAAAGCCCAGAAAACTATGTAGTTTACCTTGCTTAGCCAAGATCTAGAAGTGTCATATACAGTTTTTAGGAAAATTTCACATTATAAGGCTTACTCAACTAACAAGGTAAGGCATTCAATACCACAGCTTAGAATGTAATTACTTGCAAATCATACTTCTCAAAGGGCCCAAAACATGGCTCTGAGACGAAAGCAAATATACAATGTTTATTAAGGTATAAAAGCAGATCTGACAAGTATTTGTTCACAAAGGAAAATACTGTATTAAAAACAGCACATATTTAAAACACAATAAACCAAGCTTAGTATAAACAGTATCAGCTGCCTGAACTGAACTAAGTTAGAAAGCATAATGTCAAATGCAGGACTGCAAAAAGAAGCACTAGCTATGAGTTGTAACATTTACTATGCAAAAAGTCATACCAAATAGACAACAAGCCCAAGGTAAAGATTTGTACTGAAAAAGGAACAGCAACTAAAAGGAGGCAATACTGTCAACTGATTAAAAAGCACCTGGATTTTGACAAGAGAGTAAGTTGGGTTCAAATCCTACTTCAGAAACTGCATGAAATTAATGAAACTACAAAATCCCTCTATAAAAATGGAGCTATTGCTACTTGCCTAACAAAAGTTTTTGAGGGGAATAGAACACAACTGAACACAGACTTTTAAGTCAAATGGGTCTGAGTTAGAACTATACTTCTAATAGATTAGTTAATTTAAGTCTCTGGTTTCTCATTTGTAAGACAGGTATAATACACCTCTCCTTAGAGTTCTTTCAAGAATACATAAAATAGCCATAGTATAAATAATGTCAACTACTATAATCACTTTCTAACATAAGAAATTTTGGAATGACTATGAACTTTATACAGTGGGTTTTATAACATAATACACCCAATCTAATTAATCTATATATTTGATTATTAGAGAAGTTCATTAATTGTTCCAACTATAAGTTTTTCAGGCTATTTCAGGGCATGGAAGCAAGAATAAGTATAAAATGCTCAACAGTAGAAAGTTAAGAAACAAAAAAAATATACTAGATGGGAGAAGCATAAATCTGTATTAGCCATATAAATTATTTGTGCTATAAATTCACAATCCCTAAATTAGCTGCATATTTACTAACATAAGTCATTTACTATTTATTTTTCTGTCAAAGGCAAAGTCAGACATAAATTAAATTCTTACTTGCAAATATCCTTCATTTTAGCCCCCTACCTGTAGCTATCTTGACCCTACATAAATTTCACTGAGTGATAGGGGGAAAACTGATCTCACCAACTTTTCAAAGATATTAAGAAACTGCAGCAATCACTGTTTTATGAGGATGGAACAGTTGCACCTTAGTTCCTAGAAAATACTTACCAATCTGTGGTGGTTACTGTTTTTCCTGAAAAGGAGTTATGTGTAGAGTTTAAAAAAAAAAAAAATGGAGGGAAATATTTAATGTAACAAAAGAAAGACCCATTTAAGAGCTTCTTAAACATTTTGCCTCTTCTAAATCAAATCAAATCAAAATGGGTCAATTCTAGTACTGGCAACTGGAAAAAAAAATGAATAGAATCCCCCAAATATATCATTTATAGGGTATGATGATTGTCTTATTCGAAAATATAACAGTGAACATACAGACCTCTTAACACTGAGCTGAACACAGAACATATCCTTTTTTTAAGCAAAGTCAAATTGTCTAAGAAGTAGACCACTAAGAAGTACCACACAGAAATGTACTTCAACACTAAATAATATAGGATAATTTTGCTAAACTTTTGTGCCAGGCGCGCACTATTATATTAACAAAGGTAGCACAATTTTTTTCAAATAAAAGGTATGTTATATACATTCATATAAAAACAAAAAAACAAACCAAGTCATGAATAAACTGGTTTGGGTATAATTAGTATTTAATAATGTCACAGCAATGTTTAAAATACGTGGTGATACAGTCTCCTTAAAAAGAAAACAAAAACAAACTTTCACTAGCCACCACCCACTACAATAAATTCAGATTTTCTGTTTTTCTTAAATGGGGATGTAACTTAAAATTTTATCATTTCAAACTTGTTACTGTCTTTATTAAGAGCCTTTCTATATTTCGTATACTTCCAAGCTTACCTTTTCGTTTTTTTTGTCTGTCTCTACTGGCTGCTTTGCTGTTGTTACACTTCGAGGAGCTCGGACAACTTCCTCCTCAGCTACTTCAACAGTCCGTCCATTTGGCTGTACAGGCAAGAACAAAAATATCTTGTTATCAAACTGCTTGGCAGATCAAACTAAAGGTTTGTACTCAGGAAACAGAATATACCCCACCAGATTCTACCTCCTGACTCAAATTAAAAGGTTTTTGGTGAATCAATAATGGACTACTGTCCCCAGGAAAGTGTTTTGTAATATAATGAGCTTAGAAACAAAACTTTATACTACAAATATCTTTGCTAATCTCACCTAGGTATCACACCCTTCACCAAAAAATGATGCAATGGAAGTAGGAAAAAGGAGAACTAAATTGTTTTCACACCATGAATTAGTTGTGTGATCTCAGAATATTTATTTCATTATCCTTGAGTCTTATTTCTACATCTATAAAATAATGTTTATTCAAAAGTTGTAACCTTTTTCTATAAAGGCCCAGAGAGAAAGTATTTTGGACTCTGTGGGCCCTCTAATCTCTCTGTTGTCAAGACAAAATTCTACTGCAGCACAAAAGCAGCTATAGATGATAATGACTGTGGCTGTGTTCCAATGAAATTTTATTTATAAACACACGTGGCAGGTCAGATTTGGTATAAGGACCACAGTTTATTGATCTCTCCATTGGATAATTTCTAGTGACCCCCGTAACTCTGTAATCTAACGACTCTATTGTTCTGGGATTAAGAAGCTTTGCCAAGTTTTGTCAGCTTTTTTAACATTCCTAAAATAAAATGATAGCACCTGGAGTTGTTCATGAGCACCTGTGAATCCCAACCCTGGCTTTTAATCAGCATCACTGGTTTTCAAAACTTTTTTAAAAATAAAAACTTGTGAGCATCATCACCAGAAATGAATTTAAATCCAGGAATTTGAAGTATGAAGTGCAAGAATCTATTGTAACCTCTTGTTTCTGAATCCTGTTATTTTTCATTTGCTCATTTCCTATCATATTCAACACATATGTCAGTAAGTCAGTAAACTGGTTATAAATGCTTCATTCCAGTTCTTCAGAGTAATTTCCACCACTTTGCCTACACACCGTAGCAGAACCATATTCAAGAAAACAACGTGAGCGTTCAAAGTCTCCGTAATACAGCTTTACCTGTAGTTCTGAAAATGATCAGCCATATGCAGCTGGAAAGAGATCTATAACATACTAAAACCCAATATGCAGCTTACTCAAAGAATTATGGTATAAAAAATAAACACTGCCCTTTTGCTTCTCAAAATCCCTATTAATCCAAACTTAATTAGATGTCTAATGCCATATCAGGTATCCTCATCTTGATCTGGGTTTCCTCTATGCTATTTTGTCACTTTTATGTTGCCTCTTCTAATCTCTCTCTCTCTGTATGAATATATATGTGGGTGGCAGGGGATGGGCGGGTAGGGAATGTGGGGAGCAAACAATGTATAGAAAAAGAAAGCCTCAGAATGAAATTTGAATTAAGTCATATTCACATCAGGAATATAAAAAGTTCAATTTTACTTTCCATTGTCACCATCCTATCAATGCTTATGATATTTCTTTAATTCATACCATTTTCTATAGTCAAACTTACTTTTTCTTATATCCTGTGGTTAATTTCACTTTTCTGTGTAAGAAAGCCTTACACCAACTGAGGCATCTTGCAGCTCCAATTCTATACTTTTTTCTCATCTCTTTACAAGGTTTAGGATCTGCAAACTTCATTTAACTAATCCCTCCTCCAGGAAACTTTCCACCATAATCACTTCCATATTATTCATGTAAATGAGTACACTGAGTCATTTCAAATTATTTGCTAATTGATAAAAGATGAGAAATTAAGCAATTAAAAAACAATCTACTAAAGGGCCTTCCTGGTGGCACAGTGGGTTAAGTAAGCAACGCACTATGAAGCAAACTGCAGCCACTGCAGGATGAGTTCGATCCCTGCCGCTGGCCAGGGAGGTGACCACATGGTGCAGCAGACCTCTCCTGCCTTGCTTGCTGCTCCGTTTCTGTCAATCTGCCTGTTCTGCTCCCCACTCTGTCTCTGGTGAATCCTCTCACCTCCCGCGACTCTGGCCTGTACCCCAGCTCTTATATGCATAACTCTTTTTAAAAAATAAATAAAATCTACTAAAAAAGTTCAATACAGTTCCTTTGAGACCAACTACAACATTGTTGATAAAGCCTTCCAAATGAAAGATTAAAACCATCTTGCCTTTCAAACATACACAGAGCCTGAAGCCCTTAATCAGTGACTTATAGAAGAAAACTCAGTTTCTATTTCATAGAATGAAATAATCAACAAGCCAAAGGTGGTCCCCCCTTCCACCATGTGACAATCTTACTTCCTTCTTTGCAACATCAATTTATGTAACTGACAAGAGTTGCAGCTGTTCTTTCCTGGCTATGCAGATTTCCCAATTTTCCACTGTGGGCTTTATATAGCTCTTCTAACTACTAGGAATCCCATAAGTCATCAACAACTCCCCCACAAATATCTGATGCCATGAAACAATAAGCCCACCCCAAGAGTATAGTCAACAGAATTCTTAGGTACCAGCAAAAAAAGGATACAATGCTTGGCTGGTTTTCCTAGCCATCAACAGTACTAACTGGTACTCTTCCTCTGCCACTTGCTGGTCAAGTCAGCCATGTCACGTAAATCGTTAGCCACATTTGATTTAGCAAATCCCTAAATAAGAACATATCATACAGATGTGCTCACATGAGAAGTAACTGCAGAAACAGTTCAAATCCAGAGACTGTCTGTCAATCAGGGTTTTATTTTATTTTAAAGATTTATTTATTATGCATACAAGCACTGGGGTACAGGCCAGAGTCGTGTGAGGTGAGAAGATCCACCAGAGACAGAGTAGGGAAAACAACAGGCAGATTGACTGAAATACACTGCGGTTTAAGTCCAAGTATTATTTTCTCTGATCATGGAGCCTTACTATATGGCTGTTTCTACAGATTAGCAAATTGCATGGGCCTCTCAGTGCACCCCAGTTTAAAGATCTCTGAAGAACTCTGTGGTGTTCCTTTCCAGGGTCAACCCAAGTCAGTTTCCTATATAAGACAGACTCTGTATTTTAAATTGAACCACTCAAGAATGGTCCTCAAATTGAGGAAAACCAACAAGTAACAGGAAAATGAGATAATCATTTTTATATGGTAAAGCTTCTTGTAGACATAGCCTTGTCTGTCTAATTACTGAACATTCTACCAGCTCTATCCTGAATTCCTTTTTAAAATTCATGTACGAAGAACACAGTTTTGTATATGTATGTTGGGAGGTATGGCAATAAACTAGAATGAAGACACATAATTAAGAAACAGGAAAATAAAATGGAGGAGGGGGCCGCACAGTAATGGTGCAGGGTCTTATTTCACTTCTGATTTCAAGGAAATAGTCACATAGCTAATCTTCAATTTATTAATTCCATAAATGTTTATAAAGTACTTATGTATAAGGTACTGGATTACAGACTTCAGGTATAAGGACATATGAAAGGGATCTGCTATCCAGAATTTTTGAGTTTAGAAGAAGATATACTTAATATCAGCCATCTACCAAATTTGAGGAATCCTTACATATTTGTTAAATTGGCTCAAAGTTGTAAATGGATATGTTATTTAGTTTTAGGGAGCATCTAATTTTAACATCTGACTACTAAAATGAAATCTATTCCAACCTATTTGGAATCCTATTTTTACTTAGGTAAATTTTATTTCTAGCCATAAAAATGTAAAAACTATAACTTTAAACTACTTGGAAAATTCTTAGGTTTAGAACCTACAAAAGCAGTCTATCAAATACCAATATATTAAATATGAAGTTTGTGAGCTTTGGAGTTGGGTAATTCTGGGATTAAGGCTCAACTATTGCCTTTAGTCACTGTAATTTTAAGTAGTTTCTATTACCTAATCATCAGTTTCATCATTTACAAATATGAAGAAAATAAGCACTGTCTTATGTAAGTTTCTTGATAAAATGACAGTAAATGAGAGAACACCTGAAAACATACTACACTTGCTAGAGTAAGTTCCAAGTATCTTCAAAATCCTTTCCCCTCCAAAGCTATGGTGGTCCATATCCTCAAAGTGGTGGTCTAGCATTCAGGCCATTTTTCATACTAGCAAGGTCAAAATGAATGTTAAGTCCTGGTGGACAAGAGGATCAACAAAGAACACGTGTATCCATCAGGTCCAATGCTGCAGTTATGAATTCTTTGGGTAAGTTAACAGAATACAAGTGGTAGGTATATATATTCTCTCAGAGGCTAGAAATAGTCCAGGTTTGCTTGAGAGACAGCAGTGTATTTTTCTTTCTTTTAAAAACACTACTTATGTGTTTACTATTCTCTAAGAAAATTACATATTATTTACCCATGTTCATTCACTCAATACTCAATTAGCAAACACAGTGTGATACCGGGACCTTAAAAACCTTGTACCAAGATAGGACCAATCCTGGTCCTCAAGAAGCTTAGAACCTAACAAAGCAAGAAGACAGGTATATAGTAATAGTACATACTGGAATACAAGACAAAAGATATACCTTGTCCTGACCCTAACACAAACACAAAGGATGGTCAGCTGACCAGTTAGTCAAAAACTCAAACTCTCTTCAAAGATTCCAAACGATCTCCTTACTTAACTGCATCAGGGATACTTTCCCAGTATAGAGAGATGTCATACAGCCAAGTTATGCTGAAAATAAATGTACATTGGTTTTCAAGGTTTTAGTTCTGATGGTGATAAGAAAAGGGATATAGCAGACACACCCATGCACTTCTTTCCTGGATTCTAATGTGTGCCTTCTGAATACTGGCATTCTGTCAAACAGTTTGGAATCAACTAGCATAGTTGGAAAGAAAACAGAAAATTTTAAAATAGGTCAAATACACCAATTCCTCACTTAAATTTCCTGATTTTGTTCAATAATTTAAAAATACTTTCAAGGCTTTCACAACCTTAAGAAGAGTATTAGTCAATAATGCCAACCCACAACAAAAACAAGTGTTCAGAGAGTTTTATTGCTGCTCTTGGTTGTCTAAGAACATAACTATTAAAGATCTTCTCTGCCCTATGAAAGGTCTTCTTTGCTAGGCTTCCAGAATAAAACGACAAGGTGAAACGTCCTGTTTTATCACCAAACAGAGTGAAAATTCTGGAGCCCTCGTAAAGGTCATTGAAATTTTCAGCAGAAACTTCTGATTCAAGAACTAAAATTTGAAAGCAATAAAGAAAGTTGCAACTCACTGGGAAAATTGAATTTATTCTCTTAATGCGATATAATTTCCTGGAACATGCTATCAAACCCAGAGACGTATAATGGAAATAACAGTAAGTTCTTACTCTAGAAATTACGATACTGTTCTGTCTTGGAAATTCCTTTGCTCTGTGACCTTGAATAAATCACTTAATCTCCCCTGAATTTCAAGATTCTTCTTCTGCAAAACAGGGATCTTATTTTTTATCACTCAGGATTCTTTACTCAATGACTGTTCTTTTAAGAATTAAAAACTAAGGGGACTAGTAACTTAAAAGTAAAAAGGAAACTAGGTAGGTGGCAAGTGAAATAATTTATATTATCTAGGATAAGAGCAAAATCGCTACTTAAAAATAAAAGACATATTTCCCTTGAGAATATCTCAAAAGACACATTTTTTTCAGACCAATAACAGATTATCTAATTAAAGTGCAAGGTGTCAATTTAGTTACTTCATTCAGCATTTATGAACTAAATAATTAGCAAAGGCTCTTATAAGCCAGATACTGTTTGTCATTGTATCTTAAACCTAATAACCTGTTGGAGGGAAAAGATCTGTCCCCGTAAAAGGAAATGGGTAAATAACTTACAAGCTGTGATAACTATAATGAAGGAAATATAAAAGGTTGAGATAGAAAACAGGAGAGAGTGTTTATTTCAACTGGGTGATCAGGAAAAAGATTTTCCTGGAGGCTGAGTTTTAATATGAGATATAAAGGGTAATAGTGGAGACAAGATTGTCAGAAATTTTAATAGCTCATGTAAAGGCAGTGGATTGTGAAAGTTTGAAAAACTGAAGAAAGATCACTATAGTTGGAGGTAGCAAATAAAAGACATCCAGTCATTTAGAAATATCTAGAAAGAAAACCAGGTGCTGTTCCACAAAGTTTAGATTATAAATGCAGAATCTTCTGAAGTTGGTTTTAGAAAGAATGGTAATTTATTTTAAAAAAGGCACTTACTAAAGTGCTGAGGAAGGAGTGGAGGCAGTTGACGGAAACTACTGCTGTTAACAAGTGAGCTAAGGTGACAGTAAAATGAGAGTAGTCAAAATGATTATGCATTTTAGAGATAAAATTGATGGTACTTGCTGATGGATTGGATATGAGATGAGGAAAAGGCAAGAATCCAGAATGATTCTTAGACACTTAACTGAATGGACTGAGTCATTTATAGAAATGGGAAAGAGCAAGAGGGCAGAGAACTGAGTTCTGTTGGAGATGAAGTTTGAGCAGCTCCACATTTCTAATTGGAAAAATCAAGTATACACAAGCCTTGTAGTGCTGCAGTTGAGAGGAAAGGTCCAGCTACAGATAGAGACTAATATGTAGTTGATCCACATTATTCAGGGATTCCATGCAGTAATTAATTTACCTAACTCACTAAAATTTGTAACTCTCAAATCAAGACAGATCATACAGAACTATAAAGTCTTGAGATGCTCTTCAGGCACATTCCTATGCAACACTCTGCCTTCTTGTTTTAGCTCTCATGAAAAATAAAACAAAGATACAAAAAGACTAACTCTAGCTGGGGAGCTAGGAATGGCTTACCGTAGAGGTAGCACTGTAGCTGGGCCTTGTGACTAGGTTGAAATTGGTAGACAGAGAGATGGGCCTCTTAAATAAGAAAATATTATGAAAAAAGAACCACAGACAACTAATATTAATGCCTTAGAAGTAATGGTAAGAAATTAATCTGAAATGGGGTTAGATCAGGAGGAGGTTTGAACGCAATGTCAGCTTGGAGTTTTACTTAACAGGTGATGTAGAAAGTTCTGAAAAAATGTGAACATGAAAGTCATATGATCACAGTTGTGCTTTAGAAGATTTAACTGGCATGAGTGGGTAGAAAGGATTGGCAACAAAGAGACTGGAAGCAGGAAAACCAGTTAGGATGCTATCAGAATCGAGCAAAAGGTAATAAAGTCTAAAAGTAGGGCAATACTTTTACTACATACTATTAGATACTACATACTATTAGAGCGATTTATTGGCCATAGGAAGATGGACCTCATATAATTCTGGTCAGAAAAGGCAAACAGAGCTAATTTTCACTGTAAAGAATAAAAATATGGCTCATATGGCTTTTTCCAGGCATGAAGAATAGGGATGTTTCATAAATACCTTGGTGGGACAGCTTCATATATTATGCATTCAATGATTATTTATTGAGTAATGCTATACAGGCACACACAAGACAAAATTAGGTAATGTTATACAGGTGTACACAAGACAAAACACTACTTTCTAATTCACTGTACTTATATGGATAATTGCAATACGTCAAATCTTTATGAAAATTCTTACTAACATACAAATAACTTATTCACTAAAACGAATTTTCTTTTGAGATGACCCTGGTAATGGGCTTCTAGTTGAAATTTAAAGCAATAATTGTTAAAACAATTTATCTGAGGTCTTGCATCCATATAAATCGTTGTTCATATTAAGTCAAGTAGAAGCAGTTATGCCCTAACTGACTGATAGCAACATGCACAGAGATACAAAATAAACTGCCACGTGCAGTTAGATTTAAAAAACAAAACAAAACACTACCTATTCTACAAACAAAAACAAGCAACTAGAAACAAATTCTGAATGGGGTTGTGGAACTGAAAATGACTGAATACTCCTGAATTAGAGCAAGTATATCCTAAAACATTAGTTGTTTGTTTTTTTTTTCAAATGAGAATATTGTAGTAATGAAAAGGCTTGAAGATTTAACATGACTCCACATAGCAATCTTACACTATTCATCTGGTGGCCCTATTCCAGTGACTGATTTTCAAACTAATAGGCAAGGGGGCTTATCAAAATTGATTTTCAAACTAATAGGCAAGGGGGCTTACCAAATACGCTGATTCCCCAAACCCAGTTCCAAAGAAACTTAGCTCATGGTGGGGCTCAGGAACCTACAAATTTTAACAAGCATTCGAACTACCTCGATTGCAAGTAATCAGGATTATGCTTTGAAGAATCCTGCAGTGTTATAACTCCACAATGACCTTCAATTTATAAAACAAGATTAGCCTAAAGATGTTAAATGCCTTACTAAGTTTGAGTCCCCCTTCCTGTCAGGCCAACAGAGTTAAGTCTTCCTCATTTGGGTTTCTGCTGTTTCTTCAGCCTCTTTTTGCCAGTGTTACACCTACCTACTTTCAAAGCCAAACTCTGTGATAAGGTCTTTTATGCCCCTGTGGGGCCAAACTGGGTTGTACTGTTAATTCTTTGATTATATCTTTTTCTACAACTAGCAGAAAAAACTCCCTGGGGAGAAACTGAGCTTTTAATTTTATATTCCCTTCCAGTGAGACATACAAATATCATATTCCTTTATACTGCCTTCAATTTGTACCCGGCTTTTCTCCAAGTAAACACTCAGCACAGTGCAAAACATGAGTGCTAAATAAATGGCAGTTTAATACTTAACTCTATAAAGCAGGTTTTTCTATGGGTCAGGTCTCAAGATCAAAAAAGAAAACAATTTAGTGGGTCACAAATATCATAAACACAACCAACACTTGACTGAACTTGCCAACAGACTTATGTGATGTGGGCCAGGGTATTGTAATGGAGAATGTATTGAATATTTCCTAGTGTGGTTAGCAGTCAAAAAAAAAAAAATTTAAAGTCACGATTTGTAAATGTTGATAAACTTCTCCAAAAGTCTTTCCGTATTAGGTAGGGAAAGGTATTTTTTCATTCGATGAACATTGAACCATTGGGTTATTCTTCTCATTCTCCAATCCCAAAGTTAATACTGACTTCACAGATTCATTTCCCCCTTCCTTAACTCATGGAAAGAATGAGAAGGGGTATTTCCTAAATTTGAAGACCATTTTTCACAGTACAAGTTTCACAGGCATTTGTGTTCCTTTTTCAGATGAGTCATCTGAGGGTTATGATGTTCGGCTCTTAGAGCACCTGTCTCTTGACTTAAGTCAATCTGAAATTCTAGAAGTCCAGACTGGGAAGTGAAATTTTCACAACCGCTCAGGTTCACTCACTTAGGGCTTAGGCTTATTAATGTATGTAGTATTTTCAAAATCAAATTCTTTCCTTATCTTAAAGTCAGATTCTCTATTTCCAACCAGCACATTACTTCCTGGTAATATTAGATGATCTTTACAAATGTAATTATGTATGTTTCAAATCAGTTCTCTTAAGGTAGTATTCTTAAGACAAAGTTGTACCCTCTTCTAGCTTTTGTGCAACTATCCTGCATTCTCTTCATCAGCAAACATGTGAATACTTACCTAGGCCCAACTGTAACCTGTCATGTCTCTAAATACAGCCTTTTCATTGTACTGTTACCAACAATACTCTCGTTACTCTAGTTTGAACTCAAATCCCTTTCTCCAATAACTTTGCAAAATCCCTCCATAAAAATAGTCTCCTACTCTCCAAACTCCACTAACACTGCTCATACTTCAGTAGCACCTACTGGTCTCTGTGGTATTAGATTTATGAATCTGTCTCCTATGGTAGTTTTCATGAATGACTCTCAGTCCTTGGGTATCGGCCACAGATTGCCAAACATGAGAGTGCATATCACATAGCAGGACTTTGGTTACGTTTATTTCATTGTATTGAAAAGATCTTGATCAGTGGAGTTAATAGGTTAAGAACTGTTTCCATTCTGCGCACCCTCCCTCCTGTCTGCTCAGGTGCATTAAAAACAAAAACCCAAAAAACAATGAAATATTTAATGGGACAGCTACGGAGAAATGGCAATAAGGAAGGCAGAAAAAAACATGAAAGCATGATAAAACGAATGTGAAGCTCTGCATTGCCACACGTGGTCCGGTAAATCGTTGCCCCAATCCCTCTCTGCACCATTCTGCTCTGTCATCCTTTTATCCTATTTCGAACCTCCCACAACACTTGGTTGAACTTGCCTTAGTTCTCTTCATTGACCCAAGTACCTCCAAGTCAATCAGGCAATGGACTTGGTAGTTCTTTTTGTGGCCTTCACTGGTCACATTCACAAGAATAAGAGCAACCATTTCCCTTTAGCAGTCCCAACTAAAATGGAAGCGTCTAGACCTGGGTCCCTTTAATCTTCTGTTAAGTCCCAGACTTTTTTAGGTCGTCATAGCTCCTCCATCGGCTACCACCTCAACACTGACTTCAACCAGACATGCCTTCCAGGCGCTTAACTTCCCCAACCCACCTTAACTTAAGATCCTATTACTCTCCATGCAAGCAGCCTAGCCTGCTCATAGGCCTCAAGGAAGGTTATACTACCCTGACTGTCAAGGTTCAGAAAACGGCCTGACCTTCTGCGTTTTTAATTAAACATCATACCCTGACTGTCTTAACTTCTAGAAACTAATCTTCCCCACCGGCCTTATACTTCCTTTTGAGTCACCATCAATCCCCAAGTAAGGTGTCTACTGATCACCTCTTCCACCGAAGGAGATCCGCACCCCGGCTCTCCACTAACCTCACTTCTTTTCCTTTTCCATTGCTGGCTGGGGCGACTGGGACTCGGCCTCCAGCTCGCTGGAGGGTCTCCACGCCGGCCCCTTGCCCCTACTCTACCGCCGTTCCTCCCCTACTCACTTTGGGCTTCTCCGGCAGTTTCTTCCTATTCTTTTTCTTCTCCTCGCTCTTGAGATTCTTCACGAGGGCCAGGTCGTCAGGGGCCGGGGCCGGCGCGGCCACTGCCTCCTCCCGCTTGCGAGGCGGGCTCCTCCGCTTCTTGCGGGCGCCGGCGCACGCCGCGGCCCAGCCGTAACCCAGCAGGAAGAGCAGCAGGAGCCCAAGAGCGCCGGTGCCCACCAGGATGACCCAGCCCGGGTACCGCTTCGGCTCCAGCCCCAGGTCGAGGCCCAGCTCAGTGCGCAGAAAACCTAGGCCGACCGAGAGCATTTCCCGCAACCGGGCCGAGCCCTCCTCGGCCTGCTGGGCCAACTCATCCAGCCAGCTCCGTGCAGCCATCTTCCCCCCCGTCATAGGGAATCGTACGATGACGCTGGGGTTCAGAGACACCGTGGAATAGTGAAGGGAAGCAAGGGAGAAGCGGGCCCGACAACCTCAGGCCGAGCGCATCGCGGTCGCCCCTCGCGCCGCAGCCGGGGATCGGCCGCTGCCGCCGCCAGGAGGAAAGGGGGCTCCCAGTTCCCCCTAGTCAGCCCCACTCGGCGGCCACCAAGAGGAGGGGTACGGAGGGAGGGAGTGTCTCCAGTGGCGGCCGCTAAGCGGCGTCTCCGCACCAGTGACAGGCCCGCTGTCCTCCCTCGGCGGAACAATGGCGGCTCCGGCCGCGAACCACGCTGCGCGCGCGGTTGAGCGGGAGGGGAGGCGGGGGGAGGAGGGTCTCTGGTCACGTGGGCGCGAACGGGTGGGCCGTGTGTCACGTGGGGTGGTGGGCGGAGCTATAGCCCCCCAGGAGCTGGCAGTGGGCGGGGAGCGGGGTGCGTCGGTTGGAGGCACGGAGCCTGGGGATGGGTGACTCAGGACTGAAGGCTGATAGAACCGAACTGCCTAGCTTCCGGGGGCGGCTGAGGGCCCGCCGCTGGCAGACGTGGCGATTCAAATGGTTCCAGGGGAGGGGCCCCGGGGGAAGCCCGGCGGGAGGGAGAGGAGAAAGAGCCGGGAACCCGATCACAGGTCTAGGTCAAAGGCTCCCTGATAAGGTGTAGGTTTTCTTCCTTCTTTTTCTGGGAGTGGTATTGGAGTGGTAGTGGGTTTTCCTCCTTAGATCACCCGTCTGCTAGCTAGATGCCTCTACAGTGAGCTCTGCTTCTCTAAAGCTGGGCACTCTTCCACGACCTAGGTTAATTAATTCACAAATTGGGTATTCTTTTCAGGGTCAACTAACACGTATTGCTTCTTGCCATTTGCCTGTCTTCGCGTCGTTTAGTTCATTCATTCTTGCTCTTGCTGTTGTTACTCCCCACGGGAAAACCCGTGGGCGGCACTATTTCCCTACTAATTTGTAACTTTTAATAAGAAATAAGAGAAGTATTAGATTGTGTTTACACATAGAGGTAGCTTCTTGGTTGCTTTTTAAGCTTTTCTGCAACACCACATAGGATTTTTTTTTTTAATTTTTAAAATTTTTTATATGCTGTGTTGACAACTCCCAGGAGGGAGGGTTAGGATGACGTGAATTGCCTTTGCAGATTTTAATTACAAAGATGTTCGGGCGCTGCTTTAGTATTTTTTAATTACATTTTGCTATACGGAAGCTGTCTTAGCATTATGTAATAATTAGCATGTAAGCAAGTGTGTTAAGTGAACTAAGTACAGGCTTTCTCAAATAGAAAGCAGGTAATAGTAATAACTACTGAATGTTAAAAATGTGCAAGGAGTTTTTTGACCTACTTTATAAAAGTGCTTTAAGTCCCTATTGTGATTAAGGGGTGGGAAGGAGTTTTGTAAATAATAAAAATAAACTACTATTTCTAAGATGTATACACACTTAGAATTAAAAAGAGGTTAAAATGCAAGGCCAAAACACATGTCACCAGAATCTGCTTTAACTCTGAAAGATTCCAGATTCAATTTATATTTATGAAATTAGATTTATAACCCTACCTCTATGTTCTGAAAAGCTGAAGGATCGTGACTTTCCTCAGAAATGGCACTGGCCATTCTAGTTTACAGGGACAAAATTATGAATTAAGCTATTACACAAAAAAGTAGTAGGATTAGTTAGCCTGGCTGCCTGCCTCGCAAGTACTGATTGTGCAAAATATCACTTTTTCCCCTTGTAACTGTCCTTTAAACTTAAAAACAATATGTCTTTGGTAATACAATATGATCATTTTTCACATATAACTTTCTAGCCACCTTTTCAAGGAGATTTTAAAAACTAAAGTTAGTTTGTACACCATTTACTTTTTGGACTTAACGTGGATGTAAATGTTCATATCAACTGATGAAGTCCATCTGATAAGGCTCACTAGGCTACACACCTGTGTACTCCTGTAAGCTTATTAAATTGCAGCAGAATGAAATTTAGGAAAAATGTAAATAAAACAATGGTTTGAAAGACTCAAAGGACCCTGTGTCTAAAAGGAGTTAGTATCAGGGTTGGCCTAAACAGATTCAGAATCCTAATTTCTTGGAACTGGCAAAGTTAAGGTAATGTGAAAAGTGTTTTCTGAAACTTCTTACTTGAAGCACCTTGGGTTGGGCATAAAAATGGCTTTTACTGGAGTCAAAATGAGCCATTAATGGAAAGCCACTCAGAAATAAAAAGGAGTGAGCTATAAATACATACAAGGATGTCAATGAATTTCACAATAATTATGCTCAATGAAAGAAAGCCAGGCAAAAATAAGAATATGCGCCGTCTGACTCCACTTAGCTAAAGCTGAAAAATGCAAACTATAGTGACTGCTGGGAGTAGAGAAAAAGGGAGAAAGAAGTGGGATGGAGGAATTACAAAAGGGCACAAGGAAATGTTTGGAGTGATGGATGTGTTCATCTTCATTGTCATGTGGGTTTTAAGGATGTGTGTATGTGTATGTATGTATGTTAAAACTCAAATTATATACTTTAAATATAGTTAATGTCAAAATATAAAGCAGTTCAAAAGAAAAATTTTTAAAAGTAACCTACATGACTCAAGCTCCTTACAAAGGTAGGCTCTTAAAGTCTCACTATGGGATTTCTAACAGTTTTTGCCAATCAAAGATTTCAAAAAATGGGGAGGTTTCTCAATACTATATCCTTATGTTAATTAACAACAAAACAGTTTTGTGTCACTTATTTCCTGACACCATTGTAATTTCACATTTTATTATTGGATAATTTGAATTGTTAACAGTTTTGATTGTTTTGCCACTAAATGCAATTCTGTCATGAACTTGCTTGTGACTAAATTTCTGTTGCTATCCTTAATTGCTTCTTGAAGGTAGAATTTTGACACCGTGACTACCCATAATATATGGTCCATAATATGTAGTTTAACCCCTTTAACTAGGTTTTGAGGGTATGTAAGTGAGCTTGGAAATGAATCCTTTCTCAATTGAGCTTTCTGATGAGATCCCAGCCCTATTTCGACTTCATGAGAGATTAGAGAGCCCAAACTGTTTCTGATTCACAGAAAATATGAAATAAATATATTTTAAGCTGCTAAAGTTGTTGTAATTTCTTATTAAGGAATATATTTAGTACACCTATTAATTACATTGCCAAAGTTGGGGAAAATGGGCAAAATCCAGTGTAAATTGTGGGGAAAATAGGCATTCTTACAGTTATGACTTATACAGTTTATACAGTTAGGAGTCTCTTACAATGAATTGGCACAGAACTTTCTGAAGGCAATTTGGAAGTATAGATTTTTAAAAATTAAAAACTTAAAAGGCAAATAGTTTTTGATTCAGCAAAGTCCACTGCTCGGAAATTATCCAAAAGAAATAATTAGACAAATACAGAAATACGCTAACCATAGGCATTACATTGTAACATAATTTCAAAAAATTGGAAGCCTCTGAAGTGGTGATTGAATATATTGTGACATAGGATAAGAACATTATCTAGGCATTAAAAGAATATGACATCTATCTATGTAAATCAATCATTCACTGAAATGGAAAGCTGTACTTCTAAGTGGGGAAAATCAGGTCACAAAGTAACAATTATAATTACAATGCAAATAATTTTTAGATTGTGTATATATATGACTACATGAGATAGCTAGAAAAATATTTTCTAAAATCTTTACAGTAGTTTACAATAGTCACATGTAAGAACTAAGGTTTGGGGATGGGCTTTTTTATATATAGTCTTCTGAATTGTTTGAATATTTTACATGAATATACTCCTTTTAACCAGATCTTTATTCATCCAAAAAATTGGGAAGTTTATTATTGAACTCAAGTAAAATTTCCCCCAGAGGATAATCATTTTATTGAGAATTAATTAATTGAATTGGTAGAATTAATAACAGACTTAATAGAATTAAAATTTAAATTGCCTCCCTGGAAATTCTTCCTAAGAATTGTACTATTTATTTAAATTTTGTGTTTCACTGAGGCCCACTTTGTTGAATAATACCATTACTAAATTTTAAAACAGGCCAATCCATGTCCGCTATTAAAATAACCAGTGGTTTTTAAGGGCTCCAGTTTAAATTTGAAGATGAATCTCTGAATCTGTAAAACCCTTATTACTAAAAGGGAAACTTCTTTAGAAGGTGATAAATAGTTTTTGCTGGAAAAGAGAAAAAAAATACCTCATACCACATATGAGGTCTAATGTCTATAAAAGTGAGTAGCTATTTTGGTGGCTGAGCAGAAAGGGAAGAAACAGTTGTCCTTGTTGGGTAAGACCAGTGTGATTATGTAAATTAGTAGCCTCATGTTCTCAACAGCTGGCAATAGAACTGATAATTTAATCTAAAATAAAAACTTTGTAAGTTTTTTACTCTAGAGTGGCCTATACCCTTCAGAGTGGTGATTACAAAATTAGGCTACAGCTTAAATTTGATTGACTCATCTAATATATCCTAAATTTGATTAATTGCCTGAACTTGAGCTTTATCATAATGTCTTAGAATATGATACAAGTGAATTGCAAGTATGAATAGGGTTACTGTTCGGAAAAATTCCTTTTGTCTGTGCCGTGACCCTTAATCCCAATTTGCCATTCTGTGAATGTACCTGAGACTCAATTGCTTCAAGTCACATCGATCACCTGTACAAGAAAAGGACAGTTTTGATAGATAACATGCCCTTTTTTCCAGGTAATATGTTAGGACATTACGTCCTTGGGGAAAAAAAAAAACCTGTAAAATGAGAAAACTAATTCCTTTAGTATTTCGTAGTTGTATCTAATTGTCTAAATTGACAATTGTCTTACTCCTGGGAGCCTCAAATGATATTTTTTGTAAAAGTACAGCACAGTTGTCTACTTGCCAAGCTGGCAATTGCTTTGTTTATGATTCCTGTTCCTAAGAGGCTGTTTAGTTTCCTATGTGAATGTTGCCTGCAGTAAGAGAACACCCATAATGCTTTAGGTCTAGCCTCCTCCACCAAGTACTCAGACTTACTCATAGATGGGGGCATCTAAGAGGGAGAGCAACCAATGCCGACAGCTATGCTTTAAGAAGTAATGGTGTTCTTGACTAAAACTCTCAGGTAGAGTAGAGGTGAGAGGTAATGTGAGCAAAGGTTTGGAATGGATAAGAAGTGGTATGTCTTGGGAGAACTTTGCTTAACTGGAGCTGAGGGCTGATGGTAGAGAATAGCGTGCATCTGGTGAGAACATGAGTAAAAGAAGGTATTGATTAGTCTGGGCTGGTATTGATAGTCTTGTCTTAAACAACAGAAGTTTATCTTCTCATGGTTCTAGTGACTGGAACTCTCAAGTCAGGACTCTGGCAGAACTGGTTTCCCCAAGGCCTCCATCCTTGGCTTGTATACAATCACTTTTTCTGCTGTGTCTTCACATAACATTTCCTCTGTGTATGTGTATAGAAAGAGAGAGTTCTCTAGTGTTTCTTCCTTTTCTTACAAAGACAACAGTCCTATCAGTTTAAGGCCCTTTGATCTTATTTAATCTCAATTATTTCCTTCATGGTCCTATCTCCAAATGTGGTTTGGAGTGGGGTAGAAGGGAGGCTGTTTAAGTGGTCTGAGATGTGAGCACCAAGTACCTAAAACTAGTGTTGGTAGAAATGAATTGAAAGGGTAACAATGAGTAGTACTAAGTAGTGACATTAAGAAGGTGGGATAAAGGTAAAGGAATGACTTGAATGACTGACATTCTGTGACTGAGTGACATGGTGATTACCACCCTATTAGTGAAACAGAAGTTGAAAGAAGTTGATTTATTATGATGAATTCTCATTTTGAAATAAGATGCCTCTTAGGACCTATTCATAGTTGTGAAAATCAAAGCCCTCAATAGCATCTCCCAGATGTTAACTAAGGATTCTCTGAAGGTCATGTGATTTCCTTCTCTTCTAGCCCTATTCAGGGCTTCTGTTTTCTGACTTACCTCTTTCACCAAATTGTAGTAGGCCAGAGAGAATTAGATTAGAAACATACATTTATTCTCCCCTTGTAGTAATCAAATACTTAGACCTTTACTGTCTCATCTGTGGTAGTCTACAGTAGAAACAGAAATTATGGTCATACTAGGCATCACAGTGAAATAAAATTTCTAGGCACTGGTGGTCTTTGTGCTGAGATTATTTCTCTCTCTCTCTCTCTCTCTCTGACTGCTTCTTTGTTTTTATAATTCTAAGAGAAATGACTCAGGATTTTCTTTTTTAATTAGCTCTCTAATGAGTTATTAATCAGTGGAAATTTGCATCTAGTAGCAATTTACTTTTTGAAATTGCTCATAGTTAACAATAACACCAGTTTACATTGGAAACCTTTTGACTAGGCTGTTTAACATGTATCTAGAGTATTTTCCTTACTTCTGCTAGAGGATTTAGCAGCAGAAAATTATTTGCTTATTGTAAATAATTGGAATGCTTTCTTCTAGCTTTTGTGGAAAAACAAAACAAAGCCCCAAGGTCAATGTCCAGACAGTCTCCTTTAACAGACCATATGAAAGTTCTTTATGAGTAGACAGCATTGTGCATGACTTTGAGAATAACCAGAGGACCTCTGCTCACTAGATTTGGGTTTTTAAAATTAGTTAATGAAATGACCATTTTGAACAATTGTACTGTATTAATGCTCATCAATTTTAGCAAATTTATCATTAGTCTTTGTACAGAAATCTGTATAATTCTTTGAATATTTTATTGCTCCTTGACTTAAATAGTCTGCAACATCAAGTAAAAATGAAATAGCAATTAATAACCAAAAGCATAAATTCTGAATGTACTCCAGTCAAAATTGAAATTGTGGGGTGTTTCAATTAGGATACAGATTAAGCTGTATTAACATTCTGATTCATTTCTCACATGTTATCGATAATGCTGGCTCCTTCCATCCTTCATTTCCAACATTGTCACTAAAATATTAACCTCATCTGCTTGGTCCCGAATAGCTTTTCACCATGTTCAAGTTCCAGGCAAGATGAGAAGAGAAAGTAGAAAAAAAGATACATCTTCCAATTAAGGGATACAACCTCGAAACTGCATACATTCTTCTGCTTACATTATGTTGGCCAGAATTTAGTCATATAACCACATTTAGGTAGAAGGGAAGGTGGGAAATAGGCTCAGCTAAACTCAAGGTTTTATTTCCTTTTTTGGAATTTAATTAATTTCCCTTATTGAGGTAACTGGTTTACAGCACCACATGATTCACACCTCCTCAGGTATATGCTGCTGCACCACCCCTGCCATCAAAGTGCCCAGGTTCTTTACCTAGGCCACTGGCTCTCTCCTACCTACCCCCCCCCCCCCACCTTCCTTCCACTCTAGTAACCTTAGATTTGCAGTCATATTTCTAGGATTTTACTTTTGTCAGTTCCTTTGCTTTTATTTTTTTCTTTCTCTATATTTCATGGGTGAGTGAAATCATTCAGTATGTGTCTTTTTTCTTCTGACTTATTTCATTTAGAATAATAGCTGCAGTTTCATCCACGTTGTTGCAAATAGCAAGACTTTGTCTTTATATATATTATATATATACATATATATATATATAATATATACACACATAGCTGAGTAGTATTCCATTTGTGTACATACCAAGGTTTTATTACTTAAGGGAATGTGAGAAGATGGGGATGGCATGCTAACATTTGTGACATCAGTTTGAAGTGAATGCTCACTGAACTAACTTGGTTGATTGTGGATTCAAGTGTAAAAGAAAAAATAAAAGTAAAATTAGGTGTCATTAGCAAATGCTTGAAAAATATGTTGTCAAAAACTAAGTGTGAAAGATGAAGTATAATGAACTCTTTTATACATCTTATAGGTCTCAGCAATAGAAGTTCTCTCTTAACTTGAATGTTCTATTGTTTGACTTTCAAAGAATTAGCCTTTGAATTTATTTAGAGCAAACAATGAACAACTTAGCTGTATGAAAATTTCTGTCTGGCCCTTTGTTCTGAAATTTCATGGTGGAATCAGCCTTACCAAAAGAGCTGATGCTTTGAGTAGCTAAGTTTTCAGCTAAGTGTACAGTGTGATGGGTTTCAGTAGACAGGGTTTCTCCCTTGCTCCTTAGAAAGTGCTTTCATTTTGTGCACAGGGAAGACTATTTCGGCATTGTCAGCATCCACCTTAATCAGAGCTGTTCTGGAGAGAAGCAGCATGCTCCTGTCTCCTGTGTTCTGTTGTAGCTCTGTTATCTTTCTGGAGAGGGGAAGAAAAGTGCATTCTGAGAGCAAGTGAAGCGACAGAAGGGGTGGAGTGCCCAGGCCCTAGCCTGGGTCCAACTAGACTGGAGGAAAGAGATGATTGTTAGGGTCAGGCACACAATACATCTCTGTGCGGGTTCATTTTGGAACACCAGGACCTCAGCAGGTGGTAATGGAATGACCAGTTTGACCATGTCCTGTAATACCAGAGTCACTATGGTATGAGATTTTTGATATGAGCCCAGGACCCAGTAGCCATATTCTTGGGCTTCTGAATCCTCCATGTCTCATCCAGCCATTTTATATTTCACTCAGTGGTCTACTACAGCCCTTAGGTACCTCTAACAAATGAGATACTATAGCTTCCTCTGGCTGCAGTACCGTGAGTTTTCCACCACTGAAGGCATTCCTTTAGATGAAGCAAAAAAAAAGAAGCAGGCATTGTTTGTGAAAGTGACAGTTAGTTCTATTTTCTCAGAGGGCATGGGAGTTGAATGTTGCATCTCCAGTGGTGTTTATCTCATAACCACTTATAACTGACCCATATATCTGATGAGCTAGTTGCCACATTCAGAGTAAGAGAGGTTTGAATAGGTAAGTCAGCAACTATGCAATCTGAATGGTCAGGGACTGGCTGGGGTGTGTTGAGCTTAGGAGAACAGGCGCTAAGTTGTGTTGCACAAAGTCTACCAGGTAGGGCCTCTCTGGTGGTGCAAGGGTCAAGCACTGCACTATGAAGTATCTGCAGCCACTTAGCACAAGTTCGATCCCCAGCCAGGGAGGTGACCCACACGGTGCAGCAGAACTTTCCTGCATTACCTGCTGCTTCCCTCAGCAGTGTATTTCAGTCAATCTGCCTGTTCTGTTCCCTACTTTGTTTCTGGTGAAACCTCTCACCCACCAAACCTCTGGCCTGTACCCCAGTTTTTGTATGCATAAATAGATCTTTGAAAACAAAACAAAATAAACTTTATCGGTATTCATGCATCAGAAGAGAAGGAGTGGCACCCAAATTTCATTCAGTCACACACATTCTACCAAACTGCCTCTTTTTTTGGCTTTTCCAGGCTTAGAATGTCTGGGATGGAAGTAACATAAAATAAGCACCAAATTATTACCATTTAATAATGTTAAATATTTTTCCCCTAAAAGATTCATATTGTTTCAGCTAATTATACCACTGCATTTTCAGTGCTGTGATCTTTAAATGGATATGTTGAGTAAAATTTTGTATTATAGTGGTTAACAAGCCTTTGATGAACTTAGTATATCTCTATGGGAGACCAGTATTTTATGAATAGTATAATCTTTCATAATATGTCTCTCTAGCTAACCTAAACAAGTTTTTTTTTAAAAAAAACCAACTACATTTCTTTCTGTATAAATATTTTATAAACCTTTTTGCGATTAAAGATAGCTCCTTTAATAATGTAAGAGAAGCTGTCAATCAGTAGAACACACACTGGACTTAGATTTAGAGGACCGAGGTTGTCACAGTTCCTGCCAAAGTGATTTTGTTGTGTTTTTAATCAATTGAGTACCTAGTTAATAATTTAAAATGAGAATGCACCTTCCCCAAGATCAGAACAGTCATATCTATTGTATAAGGGGCCAGTATCAGGGACCTGGGGAGTAGGTGTGATGCTATTTCTGATGTAATTTCTCATGATCTTAATTCATCTTGTAAGAGTAAAGGTTTGGCCAAGATAACTTTAGGGTTCTGTTCAACTCTTAAACTTCCCATAGCATTATCTGCATCACGATAAAGGGAAGCAGAAAGAAGATGGCTTAGTTCCAGGCACTGTGAGTATTATTTCATTTAACCCTTAAAATTCACGAGCGAGGTATTATTAGCATCTACTTTTTACAAAAGGGGGAACTGAGACTGTTTTAGGTAACTTGCTCAATAGACTACAACTTGTGAGTGGTAGAGCGGAAATTTTTTTTTTTAAACTAGAAATTTATTGTGTGACTAATTGCTGAAATCCTTAAGGTGACTTGCATGGCTCAACAGCTGCCCTCTTGGGCGTAGGTGTTGTTCCTTCGTGGACTCCATGAATGTGTGGTATACAGAATTTAGGTGCCCCTCATTCAACCTGTGCCAGTGGTATTTCCTGTCTTAGCCTTGATGATCCAGTCATATTTTCTCTTCCACGTAAGTTGCACGTCCAGTTCTGACAGGGGTGCGCCTGGAGCCCCAGCAGTGGCACCACACGTGCCTCTTACTGTGGCGTTTTCTGATTGATGACAAACTGACTGCCCGAACCAAAGAATGGAGTGGAGATTATAAACGCTGGTCTGTGCGACTCCAGAGTTTGGAGAGTGACACCTGCACTTGTTAACTCTCACACTGTCACAGTTTTGAGGAATGCTTACCTACCAGGGCAATAAATGGCCTGATCAAATTTTAGACAAGTTATGTACCTGCCACATTTTGCTAGGTATTTTCCATCCATACAATCTTATACATTTCTAATATCTGAAAATACACTGAATGCAAATGGACAAGTAAAGTCAGATTCAGTAATCTTCCTTCAAGTCTCATGAAATGAACAGAAGTAGTGAAGAAGTTGAAAAGGCAACAATTCATGAACAGTAGCCAGAGAACATTATAGCATAAACTTCAAAAATCGATGGCCAAGGTGAGTGACAAGTTTTGACCTGTTTCTTCTCTACACACCCCCTCCATGGGGATAGTACTGAGAACTCTGATAACTTTTATTAATGTCTCCCAGTTTGGACAAAAGAAGCCTGAAGGAGTGAGTGCATAACCCTGGGAAAAGTAGAGGTTTGTGTACCTGGTCCTTGTCAGAGTCAGAAAGGTTCTCTGTGGCTTCCAAACTTCCAGGTCCTGCAGAGAAGCTGAATGGATGAGAGGGCAACACCCACAGCTGGGTGGGGTGAGCTCTGGAGAGCAGGATACCTCACTGGACCTCAGAGGAGAAACCAGAGGCTCTTCTGACTCAGCGAGGGTCTACTCTTACACACTTCCCTCCCTGTCCTCAGGTAAGTGGATTGAAATGAACTTCAACACATCAGACAGACTGGTCCTAAGTAAAGCGGAAACACTAGGAAGTTAGAACAGAGCTATCTAGTGGAAAACATAAAGAAATGTTTCAAGTAAGCAACCATATCTGAGTGAGTAAAAGAGAAGGAAAAGAATGAGAAGAAAAAGAAATAACAGAACATGTTGTAAAGAGACACACTTTTAAAGGGGGTGGATGTGTTTTAAAAAAATAAAGATATACCTTCTCCAAATACCTTCTCAGCACTCCTGGGAGTGCTGTAGGGCATTAAGTAACTTAATGATACTATTAGTCCATAAAACTAAGAGCCAAAAGTGAGATAATAAGAGAATAAAACAGAAGTGAACAGGGAAATTCCAGAGCTAAGGAAACTAACTGAGAACCTAAAGAACATCATTATAGATTTGATAAATAATTTAGGAAGAGCAAAGATCAGCACAGACAATGGTTGAAAATAAAATCAGTGGCATGGAGGAAGTGCTTGCAATAATCAGTGAATGAGGAGAAAAGAACAAACATTAAACTATGTAGAAGGCAATCAGTATGGAGGACAGAGACCATTCAACATACAGGGCAAATGGAATAGGGGGGTAGTTCGATAGGTAATAAAAGAAATTTTTCTTAAAATCAACAAGTTGTGTCCTTAGCTACAAGGGTACATTGTAAGGTAGGAAAAATTGATACAGCACATAAACATCAAGACATACTTTGATGAAGCTGTTGACATTCAATGATAAGAAAAGGATTCGGCAAGAAAAAAATAAGTCATCGCCTATTAGTTTATGATATGTAGACTTCTCAGCAAGTTTTAAAGCTAGAATGCAATAGAGCAGTATTTACAAACTATATAGACAAGAAACTATGCAACTCATCCAAACAATTGTATGGTTTCAAAGTCAACAAGCAGGTTTCTCAAACATGAAACTTGAGACATCAAACATGAAAAAACACACAATGTGTTAGATATGAAAACTGGTGAGACATTCTTAAAACAAAACAAAAAGCCAGTTGACATTGAAATGTAGTCAAGGAAGTAAATAAAGGTCAAGAATTTAGGAGTGGCTAAAGAATCTGGAAATGGACACTGGGTCTATTTTAAAAATAGAACAAAAACTAACAAGGAGTATCATGATTTACAGAACACAATGAGATGGTTTATAACTTGGCAAAGTAAAATGTGATATAAGCAATGAAATGTGGGATGAGGAAAAGTGTAGGTGGGATAAAGAACGAGAGTGAATCACCTTATCATCTTTCATAGACAGTCAATTCATGCTATCTAAAAGAAAACAAAAAAAGAGTTAAAAAAAAGCTGCAGCATTTCGAAGCCTTTGATGATTTTCATACTCTTTTTCCTTAACCTGAGAGCCAGTGAAGCAAGCCAGCATCTGTGCACCAGATTTGTCTACAGCTGTGTTTTGGTTTTGTAAGGCCAGTTCTGTTTTTAAATATTTTAAAACCCGAATGCCTCTAGGTGGATGTACACTTGCCAGTTAACTTATTTTTTTTTTTCTCTTGTACACACTTAGGAGCCTGTCCTAGCTTGCCTTTGGAAGGCTCCTTAAGAACTCAAGTATCCTGGGTTGAAGAACCATTTATCTGAAGTTCAATAACCCCTAGAGTAAGATGAATTAATATATATATACATTATATACATTCAATTATACATTCCCCTTACTTGTATTGGAAAACCGTTTTTTTTCTGGCATAACAAGTGCTACTTTCCCATGTATTCCATGGATAGGAGTCAGCCTCCTGGCAAATGGAGGTGCTGCTGTCCCACCTTGACTTTAACTTGGCTGCTACCAGGTCCCAGAGATGGTCACTATGTAGGTGATGGTCACTTCCATCTCTGAAAGGAAGCTTCTCCTTAGGAGACATCTAGGTCTATTTAAAACCTTGGGGTTTAGCTGTTGTCACCTTCCAGCTATTTCTTTGGCTCACTTTTTACTTCCAGTCCTTTAAATAGAATATGAACTGAGATTGAAATGGAGCCAGAAGGAACAGCTGATTAGCTGTGAAGCCCCTTGTGGAAGATTCTGACCCTGACCCTGACGCTGAGCAGGTCACTCAAAAAAATTTGTGGGCAGCTCCAGAGGCTGACAGCTTTAAGAGGGATATCTGATGGACAACTGAAGGACAGACACTCCAGCAGGACATCAGAGATTAGTTACTGCAAAAAAAACAGCAGCATTCTTAAATTAGCATTTCCATGTACAGGTGCCCTATTAGTGTTTTCAGTAATTATAACAAAAGATACCATCTTAGATAAGCAGCATGAATCCTTTATTTAAATTAAATCCTGCAAAGACCCAAAAGCCAAAACAATAGAATCCAGAAAACACACACACACACACACACACACACACACACACGATTTAATCCTATAGTGATCAAGTAAGACGGGCCTCTCATAGTTAGGTTTTGAATTTCCGAATATTTCCATGTTCAGAAGGTACTTCATGGAGAATAGTAAAGGCTGGACTGTATGACTGTGTAGTGATATTGGGGGTGTGTCATAGGCTCACAAGGGAGGTTCATATTGACCCCCACGCTCCCCATTCTCAGGGTTACTGTGCCACAGGGAAGGTTCTGATTGGGAAACCAAGCTTGCTTACCTGAAAGGCAGCAATGCCATCCACCTAGGCATGGTGTTTTCACTTGAGCACTTACCTGCTTTTGTGGGTGATGCTGTTACAGTCGAACATTTCCTTCAGTGAATGGGTTTCCTCTGTTAGCACTGCTTACATCACAGTTCTCTTGAGAAAATCTCTTGAAAAGTACCACTGTGAGAACGTGGTGGTGAGGCTTAAGAAGTGTTTCCTATTGGCCCAGATCACCAAGCATAGATCACTTTGCACACATCTTCTTGACCATAAATACAACCTAAATGAGGTAAGAATCATGTATGTGACAAACTTTCCTGAAGGTTTGTTTCTCACAGCTCTCTCCTGCTGAAGATTAAGGCCTGGAAGATGCCAACACCCAGACCTTTCCCATATTAAACTTTATTATCTATCTATGAGACATTTTCTTTGGAAATGGTAGTTTTGCTGGTTCCTTTTCTTATCACAGGAAATAAATATTTTGTTCTTTATGCACTCCACCCTGATACTAACCACTTCAAACTCGAACACACAAAGATTTTTTTGATGCTTAGAAAAGTCATTACAAAATTTAATGCAAAAGAGTAATGAGTTTGGTTACTTCACTATCCTTGTTATTGCTGAAATGTTTCATATGTTACAGAATTATTTATTCAATGAACAGATTTTCCATCTCAGTTGGACTGGAGTTACTGCTTCTTAATGTTTCCCATACCCCTTTGATTATGAATTAGATCAGTTGTCAAACATTTTGGTGACAGGACACTCGATACTTTTAAAATTTACTAAGAACCCCTAAAAGCATTTGTTTGTGCAGCTGTAACTATTGATATTTACTATAATAGAAATTAACTCTGAAAAATTGAAAAATATTTTCATTGGTCATTTAAAAATAATAAATCCATTACATGTTAACATAAACAATAAATTTTATGGAAAAATTTTTGTCTCAAGTGAACAATTTTTTTTCTTTAAAAATTAGTGAGAAAAGCAACATTATTTTACACTTTTTGCAAAGCTTTTGACATCTCTAACTCAAGAGGCTTGAATTCTTGTCTGTTCCTACATTCGCCTTGTGGTAATATCACAGGTCTTAGAGCCTCTGGAAAACTCAGCTATATGCTGTAAGACAATGAGAGAAAAAATGCAAAGAATTTGTGAGTGTCATTATGAAAATAGTTTGATCTCATGAATCCCCCAAAAGGATCTCAGATATCCCAGGAGCCCCTTAGCCACACTTTCAGAACCATCAAGTAGGATAATAACCAGTTAGAGAATCAGGCCAGGTCCTGAGTGCTACACACTAGGGCAATTCACCCACCTCAAGGTTCACACACCACGTTCCTTCTCACTGTTGATTTGTTTGCTGTGTCATGGGAGCAAAGCCGTGCTTTTCATCATGTGTCCCCTAGGAATCCTTGTGGTCACCTTACTTACAGTTTCAACATCTGATGGAAGTCTTTTTAGTGCAAGTGCAGGATTCACCAAACTCTGACTCTTTCATCTGGGTTGTAATATTCCTCTTTGCTGTCTAGTTGGACAGTACATTGTTTTATATATTTTTTCCTCGCTCTTTTTTTTTTAAAGATTTATTTATTTATGCATACAAGAACTGGGGTACAGGTCAGAGTTGAGGGAGGTGAGAGGATTCACCAGAGATAGAGCCGGGAACAGAACAGGCAGACTAACTGAAACACACTGCTGAGGGGAGCAGCAGGCATAGCAGGAGAGGTCTGCTATGCCATGTGGGTCCCCTTCCTGGCCAGAGGCAGGGATTGAACTTGTTGCAGTGGCTGCGGTTTGCTTCATAGTGCATTGCCTAACCCATTGCGCCATCAGGGAGGCCCTTCCTGGCTCTTGGGCACAATTTTGTAGTCAACTCATTACTAGCCCTTAGTCCTATTATCTTGTTTTAATAGCCAGCATCCTAACACTGCTACATTGCCAGTTTTCAGCAGAAGCTGGACCACCATTTATTGGAGAAACTATAGAAGTAACTCCTTCAAGAGGCAGGAAATTGGACTAGACCAATGATCTCAATGTTTTCTTTTCTTTTGAAGGTTCTATGCTGCTTCTGCTTTCCCTTTCAACCCTGAAAAACTTCAGGATCACTGCAGGGCAGGCCTTCTGCTTGCTCTCCGTAAATTCAGGGTCTCTTATCCTTTTGTAACAAAGACCAAATTGGGTTAGAACATTACTGTGCCCAGTTAAAAAGACGTAATTCCCTGGATCCTTGCAACTACAGTGTTCTTTTGACCTAGATCTGGCCAGAGATGTAAGAAAAAGTTCACAGGAAGGGAGTTCTGAGAAAGTCATTATTTCCCTCATAAAAAAGGAAAGTACTTAGGTAAAGTACTTAGATAATATGTGTCTTTTTACTTCTTGCCTGCAATGTAGAGATAATACCTGGAGATAGAGTAACACTCTTAGGACCTTAAAGAAGAAAGTCATATGCGGAAGCGTGATGATCCGAAGCTAAAGGAAACTGAGGAGTTGATGATTTCCTCAAGCATGTATCATGAGACCTGGTCTACTTTCTTGTTTCATGAGAAAAAGAATCATTCAACATACCCTAATTGAGTTACAGTGGGTTAAATTTATTCCTGATTGTCTAATGCATTGTCTAATGTGGCAACAGTGCATTCTGTGCTTTAGCCCATTGTCTTACCACTACAATATTCTTGAGGAGATTAATACTATAGTACAGCGCAAAAAGTTGCTTCAGAGTTAGCCAGAAGAAGCTGGCTTTGTCAACAACTATGTGATCTCAGGGTACTTAATCCTCGTGAGACTAAATCACTTCATCCATCAAAATGAGGCTAAAATTTAACATCTCCTGGTTGTTGTAAGGTTTACATGAGGTAACAGACAAAGTCCCTTAACAGAACCCTGTGAGTCGAAGTAAATACAGCAAATGCAGACTCCATTTTTCTCTTCTTGTTACAGAAGTAAATTAGTTCCATTTATTCTTACTGACAAATATTCCCAAGTTACCTCCTAGTAGTTTGAAATTGCAGGGGAGATATATATATGTATAATATATATATGCATACATATATATACATACACACACAAACACACATATATATTAGGATATAAATTGGGTAACTTGGTAATATATATATATTAGGATATAAATATAGCTAATATTTAGGCAAATATTTGTACAATAAGTCAGATAAACACTTATCATCAAGGAAATGCTAATCAAAACCTCAATGAGATACTACTTTACTCCTGAGAAAATGACACATCAAAAATAAGCCAGAAACAAAAGACTTGATGAGGGTATGGAGAACAAAGGAGCCCTGGTGCCCTTTGGTGGAACGTAGACTGGTTCACTCTCTCTGGAAAACAGTATTGAGGTTTTTCAAAATATTAAAAATAGATCTACCCTATGATCCAGCAGTTTCACTCCTTGGTATTTATCCCCCAAATACAAAAACACTAATTGTAAGGGATATACGCCCTCCTATGTTCACTGCAACACTATTTTCATTAGGGAAGTGATGGAGACAACCTAAATGCCCAATGACATCTGGGTGGATTAAAAAGATATGGCATATATAAACAATGGAATACCAATCAGCTATAAGAAAAGGTGAAATTTTGCCATTTGAATTTTGTGACAAAACTCCAGAGAGGCAGAGAATATTTCTAGTTATTCATAGCAGTTTTCTCAGAGCCTAGCCCAGTGTCTGGCACATGCTGGGTTCTTAATAAATATTTTCTGAATAAATGGATGGATGAGTAAACAAATCCAAATCCTCACCTTCATCTTTTGGCTGCCCAAAATTTCCTTACAGTTTCTTTAACATTTAATATTTATTTTAATTAACATTGAATGACAGTTTTTGAATTTCTTTTTGGCATCTTAAAATGAATCCATAATGCTTCTAATGCTATTTTTTCCTCTGGTAACAAAGCTTCTGATAAATGCTATCAAAACAATGCACCCACTTCATTAGTATTCTTATACAGCTTTATCAAAATGACACTCATTAAATAACTCATTGTGCAGGATAATGAAGCATTTTTTATAATTTTTGTCTATAACATATAGTAAGAAGTACATTTACATGGCAGCTCTTTAATACACATGTACATATATGTTTAGGTAGGCACCGTGCCATGAATATGCACGTGTATATGTATGTATTTTAAATAAAAGCTTCCTAAAAGAACATTTGATGTGCATTAAATGCATTCTGAGATTGTCTACTTGTGCAGTTTGCTTTATTTTTTTAAACTCCTAGCCGTGCCCTATTAAGTTGATCTTAACATACTTCTCATTTGACACAGCTTTTGCCCAGAAGGCAAAGCATCCTTTTTATTTACTGACTAAGTCTAGGCAACTCACTGTTAGTACATCTTTATTTCTCCATTGGTAAAAAGGAGAGATATGAGAATGAGCATAGTTCCTGGGAGAATGTGGTCAAGGAAGAATAGAGCATGTGTTCGTAATAAATGAATCTCTAAATATAAGTGGCTCAGCATTACAAAGCTCCTCTCTTGCTCATAGGAAGTTTGAAGACTTTCTTGCTGTGACCTGCCAATCTAGGCTACTCCCATCTTGGGAAGTTTCATGTCAACACAAGGCTGCCTTGACTCAGGGCAAGGGAAGAGAGGTAGCACTGTCTCTGAGTGTGTCCTCCTAGAGGCAACACCATTCTCCTCCCAACCCACTGGCCAGGATCAACCGTGTGAGCCTGCTTGATTATAAGGTAGACTGGAAAATACGGGAGACAATATGACTATTCTGTCAAAAGTGATATCTCAGTGAGCTTTCTGGTAAATAAGTTTTCAAAATTCGTTTCCAATTTTACTTTCTTTCCTAATACCTATACTTTCCTTTCTAGGGGTTACCATAATTATAATCACATTAGTTCCTAATATCTTATTACACTCTACTCTAATGGCCTATTTAGTTGCTTGTCTCTCCCACGGCTTCCTGTAGGCATGACCAACAATATCTGTCTTGTTCATAGTTGTGTTCCCACTGCCCAGCATGGTGCTTGGCATATAATCTGGTAGTTTGTCAAGTATGCTGCTATATTCATTAAGTGAGTAAATATATAACCTACCTTACTTTGACGCACAGTAGGAAAGACAGATATGCGAGTGATGGATAAATGATTTTAAAAACAAAATGGAGATGACAATACCTACATTTCCAGTAATTTGACTAATGGTGGACTAATGGTGACTAATGGTGGACTCAGTGCAATTATATCTCTTTTCTTTCAGCAACTTAATGTCTACTATTCCTTTGATTACCTTCTCTTCTGTGGGAAAGACTGATAAAATAGAAAATCTACTATAACAATTTTAGATTTATTAATTTACTTACTTTTATATGACTATGTATTTCCCCAGTTTTCTTTGTTCTTTTCTTTTCAGCCCCTTCAAGTATTATTAGAGAGTCTATGCTGGTTTCCCTCTCTAAGGTTTTTTTCTCTTGTACAGCGTATTTGCACTAAACATTTCTTGATTCTAAGTTTTCTCTCTCTCTTTTTTTTGGCTCTTATTTCCATACGACTAGTGAAATTCACTAAAATTCTGATCAAACAACTCTGGTCGCCTATCTTTCAAAATGGAAAAGAACTACTAAAAATCTGCCCCTCCCCCACTGTCCTATGACCCTAGTGAGGGTTACAAATCACCTCTTGAACATCAAATATTTTCTCTGGTGTCCTAGGAATCCTTGTGAATCCTGTTTCTTTGTCTCTTAGAAAAGAGTAAAGAACTAGCCTTGGCTCTTGCTTTATAAAAAGTGATTTCCTCCCAGAAGAGAGTGTTTAAAGGAGATAACAGTTTCTAACCTCAAAGCTATATATTCAAGTCAGAGACTTAATGTCTGAGTCGTTAGCTACAAGCAGGGTGATAAAGATAGCTTTCCTGAGTTACATTTAGAGGAAAAGATAATTTTGTCCTTAAATTGAGACCAGGAATGAACTCCAGACCAATTTTTAAAAACTTGGGAATTCATTCTAAGCTTGATTCATTGTGTTTCTGAGCAATGCCCTTTCTCAGTGAGACACCTGAATTCCTTTGATTTCATGGGTGACTTGGCTCTGATGTCACTCCTCTGTGTTGGTACCTAGTAGCTGTCCAGGTACCACAAGATGAACAAATGATCCAGGCCTGATGTCAGCCTGCCCAGTCTGTGGTCGGCTCTTCTCTTTCTTCCAGATGGTCTTACCAGCGGGCCAGCTGGGCCACTGCCAAAGTCTCCTGATTGCTACTGGACACAGACCAGACTTCATACATCAGGGGATGTGAGAAGCAGACTGTTCTCCATTGTTCAAATTTTTCTATTCAAATTCATATTCCCTCAAGGACCATATGTCTTTTTGCCTGTCTACAAGTATTATGCCTGCTTTTTCATTCCTTGAAAGGCTCGGTAATACTTTTTGGGGGATCATGTGTTGACTTAAATGGGCTTTTTATTCTGAATAAAAGTAGTGATACATTTTCCTTGGCATGGCATGGACACGCTGTTGTTTTCCCAATTATTTTTATTACATATTTTGGAGATTTAATTTTTTAAAAGTGACTGAAACCCAGATGTCACTGTCCCAGAGGATGGCTTCTGTTCTCATTTCATGCAAACACAGACCTAGGACTTGGCACCATGAGGCTGCTCCAGAAAACCTACTTACAGCAAGGTGGTTCATAAAGCGAATCTTTTTTCTGGTGGTGGGACCTTTGGTTGGTTAATTAACCTCTCTGTTTCTTTATCTCTAACATGGTGATGATAATAGTAAACTATTTCACAAAGTTGTCAAAAGATTAAAACAAAATCATGTGAAGTGTTCATTAATTATTGCTGCTTATGAGTGGGAAATGGAGATTTCAGAAAGTTGTTCATGAAGGAAAATAGAAATGTCCAATATGTATAAATATAGGATAAAAGTACAATGAACCCCATGTATTCAACTCCCAGTTCTAATAATTATCTTATGGCTGAAATGGGTTCATCTTACTTTTTGCTCTTTTCCCCAGCATGCACTTAAAGCAAATCTCAGGCTTCATATTTCTTTACCTATAAATATTTTAGTAAGTTCCTACAATATAAAGTCTTATTTTTTTAAAATAACTTCAATACCATCATCACATGTTAACATCAGTCCTGAGCCCTTTTGACTTCCCATTGGCAGCTTCCCTGGTATGAGCTATGACAAGCTGGTCCAAGCTCACCTTTTGGTTTTCCTGCCCTAGAATTAGTCCTTTCTAAGGGGCCCTTGATTCTTTTAGTGGAAATAGGCTTTCAAGTTCACTTTTGGGGCAGGAGGGTGCTCATTGTGTGAACCTAGAAAAGAAAACCCCACTTTCTGCCCTGTTGGAAAATGTTTACCTTTGCCCTGTCTGGGCCACAGCCAGAGGTTGGAGTCAGTAGAACAATGATTTTTGTTCACTGAAGAATCCCGGGTGGAGAAACAAAAGAAACTTCTAAAAGTTCTAAAACAGTCTACAGACCCAGCCCCTGTCATGTTGCAGAGTTGCAGGAACAAGGAATGTGAGGTAACACTGAAACCTCACATCTTATAATAGCAGTGATTTTAGAATATGACATTTAAATGATCTAGAAGATCGAGGGTAAACAACAGTTTTTGTTTATCAATTAGCTAAGTTGGTTAGAAAACAACCTCCTTTAGTTAACTGAATATATTAGAACTAGACGACTTTATTTCTTTAAGAAAAAAACATATGTATTCTTCCTGTGTATGTAATTTGTCTATATTAAACTGAAGATCAAAACCCTGAGAGTGGGGACCAGTCACTCAGAAAAATCTGATCATGGTCTTCTAGGTCCAGGTCCTCAGTTTGATTCTGAAAACTTCTCTTTGAATAAATTTCTCTTTGAATTCACTTCACTCAACTTTGAATTCATTTCACAGCAATGATTAGTTCCATTAACAACTGTTACTTTTTTGGTCAGTTTCTAGTGCTTTCTATCAAAAAAGCTAATAGTTTACAGATAAAACACATCATTTATTCATAATGAAAATTCATATTAAAATTCATGACTACAGGATATCTTATTTATTTTCTTTGTTCTATCCCCCAAACTCCAGCTCTCAATAACAATGGGTGTGAGATGATTTGGAGGTCACGTAATTGCTTATTTACTTTATCCCAAGTTATACACACAATTGCAGATGACAGTACAAAAATCTCCAAGTTTAAATAAAGATTTCCTTAATTTTTTCACAGCTTCATTTACCCTTAAGGTATATTCCACAGAGGCAGTCAATCAAATTATTGTGTTTTTAAGTCATTTAAAATGGTGCCTCTGCTGGCTATGCCACAATTGGATATATACTTATATTCATTAGTTTCATCTATTCATTCATTTCTGTTTTTGATTTTAAGGACTGCTTTTTCTTAAGTATAAATTATTTAAATATTGATATGACCCCAAAGTGAAGTCTACCAAACAAGTCATATTTAAAGAAGTCTAGTTTCTGTTTATTTCTTTTGTTACCTTATTTCCTCACTCTCCTTTGGATAGGTATGATTATTTTTATTTTATCGTTATCTTTTGTTGTTTTAAAAAATATAGTCACATGTATTTGTTCAGTACAAGCACGTATATGTTTATACTCTGTTCTCATATAAACCATAGCATACTATACAATTTGCCTATACCTTGCTTTCTTCACTTAACAATAGATTTCATTTAACAATAGAAACAGGTTGCTAGATATGGGAAAATGGGTTTGAAAGTAGAAGGACTGGAGGTTTTATTTCATTATTTCCCTTCTCCCCCATCACTTTTCTCTATGCCAACAGGAACACTCTGCTAGCTTCAGGCTCCACTCTTAGTCTTTGCTTTTTCTTTTATGCAGAACTACCCCTCTCCCTCTCCAACCCTTCTGACCCCACCTTACAAAGTATCCAGTAAAACTCTATTGTTAGAAGCCACTGGGGCCTGTTTTAAAAAAAAAGACAAACAGCCCCAAGTGGACTCACTTATGCTAAAAGGTACATGTCACCAAACCAAAACGTAATTATGCTTCAGCCTCTCCCAGGAAAGGAATCTTAAACCAGTCAGTCAGGAACTGCTTGCCGGCATTAGTGAGGTCACATGTCCATTTGATCCCTACCTTCCCCTAAAGGAAAGTGCTTTTGCCATCCTACCTGCTTTGTGGCCCAGTATGACTACCTTGTTGCTGTTCCTTTCTACCCGAAAAGTCTTTTATTTTTCATAGTTCATCAGAGTTCCTTTCTAATTGCTAGACTGGATGTTGCCTGATTCATGAATTATTGAATAAAGCCAACAAGAGCTTTAAATTTACTCAGTTGAATTTTATTTTTAGCAGAATGGATATACCCTTTATGTTCCATATATCATTGAACACAATATATAATTACATGTATGCACACATATATATTTATAAATATATATAAATATATATGTATATACATATTATATGTATACATATATAAATATGTATACATGCAATTATATATTTAAGATGCATAACTGTAAAACTCAAGTATAATGCCTATATCAACAGCCTGTAGCGATAACACTTCTACAACTTAAACTTTGTATGTCTGAGCCATTGAAATCTGTGGTTTTGCCTTAAATAGAGGAAATAGCAGGGAAAAAAGTTCTCATTGATTGGAAAGTAGGAAGATTATCTTTCAACAACTTTATAGAAAGAAATCCAGCTGTGCATGATCACTTGTATCAGTAGTTTTTCAGAACGCTTGTCATCTTGAAAATCTTTCTCCAGCTAGACTAATCTAACCAAGTTACTTGATCATCCCTCAATTTCAGTATTATGGACGTGCACTTCCTACCTTTGCAATGTATTCTGTTTTCATTCACTACTTTCATCAGCAGTTGACTTAAAACTCAGGTCTACGAGGATCCTTTCTGTACCCCACAGGCCTCAGGTTTAAGTTGCCAGATTTAGCAAATAATAATACAGGATGCTCAGTTAACTTGACTGTCATATAAGTCATGAATACTGTGTTTTCTTCTTTTGCAGGGGACATATTCATGATAAAAATTATTTGTTGTTTATAAAACTCAAATTTAACTGGGGAAGGGCTGCTTATATTTTATCAGGCAAATCAAGTTTAAAGATCTTGAAAAACAAATAATTTCCAAGTATTGTCACACTTGTTTATTATGTTGCTCTCAAAAACTTCCATGAGTTATTTTAGGTCTCTGTTGCTCTCTAAGTAGATTATAAACTCCTTAAAAGTACAAATGGTAACTTCTGCTTTTGTAGCCTAACCCTCCTGTAACATGCACCCCACACTAGCCCCATCATCAGTGTGGGCTTGTGTTTGAAGGATATTCAAAGTGAGTTTTGTTTTCAAGAAAAAGAAGAGAACCTCCAAGCTTGAAAGAAATCTTTGGTATTAACACAAACCTCTGTAAAGCTGATACAGTTTTTAAGAAAACAATCTAAATTTCTAAGGCTGGTTTTTAGAATGAAATCAAGTTATTTTATCCTTACAAAAGGATATCTTTTTTGCAATATACATTCTTATTAAATTTAATAACCCCTTCTAACTTTAAAAATAATAGTAACTAAACAAAGGAACAGACAAAAGTAAACTAAAAAAAGAATCTGATTATGGAATTGAGTCTCCTAGATGAGGAGGTAGAGTACAGACGTTGTGGGGGTGGGGTAGGGGGTTGGGGAGAGGAAGGAGACCAAATGCACTTGGCAGAGGATTGTGGATGCTTTGGAGGGGGGTGTAATGAGGTGTAAACAATACTTCTAAATTGCAAACCAATATTACCTCAATTAAAAAATAATAAAATAAAAATAATAAAAAATAACAATTTTAAATTAACATTCAAAAGTCATTGTAGTAAAACCTGCTTCCAATTGCTTTAGTCACTAGGTCAATGCAAAAAAAAAAAAAAAGCGTTATGTCAGAATCAGTATTTGCTGGATGGTATTCTCAGTGTCAGCAAACTTTGGGACCTTTTGAGTCAGCAGAGGGAACCAACATCAGTTTTGAGTTCTCTCTACTGAAAATTAACTGAGTTCTCTCTACTGAAAATTAACTGAGTTCTAGAGGTTAAAATATTTTGGCAACTATTTGAAGGCCATTTATTCTTAGTATTGTGAGTGAGGGCATAGGTAAAAAACACTCATTGACATAACTTAATAATCACTATCAAGTTTATGTTAGCAATTAAGTGGCATGCAGTTTAAGCTATGAACATGAATTGCAATAATGAAACTGAATTTGCTGTTAATTCTCTAAACGCATGTCAAGATCCTGGCACTTTAATCTTAGTTACTGAAGGCACTGGGAAGGTTGTAAAAAGAAAATGTAAGGGAAACAGCTGAGGAGTGTTTCGTCAGTGGGACTTGGGACACAATAGCAAACTGACAAAGAAAAAGGAAGGCGGCTTCTAGGGTGGGATGGTTTGTGCAGTGAAGGAACTGTGTGTGTGTGTGTTTTAAATCTCAAAGGAACAAAAAGGGAAATGGTGGTAAGATGTGGAGAAATGTATGACCAGAAGGAACCCAGTCAGGGGAATTCTTTTTTTTTCTCAAACAAAGGGTGGCCTGGGGTCTGTGGTAGCAAGAGGAAGTAGGAAAAGAGGGAAGGAGCTCATCTGGAGGGCTGGAAGAGGAAATCTCAGAGGAGTGAGAGCAGGAAGTGGGCCCAGCTGTAACTTCTGGAGCAGCCCTGGGCAGAAGGAGAGGGCTGAGGACTAGAGCGAGCTACCAAGGGAAATTAAGGGTGGGTATAAAGAAACGTTTAAAAGCATCTCTCGTGAGATTAGAGATAGGATCAAAATTTCAAACAATAAAAAAGGAAGGTTATCTGAGAGATGCGCAGTATACTTTATTTTAAAACAATGATTTTTGTTACTATATTAAAACAACTTTAACATTTTTTTTCTTGGAAATATGGTCTGATAGGGGCCTACCTTGGAGCACAGGAGTTAAAGTCTCAGGACTATCAAGCTCTCCCCAACCACTGTGGCATGAATTCGATCTCTGGCCAAGGAGGGGACCCACATGGCTCGGCAGACCTCTGCTGTCTTGCCGCTGCTCCCCTCAGCAGTGGATTTCAGTCAGTCTGGCTGTTCTGCTTCCCACTCTGTCTCTGGTGAATCCTCGCACCCCCTTCTGGTCTACACCCCAGTTCTTGTCTGCACACATACAATCTTAAAAAAAAAAAAAGAAATGTGGTCTGATGTAAGGTCATAGTCACAGATCTCTATTTGAACACTTGAAATACCATCAGGTCTAATTTATAATTAAGATTAATTGTAATTATAAATTAATTTATAATTAAAATATCACCTGCAATCTCTCCCCTCTTTTCCCTCCCCCAACTATCATTAACCATTGTAACATTTTGAAACTGTATTTTTCTGGAAAACACATTTGTCCACATACAGATATACCAGATATTTAAAAAGGCAATGGAATCACATTGCATGTGACAATAGTAGCTAACACTTGCTGAGAGCTATGTCAGGCACTGTTCTCAGGGCTTTATCTGTAACACTTCATTTAGTTCCCACAACAACCCAGTGAAGTTTTAATCACATTTTATAGATGAAGCCCAGAATGCTTAAGAGACCTATGTAAGGTCATACAATCGAAAGCTGGGATTTGACCCCAGACCTTCTGAAATCTATATTCAGTGTTTTTCACCATTAAAACTAATTACATCCTGTATTACTATGATTTCTTTTCATTTACAGATAGCACCGTAGACACTCTTCCATGTCATATATATGATCTTTATCATTAATAAGTTATAATTCATGCATTCAATCTTCCAGCGATGGGCATTTAAGTTGTTTCACAATTTTTGCTTCTGGATACTGTTTTGCAACCATTTCAGACTGGGTAGGTTTCCTGCTGGTTCTAGTGATTTGAAAGACAATTTTGGAGCCTTTAGCATCATTTTCACAGGTTTTAATGGTAAGCAGGGGAAACAAGCCAGCAGGGAAACCGTAGGTTATACCTAGGGTGATGCCATCCTTTTCTCCCCTCCCTCCTAGGCACAGGTGTGCACATTTGCACATGCGCACACACCCATGCTCAGCTGTCCATAATCAGGCACGTGTGCCCCACTCACGCGCCTTCTGCATTAACAAGGTGAGAGCCACAGAGGCCAATGGCGTAAAAAGTCTGACGAACTTTATTTATTCTCTACATCTTTATTACTCTATACATCTTTATACGTACATATTCTTTTATTCTAAAGTTTTTTTCTAGAAGTTGGAATTTTGGGGGTAACACTGTGAATTCACTCTGAGAAAGTTTCTGGGTGAAATTTCCACTATCATTGAGTTTGGGACGCTTTGGAGCAAACCTTCAAGTTGAACTAACAGGTCAGAGGCTCCCTACTGCCACCTAGTGGCACCATCTCTAAATTGTAGTAGCAACATTTTGAGATCATTCAAGCACATTCCACGGAAGGATCTTGAGCAAAGTGTTCTCAATTTTTTTATTAATATAAATAATAGTACAACGATAAAACTTATTTATATTTATGATCACTTCCTTCGGGAATGTGAACATAGTAGTTCAACACGTTGTCAAAGTTATTAATGTTATATTTTGTCTTATTTTAAATGTAATATATATTACAAATATAATTAATAATGAAAATTATATTAAGGTATAAGAAAAAAATGACCATAATTTCACTGTCAAGTAAAAACACTTGTTAGGGACCTTTGAGCCAATTATAGCTTAATATTTAAAAACACAGAACTAGTGCTAGTTTTCTTTCTTTTTTTTTTGGTTGTTTTTACTGATCTGACTTCCTCACAGGCCCAAGAACAGGAACTTCGCCTTATTTACTGTTCTACTGTTAACACTTATAATAATGCTTGGCAAAACTGGTTGATCAAGCAAAATTTTCCAGAACTAAAATTTGTATTTAAAAAATATTTACTTCTATATTTTACTGAGATTGGTTTGATATGTTATGTATGTTCTACGAATACAGATTCACCCCTCTTTAAAATAAAATGTTACCCACCACCAAAGCACTAATGCCTCTCCATCCCACTGCATTGAATTATGGGTTTTTTTCCCCTGGTTTGTTTTTCCCTCCCTTCACTTTTATGAGGTTATGTCTCCTAGGCTATGCAACTCTTGACCTTATGGGGAAATAGTTTGTGTTTTATTTCAGGCTATTTTTAATCTCTGCTTTCCCTCCTCTGTCTTTCTTTTCCCTGACTTCTTTGTAGTCAGTGGAGTAAGAGACAAAAAGATTCCCTCAAAATGGTTTTGATAGAGTGCCGTCACAGAGAAGGGGGCAGCCAGGTGATTCAGGGGGAGAACCTGGGCTGAGAGAAACACAAGTTTCAATCAATGTGTCCTCATGGTCTGTACCCCAGTTCTTGTATGCATATATAAGTTGGTCTTTAAAAAGAAAAGAAGGGAAAAAAAAATAAAAATGCATATAATACAACAGTGAACAGTGACACATGCTATGGTCATCCCTTATTCACTCTCTTGGTTTCCAGGTGTGTGACGCAGAAAGCCTGGCCTCTAGGGTCTTCTGCAGCTGGAGTAGTGTGGGAGTGTACAACCCTAATGTCTGTGGCACAGTTGAGGGCAAGTGTCTTCTTGAAAACAGAGGCAGATGCCTGAGAAATAAGATGCCCCAGGGGATAGTGGAGGCGGGGCAAGGGCTAGTTGTGTGGGTGTGGAACCTCCACAGGGTTCAGCTGTTTAGTTTGGCTTTCATCATCTTGAAAATTTCTAATAATTTTGAATAAGGAACCTCACATTTTCATTTTGCACTGGGCCCCTGAAATTATAGTGTTTGAGTGGGAAACAGGATGTAGGTGGGGAGACAGAAGAGTGGAGTGGCAAAGAAGGGAGAAAGTGAATGAATGTGAAAAGAAAAGGGTGTGGCAGCTCTCTTACCTTTGGAGATCTCCACTTAGTGATACCCAGAAGACAGGCAGGCACTGTCATTTCCTTCAACACATCACTAACATTCCAGGAAAGATTTCAGCCTGTGATTGCTTCCTGGAAGCCCAGGAACTGGGAGGAGCTGGAAGGAGTTAGGAAGAGCTGGGATCCTCTTGGAGTCCCACGATCACCTGGGACAGGTGGAGCCATCTCTCGGAAGACTCTTGATTGCCTCTGTCAGGAATGGTAAGCCGCTGCACTTTGGGTGCCTAGAATCACAAGTACAACATAGTCCTTTTCATTTCCCCACCTCAGTTTTCTCCTTCTCTTCCGTTCTAGAATAATTCAACTCAAAGACATTAGGTGGGGTTGAACAGGTCATTTATCTTGTTGGGGGAAGCAGGTGTTGGTGACCCAAGGAGGGCCAGCAGAGCAGAAGTTAAGGTGGATGAGCTGGAGGGAGATGGCTCACCGTGGGGGGGTGTCTCATGGCTGGAGCAGGGTGAGGAGAGCATGCATCTCATTGGGTAGGGGTAGTGGTCGAGCTTGGCCTGGGGTGTCTGAGCCCAGAAAGTTGGGGCATCCACTTATTTGACGGCAGGCCAGCATGTAGTGTGCAAGCCCAAGTGAGGTGAGGGGGTCAGGACATTCTGCTCTGGGCGCTATGTTGGAGACCATGTGGGGTGGGGGTGCGCTCATATGGGAGGGCAACCTGTGTCCAAGCCTGTGGGTAAGAAGGGTGTCCCTGTAGTCAGGTGGTGATAGGACAGCAGCACATGGAGGGTGCATTCAGGCAAGTAGCTACACTGAGGGTAGCAGAAGTTTCTCACAGTTAGGGAAGGAGTTACAGGTATGAAAAGGAAGAAAACTGAGGAACCCTCTGTTGTTAGTTTGGAATTAAAGATGTCACTGGGAGTTCATGGTTTTCAATATAGAAAACTATGAAATGAACAAAACAAAGAAATAAACACAAGTGTGTGTGTATGTTGTGTGTGTGCGTGTGCTCGTGCGTGCACATATGCATTCCCCAGCCCAGTCCCAGGAGAGGGACTGGGCCGTAGCACATCCCAACAGCAATGAGCCCTTCTAGCAGACAGAATTGGACTCCTAGTATCACTCTTCACTAAAAGGAACCAGGACCCCCTTGAAAAAATGGCTGATCCAGAACCAAGGCAGTGACAGTATAGGAAGAGCCCAAAATATCTTGTGCCAAAGGACACAAAACCGGGTAGACAGTAATGTGTTACGATTCATTCAATAAAAATAGAGCCATGTATCAGAATGACAGAAATCAGAGAATTAAAATATTGATAAGGAACAGGACATCTCCAAGGTCTCCTAGTCTTTTCCTACAAAACACACAGTAGTCACATAATTACAGAGGGGAAAGTCTACATTCACAGTACAGAAGCCTGGCAGGTATCACTCTGATCAAGTGATGAAAAGCGACATCACCAGTAATATAGATCCTTGGCAGGCCGTAGTGGAGAGCAGAGCGGGACCTCTGTGATGTCTGCCAAGGATGATGTATAACATCAGACTCACAGACTACCCTCTCCTCCTACTGGGAAATTTGTTTTTGTCATCTACTTCTTTGGATGTGCTACAACGTTCCAACTCTAGAATCTAATCTTCTCTGAAGGCTTGAAGAGATAAGGCTCCAGAGTCCTTATAACTATCTGTGATGATTACTTAAAGAATGCAGTTAAAGAAAAATCTACCCTGTCTAAAACTCGCTCATGAAAGAAGTGCTCAATTTTTTTTTAAGTGAGACAAATGACACAGTATTGCCGTCACTTGCAAGAAATCAAAAAGAATCTCGATACAGAAGGAATAGCAGTGGTTGCCCAGGGTTGGAGGAGGTCAAAAGGGGAGATGCTATCTAACAGGGTCAGCATTTCAGCTTTACAAAAAGGAAAGAGTTTGGGAGTGGGTAGAAGTGTGCAGTGCTATGAATGGTTATGTTACCAATGAACTGTACACTTTGAAATGTTTGGGATGGTTCATTTTAAATTATGTGTATTTTGCCACATTAAAAAAGATGTATTCAATAGTTTGGAAAAAATACTCTTGCTAAGAAAGTCAATGTTAATCCGATAAATGTAAATGTAAATTTTCATGATGCCTATTTTAAAAATGTGCAACATAATCAAGTGATCATAAAAACACTAAATCCATTATCCATATTCCGGTAGATACCATATTTTCCAAGTGATTAACACCCACATTGGCACTGTGTGAATTAAATTCTTAAAGATTTCTTACAGAGAATCGTGTGCCTTTTTCAAATTTGCCACAGGGTGTAACCACCACTAATTAGATGTGATGGATCTGAGACTGTGTTTAAAAATAAGTTCTCTGTTATATAGAAGTCAGAGGAAACAGATTCTTAGTGTGAAAGATCTTTAAGAGAGTATTAATGTATGGGCCTCCCTGGTGGTGCAGGGGTTAAAGTCTCAGTGCTATGAAGCTTTCTGCAGCCACTGCCTCATGAGTTCGATCCCCAGCTAGGGAGGTGACCCAGATGGTGCAGCAGACTTCTCCTGCCTCACCCTTTGCTCCCTCAGCAGTGTATTTCGGTTGATCTGCTTGTTCTGCTCCCTTCATTCTGTTTCTGGTGAATCCTCTCATTCCTCCCTGCCCCCCACCTCTGGCCTACACCCCAGTTCTTGTATGCATAAATAAGTAAAAATAAATATATGTTTTAAAAAAGAGTATTCGTGTGTATAAAGAGAGGAGGAGAAAGGATATTCTTAATAATGGTTTCTCAATAAAACATATAAAATTCCTCATCCCCTTGTGGGTAAATGCCTACCCAAACAGGGTCCCTGAAGCAGGGCCCCTGGGGCTCAAAAGCTTGCCACAAGTCTAAGGCACCTCCTGGTGGGAACCAGTAAGAAAGAGGTAAGGCAAGTCACAAAGAGCTGGGGCAAAAGGAGACACCAACCACATTGAGGTAACAGCTGCCATTGTCAGCCTCCCCACTTGTCTCTCACCCAGTCTCTTCCAAATTCCCTGTGGGAATTGGGGTTCCCTAACCCCATTGCTGACACTCAGCACCTGCAGCTGCTGTCTGTGGTAAACTGTCCTGCATCTCTGGCAGCATCCATGAAGCCATGCAGGCCAAGTCACCAGTGTGCAACTCGGGCAATGTCTCAGACTCTGCACAGGTCTCGATGCTCACAGATGAGAATGTCGAGAGCATGACAGTTTAGTAACATGCCCAGAGTCACTCAGCTAGTAAGTGGTGGAGGTTAGATCCACATGCTTATAGTAAGTTGATGAGTTCATTTTAAGGTATATGAGCTTTGACATGCCCTGGGTCATCTCTCCAATAGATATCTGATCATATATGCAGGGACCGAGAACATAGACTCACATTGGGTAACCAGTTATATAAATGTTCTTGCTGGGATGATGAAATCAGGATGGAATGTGTTGTTTCTTCTTTCTAGAAGCTTGACTATGGAGAGGCAGGATGGAATGTGTTGTTTCTTCTTTCTAGAAGCTTGACTATGGAAAGGCAGAAGAAGGTTGGAGGTTAGAGAAGGACTCGAGGGGAGATCATTTATCATCAATGTCTAATTCAAAGATTTACCCAAATATTTAAAAGTATTTTTGGTAAAGAACCACTAGCAGAATGAGACTGAAGGTAGAAAGGTCAGAGTGTAAGACCTTGAGGAAACAGAAAGTGATGGAATGCAGGTTACACATTTTTCACTGAGGTAGGAGGGGAGGAGGTAAAGATGAATAAGGTACTAATATGTGTGTAGATGTCAGGAAAGTGTAGAAAGTTGTTGGAGCCTTGAAAACTGGCTGGGTCATTACTAAGAGCAATGGAGGTGTTGGGAATGGATGCTAAAGGAGAACAGAGAAGGTGAGCAATGGCTCTGGGAGGAACACAAGGAGTAGTTGTCTGTAGAACACTGACTCTCCTTCTTCTGGCCCAATGCATTGCACATAGTAGGTGCTCAATAAAATGAAGTACTGTGTGGACACATGCAGACATGTCTGCAGGAACAGACATGTCCTAAGGAACTGACAGTTCTAAGGAGCTGGTTGAGATTGTAAGCTAGCTTTCTGCAGAGGCCAGTTTCTGAGCTGTCGGGTCAGGTGGAACTGTGATGAGAGCACTGTCCCACATGCACAGCTGCAGAGCCACCAAGCATGTTAAATTCCAACCTAGCTGCTGAGACGGCGTGACAGTAGGTTCCTGGGCACTGACAGAGGCCAGAGTGCGGTCGGCTGAAATAGGGAAGCGATGGTACAACTTGAGAGGTTGGCCATAGCTGGATTCTAAGCACGCGATAGAGCACGGTAGCTGGTTAAGTCATGATGTGATCTGAGAATAAATTCAATGATGTGACCTCATTCCAAATAGGATCAGTTTTAATTTTTAATGTATTTATAGAACTGAGGTTCAAGCTTCCAAGAGGATGGGCTGAAGGGCTAGAGATCAATCAAAGGGGTAAGAAAAGTAGTTCAAAATGAGCTGCAGGGCATTCCATTTTAAAGAAATGTGCTTATGGCGAGTCAGAAATCGATTGTAACAGTTGTAAATAGAGAATAGTCATAACAGAACGATTTAAACAACTTTCCATTAGTTGGCAATGCTTTTTAATTTGTCCACATTTGACACCAGTGGGGGAGGGAGCAAGCCAAGCCATATTCCTGAAACTAAATTAAAACTGCTCTTGAGGCACCTAAAGATTTTGATCTCGGAGAGTAATTGGTTTTGTTTCAGTTCGGGCAACTCAGCTCTCAGGGTGAAAAGGCACTGACCTGAGGCAAAGCATCAGTCCTTCAGGCAGCGGGTCTTGGTTTTCCTAAGTGCAGTTTAGATAGAAAATTCTACAAACCTTCTGCATCTAAACTGAGCAGCAGGAATGATTTAAATGCACAGACACCTCACGCACACGCGCCTGGCGTCTGCCCAACGATCCTAGCTGCGCAAGGACTTGACTTCCAGCGGACAGACTGAGAGTACATCCCAAGAGAGCTATTTATAGGCCATTGGTGCATGTCATTTTCCTTAACTATCATCTAATTGATCTTGATGTTTTCAGACTCTGCCATTTATTTCACATTAAATTACAGGTTTTTAAAACTAGACCATTGTGCCAGCCACTTAGTGGTTTCCTATTACTCACCTGACACTGCCTGGGAAAAGTCATCTGAGGAAATGCAATGAGATCACTGGGGCACCCCCTTTTCAAGGCTAATTATTCCAGCACACTTTGTATTACCTTGTTATTTTTAACTTACATCAGCTTTTTTCCCCCCAAGGCAACTGAGTCCACTCAATTTTCTCAACTGTCAAAAATGTAAATTGCTATATTATTTTTTTTCTTTTTTCCTGGGAAATGATAACCCTCATGTCCAGCCTCATTTTATCTTTTTTGATGTTCTCCAAGAGCAGGGATGACAGCTGATTACTGCAAGATGACGCTGCAAGAGCAGGGTGGATGCATTTCAAGAGGCCTGACCTTTGGAGGTGAAGGCTGATGCGAAGGGAGACTTCCATCCTGTAAGGAAACAGCCTCTTAACTCATCTTCCTGCTCTGTCCTGGCTCCTCACCAACCTATTGTCGCTCCAGTAGCTGGGACAATCCTGGTAAGTTACTGCTGGATCATATCCATCTTCTGCCCAAACACTGTCTGACCTGTCCTTTCACTCCCTACCCTCACTCACTTCTCCTGGACTTTTGAACACACCAGCACTCACCTGCCTCATAATGTTGGCACTCCCATTTTCTCTTCCTAGAATTCTCTTTTGTAGAGAAGGGAGACTGCTTAGAGTCTCCCTTATCCAATGGTGTATATCTCTATATTGTTCGCTGCCTCGAATCCTTAAAGTCTCTACTCACTGAAACCCTCTTTGCCCAGCCTATCAAACTGCAAGCCCTTTCCTCAGTCCCCACCCAGAATTCCCTTTCCCCTTTCCCTGTGCTACTTTTCTCCATTGCATGGGTCATGTTGTACTATATGCATTTCTTTTTATTTTTTTCCTATATTTTCTTTTTGAAGACTTATTTACGCATACAAGAACTGGGGTACAGACCAGAGGTGCGGGGTGGAGTGAGAGGATTCATCAGAAACAGAGCGGGGAACAGAACAGGCAGATCAACTGAAACACACTGCTGAGGGGAGCAGTAGGTGAGGCAGGAGAGGTCTGCTGTACCAAGTGGGTCACCTCCCCAGCTAGCTGCGGAGATCGAACTCGTGCTGCAGTGGCTGCGGTTTGCCTCACAGTGCTGTGCTTAACCTATTGTGCTACCATGGAGGCTCCCTGTCTGTTTATCCTTACTACATCTAAACTCTGAGATGGAAAGATCTTCAGTGTATTTTGCTTATTTCTATGTCTTTGCAGCTTAGATGAGTGTTTTGAATGGAATCAGTAAGTATGTCTTCTAGCTAGTGGCTTGTTTCAGGAAGTTTGCCAATATTTTATAATGCGATTCCTTAATGCTGCTAGGAGTCTTCCCTTACCTGATGGGGTGCTGGTGGTGTCCCTTCACAAATAAGAACCCACAAATACTTATAAATATCCCAGAAAAGAAAGAGGGGAATGCAATTGGTTTTTAATGTATGTCTCCATTTTTGAACATTCAAAAAATAGGTCATTCATAGTCTTTCCCACATAATTAAGAACTCCATTAGCACCATTAACAAGTTATTACCCGTGACTTGGAACTAAGTATGTATGTCATAATCTTTCCCCAAATAAAGGAAACAACTTTAATAGCTCTGAATGATTCCTTTGATTGAATTGGTTCGACCTGGTTTTATTTTTTGCAGAAGAGATTTCTCTGCGCTTGGTGTGTGTGTGTCAAGTTTTCAGCTGATTCAGTATTTACTAAGCACTTTCTATTCCTAACAACAGTGTCAAGCACTGTGTTATAGTTGTTGCAGATATTAATTTCCATCGGCTGTGTGGAATCAGTGTGCTTGGTCTCCATTGTGTCTGATTCTTGGTAAAGTGTTAATTGTTTTCCATTTTAAGAAGTCTCAGGAGGTTATACCTTCTGAGAGACACACAGTTCACTCTCCTGGGAAATGGCTGACTCTTTAAGTCCCAGTCTTGGGCTCAAAGATCTCTTTCACTTCCACCAAGTCCCCAAAGAAATCAACAGACAGGATTTCCCCAGAGTAACTTCTGCTACTCTGCTATACTCAGTCTTTTGTAGGGAATTAGTATGTAGATTAAACATATTCTTTTGCACCAGTTTGCTCAATACTCTTTCAGGTATTGGTATGTTCCAATTGTGGTTTGCACTCTCTCCTTAAACACAGTCAACATATATTTTCTGATTCAACATCCATTGCTTCATTCATTCTAGTATAGGCTAAGCAGAGGACTTTGCTGTGCCAAGTGAACATTTCAGAACATTAACAATGTAACTCTTATACTAATATAGAATGAACATGCATCACAGGTTTCACTGACTCATTAACAAGGGTTCTAGCAGGATGGCAAACCTATTTCAAAGGACTATAGTTGAAATAGAAGTATTTGTAGTTATTGAAAGAAAGCATGCTGGAATAAGATTACGATATTAGACACGAATTTGATGTTTTGGGTTTCTGGGTAAGATCTCACAGGGATGATAATTTAGTCTAAACTGTTGTTTTGTTTCTAGTATTTCCTTGTACCCCTGAGCCCTTGACCCATTCAGTTTTCTGTTTTCATGGCTTCAGGGAGCAAGATGACTCAGAGAAAACAGGGCAGTTAAGAAAGGGGAGCTCTCCTGGGTTGTAAATTTCAAAAGCCTAGGCTTCAGAAAGGGCAGAGTCCTTATGTAGATCAGAGATGTGGGGAATGAGGAAAGACAAAGTCTTAGGAAGAGAGGGAGAGTTGGGATGACAGGGGTGGGGCATGGGTGGAGGGCCACACTGCCATGTGTTGAGGCAACCTTTAGAGACAGCTAGGCTCCTTGGCCCCCAGCCCTTGATGAGTGGCACGCTCTGGGTGTCAAAGGAAGTCAAGTCTTCTTTGGCGTGAGGCTGCTTCCTTTACAAGGAAGAGCTTTTTTAATGGATTTCTGGGTTTCTGGTGAAAACTCCCTCTTACACACCCACCCACCTGTCATCCCATGACAGCTACTGAGTCCCAATTAGAACTTCAAATATGCTGGTGGTGGGAAAAGTATGGCAGGTAGGAGAGACCTGCCTTCCAACTGTATAAGCCACCATTGGCCTATGGGACTCTGGGCAAGTCCCCTCTTGTCACACAACCTCATGTAGTCCTTTCATAAAATGATAGAGGGCTAAATTGGAGTGGAGGATTCTTTGGGGGATTTGGTAGAAGTGAGAGAGATATTTGATATCAAGACTGGGACTTACCAAAGAGCCAGCCATTTCCCAGGAGAGTGAACTGTGTGTCTCTCAGAAGGTGTAACCTCCTGAAACTTCTTAAAGAGAAAACAACATCTTACCAAGACATCTGGCTCCCAATTCTTTTTCATTCCTGTGGCATAGGCAGCTATTAAGTAGCTTACTCAAGTTCCACTCACCGCTTCTCCCTTGTCATTGTATCTCCACTTGGGCTCAGGGTGGCAACATGGCCATTCCAAAATCAGGCTTCCTTCAAGGTTGTGTGGATAGTTCTAGTCAGTGAAATGTGAATAGAAGGCTTCCATCTTCCCCTGGATGAGGATTCTAAGAAACCTATCATTGCCTAATAAAAATGGACAGATTTAGTTGCCTTTTCTTTCCCCTCTTTTCCCCACCTAAGACTGAGACTTGATGCCCAGACACTGCGAGCACTTGCTAAATAAAGATGCAGAGCGGGGATGTAGGAGCCTAGTCCTTGAGTAGCAGACTTATCTGCTACCCAGCTCCTTTTAACACGAAAAAAGAAATCCCTCCCTTAACTCACATGTAGCTGAGCACACTCGTGAGTGCCAGTGACTCTCATTCCATAGGGACCAATCACCTCTGCCACATGCATGAACCCCACACTGCTGATGAAGGGTTAAGTGGTTCTTCAGATGTGGAGAGGCCGTGGGGTGTGGCAGCAAAGACCTCCTGCATATGGGGGAAGGCTGGGAAGTCTGCTCTAGGCCAGGATGCTGATAGACCCCTCCCTGCTACTACTACAGCAGAAGGGCCCCTTAAAAATAAAAAGTAAAACCCTTCACTCCAGGAGAGCCCTCTCTCATTTTATGAAAGAACAACATGAGGATGTGGGGCGGAAGGGGGTTTGTCTAGAGCCCCATGGGCCACTGTTGGTTTATGTGGCCTGGAAGGCAGGTCCCTCCTACCGCCATGCTTTTCCCACCAGGGTTCATCAAGTTTAAGTTCCTTTATATTTTATTTTCTATTAAGCAATTTGCGGAATAGAGAAATTTGAGGGTTTTTGAATGAAAACAAGTGTTAAACAAATCAAATAATTTATAAGAAATCTAGATGGTAATTAAAAGGATTAATCTGGTGTTTCCAAATGACAAATAATCCTAATTATTAATTGCTAAATTAAATGTAACAGCCTTGCCTGTTCTCATATTGCTCGGATTTATTCATCATCGGTACTTAAGAGAAAAACACAAATTAATCGTACATAAATTGCTTAGTAGGCAGCAGAGGCAGATGGGCCCCACTAGCAGAGGTACCTGTTTCTAGCCGACCTAGAGCTCCGGTCCAGGACAAGGCAGATCCCACGTGCCTCAGCCTCTAAGGAATGGTGTCCTGATCTGGAAATCTAGAGCTGAAGAGGCAACCAGTTGGGACACCAACCAGGAAAGCTTTGAGAGCAGCTTGCGTTGGTTCTTCATTTTCTGAGTGAGCTTTACAGGTGGCGGGCGGCGGGAGTTCCTTTCGACTTTAGTAGAGCGCCCTCTGGCGGCCCGGTGTTTTTTCTGCAGGACTTTCTGTAAGGAAATGAAACCCAAATCCCGTTGAGTAATTTCGGAAGCACCATTTTTGTGGTGATCCGCTCCCTTTTAGCAAACCATTCTGTTACTTCACATATTTTATAGCCAACGGAAGTTTACTAACTCTCAACGTGGATTCCCTTTGATGTAGTTTTAAAGTTTTGTTTTTTCTTCAGTTGAGTAGGGGCAATGATGCTTCTCCCCAATCCTGAAAAGTACAGTTTCAAACCCTGCATTTGACTGGCAGAGTGGTACAGTGGAAACTTGCTGCACCCGCAAGCCGGCCTAGGCAAATTGAATACTGTACTTGCGCATTCTAGCGGCCAGGAAAGGGTGGCACTGGAGCAAGTTCGGGACAGACGGGTGAAGGAAGGAGAGTGTTGGAGCCCTTGGTGGCTTTTCATGCTTTTTATTGTCAGCGGTGGCCAGGTACATGGCAGGCAGGGGTGCCAGGGGGCCGGGAGGCTGGCAGGCCTCCCAGCCCCCAGTGCATCTCACCCTCTCCACTGCTTTCTACTGCTGCTGCTCGTTAGTACTCTCGGTCCTGTTGGTCCTGGCGTCCTCATGACGCCGCCCATTCAAGCCCGTGTCAAACTCAGGTGCTCCCACCTGCGCATGCCCACCCTGGAATGCTCGCAGCACCGCAGGTGTCCATCATCACAGTGGTGGGAGGGTGGAAAGACCTGATTGTTCTCTGACCCTACACAATGTATTTGATAAACTCTACATCCCATGAGTTTTAACCGAAGTAACCATTTTTGTCAAGTCCTGCATCTGAGGACCGATATTTAGAGGAAGGAAAGTGACAACTCTTAAACTCATTCCGTGGGAAAGGGAAACTTATTACCACCCCTGTGGTCAAGCTGTATTTTTTTGGATTAACTTAATTTTAGAATGATTCATCCACATGTATGAATGCACTCCTGCATATTTCTAAGTATCATCTGTGTCTTTGTCGTCTGTCTCAAGAGAACAGGAAATAGTGATCTTAGTCATAAAGGTAGTCAATCTAACCAAAAGCTGGAAGAGCATTCATTCATTCCCCACCTCAAACATTTATTAAACACCTGCAGTTAGAAAATGTGAAGAAGTACTTAGGAGTAGATCATCTAGTTGGTAAGAGAGGGAAAAAAAATAATTACAATGGATGAATACATTTATAAGATACTTAAATTCCCTTTACATTACAAAGGGCACAACCCACTTTAAACCTGTGAAATTAGAAAATAGTTTTGTTTGTTTTTTGAGATAACACTGACTTACAACACTGTATATGATTTAGGGAAATAAGTTCACGCCTCCTCCGATGTATGTTAATAAACCACATCCACCACCACAGCTTCTACGTTCTTTAATCTAGACCATTGGCCCCAACCCTCATTGTAACTACCCCATTCTCTCCTTCCCCTTTTAATAGCCTTAGTTCTGCAGTCATATTTCTAGAATTTGTCTTGGCTTGACTTTGTCTGTTCCTTTGTTTTATTCCTCTATATCCCACATATGAGTGAAATCATTGATATTTGTCTTTCTTCTTCTGACTTACTTTAGTATGTTATCCTCCAGTTCCACCTACGTTGTTTCAACAGCAAGAGTTCATCTTTTTTTTCCTTTGTAGCTGAGTAATATCCCAATATTCCATTGTGTATACATATCACATCTTCTTAACCCGTCAGTCTGCCATTGGGCATTTAGGTTGTTTCCAAAACATAGGAGTGCATATATCCCTTCAAATAAGTGATTTTGTATTCTTCATGACCTATGCAATTTAGATATACTGACCAAAGACATGTATATGTATATGTGTGTGTATATATATATCTCTCCACTTAGTAACAATTAAATATATATCATATAAAGGAAAATAAAACTCACTTCTGTTAATCATGGAATAACTTAATGGTTTAGATGATACTTAAGAGCTTTCTTCTAGCCCACTGTGTTCTGAAGTAACAACAAAAAAGAATGCAAAATAAAGAAAAAGAAAACAGAAGGTTTTAAGGACACGCAGTGTTTGACACGTAATAGGGTTTCAGCAAATTTGTGAAATGAACACATAAATCGCAAGATGCGGGAAGGCACTTTTCTATTTTTTTTTAATGTGAGCTTTGTTCAGAATGTCCTTTTTGAATTTCAGTAAGAGTCTTTCTCATCTTAATGAGCATGTTAGCATCTACACACCCTCTGTGATTTAGCGGGGGGGGGGGGGGGGGGTGTGGAGGNGGGGGTGTGAAGGTTTCACTGGCAGGGCCCTGAGGAACGTTGCCTGGTCACCTTCCTATGAGCTGGGAGCAGCCAATGAGCAGTAAAGGGAAGCGTGGAGTGGGGACTCTGGGCCATTTTCATAAAGGGAGTTAATTCAACTAGAAGATAGATTCTTTTGATCAATCTTTTCTCAGTTTTCTTGGAACTCAGGTGTAATTACTGGTGTTCCAGCAGCTATGTTGGACCATGAGGCGATCTGGAGATTGAATACTCAGATTGAATACTTTCTGCTAAGGATGACAGGAAGCAGAGGATGAAAGGGAGTAGGTCCCTGGTGACCACAGGGTCACCCAAATCAAGTGTGGACAGTCAACCTCTTATTTTATGTAGAAAAATGAAACAATTTTGTTCAAACCTACAATTGGGCTTTCTGATACACACAGCTGAACCAAATGCTAACATCACCGCTGCCATGTTGGTGTTCTCTCAGGGGCTCAACTCAGCCTTTAATCACCTTTCACAGCTTTTCCTACCACAATCTTTCATCTACCTTAAATCGAAGGTCTGGGACACTTTTTCTTTAAGGGCTGTAGCTAATATTTGGGCCTTTGTGAGCCAAGTGGTTCTTGTTGCACACTCAGAACAGACCCGGCTCTGCTGTTGTAGTAAAGGCAGCCTTGGTGGTTGGACAAGTGTGTGCGGCAGAGTGCCAGTAAAACTATTAGAACTGGCCTGCACAGCCTAGTCTGGTGACCTCTGCTCTATACCCCAAAGTTATGGGAAATGCAAGGTACTTTGTTCAGAAAGTGGATCAACCTGTTGCAAGGGTCACCTCTTATTCATGTACATAGTCTCACCACCTAACACAGCATTTGGCACCTAACATGAGTAAGCATCTTTTTCAAGTAAATAAATGGAAAAGCTACATCAGCGAGGCAAGGAATCCTTTCAAGGTTGAGATGGAAGTTGTTGGCAACGGATATTAAGTTCTGGATTAAATTCTTTTTAAGTGAAAACCCCTTGAATGCATGTGAAACCAGAATTTACCTTAAAGCTCTTATTTTCTGAGATTAATCCCTATCACCTGTGCATTGAGCATTGAGCAACAGGATAAAAGCACCCTCCCCACCCCACTCCTTCAGTTCCCCATCTTTTATACACTTAGGGGCCTTATAGAAAAGGCTTATACACTTAGGAGTCTATACACAAGGCTGAAGGGTGAAGATGTTCTCTGTCCCGAGGGTGTGGGGCTGGCAGGGCATGAAGATAGTGTGAGAACAGAGAAGCAATGGCTGAGTTGAGTCAGTCCCTGCTGGGATTAAGAGGGAGCCCCATTTTCATCAGGGAGCTGCTTCCAGCTGCCGGGAGATGGAAGGTGTCTTGCAACCATCCCAGACTGTGTAGGAGGTTCATCGTCGGTTCAAGCAGTTTCTTCGCTGCCGTCACGATATCCCTCACGCTCCACCGCTCCACACCACCACACCACACCGCGTCTCCGGGACGCTAGCTTTATACACCAGGTGCATCAGCCCAGGTGCATCTACTTGCGCATGCCCACCCAGGCATGCGCACAGGTTTCCATCATCAGTGGTAGGAGGGCAGAAAGTCCTGATAAACCTTTTACCCTACAGAGGGGCACTGGGCTACCCCAGCCATTAGGGGCCCTTTGGAGGAAAGGTTTTGCCCCTTCCCTCCCAGGGTGATGGATGAAGATAGTGACTGATGTCTCTGGACAGGAAAGACTGATGCCAGTAGGGGTCTTGTTCTCATGCCACCACGCAGGCGCACATGCCCTTCTTCCCCTGTTGATCTCATATTTAAGCTCACAGTCTACCTGGTGTGACATGAGATGCAAATGAGAAGTTAGTGAATACTTCCAGTACAAAAGTGTGAGCTCCTGTGTTGCTCATTTCCCTGCTAATTCACATGTACTATTCCATAATCCCTTGAACAAACCCCTGGGCCCTCTGTGTTTTGGTCTACAGAATGTTTTGTGTTTTAGTGAGGTGAAAAAATGCAGTAATTCAATGCTCTAGGCACAGTCTTGACAGAACACATTAATATTTAGGCAAAAATTAGAAATTTTCACACTCAGTAGGAGCAATGAAAACTGTTAAGTAGCCTCATTCATGTCAGGGCAGGTTTTGCCCCCAGAAGATTTTGATGCAATTCCATAATGAAAAAAAAAATTTCATAGTTCTTTTTTTTTAGATTTCAGAAATGTGAATAAGGGCTTGTAGTCAGTCTTTCTTAAAGTGCTCCCTTGCAAACAGTCACTAGTCTTCTGACCAGAGAAGCACAGCCGCAGGCACTGCACCCCCTTCACAGCAGTTGCAGGTTTGGATTTGTTCATGTTTTATGCCATCCTCACTATGCTGCCTAACACCTAACGGGCCCTTGTTAACTAAATATGCAATGGTCTTGCAAGACAGATCATTTTCAAAGCCCTGGGAAGTTAAGGGGCTTGATTATAGGAGAGTCTTGAACTCCTAGGGCTTTGTCCTCCCACCCCTGTTGCTTGCACACAAGGTGAGGGATGCTTGTAATTATACCAGGGTTTAAGAGGAAAAGAAGCTGGGCCTAAAGAAGTGGTTCTCAGCAGGGGGAGATATTCCCTTCTCTCCTCCCAGGGCGGAGTGGGGGATTTGGCAGTGCCCAGAGATACTTTGGGTTGTCACAACCACAGCTTGCTGTGGCATTTTGTGGATAGAAGCCAGGGATGCGGCTAAGCATTCTACAAGGCACCGGTCAGCTCCTATAGCCAAGATTTCGACAGTCCTGAAAGTTAATATTGTTGAAATTGAGAAGCTGTGAGCTAAAGGTATCTTTCAATTCCATCCAATTTAGAAAAACTTCTGGTGTTGCAATTTCTTTTCATGTTAGTGCCTCTCTGTGTCACTTTGTGCAAACACCTTCTTACCTGGCACCGGGCTGGGACTCTGCCCACTGCTGCTCCCTTACACCCTACAAATCCGAACCACACCTGCCCTCCTGACAACGGTGTGACTTCCTTTGACTTGAGGATTTTTTAATTAAAAAAGTTGTATTTACTTAGAAGCATTCAGAATGTCAACAAAACAGCAAAACAGCTGCAGCTTTTTTTTTCAATTACAGAGTAGTGTTCAGTTAATAGTCCAACAATTATTTCATATAAGCTGCATCAGAGACAACTGAAGATGAAAAACTACCATTGACTTGGGGCTATTTTGAATCACCAATTCGAGTACAGGCTGTACTACTGGCCCAGGAGGGCAAGTGACAGCTGGCCCAGGAGGGAAAGTGAACAAAGAGGCTTTTCTCCCCAATGGGGGAATGTAGTTAAGAAAATCGGAAACTTTCTCAAAGCAACAAAACAAATACTTTGAAGATCAGAATGATGATTTACATTTTGCCTCTTTGTGTCTTAGGAAAATGGGAAAGAAAAACTTTTGCCTCTGCTAACTTTGAACCGCCAGCAGGGAGCAGACTATGCTCACCTAAAGGAACAAAGTCGCGTTCTGCTTGTGTTCAAGTGGATACAGAAAAGCTGGAATCTGCAGCAAATATCTGATTGATCAACTTCCGCTCCTGGTCGTCTTCTTCCTCTGTGTCATAATCAACATGACTAAAGTCATCTCAGTCACTTACGATTTTGCATTCTCCTTTTTTGGGGCATTGCAACTATTTTGAGGTGATCTGAAAATCTCTTGAAAAATTAAAAAAATTCTTATTGAAAATAATGCATAAGAACTAAAGAAAATCAGAATACATAAAAAAGCACAAAGGAAAATTTCAGCCCCTTGAGATCATCCATGGTTAGTTAGCTTCGGGGTGGGTTTTCTTCCAATCTCTGTTTCATGCAGCAATGACACCTGAGGGATCCTTGACACTGGTGCCTGCGAATGTGACCTCACTTGGACATAGGATCTTTGCAGGTTAAGAGGAGGTCATGCTGGATTAGAATGGGCCCTTAAACTCAATTACTGGTGTCCTCATAAGGAGAGGGAGACTTGGACACAGAGACACACAGAGAGGGAGGATGGCTATGCGATGACTGAGTCAAAACAGGGGCAATGCAGCTACAAGCCAAGAAAGGCCAGGAATGGCTGGAAACCACAGAAACTGGAAGAGATAAGTCAGGCTTCTTCTTTGGAGTCCTCAAAGAGAGCCTGACCTTGCTCATACCTTCATTTCTAATCTCAAAGTGGGACTGTGAGAATTAAATTTCTGTTGTTTTAAGCTATCCAGTTTGTAGCTTTACCCCAGGAGCCTACGAGGAAACCAATGAATCAATTTTGGGATTCAAAGTGACAAGAAGCCCACCTGGGGAGTGAAGGGAAAGTCTATGGCTATTTGGAAGGAAATCAAGATGCCAAGGAGATATAGGGAGTTCTTAATGAGGACCAGACAGAGAAATGTTTGCTGGGCTCTAAAACAGCTTCCAGTTGCTTTTTTGTCAAAATGTTAGCAGGACAAGCAATTCCTGTCCTCTCCTTTATTTTTCAACATATTAGGCCTTACTGAAGGTCTTTGAAGCATTTTGCAAAACTTAAACCATCTGATTTCTCCAGCATCATCAACCATTTCTAACTATATAGAACAGTGGTAGCATCTTGTGCCTACAGAGTTTCTGATGATACCTACAATCATGATGTGAAAAACTAAAAAATGGTAACCACCAAGATCAAGCTCTTAGAATGAAAGTAAGGATTTAATGAATTTAGTCTACCCTTTCATTTATCGATGAGCACCCTAAGGTTTTTATAGAATTCTGAGATTAAAGTATAACTGGGATATTGCCAAAGTAGGGGAATGGTGTTTTCCCTTTAAAATAAGCCCAAATGCTCCCCTCACCCCCATGACTGAAGTAACTTAGATAACACGGCCCCAAGATAGATCAATTCTTAGATTAAAGTGACTCTGGGAGACACAGCCAAGACTTTTTGATGAAGATTAGCCTCATGGTATGAAAAATAAGTCTAGATGACTTTTCAGGACCTTTGGGCCCATTCTCTTCTTGTTTCCCCTTCCACTTTCCTTCCCCCTCTAGTAGCCTCGATTGCAGGGTCACGTGTAGTCATAATTCCAGAGTTTGTTTTGGTTTAGTTTTGTCAGTTCCTTTGTTTTGTCCTCTATATTCCACACAAGTGAAATTGTCAAAAATTTGTCTTTCTTCTGACTTATTTTAATTAGCACAATCCACTTGAGTTCTGTCTATGTTGTTGCAAATGGCAAGAGTTCATTTTTTTTATAGTTGAGTAGTGTTCTATCATATATATATGTATATCTATCTATCTCTCTATCTCACATCTTCTTAATCCACTCATTTGTAGTTGGGTACTTAGGTTTTTTCCATAGCTTGGCTATTATAGTATGCACTGAATATAGGAATTCAGATAGTCCTTCAGATTAGTGTTTCTTCATTCTTCAGGTACCTCCTAGGTGTGGAATTGCAGGGTCACCTGGTAGATTCATTTTTGATATTTTGCCTCCATACTGTTTTGTGTAAAGGCTGGACTGGTCTACATCCTTACCAACTGTGTACAAGGGTTTGGTTTTTTTTTTTTTTCCACTCTGGCATTTGTTCTTTCTGGTTTTTTTTTTTGATTGGAGTGAGGTGGTATCTCTTTGTGGTCTTGATTTGCATTTTTCCAGAAAAGACTTTTAGCTTAGCAATATTTGGCACATATTATCTATGTAATGAAAATTTGCTTGAAGATTGCAGTGTATGAATAAATGAATGAATGAATTAGTGGAATTCAGTACTCATGGTAGTGTCTTTATTGCTTTGTGCTGACTTCATTTCTGTAATTTCCTTTCAAAATGTCATAGAATGAGGGGGGCTCAGTAGCGACTGATATTATGGGCCCAACGCTATTAATGTGGAGTAGAAATGAGTTTTAATTTTCCTATATCACCTGCTGTTATTTCAGGGTCACTGACTCCTGAACATATTAGTGACCCGGGATTTTATCCTAGACAAAGATTTCAGGCATATTGTGATGCACTGTCTTAAAAACCAAAGGCAACTCTGTTGAATGTAGCATTGATAGTGATTTTTTTTTGTTTTGTTTTCAGTTTCTGGTAATTACTTGGATGAAGTCTCTGTTTGTCTAAAAGTAATATTGCCATTTGAATGTTTCCTGATGTTAGGATTCAGTCCTAGCTAATGCATATCACATATATTTTGGGGGCATCTGCTTTGTGTCAGGTATTGAAAATTGAAGATTTTTTTTAAGGCATTGACAGTTTTTTCAGTAAGTGAAATGCCTCTGTGGAACTTTAATTCCGATGGGAAAACAAGTAAAAATTCAACCCAATGTCAGATATTGGTCACGCTATAAAATCAGAACATGTTCTATTGGTTAAAACAAGTCATATGATCGCTTCTTACTGCACATGAGCAGAGGAATCCTACCTACAATGCATCTGCTTAAAAGTTGACTGGTTCTTCATTGGCTTGGACTAAAGTCCAAATCCTTTTGTAGAGCACACAGGTCCTTTATGACTTGGACTCAGTCTACACTTTCAACAATACCTCTTTTCTAGCTCTACTTCTCATTTAATACTCTGCTTCAATTACACTGAATTTTCTCATTTCCAGAGTGTTCCATGTACTTTCTTGCCTCTGTACATGTTGTTAAATATCCCTCGAAACATCTGCTCATCCTTCAACACCTTATTTCCCCTTCTTTTATGAAGTCATCCCTGGATACCCTTAATAGTTTTCTTTTATCCCATTCTACTTTGTAAATATCTCCATTATAACATGCCTTTCATCACATCACAGGCCAGAAAGCCTTTTATTGTCATGTCTATCCCATCTCTACTCTAGAGTTCCCTTAAGTCAGAAACAAAGTCTTACTCATGCTTGTGTGCCTGTGCAAACACAGAGTTTGGCATATCATTGACACTTAAGAATTATTTGTTGACTGTATACAGAAATATCCTTTCCTCACAATCTCTGAAGATCAATCATATACACTGTGCTCTCTAAACTAAACTCCATGGAGTTTAAGGGATTTCTGCTATCTTATTTCTTTCTTTCTGCTATCTTATGTCATTTTGTTTTTCTCACTTTCTAATGAAAGACTGACTCTTTGACTTAAAAACCTAAGAACTCTATTGGTCATACTCCAGGAATTTCTTTTTTAGGATTCCCTGTTAGGTAATCTGAAATTGCTCCAATTGAACTCTCATTTGTGATTCTCAACTAATTTCAGTAACACTTATTTCTAATATTTATTATCTTGTCTACATGCCTGACACAGTGCCTGGTATAAGGGATATAAAGAATAATGACAGAATTTGTGCACTGTGAGACCTGCACCCAAGTATCCTACCTTACCCCCATGTCTTCAGGTTTACCAGGGGCCCTGCCAAGGTGCCTTCATAGAGAGGGCTAGCTAAAAGTCCTAGTCACATTTTGTTTTTCAAAATAGGATATGCATATATCCTTTGGTGGCCAGAGAAATTCTTCCTTCCCTATACCTATTAACTTCAGGGAGTGTTAACAACTTACACTGATGAGTATCTAATAACATCAGATTAAATAAAATTCTAGGACAAGAATCTGGAATGTGGAAGGATACATTTGTAAGTCAGAGAGAATTAGAGAGGCCCTTAACCTGGAGTGATGTTAGGGTGGGCAATGAGGAGGAGTTGGACACACTGGAGCAGGTGGTCAAATGTAAATGACAGTCACGTGCCTATTTCCTTTGGATCCCAGGCAGTTGCCTCCTATTTGTTCTCTATATTTCCTGTGCTAGTTGATTTCTGTTTTCATCTCAAGAGTTTTTCCAAGATAGTATATATCTCAATGACAGAATTCCCCCACTAGTGGGAAAGAAGAGCGCTCCAAGGACTTCAGCTGTCATACTTTTCCTTTTCACTTTGGCCTCCTATTTTCCTTTTGTCTTTATCAATGTTATAATATTACTTTCACAGTTTTCACTTTGAATATTCTACTGCTCCCAATAATGAACACTGCTTAAGAATATCAGGGCAAATCACAATTTCAGTGAATGTGAATTAATAAAAATGATTTTTGGGTAAGTACCGAATTAGCTACTTAGAATTAGGTCTAAGAAATTAGGCTAGGATCTTTACTTTTTACCTCCAACAACTCCCAAAGTCATACTCAGGAAAGAGTCCAGGAAGAATGTGTTTTAGAATAAAAACATTGCCCGGAAGCTCTTGATTCTATGTCTGGTTCTTTCTGTCTCAGTTCTGCCATCTTCAGTGTTGGCTACATCTTTGGGCTGACAGAAAAATGGCTGCAATGGTTTCAAGCAGGTTGCATCTTAAAAGGACAACCTGCATAGTCTTCCAGTGGCTCTGAAGACCGAGAGAAGGCTCCTAGCAGACTTTCCCTTGCGTCTTGTTGAAACCACTGGGTTATCTGCGTGTGCCTGAGCCAGCTGCACCAGAGGGCTGCCGTTATTCTGGGTGTAACTGCCTTTAGCTGGAGTCACCTTCCCCCGAGGTTCTTGGGTGTGTTATGCCTGACCAACATTATGTCCTGGAAGGAAGGAAAAAGGGACATTGGGTATTTGGTAGGTAAACAGTAGTGCCCGCTGCACAGAGCCAGCACAGTCCAATGTGGTGCAGATAACAGGTGGTTATTTTGGTGCACTGAGGCAGCACAAGGAAACACTAGTTGTAGTTACTTGGTTATCAGCGAAGTGAAGGAAACCACAGTGAGCAGAACAAACCTATGTCCTGAAGTTTCATCTGTGAGAATACAGTTATAGACAGGATTGCTATATTCTGTTGATGGAGTCAGGCTTCCACAGGGGAAAACAGATGTTTATAGGAAAGAAGAGAGAAGAAATGAATCCAAGTTTCTCTGCATAACACTCAGGTGTTTCATCAACTTAGCTGCTTGAATCCCTGGGGAGAAGACAAGACACTCTGAGTCAGATGTTTACACATAAGTGGTAGATCAAAAATAAATTAGCCTTTTGCTACATCATGCAGCTGGTGGCGGTGTTCAGTCACATCAGATTTCTTATTTATTCACATTAACAGTAGGAGCTAACAGGATGAGGAGGAGAGGTAGGACTGGATCCAGACCACACTCTCCTTTGGGAAGAGTGGGAAGTTCTGCAAATTCTTAATTATTCACAGCAATGGATAGGCGCAAGAGCACAGCTAATCTAAATTGGCAGTCAAAAGGGTTTCTTTTCAGCAACTGTGACTTGCATATGAACATGAGCATTATCAGCTATTTTGTTACTAGAAAATCTGTCTTCAGAATTGGAAATCTTTCTCCAGAATTAGAAATCTCCAATCTTCCCCCTTCTGCCCTCCTGCTGCTCTTTGACCTTTGTTTCACTCAAAGGAATAAACCCTCTGCATGGACTCTTCCTTGTTGGCAGGCCCTTTCCTGCTCTGTTTACCTGACAGATTTATGCTCCTCCTTCTAGACTCAGATCAAGGCTTCGGGAAGTCTTCCCGACTAATGCTTCCCTGCCACTGAGGTGATTGAAGTGTTCCATTGTCTTCAGAATGTTCTCAGTCTGCAAAGAAGCTCTTTACCAGAAGGTCTGAGACTGGGTTGGGGGCAAGGGTGTTCAAAGATGTGGGATTTTCAGTGTTGAGATCACAAAAGTTTGGGGAAAGCTGTTATCTCTCCTAGGGTAATGGTTGGCCCTATAAGAATAAAGAGGGAAGAAAGCCAGAAAAGTATGCGAGGCAAGAGGCTGTGGTGAGGGGCAGGGTGAACTGGGGACAAAGAGCTCGTGAATCCCTCTCTTCACAAACTTCACAATTTATCACACATTCTAGGCTTTGAAAAACAGTGATTGAGAACAGTTTTGAGGTAGAGACACCTAACAAGAGGTTGATCTTTTTCCCTTCAAAATATGTAAATTAAAAGTGTCACTCCTGCATGGAACTAGACTATTGAACTGCCAAGATCACTCAGACAAGCATTTTTGAGGCACTTATGGAGAACTCTGTCTCAAAAATGGTGCCTGTACAGCCTTCCTTCCTTTCCCTCCTGTCCCTTCCCCCCCTCCTTCCATCCCTTCTTTCCTTAAGTGCTGGGCACCCTATGTCCCTCAGGAGCAGACCACCGCCTCTACCCTTCACTTCGTAACTGGTGGGTTTACTGGGCAGGGGATCTTCCAGAGCAGTCTTGGGAATAAAAGAACCAGCAGAACTTAAGCAGGCTTGAATGTAGCTTGCATCACAAGTACTCAGAGATACCCAGGAATGACAATAACCAACTACATTTCATCTTCAGGTTAAGTGCAATGGTAAGATGTGAAAATCATCTTCGGGCTAATTCTGCAGTTTGATGTCTCATCACTTCCCTCTTATCCACTGCCAGTGAATTATTTTGTAGTACCCTGAGGTTGCCTGTACCTTCTTGGCTTCTCAGCCCTTCTGTAGGCCGTTTGGATGGCTTGTATCCTTTCCACGACAGCACTTGCCGCTACCCGCACTAACCTAGCTCATGTGGACTTGTCCCTGGAGGTTCAGCTTTCCCATCACCTCTCCTGTAAACTTGCCCAAACCCTTTCCCAGAGCTCTCAGAGCCCCCGTACCCTCCCAACGCAGCATTTACTACACAGAATTGAAATTATTTATTTAGTTATGTTTCTTTGTCACTAGATAATAAGCTTCCTGCAGGCAGGTCTGTGCCTTGCTAACCCCAGAGTGGGTGCCTAAGAAATGTTTGTTAAATAATTGAAGGTGAGACTAAAATAAGAGCATTTAGTTAAAACTATAGCAAATATATGTTTGATGATTTTTGAGTTCAGCTGAACACTAGTCCAGTTCAAGAATGAAATTCAAAATATTTATTAGATCATCAATCAGAATGGACCCTGGCCCACTGAAGGAAGGTTAAGGGTCCCCCTTGTGCCTGATGTTAACCTTTAAGTTGCTGGATTCAGGGGAGGTACGGAGCCCCTAGGGAGGAGCCTAATGTCAGGGATGGAGCATGATAGGAACATGGTTATTTACCAATTGATAATGAAGTGTTTCAGTATTTTAACAACTTCCATGGCCAGCCAGGTGCATATGGGTCACATTTCAGCCCTGGTCAGGTTCATTTTCTCATTAAAATGGATGTTGTAGAATTTGTAGCAGGAAGAGAAAGACTGCATTTTAAATCATCCCAGTTTTCCCTGGGGGAAATGACCTGGATAATCTTATCAGATATGTTTATGCATGGAGACTCTTTCTGCAGCTGGATAGCAGAGCAGGGAAACATTGATTTTTGTCTAGAACTCCCTCCTTTGAATGCCTGGGCTGAGGAGGTTCATTGGGGTCCAAGCTAAGTGGTGCTCCCTAAGGTTCCATTTTGTAAATCCCATGCTCTGATGTAAGGCAGAATGGGTTGGGGAAGCTGAGGTGGGAATGGTGGCAGCTATGACACTTGCAACTTTCCCAAGAATGCCAATCCTTAGTCAGAGTTTTGAAACAGACAAATAAACCCAAGCTGATTTTTTTCAGAGCTTCAAAGTGCCAAAGTATAGCATGGCATCCTTAAGAAAGGAAAACACTTGGATATAATTGCAGCTTTTTTTGTGTGTTTCCAGACTTTAAAATTTGGCTTCATTTACTTTAGCCATAGGGAGACGGCTGATATAGATCTGTGGGTCTATTTTGCTCCAGCACTGAATATAGAAAGGTGTTTAACTAAAACTTAGATGCTAATGAGTGCAAATTTCAGCAACCCTGCCATCTTCCCCAGCGAAGCTCTGATCTAAAAGAATTATACAAAGCCACACTTTCTTTCTAAACATAAGGGATTTCCCTTGGAAAAAGAGTTCAGAAAGTGCAGGTTGTGTTATAATGCCTGTTTCCTATCTGTTTTAATGTATGCTTTGAAAACTCAGGGGTATTGGAAGAAGAGGATAACATGAGATCCAAGGTATGTACTGAAAGGTCCTGGGGAATAGCTTGTAAGGTATAATGGGATGTAAGATGATAAGAGATTGTATCAGCACCAATAGCGCTGCTCCTGATTAAGAGCTCAAATCTAATGGTCAGAACACCTGAAACAGCTGAATGAAAATAGAATCCCCAGAAGAATCTTTGAAAATAAAATAGGACAGAAGCCCAGAGGCATATCTAGAAATTGCTAAAGGCACCAAGTAAAGAAAGTTCACAACGAATAAAAGAACAAGGAAGAGCCAAAGAAAGGGGGAGAGCAAGAAAGGATGTCTCATTAAAATACACTGTGAAAAACTATATAATTGCTACATACAGTTACTTATCCAAAGGAAATAATTTGAAGCGCAGGTCAAGATTTAGACTCAAGGATGGATGCTCATCACAATGTTCCTCAGCATAACTCAACAGTGGAAGTTATCCCAAAGGTCAACAACAAAGAATGATTCTACATAGAACAGTGTGCCTATGGCACCCCCTGGAGCATGCTCTATAAGAATGATGCTTTTCAGAAGCATTCACTGCAATGAAAATATTTCTGATATATGTCAGGTTAATCTCACCTATGTGAGCAAAGCAAAACAAAAAAAAGGGGGGGAGGGCTGCAGTTTAATTCACTGAAATGGTAGTTTCTGCTTTTCTGCTTGTAATTTTTCCTTCTCCCCATTTTGAATTAAGGTTTTGTGATTCTGGACCTCAGTGATCTGGGTAGTGAGCAGAAACAGACTAAAATAAGTCAGTTGCCTTTCAGAAGAATACTTTCATAATTAGAAAATTACATAAATATTATTTAAAAAACAGGAATAGCATTCCCACTTTCCAGCGGACAAATGCAATGCCATTGACAAACGGTGCTGCTTACTCCATAAAACAGCAACATTGTCCACTTCTGGACCTGGGGTCCCATACCTGCTGCTGCTCCTTTTGCACTTGATCTTGGCCAAAGGACCAGAAGTGACGCTGCTCTTGTCTATTTTGCAGATGACACCTCAGAACCCTGGAGAAATGATGAGCCTTTCAGGTGGCTTCAAGTAGGTTTCTAAGCAGCACCTCTACTTCTATTAAGAGCAAGTTTGAGGGCTTTATTACATGCACAGATTATGTATCAAGATAGATAAGAATGCAAAGGCCATTATTACCAATCTGTTAACCAGAACAATTTTTAACCATCATGAGATCGTGCAGTACTTTCTGAATCATCCAAATTAGTTCAGTACAGGATGAAGTACATTGTGTTGTAATCCACATCTTTGAAAAATAGGTAATTCAGGTAGGGTTAGAATCAGAATTTATGAGCTAGAGCAGTGGTTTTCAAACTTTCTTTTCAACAGAGCAACACAAATTAATGGTTGTGTGAAGTTTAGTCCAGGAAATGAAATTCGAGCTGTGGTAAGGTGGTGGTGGAGAACGGCGAGGACCCCTAGTCTTTCCTCCGAGTTACCTCCTACCACCCACTAAGGGGTGTCATCAAAACCTCTTGGACAATGTCAGCACAATTAGAAAATCACAGAACCCCACTATGTTCATGAGAACACATTTTGTTCTAACTAAATATGGGAAAAGGACATTCTATGGTTTGCGGATGGCCTACGTTTATTAACCGTTACATATTCCTGTGGCTGTGGGGAGGTAGGGAGAGAGAAAGTAAGGGCCTGTCCCTCTCCAAAACCTCATTATTTATACTTTTCTTTTGAGTGTGAAATCTGAGAGTGAGATAACACTGCTTTATGGAATGCAATGTGAGATTAAATTAAACCCCCAATTTTAATATATTCTAGGGTCAACTGTACATTTGAAATATGAGAAAGAAAAATGCTCTAACAGTGCTGTATCAGAGGGCTTTTGAGTTCTAAGATTCATTTGGCATGACAAATATCTTTACCTTCTCTCTTTTTCCCAATTAAAATCAGATTTTCCAGCATTCTTCAAAGGTCATTTATGAATTATGTGTCTCAGCAGAGGACAGGGTCCTGGTATAGCTTAGCCTGTTTGGAGGACAGAGCTGAGCCCCAATCTTATCCCCATCACTTAGTAGCTGTGTGTTGGGGAGCAATGTATATAATCGTTATGAGCTTTGCTTTTTCTTTGTAAAGGGGGATCATAAAAGCACTTATATCAGAGAGTGGTTGTAAGGATTAAGTGAGATGAGATTTAAATACCTTCACAGTGCCTGCAACATTGCAACAATCCAATAAATATTTATTATTATTGTGAATTAAGTTTGTGAGCCTCTAAACAGTGATATTAAAAAACAAAACAAAACAGGGTTGCTCATTAAAACCACCAGGGGTGCTTTAAAAACTATGAATTACTGCTCTCTCAGACCGATTAACTCAAACTTTTTAGGCTGGGGCCTAGGCACTGATAATTTAAAAAATTAGCTCAATGATTCTGATGAGCAGCCAGGGTTGACAACCACTGGGCTAAAATATGTAACTGTGGTTGGGAATGTCTGATTGTGGAAGAAAGGGGGTTTATGAGTGAGCAGAAGCTTGTGGGGGGCCCAAAAGAACGCTCAGCCTCTCCTGATCCAGCCTGTGTATGTGTCTGCTGGGCAACTGAAGGAGCGAAGTCAGACGGTAGTCATGAGGGGAGGGAGGAACTGATTTCAGGGAGATGCCTGGAGAAAAAGGAACCAATAATCAGACCTAAAATATGCATGGCTATTTTCAAAGTGTTAGCCCATAATTAACCCTGTTCCATCCCCTCCATAACCCTGCAGGCTATTTATCAGTATACGCATCTGCAGAGCACAGGGTATAACCAATTAAAGAATGGGAAATGATATGCAAACACATCAGGCCATTTCACAGCCAAACTGTATCTGGTTTGCGGGAATCTCGTACTTCCTGATTGTAGGTATTTTTCCAAGATGCCACTTAAATCTCTTAACACTCCTCTCTGGGAGCTGTTCTTTATAACCAGTGAGGAGAAGTTCTAAAGAACCTCTCATTATAGAATGCAAGGACCAGGAAGAGTCTTTTTGCCTCTTTCACAAAAGATTTGAACAGGATCAGAGAAGATTCTGGGGAAACAGATGCTGTGAAGTGACTCTTAGACTTGCAGTAGTGAGTCTTGTTCTTAGAACTTTGAAGACAACCCAGCTGACAGTCAGGAGGAATTCTGTTTTGAACTTTGTGTCAGCAGTGAGCCTTTGGGCTGCTTCTTTGCCCAAGTTCCTGGAAGTTGAATAAAGTTTGTGAATAGGAGACAAATGCATTATATGATGGATTTTAAGTTCTTGTGTTGAAGATTCCAGGAAAAGCAGACCTGAGAATACATGAGATTCTCAATATTCCATGTAACGTCTGAGAAGAACCTGTACCAAAGTAAACTGTGGTCTGGATGACAAGAAAATGCTTAGATACCACCCAATCTCCACAGGGACAAGAACAAAGAAGTTGATCTAGCTCTTGGGTACTCTGTGGTCCTCTTTTTCTTTGACACTTTAGCACTGTTCAGTTAATCTAGTTTCTCTCCCCCTTGGGATCTGTTGCAACTTTAAATGCTATAAGCAGAGGATGGGCTTACTGGAATCGACTAACCAGGCACTGCATCTTGATTTGTGGTCTCATAGTTGGCTCTGGAGTTGGTTTGGATTCAAAGAAGCAAATGACCACAGCATGAGGATGTGGGTTGATCTTAAAATCAAGAGTGGCTATTCATTCAGACTCAGCCTTCTGGGAACTAGGTCATGAAAGAGACCATCAAGGTGTTTGTCTTGTTTCATTTTAATGAGACTTGGTTTAGTGATTTACTCTGAATCTTCAAACTACATGTAAAATCCCTCAGGACCTGAAGGAGTGAAGGGAAAACTATTTTTAATCATGTTTCAGTCATGGCTACTGAGAAAAATATCACCCAGAAAACCTCTGTGTTTCATCCATATGGATTTTTTCTGAGGAAGATCTTGGAAACACATAGAGTCATAGGCCCATGTCTTGCTTCTGGATTCTGATCACTGTTTTGATAAGCCATTATTGGAAAATACCAGTATAAGGAGAAAGGGAGAAGTGTGGCTACAGGATAGTCAGTCACCCCAGTGTCTTCCTGTCCCTCCAATGTGCTGCCCTCCTTCAAGCCACAGGACTTTTGCAGGCCTTTCCTTCTGCCTCACTTGTCTTCTGAGTTAGCTTCTAACATCTGTTAAAGGGTTCAATTATGTCCCCCCACATTGAACCCTAGTACCTCAGAATGTGATCCTTTTTGGAGACATGGTTGTTGCAGATGTAATTAGTTGAGATAGGGGAGAGGTCATCCTTGCATTGGGTAAGCCCTTAATCCAGTATTACTGGTGTCTACATTAGACGGTCAAGAGAGACGTTCAGGAGGGTATCCTATGACAACAGAGGCAGATAATTGGAATGATGTGCTACAAACCATGGAATGGCAAGTATTAATGGCCACCACCAGAAGTGAGGAAGAGGCTAGAAAAGGCTAGAAGAGTCTCAAAGGAAACAAACTCCTGACAACTTAAATGTCTGACTTTCAATTTCCAGAATTGTGAGAAAATATATTTCTATTGTTTTAATTTATCCAACTTATGTGTTTTGCTATAGTAACCCCTGGAAACTAAAACACCATACTTTTGATTTGAATTCACATGTCACTTCAGGGAGACTTCTAGAACCTTCTGCAGTCTGGAGTGCATCCTTCTGCTATATGGTCCCCTACCACTTCTACTTTTCCTTCATAGCACTCACCATACTTAGCAATTGTCACTGTTTTCTTTTCTGTTAGATTTAAAACTCCCTGAGGACAGAGACAATGTTTCTTAGGATTTATCATTATATTCTCAGCAACCATGGTTGGGCCTGCCATCAGCATTTACTGTCTAAATATTTGCAAAATAAACCAATGAATAATAAATGAATTATTCTTTAAAATTTATAGTTGCTTGTCAAAATCATCTGTAGGCAAACACTTGATGAGCAGAAATTTTCTCATTGAAACTCACTTTATCTAAAAGAAGGAATTGCATTTTTGGACACATGAAATCCTGCCTTTTCATACTTAGTCATAATATTTTTATTCAAAGCACTGAAAAAAATAGTTAGGCTTTCTATTATATAAATAATTTTCAATATTGAAACAGTGTAGAAAAGAAAAACCTTGCTTAAATTGAAGTCCCCTTTGCCTCCCTTCTCCATAAAATGTAATTTAGAATATATTTTGAATATACTTTTTCTTGCTGGATTCACCACTTAAGAGAGTAGCAGGACCATTTGTTGAATGTGAAATGAGTCAACAAGTTGTTGAAAGTATTTTCCTTGCCTGCCCCTCAGAAAGTATTTTCCTTGCCTGCCCCTCAATGCCATCTACCTCTTTTTTTTTTTTTTTTCAGAGTTGATGGTATAGATTGTAAAGTACATTTTCAAAGCCTCATATTCCCTTTTGGTAACATATGATAGTTACAGAATGAACACTTGGAAAAATGAAGCTTAGAAGGATGAAAATACGAAGTTTGACTATAAAGGAATACATTGAAATAAGTATGTCTCTTTACCTTGGGGTATTTAATCCCAAATTATTAAAAACATTTTTCTTATTTTTGTTTTGGAGATTTCTAGAATTTTGAGAAAGCCACTCTTACTAGTATGTGGTCATGTTTTGGAGTTAAAACATAGATTATTTTCTCCTTGAATAGTTTCTCGGTATCTTTTTCTCTCGCCTCATCTTCTGGGATAACTATGACTCTTATCTTTCCTTTCCTCACGGTGTCAGATAGTACTTGAAGTGTTTCTTCATTCTTTTTCATTTTCACTTCTCTTTTCTTTCTTTCTTTTTTTTTTGTGTGTCTATGTCTTTGAGAGTACTGATTCGTTCTTCCATTTCTTCTATTCTGTTTTCATGACTTTTTTTTTTACTTGTGTTATCTCCATCTGACTTTTGACCATCGTAAGGAATGAAAGTTTGTCCATCATGGGGACATTTGAAGGGCTGGACCCTTAAAGAGGAGAACAAGAGTCCTACAATGTCAGGTTTGTTACCGGGTTGCAGCCGGCAGGAGGAGTGGTCTCTGGCTCCCCTGCAAGTTAATGTTGCAGTCCTACCTCAGAGACCTTTTATGTAGCAGCGTGCTGCCTGGATAGTGGAATGGACCAATTGGGTGTGAGCCTTGGGTTGATTGGCACCAGGACTCCGCCTAGCACAAGGTAGTGATAGCTGAGCCCGTTACACTTCCTGAATTCTGGAACAGGCCAAAATGGACCAATCAGGTGCAGGCAAAATGGACCAATCAGAC
>JAGFMF010011568.1:19588903-19628441 GCA_019455555.1 Galemys pyrenaicus | reverse complement strand
TCCTGGACAGTGCTGCCTAGAACTGGTGACCGGTGACTGCCAATGCTGATGCTGTCTGGATGAAGCAGCCAGCCTCTTGTGGATACGTAAGCGCCTTCGTTTCCCCCAGTTTGTAAATAAACCCCATGACTGTTGTTGGTGTAGCCTGCAGTCCCTTGCAATTGTGCACGCGGGTGAGAACCCACAGACAGTAACCTGTATCGGGCACTGTCCTCTGATAGGCTATAGCCCCTGATGCTATAGCCCTTGACTCTGGTTTGGGGGTTTTTTTGGGGGCCTCTGACCCCTGTCTCGGTCAGAGCGTCCTCCTCCCCTGTCTGTGCCCCCTGTTTCAGGTTGTCAACTACCTATATGTGGCCTTGTCTCTAGGCTGTTTGAACTTCAGGGCTGGGCTTAAGGATTCTAAAGATAATTAGGAAAAAAATGATAACATTTTAGAGTTAGCTCTGAAAGTCACATAATACATATTCTGCTCTAGTGAAAAAACTGCTGAGATTCAGGGAGAAGCAATAGAGATCCTCTCTTGATGGCAGGAATGTTCTGTTATTGAAGAACAGCTCGTGAGTGGGAGATGCTGTTGCAACCACCTTTTGAAAATACAATCTGCCATGATCAGGAACGATGGGATTACAAGGAACAAACACCTAAGCATTCCAGAAAATGCCATCAGAGTGAAATCATTTGAGTCTGAAATAATGAACCTGGCAAGACTAAGTATCATCGTGCTCTGCACTTGAAACACAGTTGAGTATAATCTCCTAAATTGTTATGTGCAGAACCTCCTGTGAGTGACAGCTTTGAAATGAAAATATTTATATATGTTAGATTGTGTTAGAAGTGCTCACTAATAAAATAATTATTGCCAGACCACACTAAATAAATGTTTAGGAATGGTCCGTAGATGGTAATAATTGTTACTGATTCAAAAGCTATAACTCAATTGAGTTGATTACAAGGAACTATAATAAGAGGATCTAGTGATTAAGAAAAGCTCAATGAAGGAGACTCAAGTAAGGACATTCAGCAAAAGAATTCTACAGGAAGAAGAAATAGAATTGAGAATCTTCCACAGTGTGATGCAATGGGATTCAAGGCAGCAAATCAAATGACAGTACAATTTAGGGCTAAACGTAGTGGGGACAGGTCAACATCTGCTAGTACAGAGGGATGACACTGATTGTCCCTTTAATAGCTCTAGGTCACCATGCCCATAGCACTGTTCTAGTTGGGGTTGTCTATGCAGTACCTTTTCTTGTTCACTAACAGTCTGGTAGTGGATGGAAGGTCATTTGGTCTTTAAATGTCTCTCTAATCGGCTGCCCTTTTAATGGAACTCTGTAGGTGGTTACTCAAAGCCCTGTTAAGCCTTATCTCATCTTACTGACCCATCTTTTGCCCCAGGCTGGCCCACCGTTTATTTTTAAATTTAATTAAATGAAAAGTTCTAACACATCACGCAAAAATCAGAAAATATAGATTTGCTGTGAAATTCTTTTCCACCCTTGTCCCTATTCCACTTCTACATAGCTCTTTAGATATTGCTCCAGAATTTCTTCATGTATAGAAAAGCAAATATAAACACAAATATTTTATTTTTTTCCTGTCTACTTTTTCACTCTGTCTTTTAAAAAACTCCTGTAATGTGTTCTGCATTTTGCTTTTGTTTTTTCATGTAGCAGTATCTTAGAGATTCTTCACCTGGCATTACTGTAAGGTGAGAGTGAGTGTGTGTATTAGTGAAATGTAACAATGTCAAACCTCATGTCATGGAGGTGGTAAATAGAATATATATTGGGAACAGGACTAACATGAGTTTGAAATGCACCTTTTCCATTTAAAAACTATAATATTGAGCAAGCTAGATATTTAGAGGCAAATTCCTCCTTTGAAAGTGGAGATAAAGCCTTTATTACTTGTGGTTTATTGTGAAAGAATCAACAAAAGACTAGATTTATCAGTAAATACTTGCAACATAGCAGATGCTCAATAAAAAACTGCCTGTCATTATCATTTCATCACCTGAGTTTGAAATGACATAAATTACTTCAATAATCTTCCTGATCTGGTTCCAGAGGGGTTTTTAAGTTTTTCTTTAAAGAGGTCCCATCTCCGTTCTGTTAGGCACTTTGTAAATACAGTTCTAAAAGCCCTTGAAGACCTTGTGATCTCTGATAAGCATCAGCGATGCTGCTAAAAACACCAGTGGTGTAGCTATTGGTGATATTTAAAGGAAGCAATGAAAAATATCAGATCTTAAACTAAATTTGTATGAAAGTCAGATGATGCATTGATCACTGTGGCAGATTGCATTCTTTTGCTGTAATTATCCACTCTTTCTTGTATCCATGCCATTTACCATGTAACTTTCTATTTCTCTTTACTAAAAGGGTGAAGTATATTCATTGCTCTTGACTTTGGTTTGGGCATGTGATGTGCCATTGTCAATAGAAAGAGGTGGAAGTAACAGCATGCTGGTTGTTCATTTTGAAGAGGCTTTGTGTTTTTCCACTTTCCTTTTTGCATTCAGTCATATTGCTATAAGGAGAATGTGCCTGAGTCAGCCTTCTGTTGCCAGCATTAGGACAGAGATGTGAGGAGCAGGGCCAACCTGGCTGACTGACACATCTCAGTCAAACCAGTCTAGAGGGGCCCATTCTAGATAGCTGAGTCCCAGACAGCCCACAGATATTTAAGATAAATATCAACAAATGGTCAATGGCAAAGAGAAAAATGTTGTGGCTCTTACACAATAATAGCAAGCCAATACAACTACACCACATCAAATGTTTAAAAACTGCCGAAAATTAACAGGACATTCATAAAAAGCCAGAATTAATTGAAATACCACTAAATACCATACATACTGATGTCAGTATGTATATTTCTGTGGACATGAAAGGATTAGGATAATAAATGAAATGGTTAAGTATGTTTACAATGCCACCAAACAAGGTTAAGGAAGGGACATATAAACCACAAGTATGAAAGTGCAAATATCAAGGCTAGGGTAGTTTCCTGAGCTCCATAGGAAAAATAATGCATCAATGCTGAGCCAATAAAAACTTAAGTTGGGGCAGAGAAGTGGCTTTATGATAAGACCTAAAATACCTTTGCTTCCGAGGAAGCACTAGGTGCCCCTTTTTTCTGATACTTTGAAATTGAACTGAAAGGGAGAATAGAGACAAACTGTGGAAATAACCTCTGGCCAACTGGATGGGGGCTAGAATCAACAAACTAGTAAAGCTGGACATCTAAATCTCTCTAGGCAGATGGACATCCATCCTGTTCCCGGTCATCTTCCTGCCTCTGAATACATCATTCTGAATTTCAGACATCTTAAGAGAGGAAATAGTGGAAATAATCTCTTGACCCAGAAGATTCTCCTTTAAAATTAGACATAAGGCACAAACAGATCTGACAAGGAGTCTAGGTTAATGGACTTTGGGTCAGAAAGGAATTGGAATAAAGTCAGGTTGGTCTTTTTAAAATGGCATGTAGCCTAGGACTCCAATCAGAACCCTGATGGCCAGTGCAGGCAGACACCTCACTGCTGTCATTGCTAAATGCTCAGGCAGGAGTAAATACTGGGCTGAGAGGGTTTTCTTTCATTTCTTTTCTTTTTTTAAAAATGTAACAGCAAGACTGAATATTTCAGGGGGATTTAATTCCAAAAGAAGCTCCCATCCCTGGATAAATACAGGCTTTCAATGCTCCAAGCAGCCATTCCAATTTCTTCTTCAGGAAACACATTTTATTCTAAAAGACCCATTTAGAAGTCTTTCATGCAGTCCGGAGAGTCAAATAGGCTGTTGGTTATACAGGAATGGATTTTATGGGGGCATTGTTGGGATTCTCTTCCTGCGAAGGAATCCACAGGGGGTCAGGGCAACACAATGTACCTTCTCGTCATTAACTAGGAAGCAAATGTTCTGTCTTTGGTTTTAACAGGGACTGGGGCTGGCAAATAGCTTCTTCTGGTATTAGTAATAATCTACCTCATAATGCTTTAAGAATAATTTGGATGAGGCTTTTTCTATTTTCTTACAAATGAATTCCTTGGCACGTCTGGAAATAGATACCTGGGAGACTGGCTTCCTTCTTAAGGTTGATGGAAGTAAAACAGTTCTTTCCTCCTGCTTATTTTCTGTGATGCTGTTCAGGATCTACTGTCTTGACTCTCATGGGTTAACACCAAGGAACAGAACATTTAAAAAGTACATCGACATTAAAATGAAAAGATACTCTACTGAATGGGAGAAAAAATTTGTGCATTGTTTATCGGACAAGGGCCTAATATCCAACCTCTAAAAAAGAACTCACACCACTCAAAAACAAGAAAACAAAGAATTCAATCAAAAAATGGGCAGAAGAGCACTGTCATTACTAAGGGCTATTTTATCTTTTCTTACTGTGTCATTTTTATTGATTTATAAAAAGTACTGTAAACATCCTCTTCAGGTATATGTTGCCACATCACACCCACTGCCAAAGCACCCATAATCCACCACAGTCCATGGGCCCCTTTGCTCCCTTTGTCCTCACCACTCACTCTCCCCTTCTGGCAGCCTCAATTTTGCAGTTATATTTCTAGGGTTTGTTTTGGTTTAGTTTTGTCCATTCCTTTATTTTCTTTGTTTATATTCCAAATACGAGTGACATCATCCAATATTTGTTTCTCTCCTTTTGACTTAGTCCATTTAGCATAATCCCTAGGGGTTAAAATTTTTAGTATAATAGGGAAAAGTTTGATTCATAGATAGTGGGTAATGATTCTGGAATGCAGACTTACATATGTGAAAGCCTTTCCGATGTGCTTGATGGCACACTCTCTTGGGTTTGTGTGCATTGGAAACACTTTAAGCTTCCATCCTCACTTTTAGTAAACACATGGAGATAATGCCTATTATCAACAAATGACTAATTTAAAGTCACAGGGTAGGCAAAAAAATCAGAGAGTTCTAGACTTAGGGAAAATGTTCTTTTACAAATGGGATTTGCTTTTATGCAGAAATTTTAGAATCAGATGAGCAAAAAGAAGGAAGTCTAAAGTCTCTATAATCTCCCTGCCCTGTGAGTGATGAAGAGCTCCAGGAGTGCACATGTGGTAGGTAAGACCTCCCCAACATGGTCTCCACCTCTATTGGCTTAAGAGAGGCACCTTTCCACTCCCTTCCCTGCTCTCCTCTCAGCTTTGTCACCTCTCACAGACTTGAGACCATCAGAACAAGTCAAAGAGGAGTCTGAGGCCCTAAGAAGACCTGTGACTTGCCTTGGATCCTACCTCGACTAATGGTTGTCTGAGATCATCGGGACAAATCATTCTGGTGTTACTTCTTTCAGTAGCTGTGGTGATCCCTTGTTTACCAGGACACTAATGCCCACAAGGCTCTGTGCATCCCTTTCTCTGACTTAATCTCCTCACTGTCATTCTTCAAATTGGTCTTGCAGTTCCAGAGCTCCTCTGGAACTCAAGATCAGTCATTGATCAAGTCTCTTTGCAATTTCCTGTCACCTTCTAGTTTTATTTTTTTTAAATTAAAAAAATATTTATGTATATAAGACTGACAGAGGTGAGGGTGTGTGAGAGGGAGAAACAGAGTGGGTAGCAGAACAGGTGGAAATACACTGAAATACACTGCTGAGGGGAGCAGCGGGTGAGAAAGGAGAAGTCCGTTGCGCCATGTGGGTCAGCTCCTTGGCCGGGGATCGAACTCTTGTGCAATGGCTATGGATAGCCTCACAGTGCTGACAGTGCTGAGACTTAACCCCTTGTGCCACCAGGGAGGCCCCACCTTCTAGTTCTAACTACTGAACTATTCTCTCCTCCCCACCCCCCTTTTTTTTTACATCCATTGTACCATGAGGTCTAGAAATGGGTTGGAGTCCTCCCCCTTATTTTTTATTGCTACTTCCACACTATTCTCCTTGTCTTCTTCCTGAAAACCTTCAGTTGAATATCAGATTGTGAATCCTATGATCCCTCCTATTGCAGTTATCTTCCAACCTTACTTCCTTCTAGTCCTCAATCCTCAAAGCATGTTCAAAGTCATACTTTAAGGAATGCAATCACACTTGTTACAAATCTTGGATAGTTTCAGTATTCAAGTATAATTTATATAGATCATAAATTCAGTATAATTATTTTAGCACCTTCACCTGTTTGTTCTTTGACTTCTCTCTGCCAGTGATCTTGTCCTTCACCCTGCTTAGCCTCTTCTTCATGGTTATACTCCAGATCTTGCCATTACCAAGAACTGTATCACATCTACATGATCAGTTTTGGATTATGAGTCTGGGTATTTTATCTCTGTAGTTTGGTACCTGCCATGCATAGTCCATTAGTCCCACCACTTCTTATTCTTTTGAGCCCCTTATGTCTAACCTCCCTCATTACCTTACTTAGATTTCATGGTTCAAATTACATTACTTTCTTGCATACACTCTTACCTTTCTTTTCCTCCTTTCATCATATTCTCTCAGCAAATCTCTGTTTAAATCCAGCTCTCTGTTGATTCTGTGTTGTTCATTTGAGCATGGCTGAAGAAAAACTTATGCTCCTGCTGACTGGAACCCCTTAAATTCATGACCACTAACCTCAAGTGGCCCTTCATTGCTGCCTGGTAATCTGATTACATTGCCCTAGTCCATTTATGCTCTTTTTTCTCTCCTTTCAAGTCCTTTTCACAACCTTTACTCTCAACTTGATCCTTATCTCACTGAAAAAATAAAAGCATTTGGAAGAGGACTTCCAAATGTTTCCATCACCCTATGCACCCAACTGAGTGCACCTCTGTCCAATACTTCTGTGGATAAATCATCTTGCTCCATGTCTGAAGATCATTTCCACTTTTGCACAAGTTTCCATGCCTCTCATTTACTCTGGGATATTGCAATTTTATATTTGTGCAAACTTGATCTATATAAAAATTTTGGTTGAAAGCTAAATTACAAAGTTCATGGGCCCAAATCAGGTATGGTGACTTATGGGAGTAAACTTAGGACAACAGGCGGAGATTTAGAAAATGTTAAGAGCGTCCTTCTGGAGATTACCAGAGCCTGAGGGTCAGTAGTGGGACACTATGCCCAGATACACTGCGGATCCTGACTGGGCCCACACACAGGAAGGAAACTTAGAAAAACTGGAGGAAAGCCTTCCAAAATGTGGGGGCCCCTCAGGTGTGGGGCGTGAGGTAGGGGATCTACCGACTTGACCTAGTGGTAGGTACAATGATCAATTGTCAGCGATCATCTTCTTTGAAATTTTGGGTCATAATTGATTACTTCCTTTCTATTTTTGGAAACATTTTCTTCACGTGCCTTCTGGAACTTTGTGATGATGGTATTTCCTCAGGTAGGTATTCACTTGTCTTCTGGTATCCCATAGTCTCCTGGTTTCCCTTCTGTCTTACTAAGCATTTTTCAGTCTTTGCTCATTCCAACTCAACTCTTTGACTTCTAAATAATGGAGATCCCACAGGGCTTAGTCTTCATATTGAAACAGGAAGTTGCAAAGTTTGCTGCTGGGAGTCTGCTGCTTAGATTCCGCTGCTTGCTGGAGCAGAGAGGTTGCTGCTTGAACTGCTCTTCCACAGTAGAAGCCTGAGAAATGGCTATCTTGACCCTCCCCAAACAATAAAGAATGCTTATGCTATGATGGATGGAGTAACAAGTTTCCCATACAACCTGTTTAAAAACACTGCCATTTCTGTGTTTGGGGCTCAGACTTTTGGGAGCTATCCCACTGAGCCTATTGGTGTGATAATTAAATCTCTCTCTCTCCTCCTCCCTGAGTGCTATTTGATTTCTTTGGGAAATTGCCATAACAGTAGCTTTTCTCTATCAATACTCACTTTCTAGGTGATTTTATATAGGGCACCAGGTATAACTTAATTTTACATGTAATGCCTAGTTTCAGGGGACACTTCTCGAAAACCGTAATGTGGATGAATGTATGTAGTGTCAACCTATACCATCAAATGTAGTGGCTTTGATACAGTCTTGTGGCTTTAAATATTTTTCATACCTCATGACAGTGGATGTCTTTGAACTTCAGACACACCTATATCCATTGGCCTTTTCAACCCCTCCTCTTGGACATGAAACCTAATACTGACACCAAATTTTTGATTTTCTTTTCTAAGTCTGCTCCTCCTGTAGCCTCCTCACTACAGTAAATGACAGCTTTGTCATTCTTGTTGCCCAGTCCAAAAGCCCGATTCATCTTTGACTTCTCTTTTGTTCTTGTCCTATATCCTGTCTGTCAGCAAATTCTGCTGGCTTTACCTTTAAAATATATCAAGAATTTGATAAGTCCTCATTACTTTTACTGTTATCACTCTGGCCTAAACCTGGTCTTTCCTATATATTGCAATATTTTTTCCTTTTTGCATCCAGGCTTTGATCATTGATCCCTTCATTCTATTCTTAGCACAGTAACCAGAATGAACTCATTAAAATATATCAGATCATGTCATTTTTCTGCTCAAAACCATCCAGTGGCTTATTATTTCATCCAGAGTTAAATCCAACGTTCTTAAAATGACTCCCAAGGCCCTGCATGATCTGATCTCTCCTACTTCCACTCCTTTTCTCACCTCTCACTCTTTGCTCATGCTTTGTACATAAGGGTTTGATCACTGGCTCTTAAACATGGTAGGCCTGCTCTCAGTTCCCTGCCCAAGCATTTGTTCTTTCACTTTGGACTGCAATTTTCTCCAATACCTTCGAGATTTGCTCCCTCACTAACTTGGCTTCACAATCTGCAGCCCTTGTATTGTGAGATGATTTGAGAGGTGAGAACTTTTTGACTGCTCTTATTAAAACAGCAAATGTTTAACTCTAACTTCTGACAAGCCCTCTGCCCCCTTCCCCTGCTTGTCTTATCTATAGCACTTTTATCAGTAGACAGCCATATTCTCTTTTAAATTTCATGTTAGCCACTAGAGGGTAGGCTCCTTGAGGGCAGTGACTTATCTCTGTTTTATAACTAGAACTGGCATAGAGTATTTGCTGAATGAGTAACTGAACCACTTATTGGTGATTTTTTTCCTTCTCTATTAATACAATATGTCTCTATATGATATTATCTAAAACCGAAGTATATGATGCACATATTTTTTCTAACTTGCTTTAAACATGATTTCATGGATATCATTTTTCATTCTTAAATAATCTTTTATAAACCCTTTTAATGACTGCATATTTTATACAGATAAGTCATATTTTATTTACCTAGTGGTAGAAATTTGCAACAAGAACATTACAGTAACTACGTAAACATTCTTGTGATTAATTCCTTAATAACAATAATTATCACCATTTATTGAGTACTTTGTGTTATCTGGGCTGGGAAATTTACATTCATTACTCAATTAATCCTTTTAACAGGCAAACAAGATAAGTTAGAGGTAGGAATTATTAGAATCTGAGGTTAAGTAACTCAGGGTCACTCAAATAGAAGATGCTAGATTTTAAACTCTAGACTACCTTTAAAGGATAATTTTCTACATGTAAAAAAAATGCTGTTTGATGTCTAATTATTAAAATTTCAGAAAATTTTGGAGGACTTGGTTCATGTGCTATTAGTTTAGGACAAAGTATTAATCATAGTGTTTCCTATTATAAAACCACAGAAAGAAGAAAATTTTAAAAAAACTTTAATATTATTTATAGTATGAAAATAGCATAAACTTGTGATAAAAAGGCAAGTCATAGCAGGGTATTTAGTGACTGGATCTTCTACCTTACACCTTCCAATCCCACCCACCCTAGAGGTGTCATTGATAATTGTTATGCAAGTTCTTCCATACTTCTTAACTCAAACGTGCTTGATATCTTTGTGAGAGAATCCTGCCAATTATCTTTAGGATGTCTATCCATTTGGTTTTCCAGATGACTTCTCACAATGAGAATGAGGCTGTGCATTTCTGTCAAGAGTGCCACAAAAATGATATTGTGTCTTTAGTGTATTATAGAGAAGGGGTTTGTGATGTAATCAAGTTCTACATGCCTTGATTCCTTGTTGAAGGTGGAGTCTGCTTTTTCACTGTAAAGTTATTTTTCCTTTGTAGTTAATAAACATCTGGCTCAGTTTTCCAAGATGATGAAAATACTCTTTTCTTTCAAATTTTCACCCAGTAAATTTAGCATTTATAAGTTCAGCACTTTTGCAACAGTATGTACAGTGTGGGTTTTACTCAATAGCAATTTTCCTTTCTCTTTTCTCTTGTACATTTATTCTTTGGAATTCTTCTGAGGTGTAGAGGTATTCTCAGTTCTCATTTATTTGTTTATTTGACTGTTTAGTTAAATCATATGGACTTGTGGCTATTTATTTCATTTTGCAGACTAAAATTCCATATAGCAATCACTTACTTGTTGCTCAATTGGTCCATTTTTAGCTCTTAGGAAACCCTTTGGGCTAGCTCTTGTTTTCTAAGTCCCATACTTTTTTGAGCAATGCTCATTTTTTTGCCACCACAGATTCTAATCTTCTATTTTTGCTGACTCAGCCCCAGAATTACCTTTCCAGGAAACCTTATTCCTTTTATTGGAGAAAGGTGATTAGAAATATAAATCTCGTGCTAGGTGTCTCACTGCTACTGAAACACCTATTGTTTCTAGGTGTTCTAACCCACACCTCCCCAAACATTTCTATTTCTGTAGTTGTCTGCATAGATACTAAAATTAGTGAATTTATCCTGCTACCTCTAATTCCAATCCTACAACAGAAGCTTCATTTTATCCTTTTTTTTCCCCCAACAGGGAGAAGCCTGATTTTCTTTACATATAGTATATTTCTTGTTCATTTTAGTACACACATAAAGTGGTTCAGAATAAATGCCTTTGTGACAAATATGCTTAATAACCAAATTACGGTATTTTGGTAGCATTACTTTTCTCTTTATAGCATCCAGTCAAGATACTGTTTTCCAAAGTTACTTAAGTTAGTTCTTTTCCTCCCCATTCTTTTCTGTGTGGCTATGTTATTGATCTGTGACACAGTGAGGCCCATTTTTCACTTTCTGTATTCTACTTTCAGTTTCCTCACATCTTTGTTCATCTTAATTATTTCTAATTTTTTTGGGAGGGGGTGGATATGGGAAACATATATGAAAACTACAGCTTTAAGAGTCAGAGCTGTAAAAGAAGGTGTCTAAAACTGTCTAGCTTCATTTTGCTGTTCTCCATCTCCCTCTTTTTTATAGTTTGTTGTGACTGGAGAATCCTTTCTTCTAGTCCCTCTCAGAGTCCCTGACAGAGCAGGAAATCTATGTGTGTACACTAACTTGTTATTTACACATATTTATAAATATTTCTGTCAGTAGTCATCTATATTTAATTTAAGCTAAACATACTGATGTCTCCAGTGCTAGTCTGTGATCCCACGGATCATCCTAGCCCCCTCCCCTTGCTTACCTGTAGCCTCCAACTACCTGTAGAAACCCTAATGCAGAATGACCTCATCTTAACTAGATTCCATCTGCACAGATCCTATTTCCAAGTAAGCTTACTTTCACAGATTCTGGGTGGATACGAAATTTTGAGGGGTATTATCCAATTTAGTACTAGGCTAAGTAGTGATTTCCCTAGCTTTGCTAATTAAAAACAGAATTAGAAGAAAAAGTTTACATTGGACTGTAAATGGCTGAGAATTTTAGTCAAGAGCACAGTAGACCCTTTATACTCTGGAAAATTATTGAAACCCTCAAAAGTTTTGCTTAAGTGGGTTTTACATATTGCTATCTAATGCATTATAAATTAAAACAAAATTAAAATATTTGTTAATTTTTATAAAAATAACAAATTTGCTACACAGTAATATGAATAACTTTTAAAGGTGAAGGACAGCTATATTTTCCAAAGAAAAACTTAGTAAGAAAGGTAGTTTTATGTTTTAAAAAATCAGATCCCTTTAATAACAGACTTCATAGAAGGCAGTTTCTATTTAAGCAGACACTCCAGAGAAGACACATGCTTTGGCATCCACACTTTTGTGGCTGCAGGTTACATAACCTTTGGGAAATTTGCACTGAGTCTTTCTGAAAAAAGTGAGGATGAACATGGCAGATAATGTCTTAGCAGGATTATGACAATATCTTGATATCATGAAAGAATCCTGAGGACCCAGACACTTTGAGAGTTGCTGTTCTAGAACATTCCCTGTGCACTACTAGAAGAGGGCTCCTAACCAATGGAGAAGTGCTGCTGTGTCACATCTTTCTTCTTCTTCCCATCTGGCACTCTCCCTTACCTTCCTTGGAGCAAGAACAGTGTTTGAGATATAATTGGACTTTCCAAGAGGGAAAATACCTGCAGGTTATTCCAAAAATATTATCTTCACTACAAAGAGGAAGATTAATTGAATGGAGAGATGGTTGAAGTGACATGTCCTTGGTGGAGGGTGAGTGGAATGCCTGGTGGGTGGGGGCATCTGCTCTGTTTTGCCTAATCTGCCTAGCAAATATTATGTTCTTTCAGCTCCATTTTTCACGTTTCTTAAATTCATGTGATCAGCTTACTTCCCTGGTGGTTGATTCACTACTTCTTTTATCATTTTGCTTTGGAGGACAAGGGTAGAAAAACATACATGGTCTTCTTTCCTTCCTTCCTCCCTCTCTCTTTTCTTCCTTCTTTTTTGCATAAGGATACGCAGGTATCACATACTTAGTGTCTCATAACCAAGATCTATAAACTCAGCCCATGGTGATAAAGCTGTATGATTTTTTTCACTGTTTTTCATGTCAATCTTCTCTCACCACAATATCATCAATCAATCAAATTGCTTTTGGAGTTCATTACGTTTCCATGGCAATACCTTCCTGCACAGTTAAAAATAAAACTTCTGTGCTCCTGCTGAAACTTGGAGAGAGCAAGAACCTAATTGTCTGGCAGTCCTCACCCTGGGAAAAACTGATACCTTGGCAAAAGCGATCTAGCCACTTTGTACTGGAGAGTGAAGATGAAAAGCACCACCGAGTGCTATCTCTGTCTCCCAGGACAGTGCCCATGAAAAAGTGCAACTGTCACTTGCAGAGCAACACTGGTGTTTTTCCTCACAGTCCCACTTGGAAGCTTCCCAATTCTTAGGTTTGGGGCCCTCACAGACATCCTGTCTGCAGTTTGGCAAATCTACGGGGAGGAAAGGGGGAAAAAAACCAATGTACAGGCAGGCTGGGAGGTTTAACTACTTTCTTGGACACTTCAGATTGTTAATAAGGAAAAGATTTCCACAGAGATGCTGCTTTTATTTAGGCTCCCTTCTCTACCTCCCGGCCCCAGAGACAGACCATAAGACAAGGATTAAAAGACAAGTTGTTTATTTGAGAGGTGCAGGGGGAGCCCAGTTGGGAGGATGTGGAAAAGACTGAGGAGAAAAGACAGACAATAAGGATGTGTTAACTCAGTCATCATTGTGGGTGATGGGATGGAGCTTCTGATTTCAATTTGTTCAGATCATTAAGGAAATGTTACTTGAGGATAACTTGCTTTGCCTCAGTGAGCCCCTGCAACTAATCTGTTGCAGAGTTGAAAGTTTCTTTCTATAGATAAAGCAATATATTTTAATTTATCCTTTTTTTTGGGTGCAAAGAGAGCAACTTAGAATATAATCTCAGATAATTCACTATTTACTTTAATGATACATGAATATGGGAAATCAGAGAGATTGGAGAACTGGACAGGAAAGGCAGTTGGGAGCAACATCTGAATTCTAGAACTTTGAAATTGATGTGCCTCAGCCTCCTCTACTTCTTGCTCCTCTTTGCTTAGTTTCTCATCTTTATCTCATCATACTTGTTATTCTCTGCCTCATGCTCCTGCTTCTCTTAGTTCTCTTACTTGTACCTTTGTTATACATATGGAGCAACATGAATGTTGGCTTCTGTCCATATGATTTTGAATTGCTATTCAAATTAATTCCCACAATTAATTGCCCCAATCTTGGTATTTCTTGACTTAAATGATGAAAGGAGAGAATAAGAATGGACAAATGTATATGTTCAAGCCAAGCCATCACATCAGTTTCTAATGGCCTATGACTTACTGGATTTCAACTCAAGTGAACACCCGGAGTCCAGTAAGCTTTGGCCAGACATGAGGTGTAACCCACTTGAGCAAACACGTTTGCAAGGGCGGTGGACAGGACTGGTACCAGGACTGAGGCTCTCACTGGCTATTGTTGCTGCTCTTTGATTTTCACAAACAAATGGCCTCTTGATCCTGTGCTTCTGTTACTAAAAGAGCATGGGTTTGGTCTTAGGCATCAACAGAACTGTGGATACACTCAAGAGAGCAACTTTGAGTTGTCTATCAAAAGCACAGTTATGACACTCTGTATTTGAGGAAGGTAACCTAATAGCAAATATAATTATCTAATGTTCTAGATTTTCCAGCCTTCGTTTCCACAACAAATTACAGCATCAGAAAGTTACATACCCGGACTACAGTTGTTTACTGCTCTGCAGAAATGCCTTCTCACAATTATGGTGTAATGCTATAAATTGAGGGTTAAAGTAAGGACTGTTAATATGTACAACATTTGCATCTTTAAAATTGCTTTCGAAGTTGCCTATTATTGTTGTTTAATGTTCTTTGTATAAGGATTTACACAATAGATTTCTCTTAGATTTACATTTTTGTTGTGACTGTCTCCTCCCGCGAAAGGATCAAACTCTGCAACTCTTCCTTAAGCAGTTTATTCAGGAATTTTCTATTGTCTATCTTTCATGCGTTTCTCCTCCATCCCCCCTCCCCGGAGCCCCGTTCCCAGTTTATCAGGTTTCTGTGTCACCAACCCGAGGAAGCCACGTGGTGAATGCCAATTTGCCTACAAAGGCAGAACGCATTCCAGACTAAACCGCCAACCTAATAAGGAGATGTTTGTTCTAGCCATCACCTGGTCAGAAGCGGGAGTTGGCGCCATCTTTTAGGCGCGGTTCACGACCCTGTCCCCTACACATTTTATTTTAATGAGTGAAAATTATATAAGTCACCAAATTTCCTATTTGTTGCTAGAAAAATCCAAGGCAAAATTTAGTACTTAATTATTAAAACCCTTATTATCCTGGATTTCTGGTATAATGACCTTCTTCCTTTCCATATGTGCTTTTGGTATTTTATCCTTATTTTAGTGATAGAAAAATAGATGTTTCTATTATTTAAGCCACCTCAAATATTTTTTGAAGTAGCTACAATGAAAATGTAAATATAACTCAATATATACTATTAATAGTTGCTTATTAATTTACATGTTAATAATTTTAGGAAAGACTAGTGACTTTTTGCTCATGTAGTAAATGAGATGTTTATTACCACTGTGCTTCTGTTACTAAGATGATATCTGACAGGCCCCTGAGCAACCTGATGTATTTATGCTGCAGAATATTTGAATTTGAGATAGATTATTTATTTGTTTTTGAAACATCCTTGTTTAGTTTTTCACACTATAGGATTTCTCCCCTCAGGTGCAATTATCATAGTTTCCCTACCACCAAAGTCTGCACAGAGATTTTTTTGAAGTAGAAAGCCTGAGATTGGTAGCTTCTGGTAAAGAATTATTCATTTTCTTAACGTGGTCAAAGAGAACAGGACAGTAATTGGCCTTTGATAATTGATGTTTCAGGATGCTAATTACCAATAGTTACATTTCAATTACATTTAAGCATTTTCCCATTTCCCATTTCTTATGCGTATTCTGGAGTGGGGTCTTCATCCTGGGTTGTTAGCAGTCAGTTGATAATTGAGTGATTAGTAGTGCTTACACATCAAGTATGGGTTGATGGACTCTTTTTCCCAACATAACCAGATAGGCTAATTGTTTTGGCATTGGTGGACTTGACTTCAGCATAAAATTTTGAAGAAGTGTGTGGAAGTATATACTTTCCAGAAAGGAAGACTCTTCTCTTGAAGGCAGCAAGCCATGTGGTCTACAAGGTTACAAATTTGATTTCCACTGTTTTTGAGCTTTGCTTTAAAAAGCGAGATTTAACGGAAGCACAAACAAAAATGGTTGTCAGGGTGACTTGCATCTTTGTGGAGTGGTATTTTCTGGGTCACTGGGCATTTTCTGCTATTGGGTTTAGTGCCATGTAATTGAATTCTTATTTTGTAAATTGCCAAGTCTTAAAGCCAGCAGACTCTCTAGCCCTCACCCTCCCCTCCCTCACACCCCCACCTCAGTATCATGCTTGGTCCTTGGTCCACCTTTGCTGCAAGGGAGTTTTGTTACCTTGGAATATTCCTCCGTGACTCTTTGTTCTTGTGGTCTTATTTTGGAGGAGCTAATGCAGTTGCTTTTGGCACCTGAATTTGTAACCTTTCCTGAATTTCTCCTTCACAACCTTTTGTCACAGACCCAAATCCCAAAGGCACATGCTAACTCAGCCCAGATGCCAGAAGAGCCATCCCCAGCTGGGCCATATGACCCTAATGAGTGAACAGCCATATGCACAGTTAATTAAAACTGAAGTCAAAATAATAAAATGAGTTTTCAGGGTGCACTTAGTGGCAAGATTTCCTGAAAACCACCTGTACAGCTACCAGGGAAAGGGGCATGCTACTTAGATGAATTCCCTTTGCTTCAAAATCTCAGCTTAATAGGTATGGCATATATTTATGTCATATACAGAAAAATCCACTGAAAGACATTACAAGAAAGACACAGTAGCAAAGAAAGCAGTTTCTGCTCACAATGAGCTTCTGGTCCAGTGGGACTTTGAAAACATTACATTTTCTTCTTCAGTGGCTGAAGTTCATGATTTTTCTTTTCTCTTTCCTTTGACTTTCTGCAGGTGGAATTTGCCTCTTACTCTGTGGTTCCAGAGCACTCAGTGCCTGCCCCTGTTTCCTAATGGCTGATTTGTCCTCACTCAGCTTTGAGGTCCAGTGGTTGGACAAGTGACAAATCAACTACTGTCAACTAGAAGAGCTGACTGTTACCCGTTCAACAGTGCTGAGTGCCAGTTGTTGATATGTATCTTCAAATTGGTTACAGGGAAAATATTTACACCACAGAGCTGGGAAAATGTTACAAAATCAGGGTCATGATTTTTTGGAAAGTCAACTTATCAGCATATTAACTCCTTGAAATTATGAATACAGCTTTCTTTGTGGATCTCCAGAGATCCAGACTGCCTGGCCTAGCAATACATATTTGATGAATGAATGTAGGAACCATTTTGAGGTTCTATAGGACTAGAAGAAAACCAACCAACCCAGTCTAGTTTATAATGAAATAAATTGTGACAACAATGTAGTGATTTGAGAGGCCTGTTGAGAGATCCCAGTTTGCCCATAAAAGTGTGTCTTGCTACCCTGCTGCAGTACCCAATTCCCACACTGAAGCCATTTTTTTTTCCCGTTAAGGCTTGATGGTTTAGGGAAAGTTTCAATGGGTAGAACAGGAGAAGGGGAAACTGATAGGAGGGGGAGGTAACCTATTATCCAGATGGCATACTGAAATGAGCACTAATTTATCCAATTATTATTCCACTAATGACTCACCACTGCATGGGAGTTAAGCAGATCTTTGAAATGGGTGAGAGTTATTCCTAAATCCTCTCTACCTTTCCTTCCCCTTTTGTAACCCAGGACCTTTTTGTCATCCTTTGATTGCTCAAGGAATATCTCTGCTTTTTAATTTTTAAACTTATTTCTATTGTTGAAGTACCACTGTTACATCCTCCTTAATGTTTTAACAGTAGAGGACATCCCCCCTCAGGTGCAGTCACTATAGCTCTCCCTCCACCAAAGCCCCCATACCTTGCCATCCTGGTCTGTTGTGTTCTCTCCCATCTCTCTGCTTTCACTCCTTCTCTCCTTCTTCCCCGCTGAAAGCCTAAGATCATCTTTGCTTTTTTAAAGAAAATCATCCCTATGCTCCCTATGTCTCCCCTTCTATCTTTCTGTGACAACTTATTTGTCTTTGGCCCATTCTCCATGAGCCTGCCATTCCTGGCTATCATTTTACATGTTTTTCTAAGACAGGTGCTACTGTAATTCAACAGGGAACTCATGGAAACAGTAAGATTGAATTTCAAGCAGCAAAAATCCAGTCGTGGTTTTCAGGTACTATTAGAGATATAGGGGGGAACTTTTTAGTGTAAGGAGCAGAAAGCACTCTAGGAGGTGTGCTTTAAATCACATCACACTAGTTCTTGCCTCTATTGCCTAGTGGAGTAGGTTCTGATCCATTTTGGATAGAAGAGAATAGGGGCCTGATGAGGTAGGACTTGGCATGGTTAGTTTAGATAAAGAGAGGGAAGGGGGACATGTCCTGGGCCTTTGGAGGACTTTTAGGAATCTGGGGTTTGCGGTAAGTTAGCAGCTGGAGTGTCATAGGGAAGGAGGCCACTGAAGGGGTTCTTGTATAATTCTCAGTTGTTTTTTTTTTTTTTTTTGCAGGCAAGAAACAAGAAACCAAGCCTCTGGCTGCTCCAACAGCACCAACCAATAGAATGTGAAAGTGTCTACTGGCAGAGTTTCCAGAAGACAAAGACACTCACACCTTGAATCTGTGTGTCCACAGAAGTTGATTGAATGCGTCTCTGCCTTAGCAAGGAAGATGAGGACTGATTTCTATTTATCCCTTATTGGACCTCACTTGAACTTACAGGACATTCCAATTTGATGCTACAGATATTCAACTGGTAGTTTCTGCTCCCTTCCCCTAATCTCTTTATTCCCTATGAAGTACTTACCTTTTATGTCCTGGGATTGGTTTTCTCTGTGGTTTATGAAATGAAAGATGTCTAGGACTTGTTGTTTGTACTTGAGTTGTTCTCCTCGCCTTACAGATACACTTGTGATGATTCATCAATGTATCACTGGCCTTAGACTCCAGTGACTAGAACCAAGGGTAATCAAAACTTCCTTACGCCTCCTCAGTTTACACAGATAGGGCAACTCAAGTACTCTTGCTTATGCCACCAATTGTGTCATGAGTAACCTCTAGTCCCATTTAGATCTCCACTAAATTGTCGCTGGGAGCCTGTGTAGACCACTCCTTTGGCTTCCATCTGTAGCCTTCTCCAAAAGCCTGAGCTGTGCATCCAGGGGACTAGCGGGGGCCAGAATCAGACATGGACTCTCTAGTCATCTGGCATGGCCAGACGACAGTGAATTCCAGTATGGGGTGCAAGTCAGTATGGAATTGGGATTCCAGTCTCTTAGGAGTTTATGAAAGATATAAAATTTTGAGATTATCATTCAGACAGATCCAGCTTCAGGATCAGACTGCAGCTAACACTTCCGTTTTGCCCTGGAGGCACACTGCTTTGGCCCTTTAGCTCTCCACCGTGATCATTTCATGTGTCGTTCCTGACCCTCAGCATGGACATCACTGGGGATCAGTGGGAATGCAGTCTCTGGCTCCAGCCTAAGCCTGTGAAATTCAAATTTGCATTTTAATCAGCCCTACGGATAATATGTATGTTACATATATGAAGTCTGGGAAGCGCGGCTCTCTACCATAACTGCCCAATTAGACTGAACTTAAGAAATGATGCTAAAGTGATTTTGCAGATTTGGGGAGCCATGCAGTGTAGTGTGTTCCAAGTAAATCCAATGACTGCTTGGTATTAAATATCTTTAGGGATTTTTTTTTCTATCTTTACTTACCACTTTCATTTAAATTCAGATTTTATTTGGGGATTTTTGATATTCATGTTAGTCAATAATGGAACTGGATATTGTATATTAACTTGAATTCTCCCTCTCCTCTATTCTTCTCAGGTTAAGAACTTTGATAATAGCAGGAATCTGTAGAGCTGACATTCAAGGAAAATCCAGAAAATGAATTCCTTTTTATCTTCAGGCAGAACAGCTCTATTGAATAGAGTGCTGTAATAAAACCTTTTTATATGCCTGTCATAGAAAGACAAACCTTTTCCAAAGGAAATGGATTTGAGTATTTGCAAGATATGATAAACAGCCTGACAAAAAAAAAGGGCCTGAATTTCCCTTTTAAATGTTCAGAGGGGGGAGGTTTTAACTTCTCTTGTCAGGTAAAAAAATAATTCATTATGAAAGCCATTCCAGCTGAAACTCAGAAATGAAAACTAGACCAGATCAGAGTAGAAAGCAATGATTTAGTAATGTGTTAAAGGGAGTAGTTTAATGAATAAAGTGTCAACTTTCTATAGGAGCAAAAATAAATCACGCATAGTCTTAACCTGCCTTGTCGCCATGAGTTAGCTGGGTGTATCTGGCACCTGGCACTCCGTGTAAGGAAACATTAAAATCTAATTCGCACTCAGATTTGTGTACGTGAATTGTTGATAATGATGTTAATAATTGTACTCCATCCCTTTTATGACTTCTTTATTCCAGCAAATGCTAAATAGAAAAAGGAGATGAGAACCAGTCAATGGAAATGGCCCTAATTTTCAGTTTCTCCATGTCGCAGATAGCCTTAAGCTAGATTCCATCCAGCAAGGAATGACCTACGGCCTTGCTGCAGAGTTGTCCAGACTTGTGTTGCTGTCTGGGTCTTGGTGCCACGCGTATGTGTCTGCTAGGGTTGCCTTAACAAAGCACCATAAACTCGGTGCTTAAATAGACGTTCATTCTCTCACAGTTGTGGTGGCTGGAAGTCCAAGATGAAGGTCTCGGCAGGGTTCCTTCTGAGGGCTATGAGGAGTCTGTTCCACGCCCCCGACTTGGGTTCTGTTGGCTTGCTGGCATCTTTGGCCTTCCTTGGCTTGTAGGTATGCCATCCCAATCTCTGCCTCGTCTTTTCATTCTCTCTCTCTCTCTGTCTTGTATTTATAGCTTTAAATTCAATTTTATTTTGTTGTAAATAAATGGGTGACTAACTGGACACGTTTCTTCTATGCTATCCAAGACAGAATTCCTCTTTATGTTGAATAATGAATGGTGTTTAGTGTTAGCTGTGACATAGCTGTAGATGAGAAAAAAACTCATCTTCCTGGATTTTTAAATAGCGAACTTAAGGAGAGAGACTCAACCAATGGCTTTCAAATGTTTCTAGGACCCTCCTTTTCTACCCTTCCTGTCCCTTTCCCCTACCCTTCTTGACTTCTTTCTTTTTCTCTCTTCCATTCATCTTAAAAACACTGACTTGTACTATTTAAATTGATTTTACAATGCACTAATGATTGCACCTTGCAATAAAAGCACTTTCACAAAGACCACTTTCCGATCATCCAAATCCACTTGTCCCTTCTCTGCTCACACAAGACTACATTTCCCAGCTTTCTGTGCATTTAGGCGTAAATGTGAACCTGAGTCCTCTCCAGTGGAATGTAAGTGGGAGCAATGGATACAGCTGTCAGCCCTAATCCACACAGCCTCTGCTATGGGGTGCTTAATGCTCCTGCCTAACTGGGCTGGCAATTCCCAGGGTGACCTCAGCCGCTGTCTTCTGAAGACAACAGAGCCTTTGTCAGCAGGGGGCCTGGACTTTATGAGGAGGAAGAAAATAAACTTCCTGTTCCTTAGGTTTCTACATCTTTGCAGCTGACAACTCTGACCATGGTTGTCAGAGGTTCTGTTTTCCCAAGGCCTGTAATTTAGTTTATCCTCAATGATCCAATGACCAAGTAGAGGCTTATTTTTGAGACAACATATCTCTGTTTTACATGCTTCTTTGTAGCTGTGAGTCCTATTTAGATTTTCAGGGCCGACAGAGACTATATCTAAGGAAACTGGGGCTGCTTTCAACACTCCATGAAGACAAAAGTCCTAGAGGATGACCCCCTCATCATCAGGCAACTGAGCAACTGAGCTGGTACTTGTGAGATCGTCAGATTCACAAAGTTACTGCTACCCCTTCATGTGCAGCCCAGAATGCTCACAGAGAACACAGACACAGATTTGTAAGGATGAGAGGATCAGGTCTTTCATGGGAAAATATGCATCAGGTCTGAGTTATGGTGAGAAATCATCCAAATTTATGCTCACACACGCTCACGGGTGAGCCCAGCAGATAGCATGTGCTAGCTCTCCTTGCACGCCGAGGGTGAGAAGCAGGTCACAGATGTGGAAAGCAATGCTTACACCTCTTCCTCCTCCTGCTTTCCCTCTTTGATGTCCTGAGTCCCATTGATATTTAGTAGCATGTTGTTGCTTAAGATTTGCTCTTTACCAAGTAATGAAAGCCAAATGATTGAACTTTAGTTCATTTTTTCCCCTCCTGCTAGTCATAATGGCTAAGGGGAGAAAGGAAGGGGAGAAAGCAGAGGCTGCATAATTTCGAAGCCGAGTTAATTTACATTAGCATTTAGAAATGACTAGACATTTTTGTAAAGTTGTTTTTTTATAAGATATCAAGTTGACTTTAGCTAAATTATTTTTTCCATAATCATCTTCAACATTGAATGACAGTGTTATAGAACTGGAAGGAGCTTTAAAATTTTCTCATCCAACACTTTCATTTCACAGGACATGGAAGCTCAGAGACGACAAGGCACGTGACCAAGGCCACAAGATTTTTTTTCCATCTAGAGTGTACCTGGATCCAGTGCTTTCTTCATGTCTGATTCTGTTATTTTCAGTATGCTACATTCTGAATGCAGAAGCTTTTTTCTTTCCCTCCCTCTCTATCTCCCTTTCCCTCACTTTCTTTTCTCCTTTTTCCTTCTTTTCTTTTTAGTTGATGTTGACAGTTGTATTCCTAGTGGAGGAAACTGATTACATGGCTGTCTCGAACTCCAGATACTGGGATCGTGACTGTGGGGGCTTATGGGGCATATCCAGGTGAAGTGTATTTATATTACTACCTGGAGGGATGCTTTACTATACTATGTAAAGGTAATGGCTGGGATATGCTGGAAATGACTAAACTCCCACTAGGAATCAGATCACATGTAGATTATTCTAGGGTAACCCAAGCTTGATCATTTACAACTGTGATATACTATGCAGTGGTGTTGTGAGATTCAATTCTACCTCCCACTCTCTGGTGAAATCCTTAAAATATCAGGAAGCTGAGGAAAGTTCTCAGTCCTGGACTGATCAGAAGAATAGTGTCTTTTCTTGGACAGCTGATCCTTTCTTATGTGGTCCAAGCTGTTTTTATCACAAATTATTCTGTGGGCTTTTGGTTACATGTGTTGATCCTTACTAGAGAATTTTCAGTATCCTTTTACCATTGCTCCAAATTCGCTTTAGTCCTGAGTCTACATTAATGGTATTTAAATGAAGTTGATGTCCCTCAACAAGGCCAGAAAAATTATGAGCTTTCTACTGACCACAGTCATCAGAGATTGTTTTCCCAAGGCCTGTTCTGAGCAGCTGGGCCCTACCCCATCATCTTTGGGTTCCACCCCTGGGTTTTCTATTACAGCGTGACATGGGGAAGGGGATTCCTCCTTGGCTTAGTTTGGTAAAAAGAAGAACTTCCAGATTGAAGCCAAGTAGAGATGGGCCCCATTTTGGCTTTAAGCACAGTCCTTATAGTTCCCAGCCAGTGGGGCTTTACCAAGTGCTAAAGTTATCCACTTTCCTGTTTACCTTTTCATGTCTTCCCTGTCCGTGTGGCCTGTAAATGTGGACTCAAAGAGCCAGTACCAACCCAAAAAACACTGGCTACTTGGTGAAGAGAGGACATGGTCATATATGGTCATTTCATATTGACTCTGCAGGTCCCTCAACTACATTGAGGGGCATGAGAATGCCTCCCTGGGCTTGTGCCTTTGCTTAAACAGGTTTCAGAAACAGTGATTTAATCAACACAGTTGTGATTTTGGAAAACCATAAACAAAACCCAAATCCAAATTCTGTTCCCAGGAGGGAAGTGGTGTCTCCTGACTGGAGAGGACTTGACAGGAGGCAGAGTTGATTTCTCAGGTGAGCAAGGACACCCAGTGCAGTGAGGGGTCATGTGATCTGTCATGGTTCCCCTATTTCTGTCTCTCTCTTCCTGACTCTCATCTCCCTTTTTTTTTCCCTCAAAGAATTATTATTATTTATTTATGCATAATAGATCTGGGGTGTAGGCCAGGGGTGTGGTGGGTGAGAGGATTCACCAGAGACAAACTGGGGAGCAGAACAGGCAGATTGATTGAAATACACTGCTGAGGGGAGCAGTGGGTGAGACAGGAGAGGTCTGCTGAGCCATGTGGGTCACCTCCCTGGCGGAGGATTGAACTCAGGCCACAGTGGCTGTAGATAGCTTGACAACACTGAGACTTAACCCCTTGTGCCACTTGGGGGGCCCCCCATTTCCCCTCTTTTTGTCCTTCTACTTCTTTTTAACTTTCTCATATATCTACTACTTTATGAATATGATTAACTCCCCACCAAAAACGCGTTCTCTCCTTTCCATGTTGTGGGAATGTAACTGCGAGTAAGCAAACTTCCAGGGATTCCATTTCCTGGCCCTCCCTGCATATACTGTGGTTTGTATAACAGGCTTGGCTGGTGCATAGAATAGTGAGCCTCCCTTTTCCACTGCCTCTCTCCTCTCCCAACAACTCGAAATAGTGGACTCAGGGGACCTAGTGCAATGATGTCCACCTTTGTTGCTCAGTGGAATCGCCTGGGAAGTTTAAAAAACAAAAACAAGTTGCCTATTTAGATGCTGATTAGATTGGCCTGGGTGTGGTGGGGGCAGCTGGCGGTTTAAGAACTCCCTAGGGGTTCTAGAGGCAAACCTAGGCCAGGAACGACCTCTCTGGCCTCAGTGGTGGAGCAGGAAGATGGAAATCATTTGGGGAAGAAAGCTACCCACTGATCAGGAACACCCACGTTGGGATGTTAGCAAAGAAATCTTTGTTCTATTCAGTCCCTGGAAATTTGAAGTTTATTGTTAATAGCGGCTCATCCCAATTAATAAATCTTTTCAATGAACACAGAGAAGATACCCCCTTAGCAGGCTAACATTGTCTCCCAACCCCATTCACCTTTCTTTTGTAGGATAAAACTGTTTCACACATGGACAACTGGGATGATCCTGGGGTGCAGAGTTTTCCCCCAACTCTGGTATCTCTAGGGTTACTACTGTAAACTAGAGAACTTTGAATCTGGGAATAGCAAGCACCCCATCAGTGATAAACACATGGAGATAATCACTGTTTTATTTGAAAGACAGTGATTCCCCTAGGTTTGCACGTGTTCGGTGATTCCATTAGTCTTTGTAATTCTGTTTACTGAGATTCAATGATCAGGATAATGCCTGCTACTCTGAGTTGGTGATATGACACCACATTTAATTTTTTCAAGTTTTTGATATCACTCAGTGGGAGAAATAATTGTTAGTGTTCAATTGCAGGATGTTTTTCACCTAATTGTCTCCGAACTGCAGGGTATGTATTTGATTTCTTTGATTGATCTGTTTTCTGTATGTATTTTTCCAACAACTTGAATAATTTAGGAGCAATTCTTGGTTTGTGGCTAATTTGACGTGTAGCAATTATGCATTCTTCTGAAGTGGCATATTTCACTCAAGTGTCTGAAAGCAGAAAATACAGGCTTTATAACAAGACTTTGCATTACTTGAACTTGGCCACCATGTGGCCATTTACTTGAAAGCCAGTGCTGGTCTTTGGGTCAAGTTCTGTTCTAAAAGGCGGGTGTTGGAAATACCTCCTGATTTGAACCTGCATTGACAGATGGGTAAATTTTCTCTTTGCTCTAAGGCCTTTCCTTTGTATTAGTTGAAAGCCATGATGGAAGGGAAAATAATCCCTGCTGGAATTCTTGAACCAGACTTGAAAACTGAATCACAGTGAGAAGTAGAGTTTGTTTTGGAGTGGAGGTGAGCTGTAGTAGGAGAGTAAGCAACAGTAATGCAGATGTTCTAAACTTATTCTGGATCATGTGGAGAGCTGGCCTGGATGGGTGCCATTCACTGGAACTCATCTCTGTACAACCTTCTCCCTGATACCTGAAGGCAGGGGGTCAGGATTTTACCTGCATAGATCTGGAAGCTACAGTGCTATTCTTCCTGTTACTGGAGACTTCTCATCTGTCATAATCTTTTCTTGGGGGGTTTTCTAGAATTATCGGTGGGAATGTGGCTAGAGTAGTAGATCCCCATTTTTCTTCCTCTCAGGGAACTTAGTTGGCAGCCTTCACTGGAGGCTCAGGTCTTCTTTACCAGGAACACCTTGCTCAAAGTGATTGTAAGGTTTTGGGTAGGCCACATATGCATCTTGTCAGTATCCTCTTGCCAAAGTCTATCAGAACACTTCTGTGATTGAATAAGTTGGGTTTGTTGCTTGTTACAATGAGGCAGAGCACATACCTTAGGGAACTGTAGGAGTCTCATTTAAAGGGCATTAGGAAGAACCTACTATAGGATTTGGGCTTGTATTTCATAGTTTGGGGGAGGGTTCAAGAACATAGTATTGGATGCTTTTAGGAAGTGAGGGAATCTATGGTTGAGTATCTTAACCAGTTTTTTGTAGAAGGTAAAGGGAATGAATCAAGGTTGAAGCTATAAAAGGTAAATTGGATTCACTCATTAGTAGGATGGGGGGGTGTTTGCCTATTTTTATGCTTAGGACAATATTCATATTTTTATATGCTCAGATAGGATTTTGGAGTGTCTTGTCTTTAAGTTGATCTGTCATATTCATACTGTTGCTTTGTCAAATATTGATGCTTTATGCAATTATTTACATTCAGCAATGCCGAGCTGCATACACCAGTGCGAGCTCTTAGCAATTCCAAGACCTGGCTGATAAATCTGGCCGATTCCCAAATGTCAAGGGCTATTTTCTTATTCTCAATCTGATATGTTCCTGTACAGCCATACAGACAAACAACTGAAATAGTTCTGAACTGCGAATGTAAATGATTAGCTACTGCCATGAAACTTCAGAGGACTCTCTCACATCCATTCGTCTTTTGCATGTCCTCAACCTACCAGTTAGTAGCAAGGTAGAGAACCTTCTGGCTTGTATGCCAGTTCAACAGCTAGTATCTATTTTGATGCATCAGTGCCAGGGTGGTACCTATGGTTGACATTTGGAATATCGCTCTGTCCTGCTTTGGGATAGAAAACATCATTTTGCTGAAGAGAAGTTTGGGCTGGAGTTGGCTCAAATCTGACAAGGCTCAAACCTGTAATGGACAAAAGGAAGCATAGCTGGACAGTCCAATGGCCATAGGTGGCCTGGTGCAGAAACTGGTGACCAGTAGCAGCCAGGCTCCTGGGCCGCTTTCTTTCCATGCCAGTCTGTGATGTTCCTTTGAGTCCCAATGTGCACGAATTTCCTCGCAGGTATGAAACACCTCATGGTCTTTGAATAAGGATGAAAAACCGCGTGTGTGTCCCTGCCAAGTCTCTGGGCGAAGGCTGTGAGAGCAGATGGTGGAAGAGGCTGCACAGAGAGCCTGGATTCACCCCACCGTGATGGGAGTGGGAATCACACACCAAGGCCTTTTCCTTCCTGCTGATGAGGAACTTCTACAAATAGCCTGTGCCAGTGGGCCCCATCCCTTTCCTCTGAAGTCTCGGCTCTTTGAGTTGGCGGCATAACCATTGTTCCTACCAGCACAACTGGGATGTTTGAAGGCATCAGTTAAAAAGGAAAGAAGGGAATTGGGAATCAAAAGTGGCACATGGGTGGATGGAGGCCAGATCCTGGAGGCCAGAGGGGTCATAGAGGTCACTCCATCTGAGTTCTCATTGCAACTCTGTATATACTGGGACTCTGGAGCACCCCAGGCAGCCAGAGTCTTTCTGGATACTTCCAGTGCCTGACTGTGTGAATGGGGAAGTAGGCATTTGTGAGACAGGTGGGGATCAAGTAGTTCAAGTAGATGGTGTACTTGCGGGGTGACTTACTCAAGAACTCTGTCAGGGATGGTTTTCCTTAGAGAAATGCATGTCCCTTTCACAAACACCACCAGCTCTGGGTCTTCTTTATGTGTGTGTATGTCATATCTCAGGGAAGTAATTATGGGAGTCTTTCTGTTGACAGAACTTCCTTTGGGCACTGGAGTATGTCATTTGTTAAAATTTGTTTTACATTTTTAGTTGGGTGAACATTTCTGGACTATTCCTTCCTAATCACATAGGGATAGTTCATTTTTACTGGAGAGTTCCTTTGAATCCCAGATATTTTCTATCGACCTCCATCACTGATACACCTGTGTGTACTGGAGACAGTGGTACATAATGGATGAAGTCACATTTTATCTAGCAATCATAAACCTGATGATATCATTCTTCTTTTCTAATCCCTTAAATGGAGTCCTATAATCTCAGGATAAAGCCAAGATTCCTTGCTACTTTACTTACTTTAGGGTCTGGGCTTCCTCTCTCCCTCCCACTGCTGGTCTCACTGCACCTCTTAGGCCCCTCCCCACCATTAGGTGTCTATGTCCCTTCTGTTTTTGCAACCATCCTAGGCTGGGTAGGTTCATCAATAGTTCTTGAAGACAAACAGAGATAATTCTGGACACTTCAGTAGGTATTTACAGGCATTTAATGCTGAATCAAGAGTTGATCAGTCCTCAGTATTTGTCTGTCTCTTCCTTGTGCAGTGGTTTATACTGCCCTTATAGCGCCTTGCCCCTCAGCACAGGTGCCCTTATTTACAGATGAGTATGCCCCAGGCTCTCTGGGACCAGGTGCCCATAATTACAGTTGTACACGCAGGATCACAGGTGCTGGTCATAGATGCTAATGTTGGGAGGATGTAAAAAAGCTTGATAACTTCATTTACCCTATACCCTCTCATGAAAACCCTGGAATCCTTCAGAATAAATCATGCTTATTTTTACTTTTCTGCTGATGCAGGCCTGTTCCAATGAGAAAGCATTCACAGAACATACCAGCTAGCAGGGCAGAAAGGACATGTCTGTTATATTAGACTCATTCAGATTGCCAGGAAAAGAGACTTTCCCAGTGTGTTGGGGTTTATTTGAAGGTTGCTCAGAGAATTAAGAAAAACAGAAATTTGTCTTACTCATTTTGCACTGCCCAAACTCACAATAATGCAAGAATGATCTTTGGGAGCTATTCATGGTTCAGGATAAACATGGCTTGCCTGGTTATTGGCTCCCTTGCTAGTGTTTCATGTTACAGCTTCTCATCTATTTCTGTGTAAGCTTTCACCATGTGACATTACTGACTCATTCTGCTTTCTACTTTATGGGTTTGGTTTATTCATGGCTTCTGCTTACAGCATTTTCCAGTGAGACTGTGGGGTAAATGTAAACAGTATCAGGCTTTTCCACCTGCCACCACTGGTGTAATGGTGGACACCTGAGGTCATGCATGCATGCCTAAGTGGCATGTGTGGGTGAGTGCACCTGGGTTGGGACACGGGCCATGTAGGGGCAGCGTTTTGAGGATGCCAGTAAAAGAGAGAGACCAGAAAGGAGGAGAGAGATGGAGGCAGAGAAGAGAGAGGAGCAGCAGTAGAAGCAGAGACAAGAGGCTAGAGAGCCCAGAGAGTGAAGATGTGCCAGGGGCTAGGAGGCCTGCTAGCCTCCTGGTCCCCTGGCCCCCCTGCTTGCTATGTACCTGGTCGCCTCTGATACAATGATGCAATAAAAGCCTAAAAAAGCCACCAAGGGCTCCAGGACTCCTCCTTTACCTGTCTGCTTAGAATCATGGAAAACCTGCCCCTTGCCATGCTGGCACCACAACTGGCGTAGTTGGCAGGGTGATCTGATGCAGACAGGTATGCAGCTCTTCGAAGACTTCAGGAGGAACTGTGAGATGGCAAACCAGGAGCATGTGACAATGCACAGAGTCTGGGAGGTGTGGGACAAGACCTCGAGTGGAGGAGGAGGCACCCACGAGGACCAGCCTATGACCCCTGAGGCAGAAGACTCCTTGGAGAAGAGGACAACAATTTGTCATTTGGAGCTCGCTCACTGCTGACACAAGGAAAGGACTGATGGACTTGGACTGACAATCTTGCCAGAAGGCTGGGGAACTTTGGCAGGTTGATATTATGTTTATGGGACCCTGTGGGTGGATGGTATTGTTTTTAAACCCCAAGAGATGAGAATCAAGGGGTTCCAGTGGGCCTTGGTGGCCCAAAGCAGCCTGTGTTCTGTCTGACATTCCCAGGGTCACAGCCCAGAGAGGCAATGGCCAGAGAAGAGAGATGGCAGGCATGAGAAGAGCCCAAGAGTGGCTAAGGGAGGAAGCCCTTGCCAAATTCTCTGCAGCCAGGCAGAGGAGAGGTATCAAAAAGCCAACTAAAGAAGACAAAAGCTGGTGCTAAGATTGGGAAGCGCTGAGCAGCTGGTAAACAGATAAGTCTGTTAAAGAAGGCCAGTGAGTCTCTTAAAATCACCTGTGGGTGATGCCCTGTTTGTTGAATGAGGGTGAGGAGCTGAGTTAGAGAAATCAGGTCTTTCCACCCTCCCACCACTGATGATGGACACCTGCGGTGCTGCGAGCATTCCAGGGTGGGCATGCGCAAGTGGGCGCAACTGAGTTGGACACGGGCTTAAATGCGTGGAGTCATGAGCCCGCCAGGACCAACAGGACCGACCAACAGGACCGCAACAGGACCGACAGTACTGACCAACTCGAGTAACAGCAGCAGCAGCAGAGAGAGAGAGAGAGAGCAAAGCAGCCGAGAGGGTGAGATACGCCGGGGGCTGGGAGGCTGACAGGCCTCCCAGCCCCCCGGCCCCCATGCCTGCCATGTACCTGATGCCACCTCTGATGTAGATCAATAAAAGCATAAAAAGCCACAGAGGGCTCCAAGACTCCTTCCTTACCCCCCATCTGCTAAGAACCATCCCGAACCTGCCCAGTGCCACCTTTCCTGCTGCTACACTGAGGAACCATCCTTGAGGGACAGGAAGGGAATGTGGCTTGTGGTGAGACCACAGCCAAAGAGGGGACCCAAGAGAGGCCGCATATGGAGCTTGTATCCACGGTCCCCGACCCATGTGCATGTGGCTGGCCTGAGTGCAGGGGCTGAGTGTCACATTGGTGGCTATGAAAGCCTAGTGTTGGAGTGACAACAGAGAGTACCCTGGGGATTGGGCGATTACCCCCAGAGTTTAGTATCACAATCCCAAGAGTGAGAGCATCCTGGGGTGGGTGTGGTGTGTGACTTGTGGCTGAGACCACAGCCTGAGATGGCCAGGAAGCCTGATAGCTCCTGGGTGTGACGGCAGATGCCATGAGTGGTTCCCTCTTTGCATGATCAGTGTCTTCGGCAGCAGATGTGGTGGATCATCTGCTGGTGCCAATAGTCCTGTCTTTTCCCCTAGGTTGGTGCCCTGCCTGGGCATATTTGTGTTTATTGGTATTCTGTTACATTTTGTTTCATTGCTTTATGCAATTGTATTTGGTTTACTTTTGTGGGTCATGGCTGCAATGTTCTTATTTGCCCAGGGAAATATATTTTGTACGGTGGAAAACCCTGAGGGGGCAGATTGTAGGGTAACTGAAAAAATTATCAGGCTTTTCACCCTTTTGCCATTGGTGTGATGATGGACACCTGCAGTTCTGCACACATGCCTAAGTGGGCATGTGTAAGTGTGCGCATCTGGGCTTAGACACACGGGGCATATAAGGGTGGCATCACAAGGATGCCAGCAAGAGAGAGAGAGAGAGAAGCAGCAGAAGCAGGAGAGCAGAGGCTAGAGAGCCCAGAGAGAGTGAGATTCGCCTGGGGCTAGGAGGCCTGCCAGCCTTCAGGCCCCTGGCTCCCCCTGCGTGCCATGTACCTGGTCCCCTCTAATGTAGAGTAATAAAAAAGCCACAAAGGGCTCCAGGATTCCTCTTTGACCTGTCTGTTCTGATCATGGAGCACCTGCTCCATGACCTGCTGGCACTACTGAGACTTTATGCTTCTATCTCTGCATTTGTCTTTTTTCTTCTCTGTATGTTTTACTTGCAGATTTCCAAAGAGAGGGACCCTTTTTGGGCAGTCAGCACCCAGGAGACATGACACTGCTGAGCCCCCTCTGTAGTGGCAAGACAGAGGGGTCAGGGGACTGGGATGCTGACAAGTCCCCTTCGCCCTCAGTGAATCTCTCTATGTGCTCTTTTCTCTGGTGTTCTCTCGTGGTTTGTTCCTCTTATAGCTGTCCCGCCATAGCTGTCCCTGAGTAACGCCATCCTCATATTGCTGACCTCGAGGCTCAGGCGTGCACACTTGCACACACACCCATGCTCAAGTGTCCAAAGTCAGGCACGTGTGCCCCATAACCACATGCCCTCTACGTTACAAGATCAAGGCCGCAGGTGATAAGCACAGAGGCCAGTGGTGCAAAAGCCTGACCAACTTCATTTACCCTATGCCCTCCTGGGGCATGAGAAAATCAAGAGGTAGTTGCCTTTAGGTCAGATGCTAATCCCCAGTCCAACCAACTGTGCCCATAGTAGTTAATTGGTAGAAAACATGTCAGAAGCATCAGAAAGCTTCAGAAAGAGGCCACTGACAGGTCAGCATGGTAGCTATTCAGAAATAATTGTTTAGGTTTTTTATACTCAGAAATCATACAAGACAGCAAATAAATGTTATGTTAGAAAAACATGCTCCTTCTGGCCTGGTCTGAGTGCTCTACACCAGGCCAGAAGTTGCTAAGATCACTATGGGCTGGCGTGGTCATTCCTCTGCTTACAACCTAGAGGCTAAATGTCTCAGAATGACATAAGGTCTTTATGGATCAGGCCTTGCTTTCCTTTCTAGTTTCATTTCCAGCCATGGGCACTGTGTCTACCCTACTTGATCTCCTGGCAGCCCCAGGATGACTATACCATATTTATTCAGATGCCACTAGGAAGAAATCCTATACTTCTTTAATTCTGAGATGAAACATCATTTCTTTGCTGAACTATTACCCTCCCTCACATACCTAACACCTTTCCCCCAGCCCTCTTAGATGTACTTGCCTCTCTTAGATGACTAAATGTTGCTGGGTTGTTTCTAAGGGACTGATCATGATAGATTAATTTCTGTGTCCCAGGAACTACAGCTTGACTTACGATGCAGTCACATCCTAATAAGCTCAGCATAAGATGAAAATATTCTAAGTCAAAAATGCACTTAATACACCTAAACTATTAAACACCATAGCCTAGCCTAGACTACCTTAAAAGTGCTCACAATACTTACATTATAATATAGTTGAGCAAAACCATCTAACTTTAAGCCTATTTTATAATAAAGAGTTAAGTATCTCATTTAACTTATTGACTACTGAACAAAAGTGAAAAATGGAATACTCTAATTCAAAATTCAAAGTATGGTGTCTACTGAGTATGTAGTGCTTTCATAGAGGAAATATTATACATGGTCTATGTCTGTAGTCCAGTGCTTAGTACCCATTTCACTGCTAAAACTAGCTCCTATTTACGGAAGCATTACTATGTTCCATGCATTGTTTAAAATGTTTTTTTATGTATTAACTAATCCTCTCAACAATGTTCTAAGTAGCAGCCATAATAATCGTTATTTTGTGTTTTGGGAAACTGAAGCACAAACACACAGACATGTCAAAAAGCTTGCCCAACATCATGTAGCTAATAACTGGTATAGTATCAAGTCACGCATCTATTCCAGTGTTTTGCCCACAGAACTACACTGACTTTTAGCATTAAGTATTATACAAGAATTAGTAGGCATTCAACTAGTGTTGAGGAAATAAAGGAAATGATGATGGTATTTGAGGGAGAAACAAAGGCTTTGGGAAGGCATTGTAGGAGGAGGGGATGAGGCATGCAAAAATTTATCTGCAGAACAGAAAATACAAGCCTTGGGAAACAAGACTGGACATGTTAGTTGGACCAGATGGTGGGCACTCTCAAATGACAAGGAAAGGGGACAGCCTTTTAAGGAAGGCAATGATATGATTAAAACCAAATTTTAAGAAGGTTAATTTGGTTTTGGAGTACAAGATGGTTTAAAATGGGAAAAGGATGAATATAAGGGTTCCAGGTGGGAAGCCACTGAAACAGTCTTGGGGGGCACTCTATTGGTAAGGTGATGAGTCTGAACCTGGATTCTGAGGAATGAGGAGTAGAGTACTGCTCAGTCACTTGCCAGCTGTGTGACCTTTCCCAATCTCAAATCTTCGTAGCTTCATAGGTCAGGTAGGGATTATCATCCATTGAAGAGTGTAAGGACTAAGTGCATGTTTAGCACAGAACCTGACCTTCTACTGCCTTGAATCAAGGTGAAAGTGATTATGACTCAGGGGTAGCCCTGGTTAGAAAGAACTGGGAAATGAGGGCTAATAGCTAATGGATGGTTTTGGAAATCTGGGGCTGGAGGGTCAGTGTGTGGTCAGTGCAGCTGGTAAAGTTGAGGAGCCTGGGTTCTGGGTCTGCTTTTGTCATTTACTACTTTGCACACCTCACTCATCCTCATGGCTGCATCTCTGCCTTCTCTGGAATGTAAAAACATTGGACTAACACTGCTCCTTTTCCTTCTAGCTCTGAATACCATCATAAGACAGCCAGAAGGTTTGGAGTGTAGACAACTGGGGAAATAGAAAAGATGCCCAAGCTGCCAAGAGATTTTCCCATCTCCTCCACTTTCATTAATCCTGTTCTTATTCTCCATCTGAGTTGGGAATATCAGTGTGTGTTTTGGGCAAACAACTTCTAAATTTTAGCCATACGTGGGACATTTTGGATTAGAACAGAAGATGAAGTGGAGGCAATTTTTTCCTGGTATCCTCTGGCTGCCCTACCAGGACATGATAAGGGACAGAAGCAGGCTGCTCATTAAACAATTTGCCCTTTCCCCTCCTCTACAGGTATGGTCCACATTCTTCTTGGTCAGTCTACCTAGCTGATGAGTGATGCCACAGACATCTTTTCCCAGGACATCCCGCTTGGCATCCTCACAGAGAAAGAAGTAGGGCCCATGCCTGGTAAGCTGCATAGGCAGTCTCTGTGATAAATGTTTTCATATTGTGAGGCTTCTTTGCCTGGCTTGCATATTGCTGTGAGTGAAATGAAATGTCTGAGCAGTTGTTGAAGTCTCTAGTGATTGCATTGCCATGGCAGGCCTCAGGGGTTGAGCCCTTCTCCAAAAAATGGTAATTTATCTTCACTGAACAAAGGGCAAAGAGGTTGTTATGATTTTGCTAATGGAAACTTATTTCAAGAGATCTTCCCAGACCTCCAGGAGCCATATGGACCTGGGAAGAAGGTCGCTGACTTCTGTAACATAACAACCCACCCAGACACGGGATGCTGGTGATATGGAACATAAAAGGACTGCTGTTTCTTAATCAAAAAGTCAAATATTATCAAACTGACCTACTAGGCACTCATCATGCACCTACTGATAATTCCACCTGCCAAAGATGGCAACTTTCCATTCATTCAGAGTTCTGGGTTGAGTGTGGAGACTGGATGTCTAGATCATCGGGGAATGAGTCACAGCATTCTTTGAGCTGCTGACCAAAGATATGGGTGCAATCAAGTCCATATTAAATGTTTCAAGAATCACTGCTTCTCGGAGGGAGCAGAGGTAATAAATACCCACATATGTTCCAGAAAAAAAGCAGCTCAACTTGTGATTGCTGAAAAGAACAGGGAAAAATTTGCCCTTAAACTCCTGGAAAATGAGACTCTATTTAATCCAGAAGGAAATCTGGGTTTCTCTCAGCTCACTAATTTTCTCTATTGTTGTGTTCATGTGTTGCCAAGTAGAGCTGTGGAGTTGCTATATTTTTTGGTTCTTGTATTTTTTCATTTTGGAAGTTCAATTCATTTCTTTCTTTTTTTTTTTTTGAAGTTCATTTCTTTTACAAACATGCTGTATGCATTAGATAGTTATCTGCTGACTATCTCTATTTGCATTATTTTCTTTTAACACAGTCATCAAAAATTTTTTAAAAATATGATGTGGAAAATTCCAATATCTAAATGTGTATGGGTTTGTTTCTGGGCTCTGTTATTTCTCCAGGTTCTCCTTTGTGTTCAGGTTGTTTTGCTTTCTTAATGTGCCTGATGATCTTTGACTGTTTTCTCGTTATTGTTCTTGAAAAATCATTTGTGAGGGTTTTGAGAGGTTTAGGATGCACCTCCTCTTGAGATGAGCTCACGTCATCTTAGTCAAAACACCTCAGACCAAGTTCACCGATCGAGTCACTGGTTCACGTTTTAGACTGCACACGATGAGGTGCAACTAGTCAGAGGGTTGATTACCAGTTACAAATACCCAAAGATAACTGCATTCCTTTCTTTTCCTTCTCTATTTTCCTCTTCCCTTTGTTTAGTTTAAAATAGGCCCCTGTCTCTCTAGGTCTGCTCTGGTGACCAGAGCGCAGGACATTGTGTTGTTGGCAAATATCCTCAGATCATATGGAACTTTCTAGGTCTTATTTTGGTTTACTTTTCCGTTTACAGGGTTTTATGCAAAAATTAGCCTAGAAAGTCTCAGGTCTTCTCAGATCTTTACTTTTTAAAACTCATTTTTTTATTTTTACAATTTCAGCCATCATTTTCTCTTTGGTTTTAGCTGGAAGGTTGCTCTGAGTAACCTTTATTTTGTAGACATAGTGATAAGTCTGTGAGTTTCTCCTTGTCATTTCTGATAGTCATTCTCAAAATGGCTTACCTGTTAAAAATTATTCCCTTTCAATTGGACCTTACACTACACTCTGAGAACTCTATAGGAGAAAGACCAACTGCTCACCACGGAACACAAGGTTTCTTTCTACCTCTGCAGACTTAGTGTCCTCCATTCCTTTGTCCTCATTCCTACACTATGCTCCAACAATGTGAATGAGCTTAGTTGTACCTGAATATACTGTACCTTTCACACAATTGTACTTTTGCACACTCCTTCCCTGTGGAATACAGCACCTTTATTCTTTGTCCCCTAAATGCTTGCCCATCTTCAAAAGCCAGGTTAGAAGTCACTTTCCTTAAGAAATTCTCCCCTTTCTTCCCTGGTTATGAGTTATCCTCTCTTTGATGGTACACTTTGCATATAAGTTTATGGTATTGTAATTTCCTTTTACTAGATTTCAAGCTCCTTGAGGGCAGTTATAGTCAATTCATCTGCATTTTACACCCCCCCCCCCCCAATTCAGTGCCTGGCACACAGTTGATGCAATAGATTTTGCTAATTGATTGAATTAATGCACATACATTCAGACAATTCAGATACCTAGTTGTACCTGTCCCTATTGGGGGGACACTGGACAGAAGCCATGCCCTCTACTAGAATTTTTTTTTCTGTATTGAAGGTAATTATTTTAATTTTTGCCTGCTAGATTTTTGTGTCTACCTATGAAATGTTTCAGAACTCCACTGTGAAACAGGCATGCTATTTACTAGCCCCTGATAGACCAACAGGTGTGCCGAGAGGGCATCCTGGAGGGGAACTGAGAGAGTTCTGCTCATCCTCCTTCCCCTTTATAACAGGAGAGAATGCACACAACTCTTCAGCAAACACTTCAATAACCACTGAGTGCAAACCAAGGCTCTCCTGAAACAATGCAGCTGATGCAAGAGAACAGGAAAGAAGAATGGAAGAGGAACAAATAGAGAAGACTGGCTCAGAATGAGGATGGCTGAATTAGTAAATCAGGGTAGGTTTACTGGAACAGCTGAGGGTGCAGTATAGATTTGACATTTTTCTTTAATGACTTTTCCCTGCTTCCAGCCTGACAAAGCCAGTTTTATGTTTTCCCTATCCTGTGAGCCCAGAAATTTCCACAATATACTAGTCAGTTTTATAAACTCTCTTTAAAAGGGTAACCTATGAGAGTAATTTTCCCCTTTGCTTTCCAGTGTACTTGACTCCCTCAAGAAGTCGAGCAGACTGTGAAGACATCTGATACAGCTCTTTCATGCAGTCCAGCACCAGGGAGTCCTCATATCTGATGGCGAGTGACAGTTCACTTCTCTGTCTGAGGAGCTTCTGAATCCACTCTGCTCTGTAGCCCTTCCCGATGAATAACACAAGCAAAAAGTTACCTGCTGCCAACTGAGAATTCAAGCCGAGCTGTTAGGTGTAAAACCCACATCTCCAATTCTGTAGCCATGGAGATGTTCTGGGTAGTCATCCAACTCAGGTGACCTAAAGGAGAAATAAGAAGAAAGCTGTGAGTGACAGGAAGGAATGTGCAGTCAGTGTAAGTGTCCTGGAGGGTTTATCATTCTGGGAACATCCACCCTTGGGATAATGAGTGCTCAAAAAACAAGAAGGATTTGACAGTCAGTGACCCCCAGATAAGATTTAGTATAATTTAACAGATACAAAAAGGGAACCCCCAATTCTGGACGCACATAATAGAGATCTCTACTTGGAGCAGTGTGCGTTATTGTGAGCTGGCCCAGGGTGAGCAGAGCTGCCACGTACTATCACTGGTGAACTTGAACATGGCAGAAGAGACTATATGTCTGATTCCTTCAGTAATGTCCAACAGGATACCAGGCCAGGATGGCTAATGCTGGGGCAAAGCTGAGAAGCCTGTCAAAAAGAAGAAAAGCAACAGGAACTAATTTGAAAAATAGGTGGATGAGTTTTAAAGGAGAACAAGAAAGATGTGACATTGGGTTGAAGAAGATAATAGGTTTTGAAAGCAAAGCATTTGCTTTGTTCCAAAAACTAGGATATTAAGGATCAACAAGGTCCTTGGTGAAAGTAGTGATGGTTAGAGCTCATTCCACTCACTGCCAAATAAATGTCAAGCAGGAAAAAACGGCACTGGTCACGAGTCATTAAAGCAAAAAGTAGAGGAAAGATCAGAAAGTTACAGACGTAAGAGTCACACGAAAAACCAAGCTGAAGAAAAAGCTGCAGAACACTTTCAAATGCAACTTAAAAATAATCAAGAAGACATGAAGCTAGAATGAGATCTCAGAAGCCAGTGATCCTGCCAACAGTGGGATACTCAGAAGGACATCCTGCTTCCCAGCGAGGCACAGCACTGGCAGAGGCTTGAAGAAGAGGAAGAAGGGGAGAAAGAACAAGATGAAGATGAACATGAGGAAACACTAAGAGCATTGGCAAAATTACAAATATTCTTGATGAAATTCATATGGAGCCACAAAAACCCTTGAATAGCCAAAGCTCTCCTGACTGAAAAAAAGGGGGTGGAGGGATCACACTTCCAGACTTCAAACTTTACTACAAAGCCACAATCATAAAAACGGCATGGCATTGGAACAAAAACAGACACACAGACCAAGGGAATAGAATAGAAAGCCCAGAAACAAAACCACAAGCTTACGAACAACTAATCTTTGACAGAGGAGCAAAGAATATGCAACAGAATAAAGACAGCTTGTCCAATAAGTGGTGCTGGGCAAACTGGACTGCTACATGCAAAAGAATGAAACTAGAATACTGCCTTTCACTGTGCACAAAAATCAACTCAGAATGGATTAAGGACTTAAACATAAGACCTGGAACCATAAAATATCTAGAAGAAAAAGTAGGCAAAACTCTACATGACATACACATCAATAACATCTTTGGAGACACAACACCTAAAGCAAAGATAGTGAAAGAGAGGATAAACAGCTGGGACTACATCAAACTTAAAAGCGTCTGTACAGCAAAGGACACACTAACCAAAAGAAAGCGACAACCCACCAACTGGGAGAAAATCTTTGCACACAACATTACTGACAAGGGACTTATCACACAGATCCACAAAGAACTAACCAGAC
>JAGFMF010011568.1:19565703-19587518 GCA_019455555.1 Galemys pyrenaicus | reverse complement strand
TGGGCATTTAGGTTGTTTCCAGGTCTTACCTATTGTAAAGAGTGCTGCTATAAACATAGGGGTGCAGGTATTCTTTTGAATCAGTGTATTTGTGTCTTTATTCATTCTTTTTATACTTTAGACATTTTGCTATGTACTTTAGAATATAATTGTTCATTGACTTCAAAAAAATAATGGAATGCTCTTTCAGGACACAAGGATCTTAGACGTAGACAGTTATAATTTATGACTATCGTAATGATGTGGGGTTGAAGGGCATCAACAGGTAACTCATTCCTCTCTTCATTTTGGAACAAATTGAGAAATAAGACATAGGAGTCAGTGTTAGAAATAAACCTCAGCTTTATTGTCAATGAATCTGAGGTAGAGAGTAAGGGTAACTTGTTCTGCCATCAGACTCCCTACTATAGCTTTCGGATTGGAGAGACCTGTAGAACTCCATCTGGCAAGGGCAGAGCCCATCTTTGTAGGAAACTATTTTGCTCCCAAGTTTAGTGAGCCTAATAGGGTCAGGACCATACATGCGTACCCATCAAATAAGTCACCTCTCTATGGAGAGAAGATGAATGAGAGTTCAGAGAGCTTGTAATCATGCTTCTCTCTCCCAAGCAGCAAGAATAAGTTCTCTTCCCTCCATGCAAGTATGAGGATGAGAGGAGGAGTAGTCTTCTCAATAAGTATGTCTTTTAGAGGCAATGTTCCATGAGCTCCACTTAATTCTAACCAGACAAAATAATTATAATAATACTGGTAAACTAGTTTTCATGGCTGTGTGTATATTCATTTTAAGTGATCTATGGAAAGTTCTGGCTAAAAATCTTAAGAATTGGGAATAACCTTCAATATCACGTGATCCAATTTCTTACTGATTTTGGGAACCCCTTGACAACATTTTTATGGATATAAACAAACACAGAATGTGTACCTATAGTTGCTCAATAAGTGGATGAATGAATGTAAATAATTATTCAGAAACTGTTTCTTTTAAAGACAAACCTGGCATAGCAGGAAACTCTGAAAACTCTAAGGGTGGAATTCCATAGAGTGGTAAGTGGGTTCATGTAAATCAGACTAACACTTGCTCATTGTTTCTCAGTGTAGCAACAATAAGTTAAAATATATTTTGTGCCCAATGAAACCACCTACATAAGTTAGGTTTTAGGGCTAGGCTGAGGCAATAATAGCTCACTAACATTCTTTTAACCCGCACAGTCATCCTCTGAGTTAGGTACAGGTATTGGTGCCGTTTTGTGAATGAAGGAGAAGAATAAATGTCAGGTAGTTCAGGGTCATGCAGCTAGTGTGTGGTGGACCCCAGTTCTGAGACCCAAGCCAATGTTCTTGAACCCCAAGATACTCTGCTTATCTGCTTATATTTTGAGTGATGCTTTGGGAAACACAGGCTGATAAATTGAAATGGGCTTTGAAGATTATCTCAGCCAACACCTCCCTTCTTGCCTCCCGCAACCTCAGTGCAGAGTCTTGTACTTTAACCTTCAGGACTGGTGGTGTGCCTGAAGAATTTCCAAGATTCAATTCTGTTCCTTGGAAAATGAAGACGTTGGGCTCTCCAATTTCCCCACTCAACAATTCTATGATTATTTGAATGTGCCCAGGGAACCTTTGACTCTGAGAGGTGTGGTTGTACGGCCTAACAGAGAGAGAAGTTTATAATGAATTAACATTCATCCCCTGCAACTTCCACCCTTTCTCCCTGTTTTGCCCCTGTGAAGCAACAGAGAAGAATCTACTTCTTTTTCATGACACCTCTTTACAGACAATGACCTAACTACCTTATGATTTAAGTCCTATGTGGAAAATAAAGAAACAAGGTAAATGAACAAACAAAATAAAGCAAATTCTTGGATCATAAAAACAAAATGGTGGTTACCAGATGGTAAGGAGGTGGGTAATTGGGTAAAAGGGGTCAGTTGTGTGGTGGTGAATGGAAACTAGACTTACAGTGGTGACAATCATGTAGATTATATAAGGATGTTGAATTATAATGCTGTACACCTGAAATACATATGATATTTTAAAACAATTCCACTTTACTTAAAACAATTATGCTTGGGTCATTAAAAGTCTTAACAATTATGCTTTGCTCAAGCTCCAAGTAAATTTATCTTAAATAACATGTGCTTCCTGTAGCAGTTTCTATCTGTCATCCAACCATTTACCCCTTACCCCAGGAGCTTGCCAAAGTTTCACAAGGCAAAGGAATTTGTGTCACATATGCAAGAAAGACAGGAGGTCGTGCTGACTAATGTGCTGAGAAGAACAAACCAACACTCTCACTTCCCCCAAGTCAATGGCTTTCTGGACCGAGTGGTCCATGGTCACCAGCTGGAAGTCCTCACAGTCCTGTGAGCTAGGCCCAGAGAAGGGAGTCTAGGGCTATGTGTTGTGAATAGCTTGTAATGGTAGGAAGCAACACAGGAGGTTTTTTTTTTGGACATCCTGATCTCTGATGTGCTTGGGAATCCTGCGATATCATTGTAGGGAAAGACTCTTGAGAGAAGAAATAAGGAACTAGTTCCAAAGTCATTAAAAAAATGCCCCTGCTTTTGGAAAGAGAAGAGAATCTAACAGTTTTCTCATGTAATTTATACTGTGGTGAGTGGGAACCTTAGGTGATTTTCCTGGGGGTGCTTCACCCTGCTACACAGCTGGAGTTGAAAGGAAGCTCATATGGAAACCAATGTGTCATCCACTTGTACATTTAATTATCAGGCTTTCTACTTGTAATAATCTTTCTTTCTCACCATCTGGAATTGGCATCTGAAAGATGCTGGCACCTGAAATGAGTTGGCAAAATTGGGTTAATTTCTTTCGGTTGGAATTAATATTTGGGGAGCTATTTTCTTTAATTAAAGACTAAAACATCTCAGAATGCTTAATGAGCAAGAGAATTATGTTCACAGAGTGATTCAGCCAGATTTGGTCCTTTTGACTTCTGGAGAACATAAATGTGTCCTTTCCTCATTACCAGAAGAAAGAAAAGATGGTCTTACTCTTCACAAATGGGCTCGGAGTCATATTGATTTATTAGCAAGCAAAGGGAATATAAATAGTCTGTGCTTCATTCTCTGGATATAAACTAAGCAAGAGGCTCATTCTCACCATGACAAAGACTGAGATGAGACCTGCAAGTGTGAGGTTCAAAGGGATGCTGAGTCAGTTAGACAAAAGACCTTGAGATAGATAAGGGGTTGCAGGATGAAGTTGTGTTGTAGAACAATTAGTTTGTCAACTATAAATGGGGTAGGTGGGAGTAGGAAAGAATTTAAACTACCAATGTGTTAGTGTCTGGCTTAAAGAGGTGGAAGTAGGTGGGGCAGGTAAACACTTCTCCCAGGAGATAGTCTGACGAAATACAGCCACTGGGGCTTGCCTAGTTATTGATGAGAACAAGGTGGACCTAGGAATAGCCTGAGTTGTTACTGGGTGGAAGTGTTAAGAAGTAGGTGGGTTTGAAGGATTCTGGTGGGGTGACTTCTAACTGCATCTGAGAAATGGCAGAGCTTCTAGGTGTCCAGCCTACTTGTGACTGACTCATGCTCTTACCATAGCTCCAGCTCAACTGGCTAATCTCACTTCCTTATTAAGGGCTTTTGCATGGGTAATGTTATCTAAAAGGGAGAAGAGTCGAGTCCACTGCTCTGAACAAATCATTTTGCATGCAGCAGTTGTTGAGCCATCCAGTTTCCCTAGATCTACCAACTCATGCATTTTAAGACAGATTTTTCTGACAAAATGACTCACCCAGAGGAGGAAAACCAATGTCGGAAACGCCTTAAAGATTGTGTCAACAGAACTTGCAACAGAATGCACACATATGCACACACACAGTATTCACACTCACATGTTCTCCAGGGCTTCAACACCAGGGGAATGTTGGCTTGAAGCTGTAGAGCTGATTTTTGCTTCAGCTACCTGATATTCCTATTTACTGCCCCTACCCCCGGAATTAATTTGATGTTGCTACTATGTGAGAGAGGTTTAGAAGGTGGGAGAGGTGGAAAGAGAAATGTGTATTTGGTGGAAACCATTTGTGTGCACCTCTGAGCTGTTGATTTAGTGAGATGACATCTGGGTCTGCAAACTGAATGGGAAGGAAGAGAAAAGGGATTTACAAGCTGGCTGGATAATTACAGCTTTGTTTAATTGTCACCTGGATTCCATTTCATGGTTTTGTTTTTATAATTAAAATTATTTCACTGGGTTAAGACCTTATATCTTAAGTGTCACCCTGGAGCATATTTCTGTGATTGAGTTGTCCTGGGAAGCCTCCAAAACACAAGGTTTACCGAGAAAATAATAAAATACAGGCGTAATAAATACAGTGGGGCACTCTCAAGGTGGTTGATTAACGTGTAAAGATTATTGAAGTGTTCAGTGAAATATGGGGTAATCTAGTGGACATGGTTTATTGGTAGAACTTTTAAAACACGGGGTGCTTTAAAATAAATAAAATCCAGCTTTGATTAGTGTGTGTACTTTTGGTAACAGAATACATAATCTTGAGAAAATATTGGTGTCCCCTTTGAGGTACAATGGGTTAGCACAGATTTTTCATTTGAAATTAGTGTTTACTCTCAGCCAGAGAAAACTCCCAGATGTTTTTTCCATTAGGCCTTGTATTTAACTAGAAGCCATAATTATAGAACACTTTGCAATGTGTGATGCGCTAATGCTCATACATAAAACTTACACTAATATTAATAACTATTATTTATTAAGGGTTTGTCTTGTGCCTGTCCCTGTGTTGAGCTTCATGAACTCATTTAATGCTGAGAGAAACCTGTGAGTATTCTTATGTCTGTTTTACAAATTAGGAACTTGATATCAAGTGACGTTAATAAATCCTCTGCCTAAGGTTATGGAGGGCAGAGCTGGGATCCTTGTCCTGCTGTCTAACTCCAGAGCCTGAGCTCTCAATCTCTGACTCCCCCAGAGACCTGAATATATGTGTGAGTGTGAGTATGGGTGTAAGTGTGTGCATGTGGCTGTTTGCATCTGGATCCACAGCCTTGTGCTGCATGTTAGCAAAGTGTGACATGGTTGGAGAGAACACATGGTCACTTGCCAGCAACCAGCACCTCGGTTTCATGTTCTGTAGAATGGGATTCATGATTCCTAGGACTCACAGCATGAGACAATGCATAAAACTTTTTGTTAACTCTAAGGAGTCACATATTGATAGTCAATATCAATTATATTAATTTTATTATGACAATAATATTAATCAGTCCAGCCTCACTAACTGTAGATATAGTTATTATTCCTATTTTCCAAGGACACAGAGTGTTTAGTTGGTCACTTGTTTTTGTTTTAAAATTTAAAAGGACAGGTTTATTAGGAAAAGGCAAAAGAAAAAAAGAGAGGCACCTGCATAGTCACAGGCAGGAGGTCTTGGGAGGAGAGCTGTCTTGGCTGGCTTTTTAAAGTCTGAAAAACCAGAATGCGTTTAGCAGTAAAATCCTTTTGCCTCACTTCCTTCTCCTTGCAGCTCAAGTTGGAAGGCCAAGGCCTCCCGGAGATGGAGAGACTTGTTCAACTGAAAAATGACTTGGCATCTGGAAAGCATTTACTCCTTGGCCCACTACTTGAAAACTGTTATCATTGGAAGTATTTTCTTTGAGTGTCCATCACTGACCTCCCACCCCATTCTTTTTTGCCTCTTTCTTCCCCAATAATCTTAAGGTTTTTAATGAGAATTTTAAGATTTTTTTCCCTAAAAGGGATGTTTATTTTATTCTGAAATGTCAAATGACTCACTGCAGCTGGAAGAGCCACATATAGGATACCAGACTGCTGTACAGCTAGATGCATAACAGGAGATAGGTCTAGAGTGATTTCTCTTGTATTGGCGGGCTGGTAAGATTCTTTATTCATGGAGTTTGAGTGTGGGCTAAGGCTGTCATGACTCAGCAGCAAGAGAGAAGATGTGAAGTGCCTTTTCTTGATATCACCAAACTGAATGAAAGAACCATCTGGAAGAGTTTCAGGAAGTTCATATTGGTTCAGGAAGTATTTGCTGAGACCAAGCACATGGAAAGCACCATGTTAGGCCCATAGGGATCAAAGATGAGTAAGTCACAGGGCTTGTTTGAAAGATGCTTTTATGCTACCTGAGCAAACAGACTAGAATAGGAGTGTATAAAATAAGGCAGAATACAACACATAGAGCACGTTATAGTAAAGAAGCCACATGTGAGACTAAGAAGCAGTCTAGTACACACCCTCCTAGGAATCTGGAAAAAAAAAAAAAAAGACTCCATGAAGAAGCAGTGACTAGGAGCACCGTTGGTCGAGTGTGGCTCATGTGCTATTTCTTACTATGGTGAAGAAGTAAGACACAAGATGGACAAGATGGACAGGTAAATAGTTTAGGTGACATTGCGGGCAGTCTAATATTAGGCCCAAAAAAGACTGACAGAGAATTGGTCCCAAGAATCATCTCATTTTCCACATCCCTTTCAAGTCCTTACTTGGGGTTATAACAAACCCATGTCATTGGTGGGGTATGTTGAGTGGATTCCTATACAAAGAGCATGACCAAAACTTATCTTCTTCCTTTGTTATTTTTCCCTCTACTTATTATGTCAGGGCTCCATATCAGAGCTGTGTGTGTGTGATAATTGGTTAAAACTGTTGGGAGTAAAGGCCCCCTTGCTCAGTACACTTGACATGTCTTGTTTGCACAATCTTGTAGTGAGTGGAATAGATCAGGGTTTGTGTCATAAAACAGGGGGAGTTTCCTTAGATTATTGGTTCTCAATCCTGGCTGTCCATTAGAATTACTCAGAGAAGTTTAACAAATTCTGACCCTTTGATCCCACCTCAGGATGACAGAAGTGGAAATCCCTGGGGCTGGGACTGGACATTGGTATTTTAAAAATAATGATTTCTTTGCTAACATTTTTGTTAAAAGTAGTCTTATTTGAGTATACCCCACTGCCAAAGAGAAATGGAACACAAGAAATCCAAACAGTAGAGAGGGTTCACTGGAACATAGGTACACTAGTCGGCCATCTTGGGGACATACTGGAAACCTCAAAAGAAGGGCGAGATATACACATCAGGAATAAACTCTACTTTATTGAGAACAAAACGATAGTCCCACTCTATATAATGCAGGATTCTAACAAGGAGACAGCCCTAAGCTTCATGCATAATTTACTGGGAATAATTTATCTAACATAAGGCATTAGTTATGTCTACATGTTCAAAGTATCTCCAGGAAAAATGCTGGATTTCTGAATTACATGCATTGCTTGCTTTTGCTAAAGTTATAAATTCAAGGGAAAGAGAAATGTGAAAGGTGTTAAAATCCAGGGAGCAGTTCTAGTGAGGAGAGTGAGCCCCAATTTATTCCTAATCCAGTTTGGCCTCCACTTGTCTCTGTACAAACTCCCTAAGCAATGATCCTTCTGGATATCTATTGAGAGGAGTGGCTCAACTCCATATTTCATACAGTTCACTTCATTTTTTCTCATCCCTGGAGAAGGCAGTCTAGCGCATTACATGTTTAGGAAAGAAAGTAATGAGCTGTCAGGAAGAGCAGATTAGAAGCAATTGACTGGACTAGTCGGGATCATCAGCCATGGTCTTGTCAAGTGCGTGAGCTCTGCTGCATCCCCGTCCTTCCTTGGAGCTGTGTGTTGCCCTGAGGGTAGTGCATCCAGTCACAGAGCTTGGATCATCTAATTCAGACACATAAAACTGGAAGACTTATTTGATACATACACATATTTCCCCCTCCTGATATATATACATATTGCATTTCTTGTTTCAATTCCAGTGCAAATTTAGGCATTTCAAGAACACAAGGTTTAAAAAACATATAATACTAAGTTACATGAAATGTGGTGTTTAATTCCACCCAGAACTGTATTTGGTGATATAGTGTGAAGCTTTAAAATAATATTTTAGCACAAAAATGTAAATGTTCTTGTAAATGTCACATCTTTCCCAAGTGCTTTGGTTGATTCATTGTTAAATGAAAAGCCTTAATTATATTTCTGCTACTCATTAACAGCTGTGGTGCAGGGATATTCAGTCTCAAAGTTTTCTGAGTGTTGATTTGATGAGATGGCTCACAGATATCAGGGGAAAAACATGTCCCAGAAGGAGAGGGGATGATGGACTTGCTGATTTATTTGGCTCTATGACCAATTTTCAGGGAAGGATGTAGAATCTTTTATGGGAAAAAAAAAAAAAAGGCTGACCTCAAAATGTCCTGTTCTTACAAGTCACTGAGGTTTTCTCTTGGATTTATCAGGTCTCCTAAGGTGCTCTCATAGGCTTCTGACACTAACCTTTTCCCCAAACTGCCAACCTCCAACCATGATGTATTATGATGGTCCTTTCCTCTGCACCCCTGAAGGGAAGAGGTGGGTACAGGTTTTAAGGGAAGAAATGATACCAGCTGGCTAGTCTTTACATTTGTGTTCCCTCACTGGGATGCATGGAAACTTCTGAAATGCCAGTCATGGAAAGCACTTATATCATCATAGGCTATCTACCTAGACTCTATCCTCAACCAACTGAGGCCCTGCCTGGGGCCCTGCACTTTGGCGGTTATCCCGCTGGCTGCACTCCTTACGACCAATGAGGAATCCTTGAAACCAAGAGAGGGTGTTCTTTTTCTACGCAACACCTTGGGTACCTAGGGCTCTGAATTCCCTGTGCAAATAGTCCTCAGGTGGCTTTCGGGATCTTGTACAACTTTTTCTGGGCCACTAGTATATCCCTAGGACCTCATGCAGGCAAGTCTTCCTGGAATTCTTCTGTAGTCCCTGGTTCATTTCAGCACATTTATCTATGCCATGGGGCTGTGATGCGGTCCAGGCACAGTAGAGTACTCATATTCACTGGTGTTCTGGGCCTGCCTCCCCACTAGCAGAGCAGTAGTTCCCAAACCAACAGCATCACCATCACCCGGAAACTGGTCACAAAAGCAAATTCTTAGGTCCTAGACCTGCTGAATCCAAAATGATGATGATGGGGCTTGGCCACTCCCAGGTAATTCTGATTCTTGATAAAGTTAGAGAATCACTCTGTAGAGAAATAAGCTTCTCAATCAGACTATCAACTCCTCAAAAGCATAGTAAAAAAAATTCACCTTTGTGCTCCCAGTATCTAGGAAAGTTCTCAAAAAAAAAAAAAAACAAACAAAACTTAAAGTTCTCATATGCCTGATCACTGGTGAACCAAGAGCTTTTGATGACTTTGTGACCAGAGACCCAGGAATGCCTGAGCCCTGCCTCCACAAGTGATCCCTTACCCCTGACACCCAAAGTGTTTCTGCGAGAGCAACTGATGCATGAGACTAGAGAAACTACTAGCTGAAACATGAAGCTTAGTCAAATTCAGATGAGATTGTGTCTAATGGGCCAAGCCCTGCTAAGTCCTCATGAACTCACTGGTGGCTGGAAGTAAGGTCAATGAGAGAGAAGAAAGGAGGGATAGAGGCACAGTGAACATTCCCCACAACTGGCCTTCCACTAATTAACATGGTTCAGAGAATGTCTTCTTCTCCCATGATTAGGCTAGAAAATCCCACCGTCTGGTGACAGGCATGGGGAAGCAGCTGGGTGTCAGGGACCTGTTCTTATGGAACCACACTATACACTGCCCTTCCCTTTACCGTGGAGACATGGAGAAGGAAAGTGGTGGGAGTTAGGGAGATCTACCAAGAAGGGGTGTCTTCACAGTAGGGCTACAGGAGGCAGACTGAATAAATTGGGAAGAAGAGGACGCGGGCACAAAATGATTCCTCACTCAGTTCACATTTGGACAGTTTCAGAACTTGTTTAAAAGGGAGATGGCAGTGAATTGATTAGAAGTCTTAAGTTGACAAACACGAAAGTTGATGCTTATCACTGTTTTCCTGCAAAGGCGTTTTGGAAAAAATATTTGTAGAAACATTTTTTTTCTTTTCTGTAAAATCACCAGTGTTAGCATTTCCCTTTGCATTAAAGCTGCATTATTTTCCCACAGATTGATTAGATTGAACAAGAATTCATTTGTTTCCCTTATTGGTGTCCTATTTGAAATGTGGGGGTTATGGAAAACAGAGTTGGCTATGATATACAGTATCTTTTTTTCCAAGTAACTCCAAGAGTATGTTTGGGGATTGACCAAGATTTTTCTTCCTGCATTACAAATGAGGAAACAATCTCAAGGAAGCTAAGCAGGCTGGCCATGGGTGATCAGTCAGCTGTCAGAGGCAGGATTAGGTCTCAATTTTCTTCTTGTTGTTCTAGCCAGTATATATGCTCTTGGGGATTCATGCAGCACAATCTTTGTATTTCTGAGGCAAGTGACCTATTTCTAAGTAGACCTCATCACAAAGAAGGCATTAGTAGATTTACCTCACTTTTCAAGGGAGGAGTTCATTGCTTTTCTTCCTAAGGGACACATGTGATGGATGAAATTATTATCTCATCAGCCTAATTCTCCCTCTTTTCTTGTTGGACTGACTGTAGGGCTCCAACAAGCTGCATTCGTTGTTCCTACTGAGTTTCCTTTCAGTAGTGAAGCCCTCCCACTGTGCCCTGGAGAGGGCACAATGGAGCCAGCTTAAGCCCTACAGTGGTTGCTGGCCTCCATTTCTGGAAATGGTAGCTATGGGAGCTCAGGCTGTTTATCTATGGAAATACCCTGTAGGCAGTTCAGGGAGTTGGGTTTTCTTCATTACCTCCTTCCTTCAACAACCATGTGAACAGACCATCCATTTTGGATTTCAGACCAAATGATGTCAAGTCTAGTCAAGGTAAGCCAGATTAATTTTGGCATATATAAGAAGGGAGAGTAAATGGAGACAGGAATTTCCATTCATGAATGGAAGGGAATGATGAGAAATCATGAATCCTCAAGCTAGATGAACAGACCTTGGATGAGGGCAGAGCTAGAGTTAGGGAGTTGTTGACTGGGAAACTGCCTGGGGGTCAACCTGACAAAAGAGAGTTACTCAGGTTTCCAGATAGTACCTTTCACGAATGGCCAAATATAGACTGGTTCTGCTCCCATTCAAACAGGCATGTTCTATAGTAGAAATTAATAAAAGACCCACTTCTCATAGCCATTTGGAGCATCTTTGCAACATGTACATGTCAACTGCATGGTCTAGCTGACTGTACCATCAACCTTAAGACTAGCTTCTGCTGACAATTGTGAAAGCTGAAATTTGCTGTAATTGGATATTTTGAAACTCAGTAATACATGATATGATACTATTTATTGGAAGGAAGTAATCTGTTTTAGAGTGATTTATATTGTCATCTACATTTTTACATTATTCAGTTTGCTTCTGAGGCATCTTCTGCTTCTGAAGACCATGATCATTAGTCCCTCTTTTTTTTTTTTTATATTTATTTATTTAAGCATACAAGAGCTGGCATACAAGCCAGAGTTGCAGGAGGTGAGAGGATTCCCAAACACAGAGCGGGAAGCAGAACAGGCAGATTGACTGAAGTACACTGCTGAGGGGAGCAGCTGGCAAGACAAGAGAGGTCTGCTTGCGCCATGTGGGTCCCCTCCCTGGCCAGGGATCAAACTCGTGCTGCTGTGCTGTGGATGCTTCACAGTGCAGCAGCCACCTTACAGTGTGGCGCTCAACTCGTTGTACCACCAGGGAGGCCCTAGTCCCTCATCTTTGAACATAGAAAAGCATGTAATTTTCAGTAATAGAAAATGAGTTTATCTTTACATCCATGAAATAAATGAAGAATAAATATTTAAGGAATATTGGTTTGAAGGATTGTGAAGTTATTGACTGCTCAGTCCTCTCACATTTCTAGGTAGGTAGAGGTCTACTTATCTTCTCAACTGAAGGTGCAGAATGGTTCCCATGACATGAGGAAAGTTAGTGACAAATTCAACAATGGAAGATAATGAAAAGTCCTACTGCACTGATTTAGCCAAACAAGATTACCTGAGTGATGTGGCCTTTTAAGGTAAATGAGGGAACTGGTACTTTGGAAATCTCTCTCAGGGCCTAAAAGTAGTCAGAATTAGGACCAGCAATGGAATTATTGCGTCTTTACCAGATTCATAGTGAGTGTATGAACTCAATCAAAGGTTGTTCTGATTTTCTCTGATAGTCATGAGAATCAGTGTATATTCATTGCAAGAAAGAAAGCATTAACTTAAGAGAAAGATATTAAAGAAATGTCATTTTCACACATCTAGTTGAAAGTAGGTGAGATCCAGTAGGTGTCAGAAAAATAGGAGAAGAGAAGAATAAGCAGAGCCAGGAGACGTGTGTAAGCCCACAGAGAAACCCCCCATTCCCACTATTTGTTGACTATTTGTTAACTTAGGGCACCATTATTTATTCCAGATGACTTGCTCTGTTGTAGAATCATGCAGCCTCTTTGGAGAGAGAGTCTAGACAATGTCTGATGATTACTGAGGCATCACTATTTTCCCAGGTTGAACATGGGAATTATTATTTATAGTGAGTTTCAGCATTTTTCTTTTGCCCTTTACAAATCTAAATGTATCTTGAAATCAAGAAAATTCTTGAAGGCCTCTATAAGTTAAGATTGTTTATAGAACAAAAACTTAGCTTCCAACAAATACTTGCAAATTCATGATACGTTTGTATAAAGCCCAGCATTTTTGTATAAAACAGATGTCAATTCAGCATATGCTTCACTGCTCTATTAAACACCTACCTTTCCCTTAAAATTATGCCTCATCTTATATGGCACAAATACATTGAAATAGCCACTTATTTTAAGTTAGTTCAGTGCTAGGCTGGAAAATACGGCTCTCAGATGATGGCAAGTTATTCCAGCAAGGTTGCCTTTGGGACTGTTAACCATAAAGTGATCTTTATAGGTCAGTGTTTTTCATTCCAAGCTGCTGTGACTATATGAAAGGTAAATGTCTGGCACTGGGTGAAGTGGGTATTTGACAAATAGGGTTTTATGAACTGCATTTCTTAAAATTCCCTTTTCTTTTTTCTTTTCTCCTTTATTTACTATGGGACATGTGGAAAGTGTTTTGAGCAGAGGAGACATTCAAAGGTCTCCCTGTTCCAGGGGCCAATTATAAACAAACATGCTGGTCATCAGTTTCCAGAATTTTCCATTTATTGCTTTCTTTGCAACTGTCTACTTTCACTACAGGTTTGCCTCCTATTTGGGGCTGCTCTTTAGAAGAGTGAATGAGTGGATGAGCAGAATTCTCTCTCCTTTTAAGGGTTTCTAGCCTTGTTGGGTCCAAACAGTTCCTCTCCCAGAGTTTAGTTTCATATAATCCAACCCTTGGCTTACTAAACAGTCCCAGGTGAAGGGAAGCGGTTGCCTCTCTACAGTGTTGGCTTTTGAGGGTTAGCTCATTATTTCTGAGTTTGCTTCTTATTTATTATTCTTTCTTGCAGAGTTCCTTCCCTGCCTCCTGGTTTCGGTCTTTTACCTTAGTCAAATAGTAGTGGCATGAACAGCAAAGATAAGGGGATAGAGACACATCTCATTTATGTAGCCTTTCTCCTCTTAAGGGCTCACTGGTAGAGACATTAAAACTCCTGATGCTCAGGCTGCCTTCAAGACCAATTACATCAAAGTGTCTAGAGTGGGACTTAAGCATCAATAGTGTTTAAAGTTTTTCAGGTAATTCTTAGGTGTAGCTGGAGTTGAAAACTACGGTTTGAGGCATATTTGAGTGATTTTGACACTTCCTGGTATATCCTAGTGGTTAGATATTGCCTGGTTCTGCTTTGATTTCCTTGAAATTTATTCAAGGTTGGATTTATCCAACCTGGAAAAAAGTGCGTCTGAAGTTACTACCTGAGTTGTCCCTGGAACTCGGATGTTGAGAATCTCTACTCTTGAGAATTTTCCCTAAGGAGGGTTGCAAGGTTGTAAAATGAGAAAGGCAACAGTTTCTCATCACTCAATTAACCACTTAAAGTTATAGCCATAGTGATGGGGCATTAAGAGGTATTGCTTAGAAATCATTTCGAAGAGTACCACTGATTAATTTTCACGTAGGCAATTATATTGTTGATTATACATTGCTTTTAGGGCCATATTTTCTTCTTATTTATATCCTAGAATACTAAAAGACAAAGTGTGATGCTGAAACTGAAGGTAAAACCTTCTCTTTAGTCATATGCTTAACTATAAATCATTCATAGTACACTGTTCTCTCTTTCCAAAACAAAGTAAACATAATAAGAAAAAAATCAAGAAATGATATTTCAGGCTTAGAAAGTTATGTTAGCTAACTTCAAATATACTTAGATGCAACCATGTTGTTAATTATAATTTTTACTGTTGTTATTAAATTAGATTTTCTCCTGTTCAAATAGCCAACTTGTGTGTTGTCATCTCTAGGAGACTTATACTGCATTCAGTTTATGAAGACAATCTTAGTGAATATTTGAGCCCTCAAATCTGGAAGATAGAACACAGTTTACTGGCCAAATGTTTGGATAAGCACAGACTGACTCCTTCATATGGGCTCACTTTGTCAGTATTATCACTATAACATGTGTAACCATCAACAAAGAAAGAAAAAATAAATGGTTTGCATTATATCAAAATATGCAAGACTTTACTTTTGAACTCCATTATAATTTTTCACCTCTTATTACTAGTGGAAATTTCAGAAGCATATTTCAGGGGCAAAACAGCTTACTACAGACAAACAAGTATGAAAAGACATGATCTGGGATGGCCACATTCTTAAAAAAAAAATATATATATATATATATAATTAATCCCTTGACTTCTGCCTCTGGTTACATTTCCCCACTGCACATTTTCTTTCCATGTGTTTATCTACTGCAGAGGGGCATCTGGGGGTTTTCACTGAAAATAAAAATCTAGGTAGTTTTATTTGCTGTTCATGCTCTGAGAAGCCCTTTGTGTGGGGGCTGGCTAGACAGGGTAGACCAGGGCCATCCCCAAAATATTTATTTCTGTAGTCTGTTTATTCTAGATGGATGGAAAGAGGTGTATTTCACTGGTTCTGAGATGAACTCACATTGGAAAACAGGCCTGAGTTACCCAATTCTCAGAGGCTCCTCCTGGCTTAACTAGGCTGGAAAGTCAAGACCCTGTCAGCAAAGAGAAATAGAGAAGAAGGAAACCTCCTGAATAATTCAGATTAGGAATGAAACACTTGACTTCAACTTGTGCTCTGGAGAGATCCTGACTCCCCTTCTCTCAGCCTTCCCTAACTCAGTTAACTTTAGGAGACCAGTCCTAAAGAGGCATGATTCCCCAGAATCATCTTTAGGAATCACTTCCCATTATGCCTTTTCCACAGCATGGCCTGTTGGCTCCGGGGACCATGAGAAACTCAATGTCCTAAACTGTCTGGAGTCACCTGCCCCTTTGGGGTCGTTATGACCCATTCTCTGACTTCAGCTTGTGGCCCCTCCACAAGCCTCCAGACCACCATAAACTGTTACCAGCAAAATCCTTGATCATACCAAACTATTTTCTGAACATTTTCCTTATCTTCTATCTCCAGCTGGAATTCCCTGTAGTCCTCTCATGTGCTTTTTTTTTTTTTTTTCCCTATTTGCTTCTTTAGAAGGGGCCTGGAGGCTGGCAAGCTCTCCTTGCTTCTCACTGCTGTTTGTAGTCCTTTGTTCTTCCTACTCTTTAAGTATTCTGGTGCATTTGAAACACCTGCTAGGGGCTCTACTGTGTCCTGTTCCTCCTTTGCACTCTACCTTCCTCCTCCTCCTGCCCCCATTTGTTGATAATTTTAGCACATGAATGTCATTCTTTCTACCCCCACTTTGTCAGCATTTTCAATATTCTAAATATCCATAGAGATGATTCATCCATCACTTTGCTGCTCAGTTGCAAGAATCTCACCCTCTGTCCACATCAGTCTTGCATTCTCCTGGACCTAGATGTGACCTTACCCATATCACCACCACTCAGTCTTAACTTCAAATGCATTCTGGCCATCATCTCCTTCTGTTCTAGCTCATCCTCTCCAGTAACCAAGTTCAATAGTTCTTTGGCACTGCTTAGATGTCTAATTTATCTTATTCCTTTTCACTGCCATCTCTTTTCTCCTTATCCAGCTCAGATTTTATAGACTGTCTTGCAATTCAACTCCCTGTTCATCTCTGAATTCTTTGTACTTGTTGGGTAGACTCCAAACCTGGTTAAATCCAGGTCTCTCTTCCACATCTGTTCCCAGCAGCTGAATGTGACTTTTGAAGGGTGCACTAGCACTCATTTTCTTTTCCCTCTTTAATACACTCTTGTCAGGTTTTGGTCCCCTACTCCACCAAAACTGTCTACGCTGACCCATTCAGAGGAAAATTCTCAGTCTTTATCTCAACTTATGAGGATTATTCAACATGTCCTTCCTGCTTCTTGCAACACCTTTACTTCACCTTCCTTGTCGCCTATAGGGAACTGCTCTTTCCTGGACTTCCTCCTACTTCCCCATCTACTCCTTCCCAGGTACTCTTACTGATCCTTCTCTTCTGGACCTCTGGATGTCAAACTATGACTTGAAATTCCAGTCTCTGCCACACACATCTCCTCTCATCTAGTCCCATCACTTTGAAGACAATATAGGTGGGCTAGTGGCTCCCAACTTGGTATCTGTTGCCTGATCTTACCTCCTGCTAGGGCCACACAGTTGTACAAGTTGTTATGTGCTACAAAACTCCAGGGGTGTTGTTGGTATTGGTAGTAATCATAGCTTTGTGTATTAATATGATTTTCTGGCAGTTGACTGAAATGTTTTCCATTTTGGACCACATGATCTTGTGCTCTAGTGTGCAGGGCTGTTACAACTCTCTCCCCAGAAGATTGCATGCCAGCCATAACCTTCCTCATGATGTTTTTTAAGCCAGTCAAACACACAACTGCCTGTGCTATGCACTGCTCTTCCCCTGCCTCAACCCTGTCAGCAATGTAAGTGCCTGGTGTCCCTGCCTGTTTGTGCTATTCCAGGTACTACTCAAATATTACCACGTTGGAAGAAGGCTTAGTCTTAATCTCTCTTCTACTCTGCTGTTTTTAATAGTATGTATTTCTTCTTTGCACTGTATTATATATTTTCTTGTAGCTTTTCTTCTTACTTCACTTATCTTTAAGTTACATGAGTGCAGGACTATGTCTTGTTTATTGCTAAATTCTCAGTAGCTAGAGAAGATGAGTGGGTGAATGGGGAGCAGGGCTATATTTCTTCATATCACTAGACTATCATGCACAGTGGGTATTATGGACTGAATGTTTGTGCTTCCTACCCCCAAATTCATATATTGATGCCCTAACCTGCAATGTGGTGATGTTTGGAGTGGGATTTTAGGGTGGGATCTTGGGACTCTTATGTGAGATCATGATGGGATGAGTATCCTTCTGAGAAGAGATATCAGAGAGCTTCCTGTCTCTCTACCATGTGAGGACACAGCAAGGAGGAGGCAATTTGCAGGCTAGGAAAAGAGCTCTCAATAGGAACTGAATCTGAAAGTACCTTGATCTTGGACTTCCAGTCTTCATAACTGTGAGAAATAAGTGTCTGTTGGGTAAGCCAACCAGTCTACAAGTATTTAGATATCCTGAATTGGCTAAGATAGTGGGTGCTCATTAAGGGGGAATGATATGAACTCTAAATTGCTGGGTCTGTTGCAAGTCTTTAATCAGGCCATGGCTGTGTACCTGAGCCATGGTATGCCAAGACTCTTACTCTTGCTCTTACTGCTGAATAGAGAAAGAAATTTGAATTTCATTCATCCACTTACTCTATAGTTATTTCTAAATCCCTGGTATTAGCAGTGTATATGTTCAGAGTTCAGGGCCTTGGGGATGCAGCAGTGAACAGCCAAGTCCTTATCTTCCTGGAGCTTGAGAGTTCTTGGATCAGATTTCTTTCTCTTTTCAGCTTTGCTCCAATTTCACTATGGTGTGGTCTGAGTGGAAGGTGCAATCCTTAAGACCATTAAGGGTGGTTTATAGTGTTATCATAGTGTAGTGAGGCCTATCAATGAAGGTGATGATATTCTCAAGTCCCAACTGCCCCACTTAAAGTTACATGAGTGGGGAAATTACTCTGTCTCTATAAACCTCAACTGCCTCTCCAGTAAAAGGCAGGAACTAAACAAATCTACCTCACCAAGCTGTTGTGAGATTAGTCTATATAAGGTACTTTGCATCTAGTGAGAATTAAGTGCTCAGTTAAGGGTTACTTGTAGAGTCACTTCTAGGACAGGCTAAGGAAGAGAATTTTGGATCTCAGTAAAGAAAGAAGATTTTATCCAGAGTGGTGCTGGCTGGAAGAGTATCTGTGTTCTCTAGTGATCAGCAATTGTAAGAGGACATTGTAGCAGTGCCTGATAAGAAAGGGGAGAGAGACAACTAGGGCGCAAGAGAGAAAGATGAGTCAAGTAGACCTGAGGATATGGAAGAGGTGACCTTGAGAAAGTGGATGTTTGAGAAGAAGCCTAATGTTTGAGGAGATAATTTCTGACTTCTGATGAAGAAAGGAAGGTCAGCTGATGGGTTTGGGCCTGAGGATTCAAGATGAACAGATATGTTAGAAGAGATTGGGCCAATGTTTCTATGGCTAAGATTTTTGAGTGCCTTTTGATATCCTAAGGTGAACATAATATTGCTGAAGAAAATGGCAACATTTTGCTTACTAGAATGAAATGCATTTGGAGTTTCTGGGGGCACTTGAGAAGATGGGTTAGGAAGAATGATTAGGGGGCCAGAATATGGCAGGAGGCTGGGGTTCAAAAGGACTCTAAGATGACCGAAATGATTTAAGAGCAAGGGCAATTAAATTGCAATTTCAAATTAATGGTGTTGTGGTCATGTAACTTCTTCCCCCACCTGTTGAAATGTTGGCAACATTCCTGTTTTCATAGACTGTTTAAGGGTAGGGTTAATAGGACCCACTGAAGTACTCTTTTTTTTAAAAAAGATTTATTTTATTTATGCATACAAGCACTGAGGTACAGGCCAGAGGGGTGTGTGTGTGGGTGGGGGGTGAGAGAATTCACCACAGAGAGCAGGGAGCAGAACAGGCAGATCAATGGAAGTACACTGCTGAGGGGAGCAGCGGGCACAGCAGGAGAGGTCTGCCACACCATGTGGGTCCCCTCCATGGCCAGTAGCAGGAATTGAACTCGTGCTGTGCTGCAGTGGCTTCGGTTTGCTTCATAGTGCTTTGCTTAACTCACTGCGCCACCAGGGAGGCCCCTGAAGTACTCTTTTTTGAATGTATTTTCATTCAATCCATATTGCACAGACACACAATGATATATTCTTATTCTTACTTTGTTTAAAAGAATAAAAACAAATTTAAATATTAAACTTAGTGTTATTAATGTTAAAATGTAATATAGGGACAATGTCAAATAACTAAAAATTATATACATTTAAGCAAATGAAGATAGGATGATGAGAGAGATGTGCTTGTCTGTTTACTAATTCATCCATCCTCTCTAAAATATAGGTGGATAAAATTTCAATTCTATCTGATGAGCTCTTGATCACAATTTTTGTTTTTAATCTGGTCAAAGTTGAAAATTTAGTTCATACAAGTGATGAGTGCAAGTTAGTTCATTAGTAAAAATATTAACACAATATATTTTCTGTTTAACTATAGAGATTCTTATGCAAGCTTAATTCAAAATGATAAACATAAGCATTCAATCTTACAATCATTCTTCAGTGTGAGTGACTAAGCTTCAATAACTTATTCTCTCTTTGGAAAACACTAAGTTAAGCTCAACTATTGAATCAGGGTTTGGAAAGGAAAATAGATTTGTAATCCAAGCATTTTTCCTTCAATGTTTCAAGTTCTCTTTTGTAAAGTTAAAAATTGAAAGCTTGGGGAAGAGGGAGTTGTAACACTATCTCTAATTTTATTTCGTTTTGACTATGTTCATTATTGATGTTCTCTTTGATATGTTCTAATACTATTGGAACCATTTAGTAAATGGGGGATTACTTAAGTTTTACTAGGCAAATAAAATCATTTGTAACCCCTGGATATATTGTGCATCTTGTTGATTTTCTTTTATGGCTTCAAATTTAGCTCATCAAGAATGCTGGAAATATTAGCTAAATGTGTCGATTTTACTAACAAACATTACCGTTGAAAAAAATTTCCAAATGATGCTGCTTCTCAGTTAGAAAAACATGTATCTCACTGTGGAGTTCATATGGTCTGCTTAAAACTTTCCCTTGTAACAACCAATAATAAACTTTAGGATAATTAAGTGGGTATGATTAGCTCTAGTCTCTGAGTAAAATATCCCCAAAGTCAGCTATTCAGTATGAGTTCCTTAATAAAATGAACAACTTAGCTTTCATTCTTCAACTTGTCTATGAGATTTGGTGGAACATCTTTGGATACCCAAACCTAAGACATAGAACTCTGATTCCAAACAGCACTGTTATTAATGACATATGGCCATTTTCTAATAACTCTACCTTGTTTTATAGCTCTACTTACTGTCCTCTGTCTTTCAAGCTTTTAATAATGCTCTAGTTTAATTCAATTGATCAATAGTACATGTTTCTAGTTTTGTAACTATGTTTAAATTCAGTTGTGTGAGATTCACTTTAAATTATGTAACACATTCTCCATGAATGATGTCACCACACATATCTGACATAATTGAAAAGGATTGCTTCTTTAACAATATCAGTGCCCTCAAATTGGATTGCAAGATCTATAACAGCCTGTGTGTTCTGTACTCTCTGTTTTTAGTAAGAATTTTAGTTTCACTGCTGATTTATTATGAAAAATTACATCATACACAATATCCATGCATGTTGAATTAATAACAATTTTAGGAACTGTCTTTTGCTTGTTTTCTGTTACCACCCAATATGCACATATAGGATAGTGAGATTTTCTTATTAACTGTGGTAGAATGACTAAAATACGAAAAGCAAACCCTGTACAGCACTCCTAAAGAGCATTACCCTTATAACAACCAATCAATATCTTATCTTCACAACAATTACTGTAATTATTTTTATTTCACTGAATTAGGCATAGGTCAGAAAATAACTTGCCCAAGACATCATAAGTGATAAAGGGAGACCAGAATTTAAAACCTGGCAACTAACTCCAGAGTTCGATTTATGAATACATTGAACTACCTCTCAAATTGTAAATAGGTTTAGTTAATTTATTTCTTAGAAAAAAAATTGATGAAATTCATATGGAGACACAAAAACCCTTGAATAGCCAAAGCTCTCCTGACTGAAAAAAAGGGGGTGGAGGGATCACACTTCCAGACTTCAAACTTTACTACAAAGCCACAATCATAAAAACGGCATGGCATTGGAACAAAAACAGACACACAGACCAAGGGAATAGAATAGAAAGCCCAGAAACAAAACCACAAGCTTACGAACAACTAATCTTTGACAGAGGAGCAAAGAATATGCAACAGAATAAAGACAGCTTGTCCAATAAGTGGTGCTGGGCAAACTGGACTGCTACATGCAAAAGAATGAAACTAGAATACTGCCTTTCACTGTGCACAAAAATCAACTCAGAATGGATTAAGGACTTAAACATAAGACCTGGAACCATAAAATATCTAGAAGAAAAAGTAGGCAAAACTCTACATGACATACACATCAATAACATCTTTGGAGACACAACACCTAAAGCAAAGATAGTGAAAGAGAGGATAAACAGCTGGGACTACATCAAACTTAAAAGCGTCTGTACAGCAAAGGACACACTAACCAAAAGAAAGCGACAACCCACCAACTGGGAGAAAATCTTTGCACACAACATTACTGACAAGGGACTTATCACACAGATCCACAAAGAACTAACCAGAC
>JAGFMF010011568.1:19554883-19565341 GCA_019455555.1 Galemys pyrenaicus | reverse complement strand
TTCATAGGAACATGGATGGAACTAGAAGGGATTATGCTCAGCAAAGTAAGTCAGAAGGCAAAAGAAAAATACCAGATGGTTCCTCCCCTAGGAGGAATACAAGGGACCCAAATAAGGATCAAGGAAAGGAATAAGAACATCAACAATAATAATAATAATAATAAGAACAATATAGACACAAAAACCAAAAATGAAAAGACAAGGACAAATTGGGGACACTTAGTGGGGAGGGAAGAGTGGAGGGTTGAGGGCAGATGGGAACATGGGGGACTGAGGTGATGGTGCAGTGGTGATATGGTGATGGGGAATCCATGGGGATTACAACTGATGTCAAATATATATAAATAAAAAATGTTAATAAAAATAATTTCTTTCATTACCCCTTTATTTGAAAAGACCTGAAGGATTTATTGAAAATATATAATTAGTAAGAAATTCACTAGGTTCTATATTTTCAAAAGATTTTACTTATTAGAGAAAGCCTACATTTTAAATAAAATCTTGCATTTACTTTTTACTTTTTTAGAATGAAGTTCAAAATAAGTCCAAGTTTATTGATCAGAGTCAGCATTTTGCCCAGTGTTGTTAGTTTCTTATGTCCAAATTCAGCAGTTGCAGCTGAATGTGCACATGAACCTGTGGATTCTTCACTTCGTCACTCCTCTATCTTCTAATAATGAATACCTCATATTTAAGGACAATTGATAGTTTCAGTGAAAAGATAATAATTATTGAGATACTAATAAAAAGTCATACTTGATAGCATATTCTCTGAAAAAGACCCTGCAAATTTGTAACCTGCTGTGGCTTTGTTAAATTCAGGCTTGTTAAGCAGAGTCCTGTGGTGTCCAGTGGTGAGATGCAGTTCGGTTCAACAAAAGATCAAAAGGAAATTGCAAGTGAGAAGTTTATTCCTCACAAATCCTAGAGGAGGTAGGAGGCACACCTCAAGGGACCCTGTGGGGAGGACAAGGCAAGGTACAGGCAGAGAGAATCGCAGGCCCTGGGGCACATGGCTTTATTAGGGTCCATGGGCAGAGAGCTTGGGGTTCCTCAGGGCTAAGACTAGATCAGTCAATTCAAATCAAAAAGAAAAGCTTTTGGTAAGCTCCAAGGGGATGATATATAAGGGGGGTATATAGGGAAGACCCAGGAAGGCAGGAGAGACTGTTCCTTCCAAGGGCTGCTGGGATATCATACTAGAAATGTACTTTTGCTTATGACTTCATGGGCTGTTATCAAGGGTATGTGCTTAAGGGAGGGCTAGTGTCAGTTCAAGGTCCTTATGGGCTCCTTGGCCACACAAAGTAGGTGTTAAAGCAGCTGAACCCTCAACAAATCAAAACTGAGTTGAATGACTCTACAATTTTGCTGACAGGAGAAATGAAAATTACCATAATGTAAAATAAATAGGCACTAAACTAACCCTCCCATTATGATAATGGTCAAATTGACCATCATAATCTGAGAAATAGAATGAGATGTCAAAGAACAAAAGTGCAAATGACCCATTCCTAGCTGCCGTGTGTATCCATCAAATGTCCACCAATGCCTCTCTCACAAGGGTGGGAGTATCTGAGCACAGAATTTGTTATGAATTTGCATTGCCAGTATTCCTCCTATGAACTTTAATATTTTCTAGTTAATTATAAAAATGCCAGTTGTGACCTACTACATTGATTTTATGATCTACCAATGAATTTGAGGTTTGGAAAACACTCAGTTAATGAAAGGGACTAAGAATCAATGTCAAGGTGAAGGGAAGCCAACGTTTATGACATGGAGAGTCAAGAATGGGAATCATGCCAAGTTTAGAGGCGTCATGAGTCCACAGGTGACCATAAGACCCTTGACAGCTCAAGAACCTGGGGAGGCCACTGGAGTTTCCTCAGGATATGGATGGAATTTGGAGCTGACTTTATTTAAGGGGCCAGTGGTTCCAGATGCCCTTCTCTTGACCATAACAGCAGAAGGGTGAAGTGATCAGCTGGATGCACTGTAGGGCACAGCTGGTGAGTCCAAACTTGGTTCTCTCACTTAATAGCCTTGTGCTGGTAACTTAACCTTTTTGTGGCTCACTTTTCTCATGTGTGAAATGGCAGTAATGATACTATTTAGCTCAGAGGGTTATTATGAGGACTAAATGAGTTACTGTATGCTACACAAAAACAATATTTGGATAGTTTTGGAATGTGCTATGCAGTCACTGAAAATTAGATTTAAAAAATCATCAAGGGGAGCTGTGCTCAGGCTTACTGTAGGAACTGAAGTAGTTTTTCAGGGTTGCTGCAAAACTGATGCCTAAGATGGCCTGTCTGGATGAATGGTTCCTTTGAACATAAGGTGAGTTAGAAATGCTGCAATTTGCCACCAAACCCACCCCAGGGGCCAATTCACTGTTGATACTTGTGTGTTCAGAGATGAACATCCATGTCCAATGTAGTTCCACTACCTCTAAGGTCCTTGGTCAAACCAGAGAGTGCCAACTGAAACTCCTCCAGAGCAGTGTGATGGGATTTAAGATGTGTGAAATAGAGAAAAGAGTTTTAGATTTTAAGTGACGGAGTTTATTATGTCAGGGGAGGGGCAGCTATGGGCTATGGATTGCTCATGGAATGGGTTTATGGAAATGGAGCAGAGGAGGAGGTAGCTGACATTTAGGTAATTCAGAAATGTGAGCCATGGGACCTGATGTATCATCATAAGAGGCTGAGATCACTGGGCTAGGTGGGAAGGTTGTGGGTGGAGAGTGAAGATGATGAATCAGATGTTAGGGCAAGTGACTGTGGAGGGTCGTGGAAAGTAACAAGTAGTAGTGACAGTGAGGGCTGGAGGGTGCTGCTTCAAAGAAGAAACTTGTGTGTGTGTGTGTGTGTGTGTGTGTGTGTGTGTTTGAAGGGTGCTGGGGGAAGAGAATCAAAGACATGTAAACACTGACACTGCTTCCTGGCTTGGGGATTCTTAGGCAATGGGAAAAGAACAACCTAATTTGAGAGGACAAATAGGGGAAAGATGTCCTTTGGAGAGTTGGATATCTGTAAAGGGATGAATCATTAATGATGTCAAGCAGGTTCTGAGGGAGGATAGAACAGGTTCTGAGGGAGGGAGGTAGAGGGAAGCAGCAGAGAATCACATGGGGTGGTGAGGTGAGATGATGATGATAAGGACTGCACCCTAGGGAAGGCAAAAATGACAGAAATTGGGGTCAAAACCCAAGTGGGATTACGAGACACATTAGGGACTCATTAGTGGCTCAGATACTTCTCAACAGACACCCCTCACTGAGAACAAACCACAGAGTCTCCCAATGCTAGTTCTAGACTGGTAACCTTTGCTTTGTCTCCTGGGGAAGGAGGAAGGTTATTTGAATGCCTTTTCCCAGCCCCTTGCATTACTTTAAAAAAATCAGAAAGAAAAGTGGCCTGGTAAAGGTATCTACAGCATACTCCCTACTTCTGTATATGTTTTCAGCTCATCTGGGTTCCCTTCTTCCTTCTCCCCTTTTTTCACTGAGCCTCTGTTTCCTATTTATAACCCAGAAAGATGGCTGATCTTTGATCACTGCTCACAGACACAAAATGGGCAGGTAACTTCATGCTGTTTTACTCCTCAGTAACCACGCCTTCAAGGTCCTACCCTGTGCTTCTACCAAGAGATGGACTCCATAGATGCCCTAATTCCAGTCTTCGGCAGGGTTGGGGGTGGCACTCCCCTTGGTCACATCACCCAGCCCAGGTGCTAGGGCTTTTGCTTACATAGCACCAGGGTTATGTTCCTCCAGGGGTAAATTCCCACCTTCTGTTTCAAGGACATTAGAACATTTAGGGCAGTTGAGAAGAGAGGGACATCATGGGCAGCTCTGATGGGGGTTGAGCAAAGTCTTGTTGCACAGGCTGCCAGATGAACTAGGGGACAGGCAGGCTGCTATGCATAGGAGACCCTGGATTCAACAGCGATTGGTGGATGTGCCCTCTGCACCAGGGCTGCTCCCTAGAAGGGCTGGAATGACCTATAGGGATGGGCTCAGACACCTCTCAACACAGGCATGTCTCAGAGCAATTCCCATATCTCACACTAGGTCTGGTCCTCCTGTTGCTGGCTACAGAGTCCTCCAAGGTCAAGGTCCTACTCTGCTTTGTCTTCTGGGGAAGGGGGAGAGTTGTTTGATTACCCTCTTCTCCCTCCATTACTTTTAAGATGATAAACTCTATGATCCCTCTACTAGTGACTTGCTCTTTTGATTTCTAAGAGTAAGTAAAAGAGTTTGATTATTATCTGTTCCTTTTCTCTGTAACCCTGTAGCTCAAGCACCTTAATATGCTGGCACCCGACTAGGAAAGGGGCTCTTTCTAATCTTTGTTAAGGCATAGGCTTGAAGTTTCACTCCACTCAGGGCGGACCCTGTGTGGGTCCTTTCAAGGTCCCATCAAGGTCAGCAAGTGAGGGAAGAAGAAAAGTCCCAGATTAATATTTCAAAATCTTATCTCAGCACATGTACTATATTATGTAGGATCAGACTTCAAAGGGCTGTTTTGGGACAGGCCCTCCAGACCAGGCCCTCTGTGTGAAGGGGCTGACTGTGGCTTCCATCTTAATCAGGATTATTTAGGGGGATATTTTACATAAGACCACCAGGGTATTTTTCTGCTTTTAAGGACATGGGAGCAGCTGGCATCAGACAGCACTGGGCACATGGAGCTGAAAGGTTCTTGTATGTCCTTATTAGCTCCCACAGACTGATTTCTCTGTTCCTCTGGCTTCTTGGCAGAACAAGGCTGCCCTAAAACTCTCAAGCTTTCATGTTACAGGGTCAGCCACTTGGGCATTTCCCAGAATCTCCATTCCTAAGCTCAAATTCCCAGGGTGTGGCTTTGTTTGGGTCAGGCCTGTGACCTTTTCTGATCATCTGTAACCAGGACGGGGGTGAGGGCTGAGAGAGGGCTCAGGCAGTTACAGTAGATAGAGATGGGCTTTCTTTTTTTTTTTAAAAAAAAGATTTATTTATGCATATAAGAACTGGGGTACAGGCCAGAGGTGTGGGCAACGAGAGGAGTCACCAGAGTCAGAATGGGGAGCAGAACAGACAGATGCACTGAAATACACTGCTGAGGGGAGCAGTAGGTGAGATAGGAGAGGTCTGCCTCACCATGTGGGTCAACTCCCTGGCTGGAAATCGAACTCATGCTGCAGTGGCTACAGATGCCTCATGTGCAGTGCTTAACCTCTTGCACCACCAGGGAGGCCCCGTGATGGGCTCTTTTAGAAGACGGACGGGTTGGGGCAGGCCATTCTCAAAAATGGGTGCATGCAATGTACAGGCACCCACATGTGCCTTGTCTAGCCACACTTCTGCTGTGGGAGGTCCCTATCACCATATCTGTCACACAGAGGCCCAGCCCATGAAAGTTCCCTAATGGGCAAACATTGCTCCTCTTGTTTTTACCAGAACTGATGGACCTGAGCTGAAGGCCGTCTCCCTGCACACCCACCGTCTTGAGTTAGACCCAGGTCCTATGGTGTCAAAAAGAAATCCAGTCTCTTTGCCAGTAATAAGCTCTGCTGCTATTTGAAGAATTTGAATAAGTATCTGCTACAGGGAACGGCAGTGAACTCCTTTGACATTATCTTGTGACACTGATGTAGTCAGGTGCCTTTGCTGTTTTCACTACTCCCCTCTGAATAAGCTCCTGACTTGATTATCTTTACTTTAAAGGCTGGCTTCCAGGACTGATACAGTAATGTTGTGTGTGGCACATTTCCCTCATTCTAGAAACTACAATGCATGCAGTCTGTGATGGCTCAGAGGGTGCTAGGGCAGAATTTAAAATCAGGTTGCATAGTTCTAGTCCTGCTTCCTACTGGTGAGGACCGTGGGAAATCACTGCAAGGATTTTGGATCCTCAGTTTCTCCACTATAAACAGAAAATCTAATAATGTTATATGTTTATTTTAAGGGGAGGTTAAATTAGTGAATATAAGGAAAGCACTTAGCCCTGGCAACAAAAGTTGGTCATTAGTATGACCATTATTAGTATTATCTCAAGTACCAGTAGAATTGCTGTTTCTCACGTGATTTTCTTATAGGCATCTAGATTTACCCACATGGTATTTTGGGGCCTGGTGTAGGGCTCTGTCTTGTGAAGTTCCTTCTTATTAGATTCTGCACATTGTTCTAGCCTTATCCTGATAGTTTTGGTCTCTGATTTAACATGGCAATCTATTCCATGTCTCTCCTGAAGTTTTGCCTCAGACAATGTCTAAGGAACCTCAATACCAGCAGGAGGGGAACTTTTGTTTTCAAGTTGCCTTTCTTGAGGGCTGGTGAATGGATGGAGAGTGTGAATGGAGAAACACGAAGAAGCTTAGTGAGCTCAGGATAGAGTGGCAGTTAAGACAGGAGTCAGTAGCTCAGAGCCCAGGCCTCTACTGGCTAGTGTTCCAATGTTGCACAAGTTCATGGAGTGCTCTAAGCCTGTCTCCCCATCGTAACTAGAGAATACCCTAGGCTACCCCTTGGGTTATGGTGAGCACTGCATGAGCAACACACATCAGGTACCACAGAGGTGCCCAGTAAACACAAGCTGCTCTAGTCACAATGCTTGGTGGTTGTTCTCTGTGGTCCTGGGGGCCCAACTGGGCAGCCTGGACACTACGATGGGCAGAGGCTTAGAAGAGGCACTGTCGTCCAGGGAAAAAATCCTGCCCTTAGGAGAAAAGAAAAGGGGATGGAGTGAGAGCTGCAGCATTTGATGGCCTTGGAGTCAGCTAACTAGTGCTAGAGAACATGGTCCAGCTCATACAAGCGACCTTTTGTTCAGCCCTCAGCTGGCCTGTTCTCCTTCAACACTGAGGCATTATAAACAGGTCTCCCAAACAGCACACATCATCTCCCAATGCCAAGGTCAGGTGTATGGAGCCAGTCTCCCCAGCTGTGGTCTGGCGGCCTCCCAACTCATCTTAGGGTTGGGTGCTCAACACAGGGAGGGCCACAGTGTGAGGAATTATGGAAACTGGATTTTGGTAGTAGTCACATAAAAATGTGAAAAAGGTGCTTATTTTTAAAAGCTCCCACCTTAAAATTTTGGAGTAGGTTCCTTAGAGATAGCGGTGATAAAATGGTGGCAGTAAATTGCAAAGGCAGGGGTTGTTTGGTCTTCTGAAAAGTATTTTTGATGATGGAAATAAAGAGCTTGTCTGCATATTGAAAATTAATCAAGTGATTCAGATCTTTATGTAATTAAAGTCCTTTCTAGAGATCAAAGAAGCCTCAATTGTGGAGGCTTTGAAGGCTCTGAGAGGAGGCTCTTGGCATGCACATTCTGGAGATTTAGGAGATATTAAATGAGGCTTGTTATGTCCAGACTTAATGACAGTGAAGCTGTAGAAAAATCAGGGAGGATCAGACCAGGTTGTTCGTGTCTGTCAGACCCTGGATTATCCCATTAAGCCTGGATGCTGCCAGGATATGCAGACCACCCCTTGGAGAACTTCCCTCGGCCTCCCCACTGGCTCTGATGTGGCTCTGAAGGGAGGGTTTCCCAGGGTTTCCTCTGTTTCCCCAAATCAAACTGCGCCCCAGGTCCATATTTCTGCTTCAGGATATGTCCAGGTGCTCTGCTCTGGAAGCAGGAGCCTTCCAGACCCACTAAGGCCCCAGGGATAGGTGGGAAATCCTGTGCAGGGAAGTAGCAACAGAGACCCTCTGTTTAATAAGGCAAAAATGAAAAGTAGGTCACTTGAGTTCTGTTTCAGGCTCTGCTTTCTAACTTCCCCCGAGGTTTATTTTGCTCTGTGGTGACATCTCCTTTTAAGCCTGTTCCAGAAACAAGGTTTCCTGATGACTGTGGGCTGGTTCCTGGCATTGCCTCTTACTCCTGGGTGGCCAGGCTACACCTGGAGGGGATCTCTCTTTCCCCTTCAAAAGCCATTTACTAGAGTCAGAAACAGTGCTCTTTGCTCAAATCTAGCATGCTACCCTTGGTTCTGCCTTTGCCAACACTTTCCTTTACATTTAACTGTGAGAATGCTGAAGCTCAGACCCTTCCTGTATCTTATGTGGATCAGTGTACAATTAATTCCTAGTGGATGCCTTTTCTTCTTTCTCCAAACCATGCTTCACACCACAGTTCCTTTTCTAAAGAAACATGTCAAGCCAGGCACAACAATCCAAGGAAGCTCCCACTGCCTATTGCACCATGTTTAATTCTTGAACCCAATGTTCATCACTTGCTTTAATCTAACTACAGTCCCTTTCTTTCTCTCCTCTCCCCTCCCTGTCCTCCTTTCTCCTCTGTTTTACTTCAACTGTGTCACGGAACTCAGAGTTCCATAAACTCAGTATGTATTTTCCTGCTTTATGCATTTGTCTCTACTATTCTTCCTGCTCTTCTTTCTCTAACATGACTTTATTCACCTTTTATTTTTAAGAGTTATTTATGTATATAAGAAGTGGGGTGTAAGCCAGAGGTGCAGGGGTAAGATGATTCACCAGAGAGAGTAGGGAGTAGAAACAGGTAGATCTACTGAAATACACTGCTGAGGGGAGCAGTGGGCGAGACAAGAGAGGTCTGCTGCGCCATGTGGGTCAGCTCCCTGGCCAGCTGGGGATTGAACTTATGACTGGTGGCTGGTGATAGCTTGATAGCACTGTGCTTTAATGCCTGCACTACCAGGGAGGCCCCTATTCATCTTTCTAATGATCTTTTTTTTTCCCAGTTACTTGAATTCAAGGAAATTATTATTTTTATTTATTTTTAAAATTCTATATATACTTTAAATTTTTGTAGTATATATTTATCATCCTCATGAAATTCCCATCACCAATTCATCCGTGCACCATCACCATAGTCCCTTGTGCTCTTCCCACTCATTTTGCTCCTTTTCTCTCCTCCTCCCCTAGGGATTGTCTCAGATTTCTAGTTGTTTGTTGATTTTGATTTTTAATTTATTGTAATTAAATTTTTCCTTAGTCCCTTATTTGTTTCCTCTACATTCTTCCTATTAGTGAAACCATCCGATATTTTTCCTTTCCTTTCTGGCTTATTTCACTGAACATAATCCCTTCTAGCACCATCCATGTTGCTGTGAATTACATGAGTTTATTTTTTTGATCGCTGTGTAATATTCCATTGTGTGTGTGTGTGTGTTTGTATATTCCACATCTTCTTGATTCTAATGATCTTAAATGCTTTCTCTTTTATGAGGTCTACTCAGATTCTCCCAAACTGGAATTAATTGATCATGCCCTTGTTCCCAACGAACTTTGATCCTACTTCTATTTAAGCTTCTTTTTCAATTCAAATAACTTTAGATTTCTGTTTTGAAATCACATTATGGGTATGTGGGGCTCTCCAAATTAATACATAAATACATTCCCATTGTTGGAGTTGTGCAGTGGCCAATGACTGATATCCCTTTCTTGATCAATTGCTGACTCCATTGAGAAAAAGACACAGAAGTCAGAGTGGGACGAAACTATGAAGTTTCTCTCTGGTTAAACGGATTGGAAAATGCTATTTAGCCCCAAGGTTAGAATAAATAACATGCTTCTCCCTCATCTGGAGTTGAACTTGTCCATTTACGGAGGCATGAAGCAGTTGAGCACTGACAGGTCCAAGACCCTGTGCTTAGTATGAGGCAGTTCTTATTGCCCAGAGAAGTGACAAACAAAACTGTCCTTCAGATAGCTTCATCTAAATTCTAGTGACAAGAGTCCAGACTTAGCCACACATGTTCCTACCTCATTTCCCTGTCTCAATATTCAGATAAATCACTTTCACTCTGAAGTAATCATTATTGACTATTTATTGGTTACTATCAAACCTTTTTCTTTAATATATTTATATACCATAGGTCACATATAGAAATATAGTGTATGTTTGCATACACTGAATTATACTGTGATTGTTCTCTGCAATATGCTTTTTCCCCCCATGATGGTATGCCTTAGAAAATCTTTTCAACAAACATAGATTGATACCTCATTCTTTTAAAATGCTACATGTAATAAATAGTATGGATATATCATAAAATATTATTTTTCTGAGTTGATCCTTTTTCTCATTTTTTGGAGATGTAAATAAATTAACTTTTGACTTTCATTATGGTTGCTGGCATTTCAGTTCTCAGTTCAACTGATAGGATTGGGGCCCTCTTTGATTCTAATTTGCCCTGATATGAATTTATTTTCATTTATTCTATTTCAGAATCTCTGTGTATCTTGAATTTTTGGCTGGTGTCTTTCAACACTATTTGTAAATTCTTGGTCATTGTATTTTAAAATATTTCTCCTCTAAAAGGAACTCTCTTACACTGCTGGTGGGAATGCAAGCTGGTCCAACCATTGTGGAAAGCAGTATAGCGGTTTGGCGGTTCCTCAGTCTACTAAGAATGGAACTTCCATATGATCCAGCAATCCTACTCCTAGGAATATACCCAAAAGACACAAAAACACTGATT
>JAGFMF010011568.1:19520575-19554833 GCA_019455555.1 Galemys pyrenaicus | reverse complement strand
GGATGGAACTAGAAGGGATTATGCTCAGCAAAGTAAGTCAGAAGGCAAAAGAAAAATACCAGATGGTTCCTCCCCTAGGAGGAATATAAGGGAACCAAACAAGGATCAAGGAAAGGAATAAGAACATCAACAATAATAATAATAACAACAATAAAGACACAAAAACCAAAAATGAAAAGACAAGGGCAAACTGGGGACACTTGGTGGGGAGGGAAGAGAGGGAGGGTTGAGGGCAGACGGGAACACGGGGGACTGAGGTGATGGTGCAGTGGTGATATGGTCATGGGGAATCCATGGGGATTACAACTGATGTCAATATATATAAATAAAAAAAATGTTAATAAAAATACTTCTCCTCTTTGGAAAGTCCAATTAAATATATGTTAAATCTATCTTCCATGTCTCTTATTAACATTTTCATTTTATCCATATATTTGTCTCTTTATTCTGGATCCTTTGTTTGATCTATTCTACTGTTACATCTACCTACTGAGCTTTAAAAGCTAGTTATGGTATTTTTCATGTCTAGAAAACTTTGGTTTTGTAAAAGTCTCCTCAGTTTTTTTTCTAATAGTTTCTTATTACAGAATTTTTCCAACCTTAAGTTTTCTTTCTTTGGAATAGCAGACATACTATTTTTACATGTTTTGACTGATAACTCCCATAACTAATTTCTTTTGGGTTCTTTTTTTGCTGTCTGTTGTTTCAACTGCTCTGACTCATGGTAACAGATTTTCTTATGTGATTAATGAATTTCTGTTGAGCATTATTTGTGTGTGTGTGTTTGTGAAAATTCCCAAGGTAGGAATGAAAGTAATTCCTTGAGTATTTGCCCTTGCAACACATCTGAAATTATTATTTATTCAGAACCACTTTAAATATCTAAGTAATTGTAGTAAAGTAAAAATCAAAATCAACAGACAACTATAAATCAGAGACAACCTGCAGGTGTGGGGGAGGAGAGAGCAGGATCAAAACAGGGGTAGGTGGAGCATAGGGCCTATGGTGATGGTACACGGATGAACTGGTGTTGGGAATTTCATGGATACTATACACAAGAAGACAAAACATACACTGTACAAAAAAGAAGAATGATATAAAAAATACATTAAAGAAAAAAGGAAAAAAATTACTGTCATGAGAAAAAATTTAATTAAATACCTATGTTGAAAATTTTCTCAGATCACCTCAGACACTGTGTATTTGGTCAATAAATTTGTTTGAAGAATGACTTGTGGGGTATAGCTTATGAGATTTTTTTTATCCTTCTGGGAGTATAGCCCTTTGGGACTCTCACTTTATGGGATGAAAATTTTTTATTAGTCTCCCACTTTTGATGCATCTTGGCTTTCCTCAAGACTGCTAGAACGAAACACTGTATACTAGGTTTGGCAAGTGCCCTCAGGGTGAAAGCCAGCTACTGTGCTCTTCTTCCTTTCTATCAATAGGTTCCTACCCTCACTCATGATCTGTCATTAGTATTTCTCAATTATTATGTAGCTTTGTCTTTAAGATATTTTAGCATTTCCCCCCAGAATTTTAGTCAATATTAGTGAAAGGCTTTATCTAGAAACCTAATCATTTATATTACCTTCCCACAAACTATCCTGCTATTTACTTTCAACTATAAATTCAGTTTTTCCCTAAATTTTCTATTACAAATCATGATACAATTATCATGTGACTTTGTGCACACGTGGGTTTCTCAGATAAAAGTTACTTATAATTGGAAAGGTTGGGTGGAAGAGTAGGTGTATTTAAATTTTGATAGAAAAAAGCATTACTAATTTATCACCCCATACACTGTGTATGAGAGTACTCCTTTCTTTTTTTTTCTTTTTTAATTTATTTATTTAATTATATTTGACATCATTTGTATTCCCCAGGGAGTTCCCACCACCATTCCACCCGTGCACCATCACCTCAGTCCCTTATGGAGAGTACTCCTTTTCATAACCTCTCACTAACATTAGATATTGATACTTAGGAATTGTGCTTATACGATAACTGAAAATACATCTCATAGTTGTTTTAATTTAGGATTTCCTATTCGTTAGTACATTTTATCATATTTTAATCTCTTTCTTGGTCATGTGTATGTTTTTTCTTTTATGAAATTCCTGTTCACACCTTTTCCCTATTTAAAAAAAATGCTATATTGTGGTCATCTTACTGATTTGTAGAATTTTTTTGTACAGTCTTAATGTTACTCCTTTGCTGTTTCTCCTGTGTCAAGCCCTTCATGGAGGTGGGTGGAGTCACAAACCAGGTGCCTGACCTTGAAATGCTTCTCATTATTCACAAAAGGGTGTCAATCCACAGACATCCTATGGAAGGATAGAGGTGGCTTTAGCTGCACTGCAGGAACACCTGTGCCCTTGATAAAAAATGTGTTTTTGTAACAAATGTTGGTGAGAATATGAAGAAAAGGGAGGGCTCATCCACCATTGGAGGGGATGTAATTTAGTGCAGCCTTTATGGAAAATGGCATAGAGTGCTCAAAAAAAAAAAAAAGACACACCATATGATTTAGAAATACTATCACTAGGTATTTGCCTAAGGAACAGAAAACATTAATTAAAATATTCATGCACTCTTATTTTCATAGCAGCATTATTCATAATAACCAAATCATAAAACTATGAATGTCCATAAACAGGTGATTGGATATAATGTTGTGGAATATATGTCCAGAGGTATACCACTCAACTATTAAAAAAGGTGAAACACTGCCTTTGGGACAACCTGAAGTGATTATGCTAAGTAAAAAAATCAGAAAATGATGAAAGACAGCTACTGGATAATTTCACTCATTTGTGGAATATAAAGAATCAAAGAGAAAAAAGGCAGAGCAACAAGAATAATCTTGGGCTCTATGAATAATATCCTGGTCACTGTAAGGAATGCGGGCATAGGAAGATGGGATGAAGAAGAGGAGGTAACAGGGCTGGTGGAGGGTGATGAGGCACATTCACATAGCATGGTGTGAAGTGGTACTCCCAGCTCTGCAAACTAGTGGCAAGTCAACAAAAATGAAAAAAAGAAAGGAGTTTCTGGAAAGTCTGCCCCCTGGTATTCAGCTGGGCCATTGGAAAGTAGTAAAATCTGGATTTGGCTCTTTTCACCTGGGCTTTGAAGTGTGTTACTACACCGAGATGTGTCACAAATGCATGTATGAAACTGTCTCATAGAACCACCTGGAAATGCGCTTGGGAACACAGTTCCAGTGCAGCCTGTCTATCATTACACAACATAGTTCTTTTGAAGAGAATGCAGTGAAAAATTTCCTGTAGGTCTTAGTACAAGATGGAGACTTTCCCCCTGCACACCTAGTTTGTTTTTGTTTTTATAAATAATCTAAAGCCCCTGACTGAGAAAAGGAGAATTCGGTATTTTTGTCTACAAAGTACACAGGTCTCTAAAGGTTTATATCTTGTAGGCAAATTGCAACTTCATGTGTTTTTACCTTAACTTTCCTCTTTGTTTACTTCATTTATTTGTTATACTAATGATATTTTTCTACATATCCTCAAGTATTTCTGGAATTAAGAAAATTGAAAAGGGTGCAATGGTTAAAAATGTGAAGTCTTGCATTAGAATGACCTGGGGTCAAATTCCTGATCGCCCACTTAGGACTTGTGGAACTCTGTTTAATCTGAGCATCCACATCTGTAAAATGGGATGAAAGTATCATTTTTTTTTTTTTAGAAAGGATGTTGTGGGTAATAAGTGGAAAGTATCTAATGCACTGCCTGGCATATGTGAAGTACTGAATCAATGCTCTACAACTATTGCACTGTTTATATTAGAACTAGTGAGGGAATAAATGAATGTTTTATCTGAGGAAAATGAGACTGTTGGGGCATTTGCTTTGCTCCCACAGGATGCAGCAGCCTGAAGTGTTAACTGCATCGATTCTGTGATGACTGAAAACCCTGGAGAAGCTCACAAGTCCCCAAACTCCTGAGAAGAATTTTATTTTTCTCTTTTAACTAGAAGGCAATGGAGAAGGGTCACAAAATGTTAACATACATACTGACCTTTATAACTTCTTAACAGTAACTCCTAAAATCATTGCCTGTTCAAAAACCATTCCAAACAATAAGGCTGCTGGTGTCATCAACGAAGGATTGTGCTACTGGTGACACACCAGAAGCACTTAAATAATAAATCAAAGTGGAGCATTAAGTTATGAGAATATTCCAGAATAGGTTGGAAATGTTACAGTGAAAAAAGATCAGATGTTTTTGAGAAGGAATAGTAATAACAATGTAGTGTCTTTATTAAGGTACTTTATAAACATGAACCTATTTGTCCCCTGAGGAACTCTCTGAAATAGCATAAGCTCCAGACTAAGAACTCATTCCTGAGGTTTGGACTTTTATGTACTCAATGGTATAAGTGCAGGACTAGGTAGCTTAACTATGTGGGGGGCCACCTGGAAACCTCTCTGGAGTGGTTAGGATCAAAGGAAGGCATCAGGATCCGTGGCTGTTGTTTGATGAGCAAGCAACTAAAAGCCTTTAATGCCTGGGTCACTGGAGCAGGGGTGACACTCACTTGCTCCTTCATTTAACATTGTGATAAGTCACTACTAGAGTCTGATGCTATGCTGGCCACTAGGGCCTAGCTGAGATAAAAACAAGGCAAATCTAGGTTCTGTCCTCTGGGTACTGACCATACAGTAGCAACATCCATGACAGCTACCATTCTATAGGGTGACAAAAGAAGGCTCCAGATCCAGAACTGAAAGCGGCCAGGCAAGCTTTCATGAAGAGTGCACACATGAGGGTGAGCTGGAAACTGACCTAGTAAAGGGGAAAAGGGACAGGAACAGAAAATGAGAGGGAACCTGGCACACAAGAGCACTGGCCAAGGCAGGTCAGTGTGACTGGAGCAGAAACAATTACAGGAGCTAGCAAGCGTCACTGCGCCCAGCAAGGAAAGGGGAGCGGCCAGGTCAATAGGGCCTTGACTTCTGTGGTAAGGAACATTGCTTGGTGCTGAGGGCAGTGAGGATCATCAAACATTTTCAGTAGGAGAGCGTCAAGATCATAGGTGAGTTTTGAAAGCTCACTCTGGATGGCACAGAGAATAGGTTTAGGGAAACCACTAGAGGCAAGGAAACTACTGAATAAAGAGATAGTTAGGCAACAGAGGGTGGATTTGAATGATCTTAGGGTATTCTCAGGAATTGGTTGCAATTGGAACAGAAGAGAAAGGGCCAAACCTCTCTGTTAAAGAATGAAAGTAAGATTGACTCCCTCTGAGTACTGGGTGGACATCTTCCCGCCTTGAAATCTTTGCAAAGCTCAGGTACAGTTGGGTCATACACAAAATGGTACACTAAGTTTAGGGCTCCTTTGGCTGTCCTATCATAGCATTATAATCATTTTTTTTAATTGTGGTAACATTGGATTATAACATGTGTTGGAAGTACAGGATTTCCACCCTCAGGTGTTACGACCATACTTTACCCACCACAACTCACTTACAGTCCACCTCCATAGTTTATTGTGCTCCCATTTCACTTTGCTCTTGTCCCTCCACCTCCTCCCCTTCCCCTTCAGTAGCCTCAGTTCTGTATACAGCTTTCTAGGATTTGTTGTTAGTGTGGTTTTATCCAACCCTTTCTTTAATTTCTCTATATTCCTCATATAAGTCACACCACCTGGTATTTGTCATTCTCTTTATGACTTACTCTGCTTAGCATCACCCCTCCACCTCCATCAGTTTGCCACAAATGGCAAGAAGTTTTCTTTTTTTGATCACTGATTAGTATTCCATTATGTATATATATATCACATCTTCCTTATGCACTCATCTGTATTTGGGCACTGGGGTTGTTTCCAGAGCCTGGCTATTACAAATAGTGCTGGAATAAACATGGAAGTGCATGTTTCCCTTCAAACTAGTGTTTTTGTATTCTCTGGGTAGATACAAAGGAGTGGAATTGCTGAGTCATATGGCAGCATTTTTGAACTTAACTGTTTTCCACAGGAACTAGATCAATCTACATTCCTGCCAACACCACAGGACAATGCTAATGCTTGCTGTGTGTTCACTTGAGTTGACCATGAACTGCATGAGGGTGTGCCCACCAACACTATGAAAGGCTTGTTAAGTGAATAAATAATTGAGTTAGCAGGAGGACTGAGAGATTACTTGCCCCCTGGCACACTTTAAGCAATTGCCCTTGGAGATAGCATGAAGAGTGGAGCAGATGCTTGAGCAAGAATGTAAGGCTAACTCTGAGGCTCCTTAGCGCACCCTCCCCCCCCCCCCCCCAAGTTGTGCACCTCACACAGGCAGAAAGTCACCATCTCTCCAAGCTTTGATTGTCACATATGTCAAATAAGATGAACAGATATTCCAACTCCCTAATGGGGGAGGAGAAAGTGAGGTTATGAAATTAAAGCACTTCACAAACTGCAAAATAATACAAAAAGAAACTGGGTCCACAATGGTCATTTTCAAGCAGCCAATTAATGGGTTGATACAGCCCAGATTTAGAAAACATGTTTGGATTATGGAGAAAATCCACGAACTAGTTTTATATAAAAAGCTACATTCTGGGCCTCCCTTGAGGCACAAGGGGTTGAGCCCACACTGTGGGGCTTCCGCAGCCGCTGCAGTGCAAGTTCAATCCCTGGCCAAGGAGAGGTCCCACATGGCACAGCAGACCTCTCCTGCCTCACCCGCTGTTCCCCTTAGCAGTGTACTTCAATGGATCAGCTTGTTCTGCTCCCCACGCTGTCTCTGGTGAATTCTCTCACACCTCTCACCCCAACAGCTTCTGGTCTGTACCCTAGCTCTTGTCTGCATAAATAAAATCTAAAAAAAAAAACCCAAACCTATATTCTGACAAATTTTACTTTTTTATTATTTGGAACATGCATTCTATTTTCAGTGGGAAGAATGCTTTGCTTTTCATTTGAACTATTACATTCGTGGTTGTTATTGGTACTTTTGAGGTTTGCAAATGAGAGATGCATCCTTTATAGATGAATTCTTTACCGTGGAAATAGAGGTGGGAGAGGGCCCAGTAAGTATGTGATAAAGGACTATGGGTGCTGTGGAGGTGGGTGTGGTGTGGCCACATACATCTGAGTGGGTCTGAACCTATTCCCCTAAGCCATATACAGTGTAGTAAACCATTGTTACCTCAATTAACAACAAGAACAAAAGAAGTAGTGTATTCCTTAGCAATAGCTTCGCCTTTACAATGTATTATTGGTCATTTTGGGCTCCAAATATCTGACATGTGGTTAAGCACTGTTACTGGCTGTCCATCTGTGTTCAGGCTGGCTTAAACCGTGAGCAACCAGTTCTGCCTCAAGTGAAACACACCAGCAGGCCCCAACAAAGCAACCATTTCTGCCTCAGAGAAACCCAAATAGAGCCAAGAAAGCTAAGCCAGTTTCCCTGCAGCAGGTAATTTAAAGGCCCATTGCACCTCAACTTCCCCTTCCAAATACATTTTCCTCTGTACAAAAGAAGTCTTTCCCAAGCATTTTATGAACTGAATTCAGGGAGAGGGTCACCAGTTTGCCATAAATAAAGATATGTGCCATGAGCATGAGTTTAGGAAACACAGCATACTCTAACTCCCCCTTAGAAAATCATAATGTCCTTGTTAGTAACTAATTTTAACACAACTTAAGTAAAAATAAATATTAGCAAGTTGAGTTCATTGCTTCCTTTTCCCCTTCTTATCTATCTCTTTAATAACAGTGCTGCCTTCTTTCTTGCCTTTTCATCGTTTAGCCACTTGCATATCTCTGTGGTTGCCAAACACCTTTGTGTTTCTGCTGGGCCAACATAGTGCTATGAATGGAATAGATGCTCAATAAATGTTTGGGGAATAAACTGGTAGAATAATGAATGCTGAGTCATCTGGCATGGATCAAATAAACAGAAAATAGAAGAAGATATAGAGAAACAAAATGAGTCATGTTTTTAATGGCCCATAATCAAACAGAGCATGGGTAAAAAGCCCCCTCTTCAAGCCAAGTGTGATGTCAGTGGCCTTGATTTAGTCATCATTCCAAACAGAGATGGCTCTTCCTGACCATTTATCAGTGTCATAGCAGCATGGTCTATTTGTCCTTTCTGCCCAAGGACATTCCTTTATCCACAAAAATCCTCTTCAATTTTTCCCCCTAGAGACATGAGTTTGTTTACCAGGGCAAAGTAATTTAGAAACTGCTCATCTTGATTTGGAGTTAATGAAACCAAACACACTGCCAGTCCAAAATTACCAATAAGATGACCAGCTCACAATAACAGTGATAGTCTTTGACCAGACACCAATTTAGGACGTACTTTTAACATCTTTGTTACCGCTACCTTCTCTCATGCTGTGGGTGAAGAAAATCCCTGGAAGCTTTACATACACTTTAAGATTCTCCATTACTCATCAGGTTTCCTTTTGCTTTATGGAAAAACACAAACAAGATGAAAAAAGAACTTTGACTCAGACTGGCCCAAGGGTCAGAAAAAAGTATGTTGATGGCACGTGCTAATTCTCCTCTATAAATGTATCAAGGAAGACTAGCTCTATTTCAGTAAACTCAGCTACATGCATCTTGGGAGGGTGGCTGAGTGCCAGAGGAGTTGGTTTTTCAGTCAGTAATGACTCTCAGAACAAGGGGTGATCAAAGGAAGGGGAGACAGGACTGTGTTGGGTTGTTTCCTGGTTAATAAGACAAAGCATGGAGTGAACTCAAGCTGAAGGTCTGCATTCTGCAGTGCTAACTGCAAAAATTTGTGGAAATAATAGGGCGAATCTGATAAACTGTCCAATAAACAATGGGGAGAAGCACACACCTGGGTCTGTTTTCTGAAACTACATGTCATTCACTGCTGAATAAAGAAGCCAAGTAGATATAAGAGGAATTACACCATCTTGCACCAGTGTCTCAAAGGAACCCAGCTGGGGACAGCAGAATAGGGGAAGATGATCTTTACCAAAAGTGACACCTATTAAATTGCAAGTTATTGACAGGGATTCATGAGTCATGCCAAAGACAGGAAAATTAGACTTTCTTTTTATTAATACCAGTCTTTTTTGACTGCAAGAGGTGGTGAGCAAGGGATATGAGCAGTGCTGGAGACCAGAAAAGAAGGCTCAGGAACACTAAATGTCAGAGAAGATGAGACGGAAACCGGAGGTAAGGACAACAGGTGGTCTCAGTGAGCAACACAGGCAGGATTTCTTTAGGCAAGCAAGCGAAGCCCTGAATCATTTAATGCTGAAGCTGTGGCTAGAGTTACTGACAGGAGTCTAGGAGGGAAGGCAGAAAATCATTACCAAAATTAATCATCCGCTGCTTTCAACACTAAACAGTATACTGACCCACACAAATCAAAAAGACCAGAGCAGGCCCAAGGGTCTCAGACTTCCTCAGAGAGAAAGCCAGGACTGTGCGGCCCGAGGGCTCCTGATGGGGGCTACTGTTCTGGCTGGCAGAGGTGAGCTGCTGCTGGGGAGAGGGTTGGTTTATGATGCTCCAGAGGATATAATATCAGTGACAGTTGTATAGTCAAGAGAAGGGAGGGTGCCTATAGACAAATGGGAAGAGAAGATCAGTACTGATTGGGGCACAGCGCCCCTTTGTGAAGAAAATAGCTATGATGAACTCAGCTCTTGGCAGGGAGAGATCCTGGATTGGCCCCAGCAGTCCCCTGCAGAACCTGGTGGTATTGAAAGGTATACACTGTACCTTGGGGCACAGGCTGACCCAGAGGGCACCATGACCCCAGAGGCTAGATAAGATATCACAACACTGTCTCCATGTGGGCTGGAACCAAGGTCACTTTGTTCCCGCCAGGGCAGGCCACCTCAGGTGTCTGGACTATAGCCTTCCATTAGGTGTCCTCCAGACAGTTCCTCTTTCCATGCCCCCAATAAAGACTGTCTGATAAACTTTCTCCTCCAGGGGGTTGGGGGAGGGTAGGTGGAGTAGCAGCCTTGGGGTCCTGGCGGTCATCCTGGACATGGTGATGTTGGGACCAGGGCCTCAGGGTTAGCACTAGGATGAGGGGGAGTGAGTTGCCTGTAATGAAAATGCAAGGAGGTACTGGCTCTCAGCGTCATGGAGAAAGCACTGACCAGCAAGCGCCTCCTTACATTTTGTGCCTGAAGCACCTCACTCACCCTACTCACCCTGTCCTAGCACGGATTCTGGCTTAAGTGTTCTTGCTTTGCATTTGGTAGTAAGTAGGGTAGTTGGGAGCCCACGTTTCTGGGATGTGGAGGAGCTGTGGTCAAATCTGGAATGTATCGGGTGGGAGGGGAGTGTTTTATTCTTTGAAGCTTCCAGACTTGCTTGCATTGCAGCCTGTACAGCTGTGAGAAATAGACAGCTCTGAAACCAGTGTGAGCTAAAGGAAATCCCAAAAGGACATTGATCAACTTAAAAATAACATCTTTGTTTTAGTAGAAAAATAAATGCAAATTCATTTTAGATATCATTAGAAAACAAAAAGCACCTGTAATTCTAACCCCCAAAGTGATTCACTAGCTCCATGGTCAGTTCCTTTAGATTTTCAAACTGAGTCATATGGTGCTGAGATGATGCAGTGAGTGCAAGCCTTGGAGGAGATGGTAGAGGGTGAAGAGTGGAGACAGAGCAAACAGATGGACTTATCTACACTTTACTTTAGTTGCTGGGATGAATCCATGCTGACTTCACACTTTGGGAGCCTAGTTTAGTGTGAACCATCACAGTTCAATCACTTGAGTGTGAACCCTTCTCTGCCCCTCACTTGCCCTATTAGTTTGCAAGGGCTTTCACAACACAATACCACACTTGGTGGCTTATATTACTGAATTTCTCTTTCTTCACATTTCTGGAGGCTGGAAATTCTAAGATCAAGGTTTCAGCAGGTTTCGTTTCTTCTTTTTTGCTTACCAATAGTTGCCTTCTTGCTGTGTCCTCAGATGGTCTTTCCTCTGTGCACATGAATCTCTAGCACCTCTTTTGTGTTCAGATTTCCTCTACTTATTAAGACTTATAGTCAGATTGCATTAGGATCCATCCTAACAACCTCCTTTAAACTTAACCATTTCTTTAAAGGCCTTATCTCCAAATGCAGTCATATCTGAGGTGATGAGAGGGCTTCCACATATGAATTTGGGGAGATGGTGACAGAGGCCCAAAATACTTGCTTTCCAGCATTGGAAAATTACTTTCTTGCTCTGGGACTTACCTTCTGTACAACTAGAAAGATTTTAGTAATTAACATGTATCAAATGCCTTCTATATTTTAAGTACTTTATACTTATTATATTATTTAATCCCACAAAAGGCTATAAAGTTGGTATTATAATATTAATACAAAAGAAAAATATAGGGTGCTCAGTTAAATTTGAGTGGCCAGAAGTAAATATATTTTTTTAATGTATGTCCAATGCAACATTTGGGGCATACAATAAAAAATATTCTTTGCCTATTTGAAATGCAACTTTAGTTGGGTGTTTTTTAATTGATCTGGCAACTTTATCCCTTGGAGTCAGAATAATAAGCATCAGCCTGCTGCTCTCTTGGGGAGGCCACAATTGTTTCTCCTCCTCTCCCATTTGGAATCTCTCTTCTCTACTGCAGCACAAACTGGCATCTCCCAGGAAGGGCATGGATCCTGATTTTGGAAGTAATTTGCACACAGTCTCTCTGCTTACTTTTTCTCCTATGTCACTGCCTAGTGTGACCTGTATTAGTTTTTCGTTGCATTGCAATGATAAGACCAGAAACTCACATGTAAGCTTGGGGGAGAAGGACCTGCATTGGTAAAGGGTTAATGAGATGTACATAGCATAGGAAAATCTTCCAAGGTCTCAGTTTTGTTCATCTAAGCTCTCCACTCAGTTTTGAACTCAAATCTTCCGCCTAGAGCAAAGTGTTATTTGTTTTACTTTGCTTTTATTCATCTGGAGGCTTGGCTCTCCCTTGGGGAATTTGAGTGAAGAAATAAGAAAAATTATTCAAACTTCGAAATAAGCAAAAGAATTATTGCATGACCTTTTAGAGTCATCTAAGATCATATTATGGAGAGTGTGGTTTGCTAACTTGCAATGTCACCTGAGAACTTGTTAAAATGCAATTCTCGGACTCAGCTCCAAGGCCTACTTAATTAAAATTTCCAGGGGCAGGGCCCAGAAACCTGTATTTCCATAGTCTGAGAAGTGTTGATCTAGCGATGCTTGCCTAGGGACCCACTCATTCTCTAGACAACTGTAATCTAGTTTACAACATTGATTTGGGTTCAGACCTTTTACAACACTACTAGAGTGGGATGGTGATAACCGTATTTGTTGTCCAGCAACAACCCTAAACATTACAGTTTTACTGCTCTCTTGGACACTGACCAATTTTGATCTGAAGTTGCAATATTACTTCTCCCACTGACAACAGAAGTCCTCTTTTCTTACATTCTCTTTTTATCCAGCATTGTCATCCTGCTGGTTCTCTCATTAATAAACTGAATAAAGCTTTGACATGTGCTTACTTATCTATCTATATGAAAATAAGGTTTTTAATATTTTGAGAATTATACTTTGACAGAGGCTAACTCGGAGAAGACAGGACTCATCTTTTCTTCAGATTCCTGGCTAAACAGTGTCAATACTCTGTCTCAATCAGTGTCTCCTTGTTATAAAGAAAGAAGCTAACTAGAATTAGTGCAAATAAGAAGGGCTTTATTGGACACCCACCGATGTCTCATGGGGCTTATTTGCAGGAGGTGTAGGTAGGTCTCCAAGGGAGTGGAAAACTCTCAGGTAGCATCTCTCTCCAAGAGCTCTCTGGCCCCTGACTTTCTCCATATATGAGCACAGCCCTCCAGCTACCATCAGCATGAATGAAGCATAATATGGACTTGCATGATCTTCCAACCTAGTCTCTGATCTTCACAAACAAATCTGCTGTATGTGACTTTGGATCTTTTTAAGTGCTATCTTTTGAAAAAGTTTATTTTCTAATTATTTGTGGCCAATATTTGGACATACAATTTTTTTATATGGGCCTTGGCATATGTTAACCTAGAAAATAAGTGGCCAAGTCCACTTATTTAAATAATTTATAGGTACAGATTTTTGTATTTTCTATGCATAAAATCATATTGTCAAAATTTTCCTTTCCAATTTTGATATCTTTTTCCTCTCTCTCTCTCTCTCTCTCTCTCTCAACACTGGTTAGGTTGTCTGGTATAATGTTTGATAGATAGGATGCAAGCAGGTATTCTTGTTAATTCCCAGTCTCAGGGAGGGGGAGAAACTTTCTGTATTTTACAGTTAAGTATTTCATCAGTCAGAGTCAATTAAGACTACAAAAATGTTGTAAAATAAGTGTATTTTAAGAAAGTAAATGTAAAGAATTGTTATTCATGTTTTAGAGAAAGAAAAAGCAAAGAGGAGACACTGGATATCAACAGAGATAACCCCATAAAGTAGCTGCTATGCAGATTCTGGGAAAACAAAGAGAAAATATTGATATCAATAAAATCAAAAAGTTTACACAAAGGTCTCCATGGATTTGGGTTGCAGATCCCTGGAGACAGGGCATCAACTGATGCTTATGGAACTTGAAGAGGGTCCCAGGAGTTGGGATTCAGACCTTTGAGGAGGGAATAACTCCAGGGCTGGTACTGTTATCTTTGAGGGAGCATGATAAGAAAACTCTGAAATAGGAAAAAATGGCAAACTAGAAACAGCCACTGCTACTACGAGCCACTGTTATTGCCAGATCAAAGAACATCTGAGATAATAATACAAAGAGAAGCAGGAAGAAAACCAGAAGGAGAAAGTCCCGTTTTCCAACTCTAGCCTTAGAGGCACCCTTTCCACGCCCCCTTGTGCTTTATACTCGTAAGCCCCGACAGGAAACTTTCTGGCAAAGCAAAACTGTGCTTTACAGAGTCTCAGCTAACCCCCACGACCCAACACAAAGAAAGGAAGTGTAGGTATGAAGCATAATAATGATGAAAATGTTTAATAATCTAAAAATAATGATAGTACTTGTGGGAATTTTGCAAATACTTTCATCTGATAAATTCATTTTATAGGAAATTCACAACATTGCCTAGTTGTTGAGTTTAGAATTTTTTAATCTAAAGCTATAATAACCCTTTAGGTTTTTAAGTTTTGCTTTTTATATTTTGAGGCTATGTTATTTGATGCATACAAATTTGGGAAATCCTGTATCCCATTAGGGAATTGACATTTTTATAATTATAAAATGTCCCTATTTATCTCTGGTAAACTTGTTTCAAAGTTTAACATTGTTAAATGCCATTAGACATTTGGGTCATTTAGAAATACATTTTCAAATCTGTAACTATATATTGATATTCTAACTATGTTGTTATTGTTTTATAGCTTTCAGTTAACTGTGTTGTTAAAATCTTTCATATCAAATCTAACTCACTGTCTGTTCTATAAATTATTTAAAGGCATATATAGTAGTTCCCCTTTATCCATGAACTTATTTTTCAATGTCCCAGTAGATGCCAGAAGCCCTGGATGTACTATGTGTTTTCCAATGCATATATACCTATGATAAAGTTTAACTTGTAAATTAGGCACAGTAAAAACTAGTAATAAACTAGAATTACAATAATACATTGTAATAAAAGTTATGTGAATACAGGAATAGAGGAACTTTAGTATACATTATTTTTAACTTTTTCTACTTTTGTTCTTTGCATCATGCATTTTAATGATTAATATTTATGCATAAACATACATACTTATTTAAAACCAACAAAGCATAATTATCATTATTATTTGCAGTTAATTTTTACTTAGATTTACCCATATAGTTATACCAGTCATTGATGTTCATTCTTTCCTATATTTATAAGTTCTATTTAGGATCATTTTTCCTTGCTTCAAGAATTCTTTTTACTATTTCTTTTCCATAATTTATGCTTTATTACTTTTAATTTTTATATTTTTTACAAATTTTTAAATTAATGTAACATTGGTTTACAACAGTGTGCATGAAACAGAAATATAGAACCCCACCTTCTCAGATGTATATTACTACACCACACTCACCACAGTCCTCCATTATAGTTCATTATTCTTCCATCCCTTTTGCTCTACCCCCTTCCACTCCTCTTCTTCAATTTGTTTTAGCGAGTTCACAGCTATTATCGCTTCAGTTTTGTTTTGCTTTTATCCTATTCTGTCTTCTCCTTCTGTGAGACCAATGGCATTATGTTAAAGTTTTTATCACATCCCATGTTTCTCACCTGCTGGTGTTTTCTACCCTTTTTCCTTGCTATGATTCCATTATATACATATTTTGCTGATATATCATTCATTTATGAATCATCTGTTTTGCTATCTCTGGTCTGTTGTCAAATCCAACATTAGGTTCTTATTTTCAGTTCTAGAATTACTATTTGATCTTTTTTTCTTATGGATTTTAGTTTTCTGGGGTAACTTCCCTTTCTGTTTTTCTTTTCCTGAATATTTGAAGATAGTTAACTTTAATGTCTATATCTATCTAGTAAGTCTAATACCTATAGCATTTGTTCCCCAGACCTATGAGAATCTTAAGAGGTCTGCTTAGCTTTTCACCACTTAGCTGGTGCTTTGTGTGTGGTGTACCTTGAGAATCAGCAAATTCCACAATGAGAAAAGCTACATTGATAGAACACTGGGCCCACTTATGTGTGGTTTCCTTTTCTCCAGGATATTAGACTTCAGGTACTGAAATGCTGGTCATCTGAAACTCCAGCTTTTATTTGTATAGTCCCGTGAAACTACCAAAACTTCTCAGAAATTATTTTCTGCTTGACCCCTTGACCCTACTTTATTTATAAGTTGTCAGTAGAGTCCAGGCTCACTGACGTGCCCTCTTCTCTGGGGTCTTAACCTATCAACATTTGGCTGCCTATATTGTTGCTGATATTTTAAAGTAGCTGTTTAAAATATTTTATTCAGCATTTGTAATTGTTTATCACAAGGAGGGGTGGTCTGAAGAAGAACACGCCATCATAACTGGAGGTAGAAGTACTCTTTAATCTCTTTAATGTATTTTTCAAATAATTAAATTTTTTTATTTATATAATTGAAGATTCAATCAGTGATAAACAGGCAAATTTTGATGTAGGCTCCCAGGCATGACAACTTGGAATAAGAAAAAATATGTGTAAGAGGATTCTCTTTGCTTCTTTGGGGATATGACTTCTACTTCAAAAATAGCAGAGATGACTTTTCATCCCAAGATCATTTCCTAAATTGCTTTGGGGAATACAAATGCTCTGTGGAGTTTTAACAGGTGTTCTGAAGAAAAAAAATTTTTTTTTGGTTTAAATTACTTTGGGAGGTGATAGTTAAAATGAATTTATTACTTCATGATGTTTCTGAACCCTGGTTATAATTACACTCTTTATGAGTCTCCAAGAAGGAGTTATAATATGCAGAATTTCCTTATCTGATCAAAGTATCTTTAAGGGGCAAAGTATCTTTAATAATTTTCATGGGAAAAATATTATTCTGCATATTATAGTTCAAGAGACACTGGTATAAGAGGAAAGAAGCCTACAGTGAAATTCAGAAATTTTCTGGCTATGACATATTTATTAACTGTGTGATCTGTTATATGACACTGCATCTGTGATAACTAGTTTCAGTGTGTTGTAAAATGAAGAGGTTTCAAAGTTTATCTCTTTTATGATATTACTAAGATTATTGCTAGTCTCTCATAATATTTTCCCCACCTCCAACCCTGATTAGTACCTATTTCTTTATACTTAATGATAAGTATACTTTATATTTAATGATAATCCCTGAAACAGTGGTTTAATTACTAACCATGATATACCACCTTTGAGTTTAAGTCAAATTACTAACCTGAGGAGACAATCTCAAATACTCTCAGAATGCCGAAAAGATGCAATACAATAACTATAAAAACATAGGGTGGCAAGGCTTTACTTATTTTGAAAAGTAATAGAGTTAGTCATTGTCTTTTCATGAACTCACATTCATTAAAAAATAAACAGAGGAGAAAACTCAGGGTGAATATAGTGATGTACTAAAGAGCTACCTGGTATCTTTTCCCCTCTTATTCCAGACTGCTGTGGAAATTACTTGCCTTGAAACTTGAAAAAGGTTCTCTTAGAATTTTTACCAGAAGTTGGGCCTCATGCTAATTTGAAGTCCAAATTCATATGTAATTGGCAACTCGAGAAATAGTGAACTAAAAATTTAAGATGAGTGGTTCCAGGAGCAGGGCAACGGCTGATGTAAATGATCTCTGAAGGAACCCATCTTCATTTCAGACCTCAAACAATTCCCAGAGAGAAATTTCCAAGAAAAATGAGCAGCTCATATAAGAAAAATCACAAGGATATATGGCACTAGCAGAAAAAACAGACTTCAGAAACAGACCTACAAAAATTCTGATATTATTGTACTAACTATGGTTAATATGTTTATAAAAGTAAGACAAGTTTAAGAAAATGAGCAGCAGAAAGAATCTGTAAAGAGCCAAGAAGTTTGAAACAGAATAAAATAGGACTTCTCAAAATGCTAAATATAGTAATTGAAATTAACGTGAATTATATATGTTTAGTAATATATACAACTGAATGAATTAATGAGCTGGAAAACAAATCAGCAGAAATTACTGGGATATAGAAAGACAAAGAGGAAAAGATAAAAGAGAGTTGAAGAGGTATGCAGAATTGACTTGAATAGTAATATATCAAAATATATCCGTAATTATAATGCATGAGAGAAAGAGAAATATGGTCACACTAACAGGAAATAAAATCCAGTTTATGTTATTTACAAATAAAACTCTGAAGATACAGAAAGGTCAAAGAAGAAAAGAGATGGTATGAGAGATTTAATTTTTGGTATTAATTTTTCACCGTCCCCTGTATCCCACCCTTTTCATGGCCTCATTATAGGTATAGGATACTTCCCCCACTTTAACTTTGAGTTTGTAATGTGACTTGCTTTGAGCAGTGATATGGCTAGAAGTGACAATGCATATGTTGTAAGGGTTTTATTAGTGCCCATTTCTGCTCTTGCACTCCTTCCACTGGCATGAGAAGAAAGGGCCCTCACTAGCTCATTGATCCAGGGGACAAGAGACATGTGGGGCAGAACTACTGGAGTAAACCCAGTTCATAGCTTGCATTGAGAAGTAGAGTCATTCAACTAATTCCAGACTACGTCAGCTAAACTCCAGACCAGCAGATATATGGGCAAAAATAAAGAATTGCAGGATTAAGCCATCAAATTTTGGGACAGTTTGTGTTATGTAGCAATACCAAAAGGATACATGAGTCAAATGCTAAGTATGAAGAAATTTGGTCTAGCTATGTTAATGATAATTGAAACAAACCACAGGGTAAAAAGCATTTTAGTGAAAGAACATGTCTTCTTGGGTCTCCCTTGTGGTGCAAGGGGTTAAGTTTCAGCACTATTAAGCTATTCACAGCCTTTGCAGCAGGAGTTTGATCCCCAGCCAGGGAACTGACCCACATGACTCAGCAGACCTCTCTTATCTCACCCGCTGTTCCCCTCAGCAGTGTATTATTTCAGTAGATCTGCCTGTTCTGCTCTCCACTCTGTCACTGGTGAATCCTTTCATCACACCTCTGGCCTGTTGCCCAGTTCTTATATGCATAAATAAATAAATAAATCTTTAAAATAAAGAACATCTCTTCTTTCTATAGAAGATTCAATTCAACAGAAGGATACTATACTTTCAAGTTTATATGAACTCTAGTAATATAATTTAAATATAAAGTAAAAATTTATAGCATTACAAAGGAAAAGAAGCAAATCTACCATCATGATGTGGTAAAATATAACAAGCCAACTGAAAAATATCATTAAGGATACATAAGATTTGTATAACAAAATGAACAAGTTCAGTTAACCACAGATTGTTTCCATAAATACAATATTATGTTAATCAGTTATAAGAAACCCACTCTTTAGAGGCACACTAGCAACACCTACGACAAGTCACATACTAACCTACAAATGAAAGCGCAATAATTTTAAAGAACTATTAATACTGTTTAAAATGCAGATAATATTCCCTAACCACAACTTAAATAAAAAAACTTAAATAAAAAACCAAAAATATGCCTAAAAATTTCCATTTACACAGAAATTAGAAATCATACTTGTAAGTATACCAAGGCCAAAGAAGAAATAACAAAGAATTAAAGAATACTTAGAACAGAATATTATTGAAAATACTACTCATCAAACCTTTTAGTTTTCCATTAATGTATATTTAGGGAGAAATTTACAGCCTAAAGAATAGTCAAGAAAATTAGTGAACTAAGTAACTAGAAAAAGAAATAGCAACAAACAAATAAAAAACTCCAAGAAAGTACAAGGAAGGAAATAACAAAGAGTAAAACAAAAATTAAAATTGATAAAGAATATCAACAAAGCCAGTTTTTTTAAAGTTAATTCACATACTCTGCAAAATCAGTGTAAAAATATGCGAAAGGTACAAAATAACAATATTAGAAATGTAAAAATATTATGATAGATGATGCATATATAATGATAGGATCTATTGAACAATTAAATATCAATACATTAGATAAATAGATGAAACAGATAAATATCCTAGAAAAAATATCTTACCAAAATTAATTCTAGAGGAAGTAGACTACATGAATAGTTTCATAGTAAATAAAGATATTAATCAGTAATATGAAGTATTGCCACAAAAAATAATCCAGGCCCAAATAGTTTTATTAAGTGCTATCAAACATTTAAGGAAAAGTAACCTCATTTAAAAAATTACTGAACACATGCAATTAATATGCTTTTAACACAACTTGAAAAGGATAGAACTAATAGAAATATCAGTCCAATGTCACTTGTAACATCGGTGCAAACATTCTATGTAAAAATATTAGAAAACTGAATTCATCAATGTATGAATATAATAATGCATCACAGTAAATTGGGCTTATTCCAAAGATGTAAATTTTAATGTTAAAAAATCAGTTAATATGATTTACCACATTAATAAGTGAAAGGGGAAAATCGTTATACAATTAACTCAATAACTACAGAGAAATATATTGCTAAAATTCAACATAAACTCTTAATAAGTAGGAAGAATTCTCAATAGGAAGAAACTTCATTAACTTCAAAAAATCTACCCAAAGCTTCCAAAGGCAAACATAAATAATGGAGAAGTACTGACAATATTCCCTTTAAAATCAGTTATCACACTGGAGGGCTTACCACTGAAGCCCTCTACTACCACCCATCTATTAAAGTTGTAGTCATGGTCCCAACTAGTTCAGTTAGGGGAAGAAATAAGAAGAGAATGGAAGGGCCCAGAGTCATACTAACAGGATATACAAAGGTCTACATAAAAAAATCCAAAAGAATCTATTGATAATTATTAGGCTTAAAAAGATAGTTATCGGGCAAAGGGGCTATATAAACAACCAATAAAAATGAGAACAGAACAAAGCAACTGGATTTATATTGATCATCAACATATTTTAAAAAATGAAATAAAAATAAATCACAATGGCATCCCAGAAGAGGAAGTTAGAAAAAAAATTACAAACCTTTAATAAAATTATAATAAAAATGTATTGAAAAATAGTTAAAAGACCTAAAGATGAATATGAATACCCACACATATAAACCAACTTGGGTCTGGGTGCCATCCTGGCAATGACAAGTGTGACAAAATGCCCAAATTCAACCACTGCATACATTGAAAGGTTGCAAATAATGCTCAAGATTGTCTGCAAAGACCAGAGGGCTCTTGACTGTCTTCTAGGGAGAGACTTGAATAGCAAGAGAGACTCAGTGACTTTTGGGGGAAACCTTGAGAGGTTAAATGCCTCATTTACATAGCGTTTCAGCCTCTGAGCTAACTACTCAAATTCCAAGACATAGAATATTAGGCAGTGTCTAGGCTTTAAATCTGACTGGAGGAAAGTGCCTCTCTCTTTTCTAATAGTGAAAAAGATGCTTGGTCTTGGACAAATAGAAACTGATTTTGCAAGAGATACTTTATGGTAATAACAGACCCATTAGGGTTTACTATAACAGGCTGAATTACTTGTAGCAAGCTTCAAAACCTGAAGGCTTAGTCTTTATCTCCAATTACTGTCAGATGAGGCTTCATCAGACTCTAGATGCTTTGCTTTAAGTCACCCATTGAAAAGAAATCATTCTTCAGGAATGAAAAGGGGGCTTGCACAGAACTAATTTAGTGAAACATGACCACTGTCACTGGTTAAAGTGGGTGAGAAAATCCTCTTGCATCCTTGTATCCGTTTCCTATATAGAAGTTATCAATGTGTTATGATTACTCATTGAAAATCAATGGGAAAAAATCCAGGTGCTGAAGACCATTCACACTAATCGTCTCAGTTCAATCACACAACTTTCAGTCTTAGTGTAATCACAGCCATCGCAAGCTGTTAGTGTCAGGTCCTGACTTTTCCAGCCTCTCCGGCTTGTGTCTATCCACAACTGAGATGATTTCACCCCCTACTGACTGGTTCAGCCCAGAAGTTCCAAGGAAAATGATTACCACTACTTCTCACTTCCCTACCCAAGATAAATATTACTAATTGGTCATCACCTTTATTTCTGCTACACTCAGATACCTGTAGGCTGAGAACTCCCTTCAACTCGGTGTTCCAGGCAGCTATGCCCAATAAGCTAGGATTGACAGGCAGTAAAAACCTATTTGACTTCCCTGCATTTTGACCAAGCAGATGGTAGAAGACCAGAAAGAGAACCAGTCTAGGAGTCTAGCACCACATGCTGCTTAATCTGTCATCGACTTTGTGTTCCTGTTCTTATAACAGGGTTCTGACCCCTCCTCCTTCCCTCTCTCCCTCCATCCATCCATCCACCCACTTACTCTCCCTCCCTTCTCCATCCAACCATTCATCCATGTACCCATCCCATCCATTCTTCCCTTCATCCAACCATCCATCCACCCATGTATATGTGCAGAAATATTGACTAAGTGCATCCTACAGAGAAGATCTGTTTTAAGAAGATCTATTTAAACACAAAGTTAGTGTTTATATTCTAATTGGGAATTATATTCTGGTGGATACATTACAAACAGACAATCACCAATAAATGCCAAGAAGAAAATTAAATTAGGACAAAAGTGTATACTATGTCAAAATTTATTAAATTCAGTTTAAATATGTGCAATTTATTGTACTTCAATTATAGTTTAATAAACTTGGGGGGGTTAAATTTAGAAGAAAAATTGTGGCAAAGTCATGAGAAGAGAGTGGTATTTTGGAGCAGTTAAGGCACTTGTCTGTCAGTAGCAAGACTTGTGTGAGAGAAATCATGGCATAGGAAGATATCTGGGAAGGATCGTTCCAGGTTGCTCAGTATAATAAGAAATCATTTGATTGATCGTTCTTCCAAGTTTTCAGGAACTTTGAGTTGTATTAGTTAGGGTAATACAACCTATAAAGATAGGACACTTGCCCACATCCCAACCCCTAAATCTCAGAACATGATAGAAATGTATTTGTAGCCAGAAATCCCGAGCAGATGTTCCTGATTGGCCAGCCCTTTTCTCTAAGTAATGATTCAGAAGCTAAATACTATTCATCTTACGGTTTCATATATACGTGGAATATAGAGAAACCAAAGAAAGGGCCAAACAAAGACAAGCTGTAAAACCCTTAAAAGTTGACCATGGATCTGAGGCATCCAGGAGGGAAGGGGAAGGAGAAGAGAGAGAAATAGGGGTGAAAACAGAGGCGGGGAGATAGAGTCAGGGGCGCAATGGACTATGGTTGTTTTGGTAGTGGAAGAGCTACAGAGACCACACCTGAGTAGAGAAATCCTATACTATACTGTTAAAAAAATTAGCAAGGATGTAAAATAATGGTAAGTAAGAAAAAAAAGTCAAAAGTACACTTTATAGAACAAACACTTTGTTGTTTTAAGAGGATCTAAGTCAAAATTGATATTTATATTTTAGTTACTATTATTCATTTCCAGGATTCTCACATATCCACTTTCCCCTTGAAATTATGATGTGTACATCACTGATCAAGAAATGAAACTGATTAATAAAACAATGCTATTCATCTTAGAGGTTTACCTCTCAATACCAAGGTCAACCTAAGGGTGTGGTCCACAACCCAAGAACTGGGTGTGGAAAATTTTAATTTACCATCTGAACTGCTTCCACTCATGGTGCACTGGTAAGAAAACATTCATGTTGCCACAAACAACTGTGAGGGACCAGCGCTCAGATGATGAATGCTATGACAGTGCCTCTGTAGTTACTTGGTGGCTGGGTCAGGATTCAAACCCAGATTTGTCTGTCTCCATAGTAAACATTCCTTATTGTTGCTCTTTTCTGTCTCCCTGAGGTGAGCTGCTCTTTCACCCCATCTGAGGGCCTGCTTCCTGTCCTTGCAGCTTAGTTTGTTCAGGCCCATTGGCTGCCTGTTTCTGAGGCTGTTTTACCTCCACATTGTGGTTGTGCATCATTATGCTGGCTCCCCTGGCCTAACCTGTACTGCCAAAGGTCTGCCTGCTGCCCTTGATCTGCAGAGAGTTCTGCAGCCCAAGCCTTTGGTGCACCCCATGAGGGGCTCCTCTCAATCTTGCTTGGCTTTGTAGAGACTAACGGTCTATGGTCAGTGCTCAATGCAGACTCTACATTTGGAAAATCAATGATTTCAACATGTACAGCTGGATGAGCATTACAGTTAAAGGGAAGGTACTTTAGGTACTTTGTGTGAATAATAGGAGACAACCCCAACTTTTAAGTGAATTGAAAATCATCAGAAAGCAGAAACTCATCAGAAGCAGAAAAATCATCATAAGCAGAAACTCAAGCCTCAAGTATATGGATGAATGATGTCTGATCATTATCAATGCATAGTTCTAGGATTACAAAGGACCTGGAGTGTGGAACGGATGGTTTAGGGTACCCATGCCATGCCCAGAAAGCTCAGAGTATGAATATCACTGATAGCAGGCTAGTGATTCCATTTTTGCATATGAAAGAGAAAACACATTGACACTTAACAACAAGTTTACACTGGACTTAGAAGTTCAAAGCATTTCCAACTAAATTCACATTTCATGTCACTTTATACTATAGCTTCCTTCTCATTATCTTAACACAGCATACAGTAGTTTCTTAATACACATTTTGTTAGATGAAGAATGACCTATGGACATAAAAGGGCAGTATAGAAACCAAAGTTCTTAATTCTTAACATTTGTAAATAGATGAATATATGAGCAACAAATGTGAAGTTTAAGGAATTGTGGAGATAACTTATTACAATTTAATAAACCTTTGGTAGGATTAATCTGATTCATGTCATGATGTGCATGTGGGAATATATAATTAATAAGATATACATATTAAACAATTCTAGTGGTGGAAAGAGTGGGAGCACTAATCTACTCTCAGTGGCTGCCTTAGATAGTTTGGGAGCCTGACCCTACACACTCAGACTAGTATCTGGGAAGGTAATCTTTACACCGAAGGTGTTTAGAGAATGCCTCAGAGAAAAAGAGAAGAGAAGGTAAGATAAGAGAAAGAAAGGAACAGAGAAGAAAACAGGCAAAACCAAGAGGAAAATCAGCCTGACTCTGCCCCGCAGTTCCACACAGGAACGCACATACACACTCTTGTTTCCCAGGTACTGGACTCCTCTTTGTCCTTATAGTTCTCTTTACTTGGTTGATCCTTAGATGGTCTGGCTTGGTTTCATTACAGTGTGGGGAGTTTAGAAGCAGCAGCAGCAAGGAGACAGAAAGAAACCTTTTCTTTTTCATGGAGACACTCAGGTGGTCTTGTATTTTCTTATCTCCTCAAGGTGTGCTGGTTGGAGGCCATCATTTGATTTGCACCTGAGGACTATTATCCCAACATGATGAGGGAACAATGAAGCCAAAGTCCCAAGAGTCAGGGGCTCTGTCTTCTGTCTCACACTCCACACCTTTGTGGGAATCTAGCTCTAAGCATCTATTGAGCCTGTCTTCTTATATATCTTTCTGTCTCAGATGATCACCTCTTCCTTTGACTACAGTCATGGTTGGAGCCGATGGACCAAGCATACACTAGTCTGCTAGTGATCAGCTGTGGGTGTTCCTTCCCCCTCTGTGTCCCAGTTTTTCCATAGCTTTCACATATATCTAAAGAGATACATGAGTTATTGAATTGTTCAGTAGATAAAAGATCTGCCCCCCTGTATATCTCCAGAAGGGTATCAGACAGTGAGACCATCCTTCTCTCCTTTTTGTCTAGTCCACCCTTCACAATGATGCCACAGCAGCATCTCTGAAATGCAAACCCAATCAAGTTCTTTTCCTTTTAGTACTTTCCCCTTTCTCCTCTATACAATAAAGATCAGACTCTTTACTGTGGTTTAAAGCCCTTTATGACCAGGATCCCCTTACTTTTCTGTCCTAATTTATCATTCTGTCAAACCTTAGTTTGCTTTCCACCATATAAGATTAGGCAAAACTCCCCATGAATGATGCATGGTTTCCCATTTACACAACCCTTCTCATGTACTATGCTTCTGCCTTCTCATGTACTATGCTTCTGCTTGGAATTTCGTGCCCACTATTACCCATTTGGTGATCCTCTATTCATTCTTAAAAATTCAGTTCAAACAAGGTCACATTATTCAGACCTTCTGAAGCTCTGTTTGCAGGCTCTCTCCTTAGCTGACTTATCTCAACATGAGAATGTGCCTCTAGAATAGCAGCCGCTACCCTGCATCATATTGTTAGTTTACTTGTCTCTCTCTCCAGGCAGGAGTTCTCCAACAGCCTGATCACACTCTCTGTGGAATCCCCAGCACACACTCAGTCCTAACTGACGTTCATCGAATAACAAGTTTGGGTTAAGATCACACTTCAGATTATACAGTGAGAAGAGGTTTGCTTATTAATTCACTCAAAAAATACATGTGGAAGCCTAAGTCCTAGTGTCTCAGAAAATAACCTTATTTGGAAATAAGACTGTTGTAGATGTAATTGGTTAAGATGAGTTTTATTGGATTAGGGTGGGTGCTGAATCCAATATGACTGGTGTCCTTATAAGAAGAGAAGACACAGAGACACACAGGGTCATGCAGTGTTGGAGGCAGAGACTGGAATGATCAATCCTCATCCTTCCAACTAAATAATGACTCTGCTCATTGTCTCCCTGTCCATACACAGGGATGATGCAAAGGCAAGTACATAGGGGTGCAAGGATCACAACTCATAAATCTTAAGCTTCAAGGGCCTCTCACTTAGAAGGCCAATTCCAAGGACAGGGAAGGTTTTCTACCTTTGTACTCAAGACTATAACATTTTTGTAAAATTTCAAAATGGCGTTTAACCACAATCAATTAAGAGCAAGTGTTTTTCTTCTTTGGCTTTCCCTTGGGTCAGGTGACTTATTGTGGCTGTGAACTTTTTGGGATCTTGCTAAGAGGACGTAAACTCGGAGATGTTTTTAGTTTGATTTTGTGGGATATATTAATGCTCTCTGCAGTCATTTGCATGTATGGTCAAGACATTGCTAACTTAATCAATGGCTTTCTGAAAAATTTTCCCTATTTACTGTGTTGATTTAACAAAATGACATGAAGGTGTAAAGTCAGATACCAAATTGTATTTTGCATGTGTCCTTCTGTACCCAGACAAAATGGGTACAGAAAACCAAAGGGGAAAGGTGTATCCAGACACTAGTCTAAAATCTAATTGGAGAATTTGGGCTCATCAACTCTATGTCAAATGGAAATTCACTTCTGTCAGAAATATACTTCAATAAAACACTCCTTACATTTTAAAAAATATTTTGATTAGTCTCAGAAAATGGAATTTATCTGAATTCTGATGTGTGTAGGCCATGAACCTGTAGCAATACTACTAACTTAAGTCAATTCTGAACGTAGAGATGCATGTTTTCTGTATGCACGTACGGTTTGTTTTTGTGGATCTAATGTATCTTGTCTATCTTGTCCTGATGAAGTCAGGCAGTTCCCTGTGAAACAGCTCCCAAGAAACAGCCTGAAGAAACAAGTTTCCTTGGACAAAGCTCCTACACATATTTATCTTTGGATCACTGTGTAGCCTAAGAGTAAACTGTTGTGTAATTATATAACTCACCACACTACAGTAGTCATTTTGAAGCACATTTTCTCTGGTGAATGTGTTAGGAATTCTAAAAGTATTTTAGATTAGCCAGGAAATATCCTGAAATCCTACAGGTGGTATGAAAGCAACTAGGTAACAGTTTCCCCAAATTTAACAATCTTGAACATTTTCATAATATCACCAGTAACAATAATTTTTTAAAATGATCAGTTATTCAAAACAACCTTTTGTTTTGTTTTCTCTCCAGGAAAGATTATATAATTGTTATTACATGAAAGTACAGAGCTAAAAAACTGTCGGGGAGAATTATAGGATTGGGGAGTAGAATTATAGGACTGTGTTAGACAACTATTTACTAAGAATAATTGTATATTAAACTAACGGATTTTGTGATAATTTGGTATTAGTCAATTTTGTTGTATTTGTAATTTCTTTTTGTAATGTCTTCTCTCAGTCTAAAACCATATTCACTTTTGCACCAAATTTTATATTCTTTATTGTATATTCTTTTTCTTAAAGAAGGCTCTCTCCCCAAATTATGTAAATATTGAACCTCAACTAACTGGGCTCCATCCATGCTAACACCTAACATTACTGACACGATCTATTCATTAAGTTTTATTAAAAGACAATGACAGGCAGGGCAATGTGGTAGGGGTTTTATGGTATAGAGTTAAGGTGGGAAGAGCCCTCTCTGTTGGAGATAGGGACCTAGGGTCTAGTCCTAACTCCCCCAGAGAGTCCTAAGAAATTAAGCAAGTATCTTCTCCTTTATAAAATTTAATCTTAATCTTCTTCACTTAAATGAGGTGCTTGGATAAATAAATTTTAAAGCTTATTAAATAAACATGCATTTCCCAGTCCACTGAGTCAACCTATTCCTTATTATTTACAAATATCATTCGTATTTAACTGTTTCCTCTGTAGAAGTTTATCTATTGTGATAGGCAGTTACATTCCATTGCCATTTATAATACAGAAGTCATTTACAATACAACTGGGAACAAATTAGGCCCATTTTAAATTTCTGAACTGTTGAAGCTGTGCCTGTGCGTGACTTTAGGAGCATGTGCTACTCCTATTCTAGCAGGACTTGCCACACCAACAGCTATACTGTCATCTTGGTGTCTGACTGTGGCAGCTATGGTTCAGGGGAACTGCTTCAAGATATACTTCCTGACAGGCTGGAGTATACTTCCATGCCTTTGTTTTCATGGACCCGAATGTATAATATTTAATGTTTTGGCAGGACTAAGGGAACCCTCTAGGACACTAGCTAGCATTTCTGCCACAGGGATAATGTTTATTACCCTATGGGATATTGATATGACATTGTACTATAGTTCTTTGGTTTGCTAAGCAAACATCTTCCATATAAATGTCAAAAACAAATTTTCCATCAACCAGATACTGCTCATTCTATATTTGAAAATTAGTAGCTTGTGCTTCAGTTGACACTTCTATTTTAAATTACATGCCTAAGTTAGTTGAGAGCCATTTTATTAATTATTCATTTATTGATTTGATTCTCATCTCTCTCTTTCCAAATAAGGATTAGAGTTGGATCTCCAAATTCAATAGGGAGTTCTAGCTACATCAAAATAGCAATTTTTAAACCTGGCAAGGTCATAAGTTGTATTTGGGTTTGATTTTGGTTTCCAAAGATAATTTAAGAAGGTGTCAACAGCTCTTAATAAGGTCAGTTACATAAGGAGGTAATTAGTTTGAGAACATAATGTCAATATTGATAAAAACTGCTAATATGGTTATTTTAAAATGTGTTTCATCTATGGCACATGCTTTTAAAATAAGAACACTTGTCTGCTATGCCTGTTTTTGAAGATTACATATGCAGTCAGTTAAATGATTCATTCATGAATTTCCACTATAAATATTTGCTAAGGCACTGGATGAGAAATTGTTGACGTCTACACAGACATGATGCAGTTCTACAGAGAGGCAGTATGAAGAAGGTGGAAGTTAGGGTCAATTTGACCCAGAAAAAGAAACCTGGCCTTTGGGAGGCTGATAACCAGTGGATCCATGCTTGCCAGAGCACTGATGGGGCAACAGCAAAAGAATGACTCAACCTCAGCATGGTCCTTTTGGGAGACAGGAGACACTGACTCTATTTACTGGAGAAAGTATTGATAATCATTTGGTTGCAACTCCAAAGAGCAACCAACCTCTGAGGCACAAAAGCAATCAGAGAATAGAAATTGCATAGCGTATACACTGGTCATATGTTAGCGCATTTTCTTTCTATCACCACATAGATGGATCAAATTATTACATTCATGCAACATAGTTTGAGACCATATGAAAAGTGTCTTTGACATTTTAGTAATTGATTCATTCAATTATGTTATCAATAATTTTTATTGTGCACCTGCCATGTACTAGGCTTTTGCTAGGTGTTGCAGAATCAAAGATGAATAAAACAGTGCCTGACTCTATAGAGGTCAGTGTAAAGAGACAGAGAAATAAGTCAACAATTAAAACACAGTTTGGAAAGCACAATGACAGAGTACTTGAAAAGCACCTCATTCATCCTGGGGAGAAAGAGGTGAGTAAGGGACACGAGGTGAAGAAGCATGGCTTAATCTGTCAGCAGCATACCCAACCATCACCTTCCCCCAACCCCCATTCACCCTGGCCAACAGAACCTTAATTCTGCTCTATGTAATGTATAATACATGAAAAGAAGAGGAGCTTCACCCCCAGTCACAAGTAAACCACAATTATCCTTCTCCCTTTGCCAGTGATCTGGCTTAGGTTTGCCAGAATCTATCTAATGAAACCAGAGGAAAAGTCTCCTGGGAAAGATTTTCTTCTCTGATGAAAAAGAAATGTCCAAGGAAAGTTCACATTTCTTTCTGCCTTTGGATATGATATTGTGTGGATCTTATATTTGGAGCCAAGGCATGCATTTTGAGACCAAATGGGGAAAGCCAAGACAAAGAAAAGGCAGCCCAAATCTCAGAAATCATCTAGTTGCTAAATTAACTATTAACTCTAGAATTTCCTGCTGTGGACACCTTGCTAGGCAGATAATAAATCTCTATATTATCCTGTGTTAAATATCTAACTTGATATTTTGTTAGTTGATGCTGAAAACATCCAAATGAATGCAAAAATCTTCCTGAAGGAAGTTTTGAGTAGTGTGGAGCACTTATTAAAGAAGTCAGTGAAAGATATTCTTGGCAGATAGACAAAAGCAATGAGACAGAGAGAACAGCATGACTTGGGATTCACAAGTACTTCAGTACAGCCACAGCAAGAGAGAACTGGAGAAAAATGAGGTAGCCTATGTGCCACAAGAAGATCTTTATATGTCCAGAATGAACTGGGGTCACTGACAAGTTCTCTGATATGTGCATCTTATAGAGGTGACTCTGGTAGTCACAGAGAGCACAGATTAGTGGGTCTGGGATGAAACTAAGAGTATATAGGACAATTATGATAAGGTAATGAAAAGGGTAGTTGGTGGGCCTCCCTGGTGGTGCAGTGGGTTGAGCGCCACACTGTGAAGCATCCATGGCACTGCAGCACAAGTTCAATCCCTCGCCAGGGAGGGGACCCACATGGCACAGCAGACCTCTCCTGCCTTGACTGCTGCTCCTCTCAGCAGTGTATTTTAGTCCATCTGCCTGTTCTGTACCCCACTCTGTCCCTGGTGACTCCTCTCACCCACCACATGTCTGGCCTGTATCCCAGCACTTGTGTGCATAAATAAATAAATAAATCTTTAAAAAAAGAAAAGAAAAGGGTAGTGGTGAAGGGGCTTTTAAGAAGGGAAAGGTTTAGATATGTCAGAGTGGCAAAGTTCATAGGATTTGAAGCCTTACTGAATGTGGGTAGGTAGAAAGGTCAGCCACTAGCCACTGAGTTCTGATGGGTGTCTAGGGGGACAGAGACTGTTGTCAGAGAGATAGGAAATTAACAAGGTGATTCTGAAGTTAGAGGAAAATAGTTGGCAAGCAAGTGATGGCTGGGGGGGAGGAGACATGAGGATATGAATTCCACTTGAACATATGAATGAAAATCCTGAAGAAGAAACAAGTTGGGATTTTCATAGGGATGAAGGAACGAAGTCAAGTACTGCTGGTAGAAGCCCCACCTAGAGAGATCTGAGCCTTCAGTAAGAAGATGTTGAAACCTTGTGAGTGAAGGTACCATGCACAGACTGAGATAAAAAGGCTCTCTCTGGAAATACCCAACCATTCTCCATTCTAAATGCTGCATTTTGTGCCTGATACTGACCTATGTGATTACATTTTTCTCTTTATACTGACCTGGTTTTATGGCATGAGATAAACTTTTAAATGACAAAACTTGTTTTCTTTGAGATAAAAAGGGCTAGAAAATAAATTGACTGTAGTGCTTTCAGAAGAAGAAAGGAAATAAACATTTTGTGATAAGCGTGGACATCGTAAGCCCCAAACTGTGATCTATTAGGGACATTTATATCCAAAATGCAACATTGTAGACAGCAGTGAGAACAGCTGCAAATACTAAATGCTTTAAGGAAAGCATTCTTCTTTAAAATAATCAAATTCAAAGGAAGGAGAATTGAAACTAAATCCCTTCCCTAATTTGTGCTTTAAAATTCATGCAGTCAATGTATATGATTTATAGACAAAATTATCCTTGGCATTTTGAACTGACATGATTGGTTTACTTCCATGCAAAGAGAAAAGAGATGGAAGAACCATTTTATTAAGAGTTTAATTCCTCTCTGAGTGGGGTTTCTATTTAAGTGGTTTTGCTCTGATTTTTCTGAGAACAGAAATGGAGAAGAGGTTGCATGATGGACTGCCCAGATGCCATCTCTTCAAACAGAAGACAGAAAGTAGAAGAACTGAATTTGTGTTTATTTTCCTAACTTGCTTCAAGTCACCTTTCTTCACAATGCTGTCTATACCAGAAAAATGGATATCCTGTAATTCATGTTAGCGATGTCTCTCCCCCCGCCCCCCACCAAAGAAATCTTCCAACTGCTTAAAGTATTAGACATATGTGGTATGAATTGGAAACCTCTACAGAACTTCCTCTATAGCTCATGATACAAATAGTTTCCATTACTCTGCTATGGAGACTTAAACTCCTGTTTCAGTAATTCCTTTGAGCAAGACTGTCGATATTTCAGATCAATGTAATGAGTTGTTGATGCCCAACTAGGTTGTTTAGCTGCTGCTTGATAGGAGCTGCCTTATTCTTCCTTAGTATGTCTCCTCGATCTAAGTACAACCCACAGCCATGGAGACATTCAGGAGCTGCATGTGGAAAGGCCACAGCTAAGCATAATCAATCATTAACAACATAGTAGGATGGTTCATCTATAAAATAATTCTCCAATAAGAACACTGGAATCTTTGCTTCATCAGAAAAAGGAACATCAGTTGGCTGGGGCATTAGCAGACCAGCAGTAGGACAGGGTAGAGTAAGATGCCTGAGGCACAGGGCACTAGACTTGCATTAGAAACACAATGTGAACCACATATGCAATTTAAAATTTCTAGTACTCCCATTTACAAAGGTAAAATAAATAGATGAAACTAATGTTACTATATATTTAACCCAATATATCAAAATGTAGTATCTACTACTGTACTACCCAGTTCAAAATAATATCTACTACCCTTTAGAACCATATTGTGTTAATATCTTTAATAATAACATGAAATAATATCTCCTTCTCCACACTTTTCTCCCTGATACTTCAAGTAGTTGGAAGATTTCTTTTAGTTGCTGGGGGACATCTCTAACAAGAATTACAGGATATCTATTTCTCTGGTGTGGACAACAATGTGAGGGAAAATTGGGAAAAGAAACAGAAAATGCCAAAGGAACAACATTTAGCATTTCATACCTATGTCTAACATGAAACAGTGCTGCTCTCTAGCCAGCTAAAGGCTTTTATAACTTAAAGACCTTGGCCACTGAAAAAAATTATTCCATATGCCAATGTCTAAAAATCATGTATGCTACAGCTCTGTCAGTTTTAGAATTAAAGTAGGTCCAAAAGGTTCTGTTTTTTTTTAAATAAAATTCAAATTTGTGCAGCAGCTATATCTTCTTTGGTATAAAGGCTTCTTCAAGGTCAGCCATAGACGCCATCATAGTCAATGTTTACTGTGAAGCAAGACAGGAAGAGTTAGGGTAGGCAAAATTCTAAGATTCTGCATCCAAAATTCCTGTTCACTAGTGTATACAACCTGTATAATTGTGTCCTTTGAGAGTGGGCAGAATCTGTAAATATGACGGAATGTCATATGGAACGTCATACATGTGATTTGGTTCTGAAGCAGTTGACTTTAACAAAAAATGAGATTTTCCTGGGTGGGCTTGACTTAATTAAGTGAAAGTCTTAAAAGCAAGAGCTTCACCTGCTAGCCTAGGAGAAGCAAACAACTATATTAAGAACTGTCTAGGCACAGCAGAAATCAAAAGAATAATTAGAGAATACTATGAAAAGCTATATGCAAACAAGTTCAACAACCTAGAAGAGATGGACAAATTTCTGCAACTTTACAATCACCCAAAGTTAGATAAAGAAGATATAGACTATTTAAACAGTCCAATTATAAGTAATGGAATTGAAACAGTCATCAAAGCTCTTCCCAAAAATAAAAGTCCAGGTCCAGACGGCTTTACAAATGAATTCTACAAAACATTCAGAACTGAATTAGTACCTATCCTACATAGATTATTTCAAAAAATCGAAAAAGAAGGAGTTCTACCAAACACATTTTATGAAGCCAACATCACACTAATACCAAAACCAAACAAGGACAATACAAAAAAAGAAAACTACAGACCAATCTCTCTAATGAACACCGACGCAAAAATCCTCAACAAAATCTTAGCCAACAGAATCCAACAATGCATCAACAAGATAATCCACCATGACCAAGTAGATTTATCCCAGGAACATAAGGATGGTTCAATATTCGAAAGTTAATAAATGTAATCCACCACATCAACAAAAAGAAGAAAAAAAAAACACATGATTATATCAGCAGATGCTGAGAAAGCTTTCGACAAAGTCCAGCATCCATTTATGATGAAGGCCCTTGGAATTCTGGGGATAGAAGGACCATATCTTAACATAATAAAGGC
>JAGFMF010011568.1:19452538-19505551 GCA_019455555.1 Galemys pyrenaicus | reverse complement strand
ACTGAGGTGACGGTGCACGGGTGAAATGGTGGTGGGAACCCACTGGGGAAAACAAACGATGTCAAATGCAATTAAATATAATAAAATTAAAAAAAAAAACAAAGTGGCGCTCTGTTCTGCTCACCAGTCTCCAAGATAGGTGCTATATAATATAGGACATGCCCACAGTGAGGGAATCATTGTCAAGATATCACTGGAGCTTTCAGTCTGGATAATCCTCTCTGGATTCAATATGGCAAACAAGTGTGCTTTCTTTGAGGACCTGTGTATTATTTAAATGTTACAAACATTATAAACGTCACATCACAGCTGATTTCTCTCTGTGCTAGTGGATAAAAGCCCAATATCAGATAATCCATGGACTGCCTCTAGCTACCAAGTACATGAGACACAATAGAACCCAAGAAGTTTGGGTAATTCTGTGTTTGTCCATGAGAGTCAGCTCAGGTTGTGACAACTACCCTAGTTAAAGTGGGTGCTGAGGACTGTGGGCAAGGAGTTGGGCTAGACAAACTCATAGGTACAAGCTGACTGCAACATATCATTGAATATTTTAGCACCATGGTGTCCTCCCATTGATTTTAAATTCAATTTGATTCTACCACTCATTTTCTTTTCATGTTCTCAATAAAAGTTCCTGGTTTCATGAAAATTTATGGCTTGTTTGATAATGGGAGGAATGTGTCTTCTAATTGGTTTCTTTTAGCATTATAGCTATCTAGCTGGTATCTGAGATACACTGGGTGAGGTGTAAGGATTCATTCTCCCAAACCCACACCAGGACTTACCAATCTTCCTCCACAAAGATCTTAGACTTCATCAACCTCAGAATATGGTATAATCCATGTAGGATCTTAGATTATATGAAATGAAAGTGATTCCAATTTATTTCCTATGCTGCACTTTCTCTAATACTTCTTTCTTCTGGGAGAGCCCAAGATTCATGTCCATGTTCTGTTGGGACTTTTCCTTCCAATTAATCTTTCACGTGAAAATCGACCAATCTCATTTCTCTAGACTATTTCTGACTATTAACATTTTATTGGAAAAGAAGAGAAAGGATTTTAAGTGTTTCTGTATATACATAAAGAAAAGGGAATAATAAAGGTATAACAATTTTGAGTATGATGTGAACAAAACATTCTTGAATGGCATAAAAAGAGAGGGCAGGGTAAAGAATTGCCTTGAATTTATCCCATTGTTCTCTACACTAAATAACAATTGGTAGTGTTGAATGAGGACAACTCACTTTGCTTTGGAAACTGATGAGGGTTGTTTGGTGCAGAAGTATGGGGTAATTCAGGGAGAAGACACTTGTGAAGCTTACGTGTAAGGTAAGCTTGACCACTGTAATTCATAGAACTTCTGACAACAGCCTGCAGCTATAACTGAATTAGAGAAAAATTCAAGTATATGATAAATTACTAAATTATGCAATCAATGCAATAAGTGGACTGTATCCACAGATACATTCACCCTAACACCAGAAGACCTTCTTGGAGAGCAGTTAGTTTTGCTTTAGGGATGCCTCCTTAATGCTCACCTATGGGTCATTGCCATTTCATGGGTTTCTTGATTTTTGCAATTATAAGAATTTTTTTATGAGATCTTATTTTAATATCCTTTGGTATTTTCTGAAACTATGTTTCTCTTATCTTCTAAGAAGTTTTAAAGTCACATGTCTGTTAGGTTTCTTCAGCTTTGGTGTTGAATGGCTATATCCATTAGATATAGGGTCAAACCTAGGTAATACTAAGTGGTGAGTATTAATTTTCATAGTTGCAGTAATTTGTAAAATTCAGATGAATTTCAACACAGTGATTCAGTAACACTTAAAATTTTAGTTTCTTTTGGGTAAATACTTAATCCTTTATGATATGGACCTGTTACTTTTATCTCCTCAGGGCTAAGGAAAGAGATGGAAAAAGGACTGGTGTGAGTCTTGTCTTCTGTCCTTGTTGGCCTCGCTGAGGCTTAGCTGTTCTGCATGGTGTTTGGAATCTGCCTCTACTCCCATTGTGTCCACTGATGAAGCATGTCCCGTATGGTTGGTTTTGCTCAAATCTTTTACTCTGCATTTCCTTTGCTAACAACACAAGGCCCAACTGGGCCCCTCCCCCCACATCTGCTTTTATTTAAAAACATTTTTATGAGTAGTAAATATCTGCCAATGGTGAAATAGCATCACATTTTAAACGCTCAATTAAATGCTTATATTATCATGGACTTAAATTCCTAAATATTAGGAAAAAGTTAAAATACTTACATACTTCTTAGTTTATGATAGCAAACTTGTCATTCTTTCATAATAGTCACACTGCTATGACAAATGCGGTCTAAATATTGACACTTTATTCCCAACATGGACTATTAAAACTAATCTCACTTGTCAGGTATATACACAGAAGAAGAATTAATGACTAATTGATGATATATATGTATTATATACGTACATATGAATACATACACACATACAATTTTTGAAAACTGAAAGTTATTTTTACAAATTAGGCGCAGTTGGTATTTCAATCTCTCCAGTCATAATATTTTATCAAAGAGTAGTGATTATGGTCATGGGTACTGAAGTCTAATTTCCGAGGCTAAAGTCATTCATCCGTTGTGTGACTTTGAGCAAGGTATGAACCTTTTTGTATGGCAGTAAGCTCATATTTAAAATGGAAGTAATAACTGCTCCCATCTCCATGAATTGGCTGTGGGGATAAGTGAATTAAGGCATGGACTGTACTGGTATAAATTAAATGTGAACTTTTTATAGTCTATCCAAAGTCCCATGCTTGGGGTTTTGAGATAAAAATAAAAAGACACAATCTCATTTGCTATCTAACTGGGAAGCAAAACTACAGTCTCATAGAAAGTTACATATTGATACCTGAGAAGAAAAATGACAGTTCAGTTCAGCAGCACAGACCAGCCTCTTAAATACAGAAGCCATGGGATTTAGTGACCAGAACTTGAAGACGACCTTTATGTAAGATGTGATCACACATTGTTTCCCTTCACCTGATACTTATCTCTTTGCCATATGAAAAAAGGCTCAAGGCAGACTGTATAATAAACACTATGTGCAGTGGTCCAGGCTAGTTAATCCTGCAGAGGCTTAGCCATGGGTGAGCATTAAATGACGCACATGCTGATGCTGGATTAGGCTCTTGACAACAGTGGTTAATTGAACTGTGAGTGCTCTGAGAAGTGGGCCAACCCACTTCTCAGTGGGGTGCAGACAGGGATGGAAACTGCTTCAGGTGATGTTTAAAATTTTTCTGAGATTTACAGAACGTTCCAGGCTGTGGTTACCCAGCATAAAATGTGCTTCTGTACAAAAAACCAGCACAAGACTGCATGTTCAATTGCCAAATGAACATTACAGTTAATAGCTCCTCTATGAGATCAAGAATAAGGATGCCTGTGGTCTGCAATGATCATGAAAAGCCTTGAGAAGCAGAGACTATGAAATGACCTTCATCCTCCTTTTCAAGTCTAATTTTAATTCCCCTAATTTAATTTTTAATTTATCACCGTAGATTTTCACCCACAGACTATCCCTGAATACAAGAGGATTTGGGGGGGCTAAATTACTAATTTAGTAGGTTTGTTTCTAACTATTTGAGTATATAACCATCTACAACATTGTTTTCTATAGGGAAGAAACAGGTATTCTAAATTGCAGACAATTTATAAATGCACTTTTAAACACTCTGCTTTGATTCATTCTTTCCCTCAACAATTATTTGAGTGCTCTTTGTGTAGTAGACACTGTTGTAGGAACTTGAGAACAAAACAAAGATCTCTGTCCTTATAGATCTGGTATAGACCCAGAAAGTTAAAGGTCACAATTAAATTATCGGTATAGTGTGCTGAAGGTTTTCAAAGCAATGAATCAAGAAAAAGTATAGCAAGTTAAAAGGGGTAGAGACAGGTGGCACTTCCATTCTTATTATTTATTTTTAAAATTGAGGTAATGTTAGTTTACATTATTGTATGTATTCTGGAAGTACAGGATCCTTTCCTTTTGGTGACATTACCATAGTACTTGCACCATCAAAGCAGGTGACACTTTTAAATAGGATAGTCACTGTGGTCACATTTAAGTAAAGGGTGAAGGGAGCTAGCCAAAATGACTGATCACATCTGATAGAAGAACATTAGGGCAGAAGGAAGAGTCAGTGCAAAGACACCAACGCAGGAGCTTACTTAGTGAATTTAAGGAAAGAATGTCAGTGCAAGTTGGAAGTAGGTACAGGAGAGAGAAGATGAGGTCAGAAAAGTAAGTTGGGAATGATGGGGAGGAAAACACATCCCAGATCATATAGTCTTGCAGGTTATTGTACAGCCCTTGAGAAAGAAGTCACTTGTACTGGCCTGGCTTAAAGGGTCACCTATATTAATTCCTTTTTCCTGTCTCCTTATATGTCAACATTCATTCATTTGAATACAAATCACCTGAGCTCTTGTTAAAATTCAAATTCTGATTTACTAGGTCTGGGGTGGGCCCTATATTTTGCATTTTTACAAGCTTTTAGGCGATATCAGGCTGTTGATCCATAACCACACACACTGAGTAAAGAGAATAAAGAGGTATTGAGCTCCCAGGAACTTCTGGGCTTACCTCTCCATGAGCTGACTGCAAGGGCCTTCTTGTTCCCTTGGAGCTAAAAGGACAAGATCAAAAGGTTTTGTTCATTCTTTTACATTGGTCCTGGCTTCCCCACTGGCCTATTTCATGGTTCTGTCATCTGGCTAGTAATATTATGACAAAAGGCACCTCTGGAAAAACCAAATAGGGTGTAAGGCTGTTTTCATGCAGGGTCTATGAAGTTTCTAGAGCTTCCTCACTGCTACATGGAACCTCTGCTTCTGATCCTCAACACGAAAACCCTGCTCTGCTCCTTTATTGATAATTAAGTTCTCCGATCACATTCTTGTCTTACTTTGATTACAGGAACTCTGACTTGTGGCCTTTGCTCCTGGCCCTATACTTCAGTGACAACTCAGCTCTGAGGCAACCAGAGGACTGGGGTGATACTCTCAAGTAGAAAAGGTGCTCTGCTGATGCCTGTGTAACGGGCAAGGCTGACTTTTTAAAGAATTAGCATAGTAACTTACAGCTGAGCAGGCCTGGAAGGACTAGCCTAGAAGGTAATCTCAGTAACGCTGAGATTACCAGCGAGTTAGGCTCGTGTTTGAATTATGCTTCCATCCCTGTGTCGTCTTATAACTGTTCTTTAGCATCTCTGAGTTAGTATGCTCATCTGTCAAATGAGAATAACAGTATCTCCCTCATCCATGGAGATAACATACAAAGCATTTAGAAAAGTGCCTGGTACACAATAATTCACGAACTACCAGTTGGGAGTATTTTTATGATTACGATTAACATCCCACCATGTACAAAATGCTGCGTCCCTGGCATTATGGCACCCACCTTTACATTCCCTGAAGTTATGGTACCAGGACAAATCCCTCAGCAAAAGCTTTCAAAGATGTGACACAGAGAGGCCAACAACAGTTCCATCAAGAAATGTCACGAGATAACTGAAGGAACTGAGGATGTTTAGAAAGCGTGATGGGGGCCGGGCGGGAAACCAACGAGATGGCTGACGGCCGACTGACGCGTTCTACGAGACCCGCCAGGGCACAACTGAGCCCAACTGAATCCGATGGGCCGACTTTAGGGGAAGCAAATCCCCGCGCAACAGCGAGAGGGAGTCAGAGTGCATCGGAGGTCGGGGTGTCGCGGGGGCGCGCCTGGTGCGCAGCTGCGGCGGCGGAGCCAATCACCGCGCGCAGCCCGTCCTCGCGCGAGGGTACAGGCGTGTGTTCGTGACGTCGGCGGTTGCCATGGAGAAGCCCACTCGGTAGCCACCGCGAGCGGGCGCCAGGGGCCGCAGGGTCGGAGCGTGGTTTTGAAGCCGAGTCTGCTGCCACCATGAGCGGCCGAAGTCGGGGTAGGAAGTCTTCCCGCGCCAAAAGCCGGGGCAAAGGCCGCGCCAAGGCCCGAGTCCGCACCGCTCCTGACGACGCCCCGCGCGAGCAGGACCCTCCACAGTGCCAGAGGCTCGGGGAGGAAGCCCAGGCAGCACAGGTGCAGGCTGGCGCGGGTTGGGGTGGCCTGGAAACCGCTGCGCCCGCGCAGCCCCGCCGGCCCCCCGGGGAGGAGGGCACCAGTCGGCTTCCCCTAGACTGTGGCCTCGCGCTCCGAGCCCGCGCTGCGGGAGACCGCGGGCAGGCCGCGACCAGACCCTGCCTGGGGAAGGTCCCCTCCCTCTCCGAGCGCCTGGCAACAGACACTGTCTTCGTGGGAACTGTGGGGACCGTGGGAAGACCTAAAACTGTCCCCCGCGTGGGAAATCGCCGTGGCCCTGTGGGGAAGAAGGCCCCAGAAGCTTGTAGCGCAGCGGGGAGGGGGCCTCAGGCAATAGCTAGTGGGAAGCTGAAGAAAGGGACTTCCGGGGAGTGTGCCTCCTCAGTCCAGGTGGTCGAGGAAAAGAAAGTGGAGAAGGATGCAGGGTCAGCGCCCCTGGCTACAGATGGGAGCATGGATACCCTGGAGACCGTCCAATTGAAGCTGGAGACCATGAACGCCCAAGCAGACAGGGCCTACCTTCGGCTCTCGCGCAAGTTTGGCCAGTTGCGACTGCACCACCTAGAGCGCAGAAACCTCCTCATCCAGAATATTCCAGGCTTCTGGGGTCAAGCTTTTCAAAATCACCCCCAGCTAGCTTCCTTTCTAAACAACCAAGACAAAGAGGTACTCAGCTACTTAAACAGCTTGGAGGTGGAAGAACTTGGCCTCGCCAGATTAGGCTACAAAATCAAGTTCTACTTTGGGCGCAACCCCTATTTCCAAAACAAGGTGCTTATAAAGGAGTATGGGTGTGGCCCCTCTGGTCAGGTCGTGTCGCGCTCTACTCCAATCCAGTGGCTCCCAGGGCATGATCTCCAGTCACTAAGCCAGGAGAACTCAGACAACAGCCGTAGCTTCTTTGGGTGGTTTTCGAACCACAGTTCCATTGAGTCTGACAAGATTGTGGAGATAATCAATGAGGAACTGTGGCCCAATCCACTGCAATACTACCTTATGAGTGAAGGAGCCCGTGCAGAAAAAGGAAAGGAAAGCAGACAAGATCCAGCAAGGCAGCCAACAGAGAACCCCGAGCCTGGGGTAAATCAGTCCAACTGATCCTGCACACGTTTCTGTTCTACCTCCTGCTGAGCCCGTGCCTGGCTGACCACATGTGTTTGGCTGTCTGCCTTCTCTTCATGTTGGCCTATATGCACTGTATCCCCTTGACTTCAGTTACAAGAATATGGCATTTATGATCATGTTCTTTTGCCTTCCTGCTTTTTTTACATTAGTGACACATGTTCTGTGCTCTTACTCCTACTGTTCATATGTTAAGCACACATACTTCAGATGTGTGCTGACTATCAACATTGCCTGGACCTTGTTTGTGGCTCTGGCCTTTCCCACCTGTCTTTAACATGGATGCTGGAGAGTCATTCTCCAAGAGGACCAATGCACCGTCAAGCTTTATTACTTTAGGGCCAGTGCCTTGCAGGACTTTGTGTTCCTACTGGCCATGCATGTCATCTATTGCAAGCTTATCTGTCATCACTGCAAAATAAGGCCAGTGCACATGGTATTGGCCATGAGTCATAACTGATTTTTCTGTGGCTCTGGAGTCACCAGCCAAGTTAGCACCTGTTGGAACTCTGGCTTTGGCAAGGGGCCCATGCGACCCACCCATGCCTCTGGACATGCAGGAGAATGACACCAGACTGCTTGACTTGAATGAGGTTAATGGCAAGAAGCAGAATGTCATGTTTGATACCATCATGTGTCTCTTCCTGTCTCTGGGCCCTTCTACTGGTGAACTGTCGTCAAGGTCTGTACCATTCCCCATCACTATCAGGCCTTTGACTTTTGTCTAGTTGCTGTTAGCCCCTCATCAATAGGAGGGGCTTCCTTGTCAACAAGAACCTCAAGAACTGCCTGTGGACTTTGGTGCCTCGCCAGTGCATGAGACACACACCTATCTTTCCAAGCCTTCCAGGAACTCTTTGGCGGCCAGACTGATTGGCGGGCTGTATGTGTGGACTTGCGCTCACTGTCATCATGCTGTGGCTCCAGGCGAGGGTGGGGACTGGACTCACATAGAATGTAGGTATCTTTGTCAACTTCCCCTATATTTTTCTCCCTCCAGACCAGATTGCTCTAGTGGAGGTGCTGGGGAAAAAGTGGGTAGCGTTTCTAGTCTTTGGCCTATGTCTACTTGATTGCAACTTACACTTCCATTCCTCCTCACTTGCCCATCCTTATCTGTCTTCTTCCTAACCTTCCTTCATTTTTCCACCTATGCATTCCTTTTTTTTTTTTTTTTAAACCACAGCTCAGAAAAAACAATTGAAAAACCAGGGTTTTCTCCATACAGCTAGTGAGACATCTGGGAACTTGCTGTTCACACCACACACTGCAGGAAGCCAGAGGCCAAGGAGGTCTGTAGCAGATTAGGGTCGAAAAGTCTTTTCATTGCTCTTCATCAGTTAGAATTATAAACCTCAGGCAGCAGTACTACTAGATAGTGTTTACTGCTGTTCCATCTCCCCCCCCCCCCCCCCCGGTACCCCTTAAGATCTAGTTGCTTCCAGAAGTTTAGCCTCTGACCATCTGGATCCTCAACCCTCAGCTTTTACAATCTGCAATCCTTTGCTCCCTTTCCCTCTACCTGCAAATAACCACAGCAGTAGACTTAGTTTCCGGTATGGGGGATCCCAGGGATTTGGCAGTATCTGTTTGGATTTCTAAGACTCATCTCCAGTATTAAAGCTGACTAAACTGAGTTGGGTCCTCCCTGCCCAGGCTCCTCTAGTCTTCCCCCGTCCCTGAGGGTAAGGAAGTAGGACTTTATCTGTTATATATTCAGCCTCCACCCTACTTCTTTCCTTAGGGAAAACCACATTCTAAGGACTAGGGAGGTCTTAAACTTGTAGAGCGAGGGTGCTAGGCAGGAAGAATTAGAACAAAGACACATAGCAGGAATGAGCCTGGTGTGGAGTGGGCCTGGAAAATCTAATAAGGCTTTGCGAAGCCTCCAGGAGAACATAACTCTTTCGAAGTGATGGAGGGGACATGGAGGAACCTTCTCTGTGCTGGGGCGGGAGAATTAAAAAGACTGTGGACAAATACAATACCTAGAAAAAGGGACTCTGAAAGTTTTATCTGATCTCTTTCATCATTAGTGGATTTTGTAAGTCACAGAAACAGTGTAAAGACAGATTAATGTTACCTTGAATGCTTTCTTTTTTGTTCTAGGTGTGACCCTGTGTATGTGGAAGATTAAAGCTGCTTATTTTGCCTCTTAGTAAAATCTTACCACGTTCCCCATTTTTGCCTAGTAGGAAAATAGAGCTGTACAGCCCTGGGATTTTTTTCCTCCTTTTTTCTGTTTTTTTTGGGGGGGCTGTGTGTGTGTGTGTTTTAAAATTTTTGCTCTTCATTATGGACATTTCAAACACGTGCAGAAGTGGAGAAGATGGTGGTCCCCGTGTGCCTATCACCTAGCCACGTCACTTATCAATTATGATCAACCTGGTTTCATCTGCACTTTACTCTCCTTGCCTGTGTTGTTTATGGAAAGTGCAAAACACTGTGCCAATTCAACCGTGACCACTTTGAGAGACTGGGACTCTTGGTGGTGATTATGGCAGGATGCACTATCATCACATCAGGTCTGCTTTTTGCTTTTAGTGCGAACTAATGAAGTTCCAGAAATGGGCCTTAGAAATGAAAGTCTTCAAATTTAACAAGGTGAGGGGGATATTCCCTTTCCCCTGAACCCACAAAAGGAGAGACTGTTACGTTATAAACGCTGTCAGAGACTGATATGATAAGGTGCTTACTTGAGACCGTTCACCAGGATGTCAGTCCTTTCTTCCTACGTAAGATGAGACTTACGTGACTGTCAACTTGTCCTGGTCTCATAATTTTGGTCTCAGAAGTATAATTTGGAAATTGTTGCTGTGTTCTGTGAAAATAACGTTGCAAAAATAATCAGTAACTGGTTGTCTTACTTAGTAATTTGACACCCTGATAATAATGCAATTATTTCTGTGTTCCTAAATCGTATAAATAGTTGTAAGCTTGTGTGCATAATGGAAAAATAAAAGCTTGTATCTCTGTTATATAGTTTATTAAAAAAAAATAAGATTCAGTAGAGGTCAGGTAGTTGAAGGGATGTATACATTAACTTCGGTGAGTCATTCTTAAGCTTCAGTTTTTGTATGACTAGTTACATAAAAATACATAAAATTCTGATTACCAAACCCTTACCAGAGATTAAGATTCTGTGATCCTGGAAGGAAACCAGGTAGTCTTATTTTTTAGCAAGCTTTCTAGGTGATTCAGGTAGAAATGGAGTGCTTCTCAAATTTTAGAGTACATCTGAATTATATGGAAATCCTATTAAGCTATGAACTCTGATTCAGTAGTCTGGAGGTGAAATCTCAGAGTCTGCATTTGTAGCAAACTTCCATGTGACGCTACTGTTGGTGGTTTGCGAACTCCACTTAGAGTAGCGAAGGTAGTAAACTTCAAGGCCCTTTCAGGCTAGAGTAATAGTGCTCAACTTTGGTATCATATTGAATTATCTGGGAAATATAAGGAAATACACTTCCTAGCTCCACACAAATACCAGTTAAATTTGAGAAGGGGGGAATGGGTGGGCCTGGGTATGGGTATTTAAAAAGCTTCCCAGGTGAGTCCACTGTCTAGCTAGAGTTCAGAACTAGGATCTCTGATGCTGTTCATAACAGGTCCATAGCAGGGATCATTTTCTAATAATGAAGAAAAACAGCAGACCACTAAATGCTGCATAAAATTGATCAACAGAAAATAATTGGAAAAAATTAAAATGCACTAAATGACAAACTGGCTTATATAATGAAAGCCTTAAATCAATAACTGTAATGTTTAGGGCATATTAGACCCTCAGATATTGAATGAATTTAAGAGTATATTCAGAGGCCTCAGGGCTGGGCTGGTAATTGAATTTGTGAAGTGGGCCAAATTTGTTTCTTAAGGATATATGTATTAGTCTGCTAGAGCTTCTATAGCAAAATACCACAGACTGGGTAACTTAACAGAAATTTTAATTCCTCAGTTCTGGAGGCCAGGAATCTGAGATCAAGCTATTGGTAGGTTTAATTTCTTCTGAAGGGTTCTCTCATTGCCTTCTAGATGAGTATCTTCTCTATTATTATACACACTCTCTGTTATCTCTTCTATAAGAATACTAGCCACTCCGGCTGGAACCTTGATTTCCTTCCTCTCCCACTATCTGATGAAGCTGGGTGAGGCTTGGCAATAAGACAAAATAGCTCCCATTATATGACACTTTATGGTTTAAAAAGCATATTCACTTACATGATCTCAGTTACAATAACTATCCCATAAGGTTCAAGGAGATTAAATGAGCAAAATCACAAAACCAGTTTCTGGGCTTTTCCCTCATGATTTCCACCCATCTGCAATTAAAGGCAGACATGAAGGAAGGGAAGGGAATCTTTCATGTCTGTCTTTATCAGGGAAGATAATCTTTGCCAGTAGTTCCTTGTGGATTTCAGGAGACTTGAATCAAGTTCCCTGAGCCAGAAATAGGTCGAACTCCCACTTTTCATAATTTCTCAGGGACTGGGATCCTACCATTAAGCAATAAAGAGAGGTGGTGAGACTGGAATTGATGGGAAATTTTTGCCACCTGTAGTGAGATGATGTGCCTGCACTGATATGAATGCCACATTCACTCACAGGCACCCTGCAGCTGCACATCCTCCCAGCTTGCTGGCTGCCTCTTCTGTCATGGATGCTCTGTCTGTGCCTGGTGTTTGTGTCTCCTCTAACACACTAAATGCTTTTTTACTCGGTAATGGGCTTTAGGCTTTAGTATTTCCCACAGCACCCAGATCAGGGTTCTCTCAATATTTGATACAAGCAGTTAGTAAATGCTAGTGGAGTGAATGTGCTACATCAATAATCTTCCTAAAATGTAAATTTGATCATGTCAGTCACGCATTCATAACCTTTAGGAGTAAAGTCCAAAATCCTAAGACGCACACAACAGGTTATTTATTATCTGCCTTTACATTTTTCTTTCAAAATTTTATTATGAAAAATTTCAAATACACTGGAAAACTGGCAGAAAATTATCACCCCTCTACCTACTGTTTTAGTTCAGTGATTATGGCTTTTTTTGGTCTCTTCATATACACACATAATATATTTTGCCAAACCATTTGGAAATAAGTTGCCTGTCACTTCACCCCTAAACACTCAATATGGAGCTCATAAATAATAAGAATACTCTCCTACTGTTTTATGAGACCATGAACAGACTGCAGAATTGCAGTTCCCAAATACCATCTAGTACCTCGTCCATATTTAGTTTTCTCCATTGTTTCCAAGATTGCTTTCTGTATTATTCTCAAAAATAAGATCAAATAATGTTCAGGCCTTGCACTTGTTTGTAATGTCCCTATATTCTATTTACACCACAATTAATTCTTGTTTTTCCCCCATCACAGTGACTTTCTGAAGATGTTAGGCCAGTCATCTTTAGGATGTCCCACGTTGTGAATTTGGCTGGCTGCTGCTTTTTGGGGTGGTTTTCTGTCACCTGTATTTCTTGAAAACAGAAGATTTTGGCAAAAACTCCTGTGGTGAGAACACTACATAGATAAGGCTGTGTGCTCAGCCTGTGTTGCTTCACAAGGCCAGTGGCAGCTTGTGTGCTATGAGAGGCTGGTAGTCTGGCATCTTGTTTAAGATGGTGCTCTCCAGATCTCGCTTTTGTAAAGATGTTTCCCTTTCCATTTGGCAAATAACATCTGGGTACTTTTTCATTGTGAGAATAGCATGTTTCCAAAAACTTCATCCCAAGGTTTCAGCAGCCACTGATAATATTTGCCCAAATCAGTTATTACACCGTGGGTTACAAAATATTGTCATTCCTTTCACCTATTTTACCTGGTATTCTGTAAGAAAGACCTTGCCCTCGCATCTGGTGAGGAATTATACTTCCTTGTAAGATGACAGTGTTGATGCTTACCTCATTGTCTTTATTTACCAATTTTCAGACTCAGAAATTGGTAAAATAATCATTTATAGTGATCACAAGGGCATGCTTTTCTGTTTACTATCATTTTAAATGTGTTTATCTATTTAACGTCTTATAATCAGTCATCTTTCTTTTCACTGCTCACTGACCCAGATCTTTATCAGCCTGACTTTGGTTAGACTCCTCTTGTCCTTGTCCCTGATCTTCTCCCTTTGCCCTGTGTGCCGTGTTACAGAAGGCATGAGCTGCTTCTGGCTCTCTGGACACCTACTGCGCTTCTTCACACTGGCACACTTACACAAGCTGTTCCTCAATGAGAAGTACTTGATGACCCTCTCAGGTGCTTGTTGCAGTTCAGATATTTGTCTTCTCTACTCCTTTTAATCTTTAAGGCTGAATTAGCCTCCCTACCCCCATCCCTTTATTTCTGCAATGTGTTGTCCTCACTTGAATTTACAGAACCTAAAATAGTGACTTCTTCTTGTCTGTGCCCACCAGATGTTAAGTTCCCAGAGGCCACAGAGTAATTAACAAGCAGTTCGTCTTACTCACCTTTGTTTCCATAACTCAGGGGCTTACACATAGTAGATGCTCATTAAGTACTAAGCAAATAAGCAAGTGAATCATTCCTAAAGCTTCATGAAGACATCAGGTGACAAACTGCAGAGAGTTTAAAAGTACCCAGGAGCACAGATTGGGAATAATTTCAAAGGAAGCATGAACTTATTACAAATGGATTAAATGGTATGTGTGGGGGAAGCTATTACCTGCACAAAGCCTCAGGCAAAAAACTTAGCAGCAACAAATTACTCTCACAGCATATTGGAAATCAAGTAGGAAAATGGAAGTGAGCAGGAAAGTAAATGACGACTGTAGGAAATGTGCTCTGTACGCTGTGCTTTAGTAATGTTTCTCAGCATATGAGCCTATAATTGAAAACAAGAAAAAGTGAAATTGATGTGATTGTGGCCACTGACTTTCCTAGGGCTCTCTCTTCTTATATGTGGATACGTATATATAGCCTGAGAGTTCCTAAGAGGTCCCTTAACTTAAAGGACTTGAAAAATCAGGTTAGAACAAAAGCTGTCTTTCAAAGAGCAGTAACACTGATGACCAAAGAGATTAAACCTACAGAATAGAACACAGTGAGTGGATCTAGGGAAAACTACCTTGAACTTCAATATTAAATAACCTAAATTCCAGTAATATTGGGAAAATATGGTCGTCAAAACCCAATGACACTTTGTCTAGTGCTGTGGCCCTAGATACTTTAGAGAAAATTCAGAACACTTAGAGGCAGAGAAGGGTGCAAGACCAGGCCTTTGAAACCCCAGTGATGTCCTGGAGAAGGTGAGAGAGCAGCTTGTTTCTCAGGAAGTGAGGTTGCAGGGTACTGGCATATCCTCAGGAGAGCTCTCCATCTTCAGCTCGAGTGACCCACCTCATGCCTGGGAGACATTTGTGTTAGGGAAACCTGAGCTCCTACACACTTACATGTCATTCTCTTGGCAAGTCGCCTTATTGACACCCCCTCTGCTCGTTCTATATTCCCACTCACAGCTTCCTCTTTTCCTTCGTAGGACTTTTGAAATTCATGACCAGTTTTGTCTTTGAGTTTGTTTTTTCCTCTCAAGGATCTTTGTTCACTGTTGAATCCCAAATAGCCACAGAGAGGAGGTATCTGTCAAATACTCTGGATGCTGGAGGTGGTAGTCTTACAAGCTATGACCTGTTACCATGTAGGGTGGATGGGCCGTGCCTTTGAGTTGTCCTGTGGCAGGAGATGCTCTAGCTTCCCAAATGTCAAGTGGGACCCGTAGAGTCCATTTGTTTAGCTCATACCACATGCTAAACACAGTGCTAAGCACATTTAAACACTTACTACAACAGTCATACTATTTTCATTTTCTGGAGGAGATAAAGTTGCCCAAGAGAGTTTAGGAAACTTCACTGTGACATAAGTTGTGATTCCTGTAGCTGCAGGGAGAGCCCTTGCACTCTTCAGTCCTGCCTTTCAGACCGGGCTTTGCAGTATGAATTAGGCTAATATTCATGCTCTCTTGCTGCCAGAAGGGAGCAGAAGGGTGTGTGGCTGAAGCTAGGTTTCTAGTTCTCCAGAACTGCACCACTCATGGGGGAGGTTGTGTGTGTGTGTGTGTGTGTATGTGCACGCACGCATGCACCCATGCATAGTCACGAGAGAGCACATAACTGGATGTGTGTCCAGGGAAGACATCAGTTAGTCAGTGAGTCAGCTTTAAAACATGGGATTGAGACTACCTGCTGCTTGTCCACAGCCCTCACCGCCCTGAGGTTGCCAGGGCATGCGTGCTGGCTCAAAATCATGGTCCACCGAGCAGTTAAATCCACATTTTAAAGGCTCCCACCTGTGGGTAGCTTGTGGGGAACAGAGACCCTCCTGGCCTAAAGCAGCTCAGAAGAAGGGGCCTCCGAACAGAAGCCTTGAGCAGATGGCTTGAGAGGGAGGCTTAGTGGCAAAAAGCACCAGGCTCGACAAAAGACTGTCACAGCTACTAAATGAGGGGATTTGTTTGTGTAGGCAACAAAGATAAGCCTGCCGGTCATCACTATTCTTTGAGCCTCAGCCTCCCACACAGTCAGTCATTGCTATCACTCAATTGTCTCCTAATAAGGAGGATGGTGAAAAATCATAGTTTCTTGACACTGCCATAGGGATGTGCTTCCCTAGTCACAAAAAATACATTCAACCTTCTCCACATGTCATCCCAGAGGGAAAGAAAGCAAAGCAGTTAACTTTTATTAGCACCTATTGCCTGCCAGACTAAGTGACATGTATGCAGTCATTTTTCAAATTTTGTTTTTAGAGTAACAAGCTTGTGAAGTCTCCATTGTTATCCACATGTTACAGTTAATGATACTGGGATTCTGAGAGAAGTTTGCTCAGAGTTGCTCAGTTAGGATTCTGACCGGTGGGGGTATCTTTGGTTCTCAAACCTATGCTCTTAGAAGATGGGAGACATCATTACTCCTAGATTTAATGAGAGATAATGAGAATGCGTTCAGTTGCAAGGAACAGAAACCCCCATTGATGAAGTCCAAGAGGAAGAGCAGTTATTATTCCCATTATTAGGAATCTGGAGGCAGGGACCCCATGATTGGCTTGGCTCCTCAGACTCTTTTTTATCAAGTCCTCAGACTCTTTCCATCTCTATAATTATTCTTTTCCAGCAACCCTGGCATTGACTCAGCAAGGACTTTTTGTTCTCACACTTGTCTCATTATGTCAAGATGGCTGCTTCTGTTCAAGATGCCATATCCTCAAAGACAGTGTCCAAAGTAGGAAATTAGTGAACAGGGTCTTCTCCTGTGTGACCCTTCCTCTTTTAACAAGAATGAAGATATTTCCTGAAATCTGTAGTGGGCTTTCTTTAACCTTTCATTCATCTCTCTCTCTCTCACTTGCTCTCTTCCTCTCTCTCCTTCTATATGTATAGACATTTCATTTCTGATGGTCATCTCTGTCTTAGTCTCTGTTTCTCTCTCTCCATCCTTTCACTCTAATCTGTCATCTCTAGATCTTCTCTTAGACCAGTTTTTGACAAAGGGAACTACTGTCATGACTGATTTTGACCAGCCAGGATTAGCAGGATTAGTTCCCCAGGACTGAATATAAGGCAGCATGGCTGTTGGCTAAACACATACCACAAAATGTTCTTCAGACTTTGTGACTGCCATAGCCAAATGGAATGCTCTAGAGGACTGAGGATATTTGCTACTTATTCATAGACAGCATGCTTAGTTAGCATGAGTTAGATGGTAGATGGACACAGGCCCACATATACTTTATCATCTAAGTGGGGGAGGAGTACATATATATGAAGTTAAATAAAAGAATGAAAGAGCCAGCATATGGTCAAATGCTCCCCAGGTCAAAGGGCAATTCAGCAGATTCTTCTTGAACATCTTTTGTGAGTTAGTTATGTCCTACTATGATTAGGTGGAAGTACTTTAAACTTTTTTCAACCAGCAGGATCTATTTTGTATTCTCTGTGGTTTATGTTATATCCTTTCAAGGAAAATCTATAACATTTTCAATGATTTGGGGGCTATTTCTGGCCAAGGGAATTATTTTTCAGGGTTTAATACAATTTTGTTGTCCTCCTAGAAAGAATATTTGGTACTTTGGGAAGAGATTTGAACCAGTCATGAATTCTGGTCCTAGCCAATACCTTTAAGCCAATACCTTTACTGTGTAAGCTTGTTTCGCCCCCCCCCCCGCCCCCCCCGCCCCCCCCGTCAGAATCTAAGCTGTATTCAAATTAAATCTGAATATTCATTTTAACAGTTACTTTTGAGGCATTTGAATAATGCTTAGCAAAATGCCACAGCAGCAGCCAAAACTTTAATTTGGCCTCTGATTAAAGGCAATCTTCTCAATCTGGACTCAGTTTCTAGTAATCCTTTGAACATTTTAAATACAAACACATACTTTGCTGATAATTGTGTGTTAATTCTATATTAGTTAGGAGCAGTTATCATTCAAAGACAAAAATCATGATATGGTGATCCCAAAATACAGGCTCTCATTTCTCCAGATCCTCAGCTGGAGAACTTTTCCTGTAGCCCAGCCACTTTGTCAGGGTCACTATTTGGAAACACGCTACCCAACGACTTTTATTTTTGGATTTTTGTTTTATGATCTACCCATATAAGTTTGCCTTATTCTTTTCTAGCCTCTTCTTAGTTGGGGAATAGAAGAGAGCAGAGGCTTACTCCCAACATGGCATTTTTAAGGTTCTCTTTTCAGGGATTGTTCTGATTAGAAGAGGATGTAAGTGTTTTGCCACCTTACTTGCCCGGCTGAGTATCTTAGATGCCATTTGGCCCTAGTGGCGCTGGAGCCACAGTGACCCATGCCAATCTAGAGAGATGGTCTTGCTGTGCTCATCCATGGGTAGTTCTCAGCCTCTGAGTACTTCAGTAGCTCCTGAACAATTAGAGAAAATGTGGATTTCTAAAGAAAAAGGATAATATGAAGATTGTAGAACATGCTCACATTATAGCTGGCCATAAATTTGAAAGCAGTGACCTTCAGAGCAGTGAGTCTGCCCTATAGTGTGAGCAAGGATGGGTGGAGTCACTAGCCATAGTACTTGGTGGTGATGCCAAAGGTTCCAGAATGGTTGACTGCTAAATGTTTACCAAAGTTAAGTCTGGGGCTTAGAAAGAGGGGGTAACGCAATATAATGGGGGATTGTAGAGTGTGGCAGCTGAGACTTGAGATGGAACTATCTGGGTTCATATTCAAACTTTGTGGGTGAACTTGATAGTTTAGTTTTCCTAAGCCCTAGTTTTCTTATCTGTAAAATAGAGATACTATCTGAGTAAGGCTGAAGAAACAAGATTCAAACTAGTAGAATAAAATGATAAAAATCATTCATGTGTGAACTGAGAAGTGCAGGGCAATCCGAGCTATCTATAGCAGTTGATCTAGGACTGTGATGATGATGTCTTTCTCACCTACCAACTTTTCTTTTCTCTGTATTAACTTCCTTCTCATGCGGGTTCTTCCCTTTGGTTGACAAGATGGCTACTTGATCTAGATTCACAAATATTACCTTTAATCAACCCTAACAATGAAAAAAAACAAAACAAAACAAAAACCAAAGTTCATCAGGTCATTACCCGCATTTGAACCAATTGCTAAGAACTGCGTCACTGCCCAGCCCTGCAGCCAGGAGTGGGGTCAGCTCCTCCCAAGCTACAAGGACTGACAAGAGAGAAAAATGTTTTTCACAAATTAAATGAATGAATCACTGTGCCAGTACCAGAGGAAGGGGGCATGGGTGCTCTACAGGCAAAAACAAAATAGGCTCACCGAGCAGCAGTCCATCCCCAGGACAGCCTCGTTAATGAGGAAGTAGAAAGGGCAGAAACCAGAAACGCTATTCTTCTAAGGATCAGGTGCCAACAGCTCCCTACATTGCCTTTCTTCACAGCACGCCAGTCTTTATACTATAGAAATTCAGTTGTGGCTTGACTGTCACATACAACCCATGTTCCTTTAAAATCAATCCTTATTATCATTTTTCTCTCAGTGTTTTGATTTTTTTTTAAAGATTTATTTATTTATGCATTTAGAGGCAGGGTACAGGCCAGAGGTGTGGGAGGTAAGAGGGTTCACCAGAGACAGAATGGGGAGCAGAATAGGCAGATGGACTGAAACACACCGCTGAGGGGAGCAACGGGTGAGGCAGGAGAGGTCTGCTGTACCATGTGGGTCCCCTCCCTGGCCAGGGATTGAACTCATGTTGCTGTGCCATGGATGTTCACAGTACGGCGCTCAACCCGTTGTGCCACCAGGGAGGCCCTGTTTTGATATTTGTCCTGTACATTTTCTGGTGTACCCCTTGACTGCAGTAGTCCGGGGAGTTATTGTGACTGGCCATTGTAGCAGGGAAATCCAAAAGTTGAGGCTGACAACTATTACCAATAGATGAACAGGGCTTGCTCTTTCAGTGGGCAGAGGTGCTGGCCTTTTACCTGAGGCTGTTCTGAGTGAGGTGATACAGGCTGATGCCTCAGAGAATCTGGGATGAGATTATGATATTTCCTGGGAGCCACAGGACTTTGTCTGCCTCAGGTTTCAGTATTTTTATCCCCCTTCTCACATCTTTTTCCCTCCTCTTGGAGCTGACTCTAGAGTCTGTATTTGTTTAGCTCCCCTATCTCCTCTATACACTGGATCTGTTATTTTGGGAACAAGCCAGCTTAAGTTACTCCTCATGACTGTGGGTAGTAGAGGGCACACAGGTGGACATTTTCCAACACTGGAAAAGGCCAGTTAAGGGATGGATGGCAAATTGGCCACACAGGTTAGGTCACTGATATGCAGAGATAGCAGGATTTGCCTTAGGACAGAGCAGGGTAGAATTTGAATGAACTCATCATCATGAAAAAGACTGCTCTTGAGAAATGTGCCTTGCAAACTTATACAAGATCATCAGAGCAACTGATGAACTCTACTTGGTCGCTTTGTGAACTCCATGTACTTTCCTTTGGGTGATGCAGGTAATTAAGATGATTGTAGGTGAGTTACTCAAAATGTAGGATGAAGAGAGAAGGAGAGCCTGAGCGGGAGGACAGAGAAGGGGCATGGCTAATTGGGTTGAGTGGGGTGTCCAGATAATTTCACCCAGGAGTCCAATGAGTGGACCTGGGGGCCAAGTAGGGAAATTATTACCTCCTTCAGCACTCAAAAGGAACGCGGAGGAGATGCCTAGCCTTGGGTCAGAGTGAGAAAAAGGAGGAGGAAAGCTTTGATTTCAGGATGAGTGAAGGGAGCAGAGACCACCCAGAAAGGGGGCCTTTCTTGTCCCAAGGCAGGAGATACAGGAGACTGTACAGTTGCTTGGACCTTTGAAGGCCCCTGTTTCAATCATCTGGTCAAGCTGTTTCACTCAGCTGGCTCTGTGCTGAGCCAGCTGTATAAGGACAGGAGCCATGCGGGAGGTGAAGATGATGGAAGGAGAGGATTCAGGGCAGTGGGGGAAGCCTGGGTCTTAGAACCAAGGCTTTCTGTGGAGAAATCTCTCCCTCCTTATGCTGGAGTTGAACTGGGCAACCACAAACAATATTACAGGATAACTTGTAGTTCCCAGGGGGTGCTCAGGGCCAGGGCAGGGCTTGGGTCCTGCTTCTTGCTCTGCATAAAGGCCATTGTGAAGTCATTCCCCTTCCTCCCCCACCTCTACCCACACACTAAATCACAGAGCCTTTAGGCTCCAGCCCAACCTAGAGGAACTATGTGTCCTCTGAAGTTTTGATTCCCATTTCCATTGCACAGAAGGCAGGGGTGGGGTGTGTGTGTGGGAAATCCAAAAAAATAGGAAACCATTTTAAAATAACTAGGGATTTTGTTTTGGTTATTTTTGGGTTGTAGTGGTGGTGGGGGAGGTGTTCAGAGGAATTCTTCATCCCTGGAGAATCTAAATCAATGAAAAGTCCATTAGAAATTGGCTCTCAATTATACTGAAAAATCTCAACCCAGAATAAACTCTGAAAGCTATGTTTTCAGCACAAAAAATGAGGACTTTCTAATGGAAATATTGGCAGCTTCTGGCTCTGTGGCCCTGGCCCTGTGCAATGTTTGTTAGCTGTTTATTTGAAGATGAGGACACAGCCTGGGGAGTGGCTCCTCTCAGGGAGTTTGGCCTTGGCAGCCACAAAGCTTCCCTGTCTCCTGCTTGTGAGCCTTTCCCTTCCACGGGCCCCTGCTCGCAGCCCCATTGCTAAAGGGCCTTTGATGCACACCAGTCTTGGTATCTGCCTCGAGCGCCCTTTGCCTTTGAAAGAAGGCATTGTTGCTTTCTGCCAGCCTCTTTTCAGAGGTGGAGGTTTTCTTTCTGGATCCTACATGGGAGGAAGTACAGCTGTGGTCAGGAAGGGAACAAGGGACCACTGGAAGTAGAAGTGAAGGATGAAGCCACAGGAGGTTCCTGGGACTTTCTGCTGAACTCCACACCCTATTTGGGTGCTGAACCCCATTGGGTCTTGTGCTGGCTGGTGGCTGGGCCCCCATAGCTGCTGCAATTGGACCTGGAGGGAAAGGCATGTTTGGTTGTGTGAGAATGGCAGGGAATGTGTGGGATGGGGCAGGGTGGTGGGGGAGGAGGAGAAGAGACAAGGACAGAAGCGGGTAGGAGTGGGAGGCAGGGCACTGGCTTTGCAACAAGACAGAAGTGGGTTTGGATCTTGGCCCCAGGGCTTATTAGCTAAGTGACTTTGGGCAAGTAGCTTGGCCTCTGAGGGACAGTATCTTGACCCTTCCTGTATAATGATAATATGACGGAGCCTGGGTAAAAGCTCATTCTTCACATTGTATTGTGTCATTTTGAAATCAATGTGCCTTGGACTCAAACCTATAAGTCATGGTTTATGAAAATGCAACTCTTCCAGAAATGGGACTTATTCTCTAACACCTCTCCCCTGCTTCCCACTGTCTCTGCAGCCACTGTTTTGCCTTTACGTCAACCCACACTCAAAACTCATGTTCTTCAACAATCTTCTCCCAGCAAACATTTGACACGTCTGCTGTCTTCTCCAGATGATCTGGAGAAAAAGAACAAGCAGTTTCTTGTCTTTGTCTTAATGTTTTCTCCTCACATCTCCTCCCTTCTGTCCTACATTGCTCATAGTTCCAGTTCTTCTCCATTTGCAGAGCAATTCTGCTCTTCCCACTTCTTCCTCCCAATATTGCAAACCTAAACTTTTAAAATTGTCCAACAAACAGACCTTATCAGGTCAAAATGTCTTTTGATGTAATGGGATAGCAAATGACACATCTAGCCTAAGGAATGCCTCTATCGTGGCATTTTCCTGAGTGGTAAATCCAATAAAGGACTATAATACTATCACCACAGTGTCTAGCATATAATTAGTGATCCATATCTATAATCACTTGGAAAAAGAACCCCAGAAAGCATACATACATGTTGGTGGAACAAAAAGAGACTACTGGGGTCCCCACTCCCTACTTTATTTTCACAGGCTTTTTTATGTGTCATTGACACTTGAGGGAACTGTGTGTGGTGGGAAGGAGCGTCTTCATCACACCCTTTGTACAGAAGACAAAGTGAATTACCCAGGTTCATTAGTTGGGAAGTGAGAGAAACTTCAGATGGGCCTCCCTGATGGTGCAACAGGTTGAGCACTGCACTGTGGAGCATCAGCGGCACAGCAGCACAAGTTCGATCCCCGGCCAGGGAGGGGACCCACATGGCTGCCTCGCCCGCTGCTCCCCTCAGCAGTGTATTTCAGTCGATCTGCCTGTTCTGTTCCCCACTCTGTCTCTGGTGAATTCTCTCACCTCCCACACCCCTGGCCTGTACCCCTGCTCTTGTATGCATAAATTTAAAAAAAAAGAAACTTCAGATGGGCTGGGGCCTGCAGGGCCTCTTTCACTATATCCATTCCCCTCATCTTCCACACGTGCCCCTCGAGGGTTCACTGAGGAGCCCAGGAGAAAGGCAAACTGTCCTAGCCTCCCTTGCAGACAGATGCAAGTGTGTGATGCAGTTTGTTCATCAGGATGGACATAGAGAATTTGGTTGGTGGCAGCTTCCAGGAAACTAGTGTGAAGACAGCCAGTGCCCACCTTTGGTCCATTTGTCCTTGCCCCTTCCTCCACCTGCTGTCTGTAACTTGGATATGGCCTGTGCCTTGGGAATTCCAAATCTGCGAGCCAGGGCATCTGCAGCTCCCCAGAGCCTGCAGCGGCGTTCTGCCAGTCCTGGGCTGGTTTCCTGTGCATTTGTAAGAAGCAAGCCTCTGTGCCATTTAAGCCATTGCCACTTTGGTTACTCATGGCTGAACCCTCTCCTTTTTGAGGCGGCAGATTTCCAGGCTTCAAGCCCAACCGTGCTCTGTCGTGGGCTACCCACGAGGGTGGTGGGCTCTCTGGGGGGCGTTGGGTGGTGTGATTGATGACAGGGATGGAAAAGCAAGGCTGGAGCGTTCTGGGTGGCATTCAGAGATGCAGCCTGCCCACCAACAAGGAAGCAGGGAAGCTGTTTTTCCATGAAGCACTGGCCTTAGGGCTGGCATTTGAGAGGTGTCTTGAGGCTTTCCTTTTCTTTTTGCACAGCCTCATCTCCCTCCCCACCCCCAGCACACACACACTGTAGTACAGGTCTGACACCAGCACTCACTAGGCACATTCACCCACAGGCTCCATTTCTCCTGCTCCTATAGTTACTGGATTCTGCTGCCTGTCATGACCAGAAGCTAATGAGCAGACACTGGAATTGAATCTATAAGTGCTTTCATTTTTCAGATCACTGGTCACTGAGCTGAGAGAATGCTGGACATAGCACTCTGAAGAGACTGTTCTGATATCTCAGTTCCTGCTGGCTGTTTTAGCGTGAGTTGAACAAAAACAGTTAGTCATAGGGAACTGGTTCATCCGAACAGCCCATCGCATTTGAATCACTTTAAGGAACAGCCATCATAGTTGATGCTCCTGGTTTTTCCATCCCATTCAGCCCCAGAGGTTGTTATCAGGCTCCTAGTTATCTTGACCTTTGCACACCCTGACCTTGGTTAATTTCTGATGGCATCAATGCCCGGCACTCATCTGGGCATCACTGGGGCAGGAATCTCAGTTCAAAGCAAGAGTTTTAGTTTCAAGAAAACAGACCATTAGTCAAAAGGTGTGTACATGCAGCCTTTGGCAGGTCTGTAGGAGCAGATTCCTATACTAGGTGGTCCTTCTCTCCCTCCCTAGTCTCCAGCCCTATCAAAACCTGCTCTCAGGAAAGGCTCTCTGTGCCCATCATCCTCACAGTGGACAGAACAACAGCCACATCCAACATTAACAAATGTTAATAAATGTTATCCTCTGTGGGATAGAGATGTGTTCTGGGAGATTTCCTATCATGTCTAAACCAGTCACTACATCACCACATAGCTAGTCACCCAGGCTCTCTGCAGTGAAAACGGGCTGCTGCTACCCAGAGGGGCAAAGTATAAAGACTGGGGTTTGGTGAAAGGAACCCAGATTTTGGCAGCCTCTGATCGGAGTTCTAAGTTCTGGATGTGAGGTATTAAGAAGCCTCAGGTTCTTTGTAGCAGGTGCAATTCATGAAGTAGGCTTAGAGACAGAGTTTGGCCTCTAGAATGTATATTGTGGATCAGTGTGGGCCAATTGGAGGGGGAGACATTGATCAACAACCCCTAAGAGGAGCTCTAAAGCATGCACATTCCATCAGAGCTGTATTATCATGGGCCACAAAGCCTGGGCCTTTCCACACTGCCCTTCCCCCTTCACCCATTTACATTAGTGGTGCATGGACTGTCAAGAAGGGCGAAGCTGCTCTACTGCTAGGTCCACCAAAGGAGCTGACAGGTGGAGGCAACAGGTCTTAACTGGATGGGGTCTGGAACAGGAGTGCATCTCCTCTTCCACGACATCCTTTGTTCATCTTTGATGACAGTACCAGCCGCGGGAGGTGTAAGTGAGACATTGTGCGCCAGTCCTCTAGAAAACGACATCAGTTATGTCAAGGGCGTGCCTGCTACCCTGGGCAGCTCTGGGTGTGGGAGCCCTTCCCAGCAGAGCTGCCCTGGGAGAACGTCCTGGGTAAGCCAGGAACTGACCTTGGCCCTTTGTGATGGGATTAACTCCCTGGGAAAGTCAGGAGTGTTAATCCAGAGCCCTCAGAATTGGACTGCATGAAAAGGATCATTTTCTTGTGTTGCTGCTGCTCCTTCCTTCAGCTGTTTCACATTAAGGGGTATTCTGGGTCCAGAACAAGTTGGTTTCAGATCCAAACCAGTGAGATGAAATTTGGGGGACATCCAGAAAAAGAGCAATGCTGAAAAAAGCTGAGTTTCATTCCATTCTGAAATCTGGAACACTGTTTAAGGCTTACGCCTCCATAGTCTGAAGCCATGCAAAGTCAGTGGTTCAGGTTTTCTATGACCAGTCTCAGAAACAAAGAGTCACTGCAGGCCGCAGTCTGGTTTGGAAATATGGTTGCAACGATGTCTGTGGAGGACTGTCACCGCCACAGCTGCCTGGGCCTCAGGCTCTTGGTAGTTATGTGCTTACGTGGGCCCCCTCCTGCACTGGCCCTGGGCTTGCCCTGGCTGCTTCTTTTGGCCCATGGGACATCAGTCCATGTAACACGAGCAGAAACTTGGTTTCTGCTTAAGCACTGGGGTTTGCTGAGGTTTGGACTCAACTCCTTGAAGATGCAGGTCCAGTTAGAAAGAGATGTCCCCTGCCAGCTACCTCTCCTGCTCAGTGGGGCCTAAGCAGCAGGATTAGATCAGCAGAGCCACTGCTGTCCCACAGAATCACGAGAAGGAATAAAGTACATTTTGAGGAAAAACTTATATGACATAAAATTCACCACTTAAAGTAACTGTTCAGTGGCACTTAGTACTTTCATAGAGTGAAACAGAACATTTTTATCAACCAGAAAAGCAAACTCTGTACCCTTTAAGCTGGCATTCCCTCTTCCCCTCTCCCTCTAGCTCCTGATAGTCACCTATCCGCCTTCCGTCTCTATGGAGACAAAGCCTGATGACTGACTTCTTTCATTTACCATGTTCTCAATATTCACCTGCATCACAGCATGTGTCATTACTTTATTCATGTTTGCACACAGTTGTCATGAATGTTCATAGCAACACTATTCCCAACAGCCCAAAGTGAAAACACAATTCCCAACAGCCCAAACTCAAACCACAGATGAATGGGTATGTAAATTGTAGCATATACATACAATGATGTAGTATTCAACTACAAATTGCTATTATTTTAAGTCCTTAGGTTTAGGGATGGTTTGTTACCATAGTAATAGATAACTGATAGCATTATCTACAAGATTTGATACAAGAGCTCTCAATTCTTACATGGTTTCCACAAACCATATATTATGTGAGGCACTTTATTTGCATTATACTTTAATTTTCATAAGAACCCTGTGGTTTGAGTGCTATTATTGACCCATTTTACAAATAGAAAAGCTGAACAATTAAATAATTTGCTTTATTTGGCCCCATCTGTTTCTAGAGTTCATGTATTGCATACTCACTGTAAACACTTCGGTCCTCAACAACAGGTGCCTTCTAGAAGATGTAAGGGGATGAGCCACAGTCTGTTGCTTTCCTGTGAAAGAGACACCACTTTCAGTTTTCTATACAGTTAATATCATGGTAGAAATGACTGGCAGAAATCAAAGTCAATAGTGTTTAAAGTTTGTACAATGTAAAATTCTAATTAATCTATGGAGCCTGACATTGTAATACTGAATTTGTAAAAATAATGTCTACAAAGTAAATGTTCAAAGACAGAAATTACAATTATAATAATTGATATAAACAAAGCACAATGAAAAATGGGTCAAAGCTTTATTATAAAATTTGTATGGGAAAGAATCCCAATGAAAATAGCTTCTGTGAAATATAATACAAATGAAAATGGGGAGAATTAGAAAGTTTTAACTGGGCTATATTAAAAAAATGACCAAGGAATTAAATGGACTAAATGGAGTTTGTTCCAGAAAATGCTTTCACTATAAAACATTTATCTGAGAAGATATAATTGTGCTTTCAATGGTAGCATTCTTAAGAATCAAAATATCCTCAGGGTTGAACATCTTCCTGAGTCAAAACATCTCTTAATTTTCAGAAGGATTTTTTGAGGAGTATAAAATGGTATCAAAATGTGAGCATGGGTCATTCTGGGATGCTCAGATTGTTTCCTGAGACTCTGCAGAAAAAGCATTAGGATTTAGTCAGACCCCCACATACTAGGGCTGATTGATGGTGCAAGACAAGGCAGTGGAAGCTACCCTGGGGAGCCAGGAGTTCATCTCAAAACAGGAGACAGTCAAGTTCTGGTATTCCTCTTGAGGCACAGGTTCTGGGAGGGAAGAAGAGTCGCACAGGGAAATGTTTTGTGAGTGACCTTATGATCCACTGTTTAGGGAACTTAGGATAAATTTCAGTTTTTGTTCCATAAAAAGGAGCCTTAATCCTTTCAAGAGAGGAAGAGCAGGAACCCTTTGGTGTGTGGTCATGTAAGGTAACCACGGAGCCCAGAACACTAGAAAAGCCAATCCAGCAGCAATATTGACCTAATTGTCAGGATATGTGAGCAGGAGTTACTTGGGATCCACTAGATAGGGATTTGGAGAAGTGTGGAGATGCAGGGAGAAGTCCAGTGTTGTTTATTCATTAATCTCCCATAGCTGGAACTAGAAGCTTTTCAGAACTATAAATATATTTGTTAGTTATAAATATAATGAAGAAAAATTCAAAGCCAAAATACATTAATAAATGTGTATAAAATGTAATATTAGGTCATCTAATAGTGGATTTTGTATAGGCATCTAATGTAAATATAAAGTTTGGATCATAGAAAGAAATTTATCAACGAACTGAAATTTATAGATAAACAGTATTTCAAAATACTGTAGGAAATTAATGTAGAATATAAGTAGTTATATATTTAAACTATATATAACTAGATCAATGGATCTGTATATAGTTATGAAAGCTGTGTGTATTGCGTAACATATTTGACATGATGTACGAGTGACCTAGGCCCTTCAAAGATCTTCATATGACATGATGTGGGTATGTGGGGACATCAGTTGAAGGTGAGGTAAGCAGGGATAGCCTGTTTTGAAAGGGTCTGGAGCGAGTGACTTTGTTAATTATCTCGAAAGTTTAAAAGTTTTTTTGAGGCTGGTGTGGCCTATATAACAGGAATAAGATGTCATTAGAACAAGATATTATTAGAATATGTGCAGAAAAATGTACAAAGGAGTACATCAATAACAATTTGATTTATGTTTTGAGATTAAAATATAGATAGTACCTTAGACCTCTCGGACAGCCTGATGCCTTAAAAGATGTGGTAAATATATAAGGGAGTACTACTCAGCCATAAAAAGGCGAACTATTGCCATTTCCAACAACATGGATGGAACTGGAGGGGATAATGTTAAATGAAATAAATTAGAAAAAAGACAAATACTTGGTGATTTTACTCCATGTGTAATATAGAGAAAACAAAGGAATAGACAAAACAAACCCTAGTCTGACTATAGAACTGAGGCTACCAGAGGGGGAAACGAGGGATAGTGGACAGAATGGGCCAGACACAATGAACTATGGTGGAGGACTCTGGGTACCTTCATGGGAAATGTGATGTGGTAACATGCATCTGAAAGGTTGTGAATCTATACCTCTGAATCATATACAGTGTTATTGCTATAACCAATATTACCTAAAAAAAAGAAGTAAAATACAAAAGAAGAGAATAAATATAGACAGTAGTTAAATGCTATACTTGGTGCCAAGTGGGGTTAAAGATAGAACCCTCAAACCACATCCTGGGACCTTTGTGTGAATGTGGCCCTGCCACATCCCTTGAATTGGTAGAAACATGGAAGCAAGACAGAGTCACCGGAGGGTGGAGTCCTCCAGAAGGCACAATGGAAAAGGGAAGAGCTACCCACCCCCTGAAAGAGAAGCGTCCATTGTGAGCACTGCACAAACCATCACCTCATCCTTGCAGCACGGGGTGGGAGCTGCAATGATGACACAGCTCTCTCTCTCTTGTTAGAGATGCTGCTCGGGTCTGGGCAGCTGGCGGTGGCTGAGTGGACAGACTGAAATGCAGGGAGCACTAATTTGTTAGGATTCCCTGAAGTCTCTTCTGTCATCGGCCATTACTTATGTCCTAGAAACTTTCTTTATGGAGGCCTTCTGGCTCATGAACACATCCATAAACTTAATGCCTTTGTTTTTTCAGGGGAGAGAGTGTAAGTCAAGGGCTGTTGCAGTAGATCCTCATACTCCAAACACAGCACACTGTCACTGTCCATCTTGCCCAATGCCGGCAGGTTGGCTGCTTTGGAGAAAGCAATTAACCAGTGCGACTTTACCTTGCCAGAGAACTTAAAAGGTTTCCTGAGTCCAAGACTCTAAGCCGATTTGCCTGAAAAAGGAACCTGTCTGCTTTGGACACCAATAATAAAGAATACTTTCCTGGAGGATGCTGAGAAATGGCTCCTTCACAAACAGCTCTCTCCCCTAGTTCCAGAAGAGCTAGGTGGAATACATTTGGCCTGTGTATTCTTCTGGATGTTCCTTCTGTCATGGGTCACTTTTACTTGAATAAAAGGCCTTTACCTTCTTTATTCTTATACCAAGTGATGCCATTCCTGTCCATTACAGCTTTGCCCACACCTCTGTTCTCTTCCTCTTTAGAAACTTAGACTATTCAGGTCCCATGGAATTTCCCCACCTAACTTCTGGGGAAGCAAGGCCCAGGAGGATGAATGTAGTACTCATCTTAGTCTCACAGGTAAAGTCATTTCCACCAGGGGTCGTGACTTGTGTCCCTTATTTTTAACCTAAAGGAACGGGGAAGAGATTCCTTTAATGGCACATCCATTCACCCAAGGCTCTTGCTGGAAACGCGTGGGAACTGGCTGTAGTCTAGCCTCACCTATCCAGGTTGACGAGGACAAGCTTCATTGGACACACAGCCTTGCTTTGTGAACCAAACATGCTGAAAGTGGTATATAAAAATGCTTTTGCTCATGATTGCATTTTTCGAGCCCAAAGACATTTGGCAAGTTTAAGAAAATGTAAAGGGAGGGACTTTTTGGAACAAGTTAGCATTTCTCAACTTGCCTTTATGATGGATTTTTACAACCCATGAAATCTCTGTATTTGGATATCAGCTAGAACCTTGGACCCAGTAACCCCACTGTGTGTGTCTCCTCATCAATGACATCATGTTGATCTTCCTCAGTACCCTCTGACAGGACACTTGCCAGGTTCTAACTTGCTCAGCAGTGAGAAAGGTTTTAGACCCATTGCTGGAACCAACACTGTCAGTATTTTCCATCGTCTTGCTGACGTTACCTGGAGGTCTCCTGTCCTGAAACTCTGTGGACAGGCCGGAGCGGGCGTGAGAGACCTGGCAAGCAGCTCTCACATTAGAGAAACTTCACAGTTGAAAGAAGCCCAAACGTGGGGTCGTGTGATTGCAGTCCAATCTCATTTGCGTACGAGTGCCGTGAGCAGCAGGGGCTGGGCTGTGCCTGGGAGCATCTCTAGGGGACCAGTGGCCCTCCAGTGGCAAGAAGGGGCCAGCGCCCCTGTCAGAGCTTGGAGACAATAACTCTCCACCTTCCGTCTCAGAGCTACTTTCCACCCAAGTATTTTTGCTGTGTTGTGCTGGTCCCAGGAGAGTTAAACATATTCTGAAGCGTGGTGGTGACACAGAAGAAAGGCATAGTGCCTTGAAGCTGCAAATTGTCACCCTGAAGACAAGACCCCTCTTTGGAAGGGTTCTGATTGAGCTTTTACGCTGCATGGAAACTTCTTCCCAGCTTTCCTTTTTTAAGCAGCAGAAGTTCTGAAGGTGAGCTCAGGCTTTCCTACGCCCTCCCTTTGGAGCCTACAACACCGGTAACCATGACAAGTTGTACCTGGCCATGGCAACAATCTAATTTTTTTAGAAAAGCCAATCTGGAACGCTTACCGTGCTTAAAAGGAGCACTGACAGATAAGCAGCCTTCAGGATGCCATTTCCAGAAATCCATCTCTAACGAGGCATGGCTAACAAAATGTGTATGGTGATTATTTATTCCACCAGCGAGTCCCCAGGTGATAGAATCAGTTGCATGTGAAATTTGCTTTGACAAACCATCCCTGATTATGTAAGCCCTCTGCTGTGCTCTGGACCGAGGAGGTTCCACTTCTGACTGAAGCTTTTGATCAACTCCTCCTGCAAATTGCAGAATATAGTTTGAAGCTATTGTCAGGTCTTCAGTCACGCACCATTTCCTGGGACTGCAGTCAGAGAAAGAAACTGCTGAATAGTGGGAAGTTTAGGGGCTGCAAGACACAAGGCAAATGCTATTGCCTTGCTGGAAAGAAACCATTTGCTGCCTTATGAGAGACCTCAAGAGGGAGGTGTAGAAATCTAGGTGGTGGGGGTAGCTTCAGAGAACCTTGTCATATGAGGGCTTTGTCACTCAGCATGTTGCCCCAATTTAAAAAGGCTAGAGTTCACATCTGTCTTGGAAATTCTGGAACTTTTATCAAATAGTATGTGTTCCTGTTTAGAAAGCAACATGTTGGGACTTTGTGGGTTCAGTTTGTAGCATGGGGAGACATCAGCATTTTTCTGGGACAGAAGACTTGGGACAAGTAGGTAGTTTATTTTATTCAGGAACAGCAAAGGCATTCTTAAAAAAGCTCAAATTATGATCTGTATCTGTTAGGACTAGGTCCAACTGCTAGAAACAGATAACAGAAAATAAAGTGGCTTCAGTAACCTAGAGATTTATTTTCTCGCATGTAAAACAAGTCCAGAGCCTAGAATAAGTTCAAAACTGAACTATAGGTCTCTAGCTTCCAAGGCCCAACGTGGCTTCTGGAGCACCAGTCATCACATCTACGTTCCAGGCAGAAGGAGAAAAGGAGAAAGACAAAAAGAATGCCTCTTGAAAAAAGCTAAATGTCAGATGGTTTTACTTATATGTAGGCTATAGATAAACTGAACAAAGGTTAGGAAAAAAGACAAAACATGCAAGCTGACCGTAGATGTGAGGCATATACCACGAGAGGGTATAGAACAGGGGAGCGAAGACCATAAAGGGTCGGGGAGATGACCACAGGTGCTATGGTGGTGAGTGAAATAGGGGACAACACCCGAGTGGCGAAGTCAAATAACATCCACAAATTAACAACATTGTGAACAAATTAATTAAAATAAATAGTTGGGGGGAATCTTGCTGTGGAAAAAAAAAAAGCCTCCCAACAGAATCCACTTCATTTAAAGGAGTTTTGTGATTTCACTTACTTTTTATTGGCCATCCTTCATTGCAAAGGATTATTTTTTTTTATTAATTAATGATTGTTTTAGCTGGGCAGATAGCTTCTCAAGAACACATTGGGCAGGCACCAGGCAGACTCTGCCATGTGTCCTTTAGAGAGTGCCCCAGGAGCTGAGGTGGAAAGGTTTGCTTCGGAATCTGGACATGCGTGCGTCTGAACCCTGGCTCCATCACATTTCAGCTGTGTGACCACGGCACTCTACCTTGCTTTTCTGGATTCATTTCTCTGACCACAGAAACAATACTAATCCTACCTGATGGGCTGGTATCTGGAGTAGAAGAGAATCTCAGTGCTGACATTTGAACAGAGGTGCTCAGTAAATGTTAGGGCCCTTCTTATCTGTGCTTCACAATCTATTACGTACCTGCATGGAGGCCTTGACCACCAGCTCCTCGGCTGCGATCCGTAGTGAAGATTCCCTGGCACGGTGCCTAAGAGAACGACAATCATATTTTTACTGATTACAACCACCGCAGCAGCAGGACCCATTCAAGTGGGCTGTGCCTCCTTTGCACAAGCTCTGCCACTCTCACCCCCGACCTTCCCTGTGTGAGATAACACTTGCCTCTGTCCAGATCCTTGGGTCTGTTTTAAAATAAAAATGCCTCTAGTGGCTTAGCTCTGACACACATCAGACGATTGTCCGTGGGCTCCTGAGGCTGCTGCCTGCAGCCCAGAGTGCCTGGTGCCAGGAACTTAGCTGGGCAGCCCACAGCCTATGAGCCACCTGCACGGAGCACAAAGGGAAGCCCTGCTCCCTTTCCAGAGCTTCCGCGTCCCAGAGAAGCAGGCTGAGAGCTGTTTCCTGCCTTGCCTTTCCCCAGCAACTGCTTCCCCGTCTTACTGAATGGGAATGTGACCATCACCTGTTCACACATCCTTCTTTCCAGATCTGCTTCTGGGGAGCCGGGTAGGTTCTCTATCGATTCGGCAGAAGAGAGTATCGGAAGCCTCAGTGGCTTTTTCAGGCCTTAATGTTCTTTCTATGCCAACTGTTGTGGGGCAAGCCTGCACGCAGGTTGGCAAGCCTGGCAGGGAGACCAGGGGGTCGGGAGGCTGGCAGGCCTCCCAGTCCCCAGTGGATCTTTACTCTCTCTTTGGGCTCTTTGGCACCATCTTGTCGCTTCCTCTTGCAGTTGTTGCTCACCCTCTCATAGCTAGTTCCCACCACAGCTGTTTGGCCGGCTCTGGGTGATGCTGCCCTTATAGCCGCAGCCTCCAGGCTCAGGTGTGCCCACTTACGCATGCCCACACTGCACTCCAGGTGCCTGCCATCAGGCATGCATGCCCCGGGCCCCTGCCCCAAGCCCCTTCTGCATGCAAGGCTCCAGGTGATAGGCACAGAGGCCAATGGCATAAAAGCCTGGCCATTCACTAACCCTACATACACTCAAACCCTATGAGGCTGACCTGGTATAGTCTCCTTCCCATTTTACAGATGAGAAAATTCATGTCGACACAAGTCAAGTGATTGGCCTGAGTTCACACAGGCAGCAGGGTGGTAGAACTGTGACTTAAACCCAGGTCGACCCAGGAACACCTGAGAGCTTTCCAACTTCATCACTTCTCTGAACGGTGGCCCTGGACCTGCAGGATAAAGGATACCATCAAGAGAATCCTGAAACTCCACCTCTGTTGATCAAAGTTTGGCACTCTTCATTTGGAGGAGGGAGCAGTGGAGTGGCTGGAGAGCATGTGGAAGTCTTTGCGTGGCCAGCTGGTGGCTGGGGAGGTGTGTTGGGTACAGGGACAGGGCATAGTGCCTCATAGCCAGCGCCCCCCATGTGCTCTCCCATATACCTGCCCCTGGCCTGGCACAGACTTGACAGTGCTGCCCAGGACATCGGGCTCTCTTCTCCATTGGCCTTAAGACTTCAAAAGGGCCTTACAGCACCTTCACATTTCCAAAGGACTGGAAATTCATGCCTTTCCCTCCCTGAGGCTTGGGGAGAGTGTCAACATGTTTTGCATCAAGACGATTGAAAATAACAAAATTAGCAATAATAATTCAGTAATTATAAAAGGGCTTCATTATTAGAGAGGCTTGATATCAGAAAATAAAAAAACTACTTGATGGTGAGAAACCACTCAAAGCACTGATGGATCACGGTAAATAGTGAAAACCAGAACAAAACCAAAAACCAACAAAGGACTTGTTTGTGATTTTTCTTGGAAAATGAAACCTAAAACTACCAAACTAAGTTTACTTTCTGTTAGACAAAATTTAGGCCATAATATCAAATATCAATTCTTAAAGAATGAGTAAAATAAACATTTTTTTACATGTGAAAATTTTCCCACAAAATTACATGTTTGTCTGACGCTAAATTCTTCACTTTAACTTTTGGAGCATATTTTAAAGAGTAATTTTTATAAAATACTTGAGTTTTTAAAAGTCACTTTCCCCAAAGGCCCATTTAAAGGACTGAGCAGATCATTTTCTTTCAAGCACCCCCAATGTTGCTTTTTCTTTCTTGAATTGGTCACTGGCCATCTTGGTAGCTCTGCTCCTGGGTCAGTGGCTTAGCTGACCTAACTAAGCAATCTCCAACACCACTTTCGGTGACCTCATGAAATCCCTCATTCATTACAGGATCCCCAGCTTTACTTTGCCATCTATTTGCATTGTATTTGCAAATATGGTCAGAAATTGTGGGCGTCAGATCATCAGGAAGTGACAGACCTGCTTCTTGCTGGCAGGAAGTTCACAGTTAACTGAGGTTTAGCTTGGGGGCTGATTTTGTAAAGATTGTACTTCAGTAGTGAATATTTTTGCTTTCTGGCACTGTTCCATTATTTCAGGCATTTGCATCATGAATACTTAATTAAGTACACGGGCCCCCTCTGTATCTGCACAGGTTTCAAAGTCTATGAAGCACCTTGACATTTCATTTGATCACAAAGCTACCCATCGAGGAAGTATCATTCTTGGGGTGACCTTTCTGAGAATTCGGAGGGTAGTGACTTGCTCAAGGTCGCAGGGTGCTTGAGAAGCAGAGCCAGGGCTAGAACCAGGTCTGCTGGTTGTCCGACCTGCTCTTTTCTGCCCTTCTCTGCAGTGCTGGTTTACCCAAGTGTGAACCTAATACCCTTAAGAGTGCCTCAGCCTTTTAAAGGAAAGAGCTTGATTTTTTTCTTTTTGGAGGGAGAAGACATGCAAGGGAGGTGCCACCCCTCTCCAAGGCCCCTAGGGCAAGGAATGTGCCAGCAGAATTTGATTTTTCTAAAAGATGAATTAAAAATTCTCACTATAGGAGGAAATTCAGAAAATCATTAGAACTCCTTGAATTAATTAAGGCTTAGTACTGTTACAGGGTAGGGAGAGGGGCACCCCAGAACCCCTAAACTCTCTAAATGGGTTCTGTTATTTGCTGCACCAAGACAAATATATAAGGCTTTAATGGAAAGGAACTTTAATATAATTAGAGACCAATATAGAAAAGACAAAGAAGATAGTTCCTAAATTAAGTATTTAAAGTTACCCATCTCCTTGAAGGTAAAAGTCTAGCTAAATAGGATTGGCTTAAAGTAAGGCCCAAAGCCTGCAACAAGTTGGAAGGACTTTTCAGTGGAGACCTACAGAAAAGGGTCAGAAAAAATCAGACAAATCTGGGAGGAAAAGAGCAAAATCAAGATGACAGCTGCCATTAGTAAGCTCCCCATGGGTCTCTCACCCACATCTGTTCCAACCAGTCCAGGACCAAAAAGCAAGCTCAGTTCCTTTACATGTCCCTCTGCTCCACGTGCCTCCTCCAGGTCTCCTTGCTGCTCTCCATCCTGCTTCCTTCTTCCTCCTTCCTTGTTCTCCTCACTCTTCTCTCAAGCATCTTCTTATCCCTGCTCAGCAACATCCTACTTAGGGCGGAACCGGAATCCTGGAATTTCCCCTTTTTCTAAGGACCACCCTGTTACAGTTCTACATTTATTTTAAATTATGTGCTGTGGTAGACGGCATTTTTTTTTTTTTTGATGCTTATTTTCTCTAGAATTTTCCATCTTGTCCTGCTCACCTGGGCACCTGGCAGGGCAACTAAAGACCCTGAGTGAAAGTCTAAAATGCACAGACCCCTATCTTGGTCCCTTCCACTTAGCTACAGGTCCTAGTGGAGGCAGAATCTGGCTCGTCGAGTTAGGTAGCTCCACACTCAGGTGAAAAGCCCCATTCCCCAAGATCATTTCTAAACTTCACTGACAACAAAGTTAGCAACTCTGCTTGCAGAAAAGCTCGCAGTGGGCAAGAAATTCTCTCTGTGGTCCAGAACTGCTATTTGGCTCACCTTGGCAACATCCTTTCAATTAGGGTCAACAACGCTCTTAATTATGCACTGTTCCTTAAGCTACAAGGTAATGCTTCATTCATCAGAATTTTATCTCCTAGTTACACCACTAAGCGTCCCTTTGCTCTACTCCACTCAAATTATCATCAAGAATAAATCCGTGAGTTCAATATTACTGCAGAGCCATCCATTCATCAGGGCTCATTTTATTAGTCTCCTGCAGTTTGGAGCTGCCAGGAAGCCAGCAGTCCACTGCCAGCCAAGGCTGAAATGTTACAAGTAGCCACGCAGGCAGAGCAGCTACCCCTGTGAGAGGCAGGCCAGGGAGGGGGGAGTGGCCCTTGGGAGCCTGCTGGAGCGAAGCTGATAGGGGAGAAGACCGTCTCTCTTCCTCCAATCACTTCTAGCAGGCAAAAGCATTCTCTGCCCCACGACTTTCCAAAGATGTGACCAGTGAGGTCAAGGACTCCTGAGAATCATAGGGTTTATGCTCTTCCTCCACAGTTCGGCTGCTGTGTTCTGGCCTTGGATCCGGGAGCACTGGGGGGTCATTGCAGTAGGTCCAGAAGCCTCCAGTGCAAATGCACTACAAGTTTTCAAATGTTTCCAGATGCCTCTGGGAGGAATAAGATAAAATTTATTTAAGAGCTATGAAATTCACAGTAGTTCTAGCAACAGCCTTTTGGGAAGGCATTGTCTCAATCTCCAAAGATTTTTTTTCTCTGAGAACTAACTTTGTTCTCCCAGTAGAAATCTCCCCCTGGGCCATGTGTGTGAGCCGCCCCTCCTCCACCCTCCCAGTCCTAGCTCACAGGTGGATGCCTTGTCTGCGCTTAACTGACCAGCGCATCCCTTGTAGGAGGCCGTCTTTGGGTGCAAGTGATTGACCGGGAAAACACTGGAACTAGGAACAGTGAGGCCCCATCATCTCGTGTCTTAAGCTTGGAAAGTAGGGACATGGGAGAAATGTGCAAGCACATGGAGAGAAGCAGAAATTGAAGCAGCCACACCTGGTCCTGCCCACGCTTCAGCTCCCGCTCTTGTCAGAGAGGCTTGATGCTCTGGCTGACCCAGGAGTCCTTCCATGACCTTAAAAATTGACTAAGGCAACTCAATCAAGGAAATGTTAACAAAATAGTGATTTCTTGATATAGCCTACTAGACAATAGATACTCAAAGTTTTTATCATGGGGCCTCCCTGGTGGCGCAAGGGGTTAAGCACTGCACTGTGAAGCATCTGCAGCCACTGCAGCACGAGTTCTATCCCCAACCAGGGAGGGGACCCACATGGCACAGCAGACCTCTCCTGTCTCGCTCGCTGCTCCCCTCAGCAGTGTACTTCAGTCGATCAGCCTGTTCTGTTCCCCACTCTGTCTCTGGTGAATGCTCCCCCCCTCACACCTCTAGCCTGTACCCCAGTTCTTGTATGTGTAAATAAATAAATGTGGGGGTTCTGGTTTTTATGTATTATAACGGTGTATTTTCTCAATAAGAATGTTTATGATGGTGGTTGCTGTGGTGCCTGGAAATTCTCTAGTGAAGAGATGCGTCATTTACAAGAGATAATTCAGCAAACCATTCAGCTTAGCATTCTCACAGCCTGTGCTCAACAACGGTTGGTGACTACTCTCTTCACCATCTATAGATTCGTGGTCAGTACTCGCAATGAACAGGCCCAGAAACACCTTCCTGAAGCCTATTCTAGGTGCAACGCTCATCATTTCAGCATGTCCCCTCACCCTGAAGGTCTCTGCAGCCACAGTGTGCCCGCCCCTCTCCTGGGCCCCTTTTGGGAGCAGGAAGAGCAAGTTGATCATCAGTGGGAAGTGGTCCCACAAGCATCACCTGGAGAATGTGTTGACGTGAAAGTCCCAAGGCCCAGTTACGGACCCACTGAATAGAAGTTCCAAGGGGAGAACCCTTAAAAGCATTTTTATCTCTAATAAGTTCCCCTGGTGATGCTCATCATCAGGGATGTGGGGAGAAACACTGACCCAGGGGATTAAAACCCCTGACTCTAGCACGTCAGAGATGTCTTAAGTATAGAAAATCATCTCTTTTAACTTTGGGGGGAGGGACATTTTAGTTTTAACAATTACCCAGAATTCAACTGCCTGCTTTTCCCCTTCCCTGATGACACTGAGATTGTCATTCTATTTTCCTCTTTTTTCTGCTGGAGTTCTTCTGGGAAGCTCACCCCTGCCAGGTCCAGGGTAGGCTGTTATTACATCAGACCAATCGGTACATTCACTATCCTGGGTCAGGTGTGGGTCCATGCTCAAGATGGTCTCCTCAAGGGGGATTTCAGAATTATTGCTTGGAAAAGACATGGCCAGGCATAAGGTTGTGAGTCTGGCGCTGTTGCAGCTATTTTGCGACCCTGAGGGAAACTGCTTTCAGATGACTCTAATCCTACAAGAAGCAGAGCAGAAAACAGAAAAGAAACCACGTCCTTACTGACAGTCTTAAGGTGACATAGCCTAACTTCCCTCAGCTTGTTCCATTTATGGAAATCAAAGAATCCCCTTTATGGCACTTGTCACTGAACTGGGTATTTGGAATTTGCAAAAAGAGTGCTGATAGGTAGGCTGCACACATTTAAAAAACCAGCAAGTTTATTTCATGTATTGATGCACATCGATCAAGGCATAGGAACTTGATTGATCCCTACACAACAAGGGAATGAACTTGAACTTCAGTGTGAGGGACTTGGGTTAGAAAGAAGGAAAACTTTTTTTCCCATAGAGGTGGTATTTAAAAGGGCCATCCAGGGAGAATAGTTTCCTATTCTGACCATTAGTTTAAAGGGGAATTGCAGAGGATAATTTGAGTGTTGTTCTAAAAGCTTGGAGGGATAGATGGATTAACCTCACTTAGCATCTCATCTGTTCTATGAATTCATCAAAACGCCCAAACTTTATTCTGGATGAGATTCCCGGTTTCATTTATGAAATTCATCATCCCTCTCTCCTAAAGTTACTGGAATGACACTTTACAAACATTCCCAGAGGTGGACCCGCCCAGATGCCTTCTGCTCAGCTGCTGAGGAATGAAAGAGTTCCTTCTCTCTCTCTCTCATCCTGACTGACCAGATGTGTCACTTGGCCAGCCAGGAATATTTTTATTGCAAACTCTGCTGTTTCCACTGACCACAATTCCAAAGCCATTAAGACAAAAACAGAAAAAAGATCATATTCTGGTTTGTTTGATTTTCTGATGTGGTCTTGATGAGGCAGACATTATTCCAGGGTCTTAAATCTTTCCCACTGAAACATTCCACAGTGTCCAAAGCCTGCTCATTTACACAATGACTATGGCAGTGGGGATAATGTTGCCAACAAAAAGACTTTTGTTTTTGTTTTTTTTCTGTATGGGGCACAATAAGGACCCGCATGCCCTTGGCATGTTGGTATGACAGCATCGAGGGCCTTGCCCGCAGTTCATTCATTCGTTATTTAATATTCATTTATCACACTAGGCCTGGGGTGAAGTAGTCAGAACAGCTCACAGTCTCTGACATCGACAAACTCATAACCTAGGAACAGAGCCGCAGAGAGCGCAGTGGGACGTGAGAAGTATGAGCAGAGAGCTGGGGGGTGGGGTGGGGGGAGGCAGTCAAGGAGCCCAGGTCAGGATGTACCAGGGCGAAGTTTCAGAGAGGAGGCCAACCTGCGGGGCTCCCAGCAGACACCCCTGGCTGAAGAGAACTGAAGATAACTCTTGTCTAGCAGTTAAAGTTACGGTTCCTTAGTCCCAACTCCATTGTTTTTCACCTTTAGCCAATCACTAAACTTTCCTTAGCTTGTTTCTTAACAGCCAAGCAGAGCTTATAAGCACACTTCACAGAACACATAAAGGGCTTTATAACCCCAGGTGTGTCACTGCAGGTGAGTTACCTTATGAAGCTGGGAGAGGGCTGGTTCCAGATCCACCTTCCAGAAGCGAGTGTAGGCCGAGAGGACACACCCCGTGAGGGCGGGGGACACATGGAGAGGACCGGCGGCTTCCCATGAGTCCTGACAACGAGGGACACTTGCCCACATTCAGGAGTGTGGGCCATGGCTGGTCTCTCTTATCAGTTTGAAGTAGTAGAAATTGCAGCCATCCTAGATGATGGGCACCCCCACCTCCAGGGTGAGCGCTAAAATCCAAATTCCAATCCACCTCCCTGTCTTAGCAAAAAGACTCCATTTGTCTGCTTGGTGTTTTTTTTTGTTTGTTTGTTTGTTTTCCCCCAGTCTCTGAAAGCTCAGTAATATTTGACACCAGGCTGTGTCACCATGGAGACGTGACCCTGCAGGGTTACCTCTTCCTTCGATCGGACCACACAGGCACGAAGGAAGCCCGCCGGCATGGGGCAATATCGGATGTCAGTAAGAACTCAATTTTCTATTTTCTCCAAGGCCCTTGGGACTTGCTTTTCACATTTTTTTTTCTTGACCTGTCCATTAGTGCATATATTTCCTTTAACGAGGATAAGGAGTTGTGTTTGTGGTAAGAGTAAAGATGACGTCTCCTGGAAGAGAAAAGAGTGAAAGTTACAGGGATGTAAACAATGCCTGGGGTGCCCTTTGAGAAGGATGTTGGTAGTAAGAAGCAGGTCAGACGAGGGCTAAAGGGATGCAGTGTTTGGGTAGCAGGCCCCTGGCAGAAAGAGAAGGGAGTGGAAAGGTGTTTGTCAAAAGGCTGCTCCTCTCACACCTTCCTCTAGGGCTGGTTTTCTGATGACGACTGAAACTTGTGACCGCTGCGTGTCTGCTTGTCAGAAGACTGAAGTGATGGGGCTGGTAGTTCAGTTTTCAAAATGAGGCAATATGACTTTGGGTAATTACTGGGTCCACTGTTGATGCTCATCTAAGTTCTGGAACAGATTTCTGATCCCCTTTCAAAGCACATAGCGCTCATGAGCTAGAAGCAAAGGCTCAGGGAGGAGAGTCTGGAGCCCATCTCTTTCCTGGCACATGCTGTGAACAAAGGAGGCAACGAATAAACATTTGTTAAGTAAATGAAGACAGATGGGAGGTGGAACATAATAGCAAAATATGTCCTAAAGTGGCTAATTAGAGATAAGAAAGAAAAAATATTGGAGAAACAGAAAAAGATTAAAAAAAGAAAAACCTAAAACAAATCAATATTTTAGTATCTGGGTGATCAAATGATTGCAAATGAGCATGAAATGTAGCTTCAAGATTCTTGGAAACCAAAGCAAAAGAGTAATTGGTGCATACTCTTCTTCTGTCAATGTTTGGTTAGAAAGAAAAAAGAAAAAAGGAAACAGAATTGCACCTGAATAGATGTTTTTAATTTTTTTCCCTTGGCACTAAATTCTATGTGAAACTTGTTGTATGAAAATTGTATTTTACAACAAACAGCAGCAACACAATGTGTTTCAAAAGATTTAGAACCATTCTTCAAATAGACCTTTTAATACTGATTCTCTATAAAAGCTGAGGACTTCATATTGAATCATAACTCAGTTAAGACATTTTTGCAGGAAACTATTAAAATATAGGCCAGATAAATTTCTTTAGAGACCCTAAAGGAAATAAATAAAAAATGTGTTTTTTGGTGCAGCTCTCTCAAATATTAGATATGAAGATGGAGTTCTCGATCACATCACACTGACAGATGCCAGAAGTGTTTGTATTCTGTGTTTGTGATGAGAGGGACCTACATGCTTTAGAAACCAGACTTGCAAAAGCAAATTTGATGTTATATTACAAAACCTTAGAAACATGATAAAAATTTTCACCCAGAGAAGCAATGTGACAGAAAAATAAGAGACCAGGATACCCTTCAGAGAGACTGGGCTTCAAAACATGGCTCGGCAATCACTGAATAACTGCCCACCTTGGTAAAGCTACATAAAATCTACTGGCCTCAGGATTCTATTGCCACGAGTAGATAACATGCCTTAGTTTCCAGGTTTATGAAAAATTAGATGACATAATATATTACTTACCATTAGTTCAGCTGTGAGTAGCAACAACCCAACATAACAGTGATTCAGATAAGACAGTTTATTTCTCATTTGTATTCTAGAGCAGGAATAGAATTCTTCTAACTGTTCTATCCCATGAGTGGCTTCCATTCCTAAGATCAACTTATTGTCCAATGACTGTGGTTGTTCTAGCATTATCTTTGAATTCCAGCAGGCAGGAAGGAGGAAAAGAGAGGGACACATTTTTTTAAAGTTTTTAAAGATTTCCCTTTAAGAACATTTTTATTTACATCCCTTTGGAAAGAATTTTGTCACATGGTCATACCTAGGCTCAAGGGAAACTTAGAATGCTCTCTTTATCCTGGGAAGCCTAGTGCCAGCTAAGCTGGCACCACCAGCATGACCACCAATACAGGACACCCAGGTAAATTAGAATTTTAAATAAGCAATGGATGATATTTTTAGCATAAATATATCCCACACATTATTTTGACATACTTTTACTTAAAATTATTCCTTGTTGATCTAAAATGCAAATTTAATTGGGGGACTTATATTTTACTGGCACCTCTAGCTCAGTTAAAAATCAAGGGTCCCACCATTGAGGTGGACAGGAGGATGAATCTGGGGGACAGCCACAGTCTCTGCCATGCGGGTCTTTGTGAAAGTGTCTTTCCTAAAGTGGGTCTCCAACAAATGTTGGTTCTCTTCTTCCTTTCCTGCTGAGCAAAGACAAAAGCAGAGGGCAGTCATGGGTAATTTCCAGTAGAGCCAAACTTTGAGACTAACTTAAGCACATGAAAGTAGTCATATTTGGTCAAGACTGCAGAGACCTGTCACCTTTGTATGAAAGAGACAGTTTTGGCCTGGAAATTAATAAAGCTGCTCTTTATGATAAAAAAAAAAAGCCTAGTCTCATTTGTGCAGAAAGCCCATTTCTGGATACATGCATAAGCTGGAGGATCTCCCAATGGGGCTGACTGCAAGGGAAACTTCCAGAAGTGAAGGAGTGGTCTGCTATTATGAGTAAAGGTTAGTAATCAATTTATTGCTTACCTACTTGTCCTTTGTTGCAAATATTTTCATTCTAGCAGAAATGATGTGAGTTTGTTCTTTCTGACTCTAATTGACCAGATTCTCCTGACCCTTTTCCAAGGTCATTCTGAGTCCCTGAGTATAACACCTTGTCACCAATAAAATGGAAGAAGTCTCCAAATACTGTGGCAGAGAGACCATGAGTTCATTTCAGTTAATGACAGAATTAATTGGGTCTAAGGTAAAATACAGTGGAACTAGGACACAGTCCTATTTGCAGCATTTAGAATAAGAATTTGCTTCATCAGAAGACAGTTCTTATTAGGAATATTATATTACAGACTCTGACAAAGAAATATTTGCCTGCAACCCTCTTTAAGAATGGCAGGTTTGCTCCCTGAATAAGTTTTCAGATTGGTAAAAGCCTCTGAACTGGTCTTTCCCCCAAATTCATTCTTCACTGAGTAGCAAGAGTGACATTATCAAACATATTTCAGGGCAAATCCATATCTGAGACCTCCAAAGACTTCTCATTGCTGGACTGTATCCCTCACAGAGTTGTGAAAACTCTGCCCAACATTTCTTTTTATTTTGGCCCATGCTGTAGAGGTTGAATGTGGCTCTCCCTCTCCCCTCCCCCACTGGTATATCCATGCACTTATTCCTGGCACCTGTGAATATTACCTTTTATGGAAAAAACATAAACATTACCTTTATGGCCAAAGGAATTAAGGATCTTGACAGGAGGAGTTTATACTAGATTATCCATCTGAGCCCTAATTTGATTACATCCTAATTCTTAGGAAACAGACATACAGAGAAGACACAAAGACAAGGGGGGTGGAGGGTGGGGAGACAATGGGGAGGAGGCAGCCATTGGAGCAATGCAGCCATAAACTAAAGAACTCTTGGGGTCAGCAGGAGCTGGAAGATGCAATGGATGGATTCTGCCATAGAGCCTTTGGAGAGAACATATCCATGCCACCTTGATTTTGGACTTTAAGTTCCTAGAATTGTGAAAATACATTTCTGTGGTTTTAAGCCACCTGTGTAGTAATTTGTTACAGCAACCACAGAAACCAATGCATCTGCCATGACTACTGCAAGCTTTCCTGTTCTTGTCATTCAAGGTTCAGCTTAGAGGCCACCTCCTTAGTTCTTCCCCGACTAGGATCTTATGTTCTTAAATTGGCTACTGTTGAGTTCTCCATCATACTCTGTATGTTCCCAGCGGGAGGGAGTAATCAAGTATCACATGCTGCTAGTAGGAGAAGATAAATATTGAGAACTAAGAAAAGAAGGCACAAAGAAGGTAAACAGCTTGCCCATTGTTGCACAGTAAGTAGAGGGGCAGGCAGGAAGTTCTATGCCTTTTCTCACCAAGCTGTAATGCTGCTGCAAGGTGAGAGGCAATGAATGTGTGAGCAGCATCGGATATATTCTTTCCTCTCTATACGCACAATTACAGAGATTCTTGCTGCATTTGATCTGTTTACCTTCCCCTCCAACAATCTCATCCTCCTGTGATACTTGTGGACAGAGCAGAATAAGTCTAAGTAGAAAGTGGTCACTTACTTTCACCTATGCAAAAGAGCCATTTTGAAGGATGAAGAGTAGGACACAGGTGACAGTTATGGAGCCATCCTGAGGTGCATGATTGGACATAGACTGACACTGTGGCCTGACACTTAGCAGTAGTGATTAAATGGGATTATACACATGTTTGATCTGGGTATTTTCTTTTTTGCTTCTGGATGCTCAACCTAATTATCCCTGGAGAAATGATCTAAGAAGCAATATACCTGATATGAGTTGCAAACAGAGTATTTTGACAAGGGCCAATGTCAATTTTCACATTCACATTCCCTAAAACTAGCAAAGAGTTAACAGATGTTTGGCAGATAGCAAGCTCATAAGAATAGTGAATTGGGTTCTTCCGGTTTTAGGATGTATATATGCTTTTGTAAGTTAAGGAAGAAAAAGGTGCCCTTGGGAGCAGGATCAACATCAAAATTTAGAGGAATGAGTTACCAGTATACAGAGCTGACCCATAATTTTCAGATGATTACTTTTAATGAGAGGATACAGATCTTAGTGATTAGAAGCTTTGTGACAAATTAAATATACTGACTAATCCTTTGACTTCCCTCCCAGTGAGAGATTAGATACAACCTCATTCTGCTTGAATCTAAGCAGGTTGAAGTGTCTTGTTTGACTATAATAAAATATACTGAAAATGTTCTGTGACTCTGAAGTTGTGTCACAAGGAATATTGCGGCTTCTGCCTGCAGCTCCTGAAACACACTCAGAACGATCCCTCTCAGTACATGTGCTATCAGAACCCCAGGCCAATGTAGGTGCTTCAGTATAGCTCCAGCCCATGGGCAGCATCAGTGGCCAACTGTGTGAGTAAGCCATCTTGAACACCCACCACCACCAAGCCTCCTGAGAACTGCAGCCCAGCTGACATTGGACTGCAGTTGTATGAGAGTCCAGCCTGAGCTGAGTTCAGTGAACCCAGAAAACCTTAAGCCACTAAATTTTGGTAGCTTACTATGCAACCACAGGTAATTGAGATAGAATTTGTTACCTGGAGGTGCACTGCTGTCATAATGAAAACATGAAACATGGGATACTGGTTTGGGGGCTAAGAAGCAGGAAGATGGCAAGAGGGCCCTTGAGGAAATTATTAATGAAAACAAAAAAGGGAAAGAAAAGAAGGAAACTGTCACTGGGGGCTGAAAGAAGACACCCCTTCTTTTTAAATAATGAGTAATTTGGTATACTGTTGTCATAATGTGAAAAACAGAAATGACAGTTACGATTGAGGAGACTCCCAGGCAGAATGTTAAAGCCTAAGGGTTTCTATTAGGCAGGTATAATAAAGGCTCTAAGAGATGAGTCAAAAACTAAACTATTCAGTTTCAAGACTTAGATGAAATACAAAGAAGCAGACATGCTGGATTTAGAAATAAAGTGGTTTCTCATTCTTACTCTTTTTCTGCAGAAAGTTTCTCAAAGTAAGACCTGATATTAGGGGATTGATTACCTTGAAGGTTTGGTGATAAGACACTTGTTACACATTTAGAAACTTTTAAGGTTTTGCTTTATAAGCCCTCTCAACTAGACAGAAATGTTTTGATGGAATCTGAAGGGCATAATTCCATCGCACCCAAGCTTCAGCCTGAGGCAGCTCTGTTACAATGAGATTTGTAGGTGTATATTTTGACTAGTGATGTGAACCTTTAAAGAGAATATAGGTAGCTGACAAAAATTTAAGAGCATTGTGCATGTAGAAGCACCATTGACTTGAACTAAGAAAGGACATAAGTATTTCAAAAAGCAAAGCACTTTCATTCTATGGGTAGGGAACAGAATAAGAAAACCACTAAACTGCAAACACAACCATTTATTATGGAAAAGGAAGAACGATTCAGAGAGGAGAATCAAAATCCAGTGAGTGGAACTAAGAGTCACAGAGACTCATTCCCAGGAAGCAGCACTGGGCACTCATTAATCAAAGATCTGACAACATGCTCCTGGATGGATTTCAGAATTGTTATGGGTCAGTGAATTCTATGTGGCTCCTAATTCCCTCTTTTCTGAGTGAGAGATAGTCAAGTTATTCTGTTGTGTCGCTGTGTTGTATGTGGGTATGGGACTGACATGTCCCTCCATTTCACAGGTCTTTGGATTAGGAGGAACTGTATATAGGAAACTGTACTCTGGGAACTTCATCTGAATTAAGAACTAATTTAGGTGATGAAATCCTGGATTTGAAGCTTGAAACTGATGCCATAATATGATGACACTTGTAGCTATTGGGAGAGGATGTGTGTACTTTCCATGTGGAAGAATGTAAATAATATGCAACCAGAAGGCAGGCTATGACAGATTAAAGATTACTACAAAGTCTTTGACCATCTTCCTATGAAGAGGCTGTTTATAATTGCCCTAAGGCAATTTCTAATCGAAACTCAGGTGGCATTGGTGAACTGCTTGACCAATAGAATGTACAAGAAGTAACATTCTGGGACTCCTGCAGTCAGGGGTAAGAAGACTTAATATTTCTATGCAGGTCTCTCAAAACATTTGCACTCTGAACCCTTCTTTTTGAAACTCACTGTCATACACATATAGGTGCTTTACTGGTAGCTCTCAAAGAGCTCCCAGCCCATGTGGGTTGTCATCTGGGACATCCTGAGCAGATGAGTCTTCAGTTGACTGTAGCCTTAGTTTTCCACCCTCTGCCTGCAACCATGTGAGAAACCACAAGTAAATACTTGCCACCCAAACCCAGTGAACTCACAGAAACATGAGAGAAAATAGCAAATTTTTGTTTTGATCCATTAAATTTTGGAGGCAGTCTGTTATACAGAAAACAGAAAACCAGACAGGGATGTACCATAGAGGTCAACAGTAATGGTTTCAAATCTAAAGTTTCTGCACTTGTTAGTTATATGACTAAGCAAAAATCACCTAAAATCCTAGCTTCATTTTCTTCCTCTACAAAGTGGGAATCATAACAAGACCTATATAATGTGTCTGTCACAGGAATTAAAAGAGAAAATTGATGAGAAACAATAAGGTCTTAGTGGATGGCTTCATAGTTAACTGCAATAGTTAGAGTGAATCATCTGTTTTTGTCCAAAAGGTAGAAGAACCTGGGGCATGTGGGAAGAATTAATATAAAAGCCTGGTATTTGGCTAATGTCCTAAAAGTAAGGACATTAGAATCTTTGCATTTACTTTCCACTTTTTTTCACAAGCCAAGAGGAGATTTTGAGTCACTGAAGAAATGTACCAAAGAAATTGTGGGGGCAGAAGGAATATAACCACATGACCTTCGAAAATGTGGCTCTTATGATCCCATAGAGGGCACTTACTGCCATGACATGAGCTGAACAGGTCTGGCTCATAAGTGATATGCCAAGTAGTTGAGCAGATCTGTAGTTAGAGATCAGTAGTTAGAGACCAATGATAGATAAGAGATAGTCCCTCCCCAAGGGGGTAAGAGTCTAGTGGAGGAGACACAGGAAGTATAATCAGAGAGTCATTTGACATTAGAAGTGATATGAAAATATAGAGGAGGAGTCCCAGTTTTGGCATGGAATTTGTTCCATCTTGTGAAGGAAGGGTTAAAGAAACATTGAGGAAGGCTTGAACTGAGTCTGGAATAAAGGCCAGGACCAGGATTGACAAAGTCACAAAGGGTGAACTGTAGAGGCTACAAATATGTTAGAGGCATCAAAGGACAAGACCCCACTGACCTCCTTGGGGGGTCATAGACAGGCTCCCTCCAAGACTTAGCTCCCAGAATCTGGTGGGTCTATTCCAAGCCTCCCATGGGGCAGAGAGGGAGCATCTCTCCCAGCCACTGAAGTGAAGCAAAGCATCTCAACTATGCCTTGGTTTTGGCTCTAAAGATGACTTCTGTGTGGGTGAATCTTGGTTTTTTTTTTAGTGTTGTTACTTGTGATTGTTCATTCTCTAAACTGCTAAAAAATAAAAAGCTAAAATAAACTTTCACAAAGTTCAAAATGGCAGACTGTGACTAGATCCAATGTCCTCTTCATTCCACTGTTGGCTTGTCTGCCAAGTGATCTCATGCATATTTGGTGAGACTATGGCTCTCCAACTCTCCAACTCCCTTCTGCTCCTTCCACTCATGTCCCCCATTTCCCACCCACATGATATTCTCAACATCAGCTATAAAATGATAAGATTGGGGTAAAAAACTACCCTGAACTATTTTTGGGGATTGGTTGAGGACATTTGTATTCCTGTTTGGAAGTGAAATTGCCTACATGGGAGAGGAACCCATGCTGATATTTTTGCTAATCACTTTCCTTACCTGATTGTCCAGCTTGAGTCGGGATTTGATTTCTCCCTGGAGTAATAACACAGCATGGGCCAGCAGCTATGTCTAATGTGAGTAATGTTCATCAACATTAGTTAGAGAGGGTCCTACTTCTAGTCTGAGTGTCTTGATGGACCAGACTATATTTCCCCATTTTCCAGCACCTAGCAAGCTCTCTGACATATGGAGGTGTTCAGTGCTGTTTGTTAAATTTAACCAGGATATTACCCTGGCAGAGAGCACCCTCAGGACTCACTCATTAGAAGGGGCACCTTGTACAGTCACATAATAATAGTATAGTAATAGTGACAATGGCCCTAACACTTTGTCAGCTACCAGGACAAGCATTTTACATGCATTAATTCATGGAGATTCAGATCCTCCAGCATGGAAGTATCATTTCCCTCCTTTCATGAGTGAAGACATGGAATCTCTAACAGTCGAAGCAACTTGCAATAGTGTGGCTGCTAGGGCTTGAATCTGAATGTTCCTATAATAGTCAATTTTGAAGACAGACATTTATCCATGATACTTGTTTTGGGTTAACAGAGCTAATACAACTAGAAGAGCATAACCTGGTGGCCAGAGGACAAGTTGATACTCAGGGAGTCTATCAAACATCACCTATGCCTTGGGCATATCTCCAGCTCTCCCTATTGAGGCTTGGGCAGCAAAAGTCAGGTGTATGCAGTGGAAAGTCGGTTTTGGTGCCCAAGAAGCAAAAAGATAAATGCTATTCCCATTTAAAATAAACCAGCTCCAGGGCTCACATGGTTAGAGCAGGGGGCTGAGGGATTTGGTAGGTCTGTTTATTTCAGTATGTATTTGACCTTGCACTACATTCCCCAAGCAACACCTACTGAATGCAGAAACCTTTCCCCTGCCTCAGGGACATTTCCATACAAACAGAAACACTGCAGATGACAAAAATTAAGATGTACTCTCCGCTCGCCTTGCTGTATTATTTAAAACAATTACTGTATGATTTGCTTTCACATAGTCATGGAAACCCTGCTGAAAGGATTTAATACAATTTATTGTGTGAAGCTTAAGAAGAAATCTGTTTCTCTGGCGCTGGAAAACAAAGCAAGCCAATTTCTCTCCACTCATGTACAAGGTGTGATGGATGCAAATTGCGGACCAATGACCTCACACAGTAGGCAACTGAGCTTTCTGGGAAAACATTCTGGAGATAAGTGGACTTGCTTCCTTTAGATGTATCAGGAAAACAAAGCTGGTGCCAGAGGAATGATAATCTCTTTTGATGTGCCTGGAGCTGATTTACTATTTCAGAAGGGAAAGCACAATTCTAAACTAAGTGGCAGAACCACAAAGCTTTGCCATAAACACAACAGAGAAATTTCCCCAGCCAGGAGCCCCTCCATGGACAGGATCATTTTACAGGTTTCTCTGACCATCGAGATACCTGTTTACCTGTCCTCCTCCATGAAGGAGGTTAGCTTGACCCCAAAGTCTGTCTGAGCAGAGGGTGAGTTCACTTCAGAACCTTTGGGTACCTGTGTGATAGTTTTGCAACTGTGGTTTGCAACTTGGCTGCATATTAGAACCCCCTGAGGGGTTTGGGCGACCCCTTTGCTATTGTTTTAGCTCCAGATGCTATTGATTAGATTAGAAGCCCAGAAAGCTGGCATAGGCAGCTATTGGTGTTTATAAAAGCTTACTAGGTGATTTGAATGGGCAGCCAGGGATGCAAACCACTGTCCTGGGCCTTGAACTTCTACAGGCTGAACTCTTTTTACGCTTACTTCCTGGTTATTGCAAGAGACAGAGTCAGATCATCTATAAACCTAAAGGGCCTGCTGAGCGCAAATTCCAGTCTCTGCAACGCAACTCTTCATCCCTAGTTTCTGGGGTTGGGAAGGGCATTAAGTTGCACCTGAAGTTGGGGTCTGGATGAAGGGTAAAAGAGCTGGGCTACTTCTGCGAATTTCTTATGTGTCTACAATAATTTCAAAACCAAATTACAGCTGAAGACTTGGGTTCAAATTCAGATTTTTCTCCTTATTAGATATGGGACTTAGGGAAATAACTTATCATCCCTGGGTCTTTTCCATGGGAAGATGAGGATAATTATACCTATTTATTGGATGATCAAATGAGATAATAAAAGTGTAAAGCCCAGATATTAGCTAGAGTCTCCTTGCCCCTTATGGACCAGATGAGCTTGTTCAAACCCCTCAATCTGCAGACCACAGAACATTTAATTACTTTCTTGAGTCATGGGAATTTCTGGGCAACTTAGAAACTACACTCGCCTCAGAGCTGAGTGCCTGCTCCCACTAAATCAGTTCAGTCATTGTATCGCCACCCCACTTGGGTTGTTCAATCTAAATGTGCAACTCAGTCACTTCCCTTAGCCTCCCTGAAACAAACCTTTCACACAGGCATTTTGGAGTGCAGGTGACTTAGCAGAAGGTGGAGGAAGATGCAAGGAATTACAGGGGGATGTATGCTTCAGAAATGACTCTCCACACAGTGTCAGACAATTCTGTTTCTACTGCCCAGTCACCACTGTGTTGCTTATTCCTAACCTCTTGGGCCCCCATCTCCTCCCTTCATCCCTGAGTTTCTGCACATTTCTTTTTTAAAATTTCTAAAAAAAATTTATTTATTTATGCATACAAGAGCTGGGGTACAGGCCAGAGTTGCAGGAGATGAAAGGATTCACCAGACAGAGTGGGGAGCAGAACAGGCAGATTAACCAAAATACACTCCTGAGGGGAGCAGGGGACAAGGCAGGAGAGGTCTGCCCTGCCATGTGGGACCCCTCCCTGGCAGGGATCAAACTCCTGCTGCAGTGGCTGCAATTTGCTTCACAGTGGGTTGCTTAACCACTGAGCCACTAGGGAGGCCCGTTTCTGCACATTTCTAATGTGGCACATTTACTCACCTCATTTGTCCCCTTGACTCTCATTTTTCTTCCAGGGAGTTTACAAAATATTTCCTGACTCGCGCCACTCCACGGGCTTCAGTAGTTCAACAAAAGGCAGCCCTTGCCTCGGGGAGGGGGGGGCGGGGGAGGGTGTGTATGCATTGGGGGGGGGCGCCCTAGTAACAGTAAGACAGGACGGTGCATTTGGCTATCTAGCTCATGGTCCACACCCACCCACACCTCTTCCCACAGGTCCTGGGAAAGCCTCAGGCGTGAGAGGTAGGTCTAACTCAAATTTTCTCTGCTTTTGCAGGTGTGAAGACCATTCTCTTAACTTTGGGGATTCAAAAAGTCCGTCTTGGGCCTCCCTGGTGGCGCAGTGGGTTAAGCAACGCACTATGAAGCAAAACGCAGCCACTGCAGCATGAGTTCGATCCCTGCTGCCGGCCAGGGAGGGG
>JAGFMF010011568.1:19379147-19452488 GCA_019455555.1 Galemys pyrenaicus | reverse complement strand
TTCTGCTCCCTGCTCTCTGTGGTGAATCCTCTCACCACCCCCACACCTCTGGCCTGTACCCCAGTGCTTGTATGCATAAATAAATAAATCTTTAAAAAACAAAAACAAAAACAAAAAAAAAGTCCGTCTTTGGGGTGATAAAAAAATACTTTAGAGGTTTTTAAGTACGTTGAATAACGAATGACATTTTGAGGGATGCAAACAAGTAAGGAACTTGAGAATGATATTTTGTCTAAAATATACCAGTAAATAAAAATATGAAGGAAAGTGAACTGGGCACAGGGCCCCTACCAAACCCCACACATTCAGCAGGAATGTGGAGTCACATTGCTGCCCACAGGTTCTCTACCAGCAAGCCCATCTGGGCGGGCCTGGGCCCCTGAGACCAGGAGGGTCTGTGTTCTGCAAACAGCTCCCAGTTTGTTTCCTTCCTGGGCTGATGAAGGAATCCAAAGGGTACCCACTGCCTAGGTGGAAAAGAAAGCCTCCTTTTTCTCCCCTCCCTGTCGGATGATTCTCTGCATCTCTGAGACATGTGGTAGTCTTGCAAGAAGCTCTTCCTGAGAATCATCTCCTCAACTAGCAGAGTTGACTGGCCTGCCTTCTGTGACCATGGGTGCTGTTCACACCCCTGTCAGTTTATATCATCCTCCAGTTTGCACATCAGGTCCTCTGCTACCCTCCACCTCCTGCTCTAGTTGGACTCCTCAATGACAGGAAACATCCTTTCTAACCCATAGCACAATCCTGGTGCATAAAAGGCATCTGCTAAATGTTTGCTTTAAGGTTAAGTAAACGAATGAGGTCTTCCCAAACAGCACTGAATTTCCTAGTGTTATTTATGTTATTGTCTTGTAAGATACAGAGCGGGCATTAGCTCCTGTTAACTCCTTCATGACTGGTTAATCAAGGCACTGTGATGAAAGGTGGTCGATGCCTATGAAACAGGCAGGAAGAAAGCAATGGTGCCTGCATTTGTGGAGAGGTTTATAATCAGCTGCAAATAAGAATGCTACAGCACATTGTTAGAGTAATTATTTAGAGCTCAGTCATTCTTTAGAGCTGATCAAGTGCTTTGCTTAATTTAAAAATGTAAAGCAAAGGGACCAGGAAGGGGAGGGAGGGGAGGGCAAAGATGGGGATGAGGGCAGAAGGAGCACAAGGGACTGAGGTGATGGCGCACGGGTGAAATGGTGGTAGGAACTCCCTGGGGAATACAAATGATGTCGAATATAATTAATAAATCTAATTAAAAAATGTCATACTAAGGATAACAGACAACACATTTTATAGTCTTTACAGTAATTTCCAGCTAGCCTGTGATAGGGCAGGATTAAGATTCAGGTCTTTAGGACTTCAGATTCTGCTCTCATATACTTTTCTTTGGAATAATTAACTTCTGGAGAAAGGCGCTACATGTTTCCAGAAGGTAGGCTTATATCTCTCAGCAGCAGAAGGCAGGCCTCATTTCCCAGTGGCCTCACAGTCCCTTATCTGGGGTCCACTGAACTTAGCCTGTGGCATCTCTCAACTTCTTAGCTTCCAGGTCTTGGGATATAGATGGACGTTGAGTTTGGCAGAGACACTTGTCCAGCCTCAAAGCTCAGGCTGATTCAGTGACATTGGCTTGAGGCAGCACGATACGCACTTACTGCTACTCCATGCAAGTCAGTCCACAAGCCCACTGGCGCTCTTACAGTGACTGAGCACAATTTGTGTGGGCAGTGCTCTAGGTGCTGAGAATTCTCAGGTGAAAACCCTGACTCCCAACCTGATGGTCTAGTGGAAACATGGTTATTAACAAATAAATAATAATATGAATGTGTAGAATTGCTGTGAGGGAGAAACACAGTGCAAGTTAAACGTATAATGGAGTAGTGGGGGAGGCTGAAAACCATCACATGCTGTTGTGCAAGCTGTAGTGGATGTGCATGGAGCCCTTGGCATTGTGCATTGTATGAGCTGTCTGGTCAACATGCAAATCCTGCTAGGAGGAAGTAAGTAACATGTGAACCAAAAAGGATTGGCCAGGTGAAGGAAAAGAACCTTCTGGAAAGAAGATGTGCCATGTGCAAAGGCCCTGAGGCAGAAAGAAGCTGAGCATGACCCAAATCACTGGTGTGACTAAAGAGGGAGCAAGGGACAGAGCAATGGGTTTGCCTGTAGAAGGAACTGGTTCTTGCAGGTCATTGCAAGAAGTCTGGATACTACTCTAACTGCAATGGGAAAAAATTAAAGCATGATTTCATGTCATTTTGATTATCACTGGGGGGTGGGTTAGAGTGGGGGTGGCAGATTAGAGGTGTAGCGAGCACTCAGGAAGCCCCTGACAGAGCCGATTTGCAAAGTGCCTGTGCATATTGCACAATAACCCTTAGCTTCCTTTCCTTCTCTCTCTTACAGTTGTAACATGCTCTGCAACTCCCAAGGCACTTTCATTCCCTTGCTTCCGATCTGAAATAATAGCCCTAGGAAGTGAGGTGAGTATCAGCAGCCTACCTCATATCTATAGCTGCTGAGACTTTGAAGGGAAAAACTGACTTCCCCCAAATTCAGCAAATCCTGGAGCTGGTTCTCAAATCGTATCAAGGAACTTGACTGATCCCCAGTTCCACTGTTTATGAGTGTCCACACTAAGACACATAATCACGTACTTTTACAGACACTAAGAAGTAATTTAAAAATTTCAGTAGTCACTATTTGCAATTAGAAAAAAGAAGAAAGAAAAATAGCAATGACGGAGTTGACATTTTTCCTAGGACCAGCCCAGGTCACCCCAAACTTCAGATTAATTATGCTAAAGCACTCTAGTTCATCAGCGTTGCAGTGACTCTCTCTTCTTTTCATCTGTAGTTACACCAGCATGGTCCATGAAAAAGAATCCTGTGTGCTCTAAGTCTCAGTAGATATATTTTTGCCCATTAATCACCAAACAGAGGTTAAGACATAAACAAATCAACATTATTTATACAAAATGAAGCAAACATTCCTTTCAAAGACTTTCGTTTCCTCCGGGAACATGTGCTACCTGAGCCACAGCCACCAAAATATGTACTTTCTTTCCCTTTTAAGGAAATGCCACCGCATTGCCAAACCTCAAACACAACATCCCAAATGGAAGGACCTGTTTCAAGTAGGCAGGGAGGGAGCTCTGATTCAAAAGTCTCTCCATTCTCTTCCACGAGGGACTCCGGCCGAAACTGTCTGTGGACAGTGTTTAATGTTTTGCAAATCTTCTATTGAAACGAGCTTTTTGTCACGATTGCATTATGTTTTTCCCGAACATCTCTCCTTGTCTAGGAGCCAAGAGCTCAAACCTTAAATCATTCCCAGAACTTATCTCCGGTGCCCTTATTAAGAAGATGCAGAGGAGAGAAAGGATCAGGCTTTTATCTCTTTCTGTCCCTGACACTGGGGCACCAGAGAAGTTTTGAGTTTGGGTTTTGGCCCCTTTTTCTTTTTCTGGCCAGAGTTCTGTCAGAATTAATTCATTTGGATTTGTTGTTTTGTTAGAATCTCTATGGAAATTATTAATCCAAAGCATTACAAGCATAGTCCCCATGAAAGCATAAAATTTAGATGTGGGCCAGTGTGGCCCAGTGGGAAATGGAGAATGGTAAACATGAACAGGGGGTTTTCTGTCAGCTGGCCGGGGTGGGGTGGGAGAGGGTGGGAAGAATTAGAACCCAAAGCTGCCAGAGCCTCAGGTGTGCTCAGTGGTAGGTTTGGGCTTGGGCACTGAGGAGAAACAGCTTGCAAGCATGCAAGGTCGACAATTGTGCCCTCTTTGGTCTAATGCCCTATCGCTCCTGAGAACCCCACCCCTCTTTCTCACGGCCCCTGCCCAGAGGCAGAAGGAAGCAATGGGTGCAGCTTTTGGGGTAGGGGTTTTCCATCAGTGGGGGTCAGATGTAGGTCCTGGGGAAGGAGCTTGGTGGGGAGGGGGGTCTAACAAGCTGTCACACAGAAGCAGCAGCAGCAGAGGTGGCACCTGGGATGAGTGAGGATTGTGAGCTTCCTAGATGTCCCCCTGGCAACACCCAGCCCCACCCCCAGGACACAGCTCTCTTGTCTTGGTGGTACTTGCCAATATTGGTGATATTCTAGTGTTTTCCACTTACACTGAGGATTGTCTGTGTTCAGTTGATATTTGTTAAGCTTCCTTGATTACAAAGAGCAGAAAGTGACCGATCAGCCTATGGAGGTAGACCGGGCACTCATAGAATCGGCAGGACTGTGCCCTCAGAGTGCCCCTATGGGACTGGAAGGACTCTGCCCAAATCACTGGACATTGGACAACCACTCAAAACTCAGAAATGGAGAAAGCATCTACTAATTGAGGGGGTGGGGGTTTTCCATCCGTGGGGGTCAGATCTAGGTCCCAGCATCTCCTTCTCAGTAGCCACTAGGTGCGACAACCCTCTCTGTGGAAGCTGGGGAGCTTAGGAAACCTGGTTAGATGCCTCTGGGGAACCTGGGAGGGATCTCCCCTACATTTATGTTGTTGCTAACCCCAGGTGTTTAGGGGAGTCTCCAGAAGCAGGTGAAAGGTAAGAGTATGTGCAGTTAAGAACTTGAAAAGAAAAAGCACCCCAGCTTTGTCTCTCCCTGTGGGTCTCTTGCTAATGGAACATCAAATATTGACTGATGGTTGCCTCTGTCCCCTCTTCCTCCACCTTCACCCAAGCGAGGACCCTGGACTGCATGTATTTATTTTTGAAGCAACTGAAAAAATATAGCACCTCACAGTGATTGGTGGCTGAGTTTAAGTTTTAATCAGGTCAGACTTAAGTTTTAGTGAAGAAGCACTGCTTCTGTGATACTGGGAAAGCCACATCACCTCCCTGGTCTCATTTGCTCATCTCTAAAGTGTCAGGGAAGAGGGGTGGGCTTGAAATATCTCCACTCTCAACAGTCCACCATGCTAAATGAGCGATCCCACTGCTTATCTAGGATGCATATGAATTTCATTTATTTGGGGCTGCACTAAGAATTGAGAGGCACAGCTGGTCTCCTAGGTGACTGCTATGCAACACCACAGTAATCTGTTTCCTGTGCCTGTTTTCCCTCTGTAAAGAGCTCTAGTAAAAGATCCCCGAGGCGCTGCAAAGCACGGAACAGCCGAGATTTGAATATACATGCAATGACATTTAGGGCCATATCAGCATCTCCAAACTGAGCTGGCACAGACTTACAGCTCACAAGTTGATGCCTTTGGCTCATGTTCTGCTTAACAAAAAAATGGAAATCCCTCAGGAATCAAAAATCGCCTTTGGCATAAAGGGAGGGACACATGGTTCAAGTCAGGGTCAGGCAGGCCTGATGGAAGGGAGATTATTATGGGTACTCACCTTAGAGAATTACTATTAGCAAACTAAAGATCCCTCCAGGTCCTGGTATAAAGAAAAAGGTGGGATTTTTCCAAGTGCTCTGTTTTCCAAACTTATCTGAACATGAGATATTTTCTTTGTATGGAAAACTCATTAACCACTGGCAAGTTTGCATTATCTCTCTGCACATATACTTTTGTATAGGATAGGAACTTGCATGTATGCTGATGCCAGAGCTTCCCTAGCCTCTCTCCACTGGAATGGGATATGTTAGGCAGCTTGTAAAGAAATGACTCAATTACTTAGGTCACACTGAATATTCTTTGAACATTCATCATGGCTCAGGCATTGTGCTGGGAATAAAAAAATATATCTTCGTATATTTCATTCAATGTAGTAACCTTATAAGGTTGATGAGCAAAAATAATCCAGTGGGTCATTTTGCTTAGCGTTGTGATGCCTGTGAACGATGTTAAGTGAGGATTTACTACTTATGGCTCCTTTTCTCAAGAAAACATGTAGTCTAGTGGGAAAGAGACACACGAAGAACGACATGAATTTGCCGTCGGTAGTGCTATGAACTGGCTGTGACCTCCTGTTCTGGACCGAGCGTTTGCATGCCCTCATTTCATCTTGGCAGTTGTCATACAGTAATGCAATTCTTGCTGTTCATGGCCATCTGCCTGCCTGAACTTGTGTATTATTCTTGACCCATCCATGATGAAGGAATGAGTGAAGAATGAATGAATGACGCTAATAAATTGTACCATATTCTTTTTTTCAAATTATAGGAATTAAGAAGAGAACATGTGGGTTAGTTTAGATAAAATTTTGGGGTAAAAATGGGGATAAATTTGGGATTTGGAATATTTTCTTTGAGTTCAGATTATAATAAACTTGGCTTGGTGAGAGACTAAGTGAGAATGGTCTGACACCTTTATGAGCCTAAGCAGGGATGTGGGGTGTGGGAGAGCAGGTCACCTCTGTTTTCTAGGGAGCTCTAGACAGGCTGGATTAGATGGTGACCCGTGAAAATGGGAATGCTAAGCTCTCCATTTGCTATTTGTGCTTTTCCGGTGTTCGTTATGTCAAGCGGTTGTGCATTAGATTCGGTCTTTAAGAGATCAGTGTGACATGGAAGAAAGTGTTCCAAGTGAGCCGATTCTGCAGCAATAATAAAAAAGAACCAGCAGGAACCCAGCTTACTAAAGCAAAATCCTGACTGAGAAGGCCATACTGGCCCCATCTGCTGAAATTCAGCAAAAGCATTGTGCTTACTTAAAGTTTTAGAAAGACATTCCCCAATCCCAGAACAAGAAACTATTACCAAGCAACTACCTGGGAAGAGAAGCACTTATTCTTTCTGCTAGAACCTGAAATTGCCAGGCATCACCCAGTGAGGGCGAGCGAGGTGAGCTGTTCGGGTCCCAAGGATTTCAGAGCCTGGACACTGGAGCTGCTCAATAATGACGTGTGGATTAGAATGCAATTTAATCTGAAGTCCAGAGGAGAAAAGAGGTGCCTTGTATACGGCAGGGTTCATGGGAGCTCACAGGGCCATATCCCTAAGTGGCTTAGTGAACGTCAGGTTGAGTTCATGAATGAGTAGGGTGGAAGGAGGCAGCTCATACGCAAGAGATATACTGCACAGGCCAAGACCAGGTTGCTTTCAGGTTTTAGGGATCAGTCCTTAAGATGAAGGACCTACATTATTTCCTCAGAGGGAACTCACATCGAACTGCAAATCAGGTTGTTTGGTGAAGGCAGGCGCTGATACTTCCTCAGAGATATACCTGGTGATGACATACACATCTCAGAAGAAAAAGCCAACCCCTGGCTTCTAGCTGCAGCATCTTCCGGTTTGCAGAGCTTCAGAGAGTGATTCTGCGCATGTCCCTCCTCGTGGACTCCCCTGCAGCGCCCTCTGATGGTGTCCTGTGGGAAGGAAGGCGGGGATGTGGCACCCTGGCTCTGGTGTGGACTTGTTAGCCTGAGCCTCTCAGACCTTTTTTAGGGAGGGTGTCTGGGGAAATGGCCTGATTTGGGGGAAGGAGAGCTGGGGTCTAGTCCCACCACACACTCATCACACCTTACACACAGCAGTGTTTATTATTGCCGTGGTTGTCACAGCGAGTGTCATTCCAAGGCTACTTCCTAGATGGGAAGAGCGAGCCTCTAGTCCTGTGTGTGCTGCTCCTGCCCTAAGGCTGCACAGTGGTCCTTCCTTTTCCGAAGTCTCACTTTCCAGTTGTTTCTGTTACCGAAGACAACCGAAGTTCAGAAAATTGCTTACCAAAACATATTTTGGGAGAGAGAGAAACCACAGTCACAAAACGACAGTATATTCTTAAAATAATTGTTCTATTTTACTGTTGCTGTTAATCTCTCACTCTGCCTTGTTTATAAATGAAGCTTTATCATAGGTCTGTATGTACAGGGGGAAAACATGGCATATACGGGGTTCAGTAGAGCCTTCGTTTCAGGAATCCCCTGCAGATGAGAGGGGACGATTGTATTCCCTGATAATGCAATTGTGAGATGAAATGAATTCACATAGGTAAAGCTCTTAGGACATGCCTCAGCACTTAGTAAGTTCTCCAGTAATTCTAGGACATAAGGATATAAAACTACATGATAAACCAAGACATTTTTTTCCCCCTGGAAAATCAGTCTTACTCAAAGAGTTGGGAAAAAGTTTTGAGTTTTGATTATTTTAATAAAGCAAGCACATGGTGTAAATATTCTGTAAATTAAGATAAAATGGTAAGAGAGACAAACCAGATAAACTGACAAAGTAAAATAAAAATAAACTAGTGGATAATGATAACAAAAAATGAAGTTTCCAGAGGAGAAGGGTAAAGGAGATAAAAGGACGGTGGTATTTTAGCTTTCCTAGTTTCCTTCAAAAAAAAGAAAAAAAGAATGTACATCTTTATGGTTAAAGTCTACTAGAAAACATCAATGAATGTAACTTGTATTTTTTCAAAAAGGAAAAAGTAGAGTCTTTGGAAAAATGGAAGTTGTACTTCTAATGTCTTGACCGTCCTCTTCACAAATATACAACAGGCCTCTTGTTTGTGGAGCTTTTATGAACATGGAGCGCTGAGCTCTCTCGAAGAGACTGTCCCCCAGGAAGGCTGTCACCTTCGGGAATGAGCAGGGTAGGGGACTGTTAGGGACTCTCTGTTGGGGACTCCTAAACTGTTACAGACCTGTGGTGCCCACATCTGAGGGGAGAAGTCCTGTATTGTCAAATATTAATAAGGATATAAAACAATGGTATTTCATTAATAAAAAAGTAATACTAAAACAAAAATAAAACTGTCACAGGTGAGTCATTAATAAATCTGCTGGTTAGGCCAGACCAGAGCTGACCCAAGAGAGAAAATCACGGTTTTTTACTCACCTCTTGTCTGTGAAGTCCTTCAATACTCCAAAGCTTTTGTATCACCAGAATTCACACTCTTACTATTTCTTCTGTGTTTGAATTCGCTTCCAGGCTTTGTTCTGCATGTCTGGAAAGGTGGATAGAACTGTTAAGAATGTGGCAATTACCTCTCCTCGCCTTGACTTTTTGCCTGTATTGGTGGCACGGCCTGAATGTATGGTTTTCAGTGGCTCCTCCAGGGTAACTAGAAGCTAAAGGACAAGTCAAATGTATGCAGGGAGGCTGGCGAGCTGCTCCATCACACATCCCCGCAGGGCTGTGCTGGCAGCTGGGGCTTTAATGTGTGGGGCACGTGACAATGGAGGTCTCCATGTCCCTGGGTCATGACAGGCCTATTTAAGGTCAATTTCAACAAGCGCCAAACAAAGAATTAATATAAATCTGACAATTCAGGTTAGGAAATGTATTTATTTTGTCAGGTTTCTTGAGCAGTATTGTTTCCCAGTTCAGGCTGAACGATGGCATTCAACGTACCTACTTACTCATCTTGACAGCTAACAAGACAAACATGTCAGCATGTGATTTGCCAAGTGCTTTCCCATGAATCTCAGAGAGAAGTTGCCAACAGTGCATGCTCTGGAAAAGGGATGAGCACTGTATTCAAGGTAGTGACTATACAACAAATTTGGTTCTGTTTTTAGCTCTTGGTTGGAGGAGGCCGAGTTACAACTTTCTTTGGTTGTCCTGAATCCAGGTTTATCTGACACCAGCTGCCCCTTCAGATTGACCCCATGATTTGCCCTCAGCCTGTTTCCAAAAATGGCCGGTGATGACATTGCCAAGGCAACCAGTGCCATGAAGGGTCAGGATTCCAGCAAAACTGACCATGCAGAACAGACAGGCCCAGGGTCAGATGGTAGCTCTTGTTTCTGCCCTCACCATCAAAGTCCTCAAGGAACCATGCAGAAACAAAAAGAAGCAGAAAAGCAGTAGGTACAATGGAAACAGCACTTCTGATGAGATTTGTCAGTGTTCCCTGCCAGATGCAGCATGGACCTTTAGCTAGAGAACTCTCTGGATCCACTAGAGAGATCCTGGGTGCTGCTTGGTCTGTGGGCTGTGGTGTTGATGGCTGCCACCGTCAGGACATCACAGGTGCCAGCACCAGTGCGGGGGTGGAATGCCCAGCTACTTAAGAATTACAAAGGAAATGTTGTAATAAAGGACCAATCATTTAATGGACCAATTAAATGCTGTTTCTGCCTCCTCTGCCCAAGGGTTTGCCTCTGATGGTTAGGGTCAGCCACAACCACACCGGTGGGCAAGCTCAGGGTGAAGCACTATGAGGTTAGAAGGCCCCTGGCAGGGAGCTGAGGAGGTCCAGTGATCTCAGAAGGAACCTAAAGGACTACTGAGGCCGATAATTTGGTAAATGGGGATTCCCATGTGGGGGGCTCCCCATGATCCTTTGCATTGCCCACCAGGGCCTGGGTCATCAGGGACTCCTGCATCACTTTCTCCATTTCCCTGGGGCCTGAACTGATAAGACAGAACAATTTTGGGTTAATTCAGTTTTGCCTGCCTGTGGCTCTTTTGATAGGTGCCCATGGACATAGAACTCTTCCAAGTTCAAGGCATAGTGGACCTGAATTTGGAGAATATGCTCATAGCAGCCACAGGACATCAACCTCCCACCCCACCACCTCCTGTGGTCTGATAGTTTCTTATGCATGCTCTGGTCTCCCAGTGTCCCTTCCCAAGTATCATCCACCTGCTGAATTCATGCTGCTTTGAGCCCTTGAGCCTGGGCCAGGTGCAAGTTACCTCACCTCAAAAAATACATATATTATCTATCGAGTCCTTACAAGTGTTTGACGCTGCTCTAAGCTTTACATGTTCTAACAGCAATCTGGACAAACCTTGTAGTATTCCCATTTACTCAACAAAGCCATGAACTTGCACTGGACTCTATCCACAGACAAGGAAGTTGAAGCTCAGAGTTGAAGTCATAGATGCATGAGACACTGGCAGTGTGAACTGAAGGCAGTCCCATGGGGCGCCTGATGTGGAATCCCTGCATGTGGTCTCCCTTATGCTAAGCTGACAGGGCAGCTTTCAGCTGGGCCCTTTGAGCAGCCCCTGAATCCCTTAAGTGGTTATCACCCAGAGGCCTGAGATGAGGGGCTCTGGTTGGTGGTCTGGAATCCCTGAATGTAGTTCGAGTTATTCAGAGTCCCAAGAGCCATGAGGGGAAGGGGGCACTCAGGCACCCCTTTGGCCTGGATGGTTCCAGCTTCATGTGGAGATCCTCCTCTCCCAGAGCACACTGGCCATGCTTCAGAACCACCACTATTCATTATTTGAGGCTAGTAAGCTTTCTTCTCAAGGTAGACTTTAACCAATATTTCCTACTATTCTGGTAATTTTTATGGCTAATGATTATTTACAGTAGTGATGTTTGCTTTATCATTAGATGGATTTGAGGGGTTTGTTTTGCATTTAAATGTGGTAAAAATCTATATAACATTTGTCATCATAACCATGGGATGTGCAGGGTTGACTAGTGTTGATAGCTTCATCTTGTTATGCTATCACCAACATGTTGTTTGTCTTGCAAAATTGGAACTCAGTTCATTGAACAACTCTCCACTCCTCTCCAGTAATCTCCCTTCTATTTGCTGCTCTGTGAAACTGACTATTCTAGGTACCCTGGGTAAGTCAAATTTACAGTATATGTCCTGTGCCTGGTCGATTTCATTTAGCATAAGACCCTCTGGGTCATCCATATTGTAGTATATGTCAGAATCTTTTTCCTTTTTAAGGCTGAATAATATTCCATTGTATGGATAGACCATATCTGGTTTATCCACTCTTTCATTAGTGCTGATGGACACTTAAATTGTTTTCACCTTTTGGCTACTATGGCTACTGCTGCTAAGGACATGGGTTTATAAATATCTCACTGAGACTCTGCTTGCAATTTCAGGGAGTATATACCCAGAAGCAGAATTGCCAGATGGTATGGTAACTCTACTTTTATTATTATTTTTTTTGCATAGTGCCATACTATTTTCTATGGAAATTACATCATTTTATATCCCACCAGCAACACACAGGCTCCCCATTTCTCTACATACTTGCCAATGCTTTTAATTTTCTGTTTCTTGATAGTAGCTGTCCTAGTGGTATGAGGTGGTATCTCAGCGTGGTTTTGATTTGCATTTTCCTGACAATTAGTAATAATGATGATTTGTTACTTCTTTGGACACCCAGACAGCAGCTCTGGCTCTCTGTCGGGTAGTTCTCACGCTGACCACATGGGGGTGTTGGAAACATATGGGTGGCTTGGGTTGTCGCAATGCCCAGAGGGTGCTATGGGCACAAGGGATGCAGATCAGAAAGTTGTATGGGCAGAGCCCTTAAGTCCAACAGTATCCCCTTTGAGAAATGCTGGGCCATACCTTAAAGGGACAGCAGATATAGTGGGAAAGACCCTATCTGCCTTAGTGACCAGTGACCTGTGTTGGACTCTCCACTCCAATACTTACTTGCTGGGCTGCCCTGTGCTGGTTACTTAACCATTCTGTGTCTCATTTGCAAAATGGGATGGTCATACTTCATAGGATCCCTGTGTGACTTAATGAAAGGACTTGGTTCTGGGTAAGCCCTAGTGAAGAACAGTTTTTATTCCAGCTGGAGGAAGATGATACAACCCTCCTGAAGCAAACATGGGCTTGGCTGCTGTTTTGACAAAAGCTGTCATCTGATAGTCTAGAGGTTATCCTTCAGCTGTACCTGAACACTATCTGGGGAGCAGCACTGGCCTGTTGGGTCTTGGAAATAGGTGTGTCCGTGAACTTACTCCAACTTCTCAGAGCCACAGAGGTGGGAAGGAAGTTGGCAGGCAGAAGGAATACATCAGCAAAAGTGGGCAGTGCCCACCTACTTGTGCTGGCTCCCGCATCAGATCCCTTAGCAGTGATTTCCCTCTGCTCTAAAACAACCCGCCCAGGTCAGATCAACTGGTAATCACAGCCCTTACAGAGACAAGGCCAGCCCCCTGCACAGAAGCTCTGTCTCCTGTGGGGCCAAGGCCCTGAGGATTTCACCTGTGCCTTTCCTGCTCAGAATCTCTTGATGCTTTTGTTTGATGAGCTGCTGGCAGCACCCCTGGTGGCACTCAATTATAGTCCGACTCAGCTGAATGCTTTTAGTCTCAGGTTATGAAACGAATACCCACTGAGCCTTGAACACCCAAGCTCTGAGGCTGTTCAGATTTCACAACATCACTCTTGAAAAATGAAGTGACAAAGCGCCTGTCTTTTTCGGATCCTTATCACTCCCCTGTGTCATTGCATTCTTGCCTCCAGTTGTAGGTTTTGGAGAAAGCTTCCTCACACCTTTCCCCCACGTCCCACTTACTTGCTTATTCTCCCTGCAGGAGAGAATGGTAACTTTCCTCTGCTACTTACACAACCTGGTAAAAGCCCTGGGACTGCAGCTCAGGGTAATATGTGTCAATGGGAGGTTGGTTGTATCCAGGATATTAGTGGCAAGGGATTTCTCTTTTATCCTCTGCAAAAGTCCATTTATCAGTGATGTTTCTGGCACTTCTTAAAGAAGTCCTGTGGTCTTGTTCATCTGAAGGAGGCTCAGTTGCATGAGGGTTGGCTAGGCAGGGAGACTGGGATAAGCCCATGCACAGATGTCGTAGAGGAAACCTGTCCTCCCAAGGATGTTATCACTTGGTTGTACTCGCTGCAAATTGCAAATACACAGCAAGTTCTCTGTAAAGAGAAATCCCAAACTTGGGAAAGATGCATGGTTTTGTGAAGTAACGAATACAGTGCTGGAAAATTGCTAGAATCACATACAAATCTATGGACAAATGTTAGTACATTTACCAATAGAAGAGGAGAAGCTCAGTAAGGGAAGGTGATGAAGGTGTATAAACGAGTGGACTACTGAACGATAAGGAAAGCCCTTGGGAAACTGGTGAAGACCTCAACTACCTAGGCCGTGCTTTTGCAGAATCTCTGTTGTTACCTGCTGCAGTTCGCATGAGAATGCTACCAAGTCTGCCAGCCAGATCATGTGCTGGGATGGAAGGAGGTTCACTGTGGACTTGCACATCGAAGACTTCTTTCTATGCTTCACTTCCTTGCTGGGCTTCTCGCATACTGCTGACACCAGCGCTGTTCTTCCAGCAGCCTCAAGTCACCAGGAAGTGCTGGGGTCATCGATCCCCAGGAACAGCCCCTGGGCAACAAGGAGGAATGAGAAGTCCTCCTGGACCTGCCCAGGCGGATGACTCTGAGAGGCATTTCTTGCCCTCGCAGTTGTCTCTAGAGGTGACCTTGACAGTGTCTCTTGCGTTACATCCCTGCCTGCCCTTCCTTTCCATGGTCCCCTGGCCATGCTACAAGCAGCGTCCACATCTCGGCTCAGGCTCTTTGGGGAACGTAGCAGCAGGAAAGGCGGCACAGGAGCAAGTTTCGGGATGGTTCTTAGCAGACGGATTAAGGAAAGGAAGTCTTGGAGCCCTCGGTGGCTTTTTTACCATCCAGGCCAGGTAGGAGGCTCATCACCGGTTCAAGCAGTCTCTTTGTCTTCGCCGCCGTCATGCTATCCCTCACACTCCACCGCACAACACCACAACGCCGGCGTCCCTGAGACGCTAGCTTTTATTACTCTTTACATCAGAGGTGTGGCATCAGGTACATGGCAGGCATGGGTGCTGGGGGGGCCGGGAGACTGGCAGGCCGCCCAGCCCCTGGTGCATCTCACCCTCTCGGCTGCTTTGCTGCTCTCACTGCTACTCGTTGGTGCTCTCGCTGTTGGTTGGTCCTGTCGGTCCTGGCGTCCTCATGATGCCGCCCATTTAAGCCCATGCGCCCACCTGCGCATGCCCACCCTAGAATGCTCGCAGCACAGCAGGTGTCCATCATCACAGTGGTGGGAGGGTGGAAAGACCTGATTTCTCTAACCATACAGGGAAATTCAAGTGACTATCATAATTTGTCAGAAAGGCAAACCTTTTGTCTGGGTTCTGAGAATCAGTTCAAAGTTTTAACTATAACCTCGATATTTGTAAATATATATTTTTTATACATACAACTTTGATCACTTGTTTTCTTGCTATTCGTTATGATGCTTGTCTATGTTTTAACTGAATTTAAGTTAGTGGGCTTTTCCCATCGCATAATAGGAACCACATATATATTCCTCCCACCTTTAAGTTCTAGAGATAATTTTTTCACTGATATATTTTGTTCACTTTATGAAATATTCTAAAACATATAAAGCATCATAGGGCTATACCATCCATCCACTATTACTCATCCACTATCACTCTATTTTGAAGCTATTTCCAGTTTAAAAAAACTCATAAGGTGAAGAGAATAAGCATAATGTATGAAGCTTGAGCAAATTTTTAACTCTTATGCCTCAGTTTCCTTATCATATGGGGACTTGAATAGCGCCTAATATTTGAGGAGTTACCTCAGAGAGCTGAGGATTAAATGCTTTAATACTTGCAAAGTGTCTCCCCAGACTCAACAGTCTAAAAGGCTGGTGATGATAGTGCTGGTGAGGATGTCTATTTTAGTGAATGCCCATTTTCAACCCCATTGCCCAGTGCAAGCAGTTGCCAAAACTTGTGAATGTGACCTATCATTAGTTTATTTTCTCCATTCTGCTGCCATGTTCAGGGCACTCTTGTCCCTCCTGCAGTCCTGTCCCCTAAGTGGTCTCTGAGTTTTTTCCCCTTTTAACCCATTCTGTACCCTGTGGTCCAAGTGCTCTCACCAAGACAAATTTCTGAATAGGTAAACCCATTTCTATTCCCATTGCTATTCCCAAATTGTCACTAAGACTGTCTATTTTAAAAACATTTTTGAACAATGGTATCATTTTCTATTTCATTTTTTTAAAGTTCATTTTCTGAACTTTAAAAATACACATGCTTGCCATTTTTGTGACTCCTGTTGTATAATGCTTGTTCACATCCTTTGCCTTAAAAAGCACTCTGACTCCATGAAGCTAGTCACGCTGTCGCACTCCCTCGCAGAGCTGGGGAAAGTTGCCCTGGCTAGCCTTGGCTCTGGGTTCAGACAGGACTATTCAGTCTCAACATACCTGCATCCCAGTTTCTGTCCTCGCCTCACTAGCCATGTGGAACCGGAACAGTTGCCGAAGAGCATCACACTACTTCATGCCTCTATGCTTTTTTTTTTTTGGTGTGTGGGGAGATATTTCATTTTTCCCTGCTGTGGTTATAATTTGGCAACTTTCACTCTCTTTCAAAGTTCCTCCTTGACCCATCCAAGCAGAAGTCACTCCTTTGTGGCTCCGATTCACACCTTTGTTGTTTTAGTACATTTGCCCTGATTGTGTCTCTTCTGCTGGAATGTGAAACCGTGAGGCTGAGCCTACCTTATGCATTCCCTCCCTTAAGCATCCACTCAACAAACATTTACTGAGCACCTACCCTGACAAAGTGGTGCTCCTACTTACCTTTGATGTCCCCTGCTGAGCGTGGCACTGAAGCGTGGCAAGGTTGGATAGGATTGAGTTCTTGAGCATGGCCTCATGACCTATTCCTGGCTTTGGAGAACTGCCCTCAGGTGCACCTATGGAAACAATCTGTTCAGACCCTCACTGCTCACAGGTGGGTTCCTTTTCATTAACGTGAGTTAACCATTTACTTAACTGTGTGCAGAGACACACCAGCCTCTCCCTTCCTCTTACCACCCCACAACTCCTCACCACGTTCTGGCTGCCCAGCCTCACTCTGTCCAGAGATGCCAAGTGCAGTCAGGAAAGTCACCTCTATGCCCCATGCCCCCTGATCTTTCCAGTGGAAATTATGTGGCATGCTGTACCCAGAAGGAGCAAAGGGTGCCTGCTTCCTGGCATAATTATGGCCATAATCCCAGCAGCTGTGCCAGGAGAGTTTGTTATCAATGAGTAGCAGATAAGGGCAAGTGGGTGTTGACAATTGTCACTTTTATTTTTTTTTTAATCAAAGAAAAAGGATTGTAAGAGTAATATACACAAAGTTAGCTTTAGGGGCCCAAATCCTCATAGTGTTCAGAAAGGCCTATATTTGGGGATGGAGTTGGGTAGAAGGGAGTGAATATGAGTGTGGATGATAAAACTATTCTGCCCATGTTCCATTTACACAAGTGTAGCTAAGCTTTGTGTTTTGGGTGTATTCACCCCAAATCTAGCTCTCATTTGTGGACTCATGTTTTCCAGACTCTAAACTCTCAGCCTCTCCTTCCATAGGGTCCCTCTGTCCCTGTCAGGGGTTCTGTTTCCTTGGTAACCCCACAAATGTGTCTCTGAAGGAGTGTCTCTAACTTGGTCTGTGATTAAATCCCAGTTGCCACTAGGCAGTGACTAGCATTCTGTAACCATTTTAGTTAATATCTTTGAAGAGGTTTTTTTTGGGGGGGAGTGTTCCTTTCGAGCCTTTTTTGATATTTGTGTTTGATAGACACTTCATGTCATTTCCTTAAAAAAAAATGAACTAAGTCCTTCCTTGATAACTGGTTCAATATAGCATTTAAAAATGTTTGATGAGTTTAATAACATTAAAATATGCCACTCATTTTTCACACTTAACATTTTAAATATATTTTGAAAAACTTTCTGTGTTTTTAAACAGAATTCTTTTTTTTTTAACATTTATTTTTATTTATGCATACAAGAACTGGGGTGTATCCCAGAGGTGCAGGGGTAAGAAGACTCACCAGAGACAGAGTGGGGAACAGAACAGGCAGACTGACTGAAATACACTGCTGAGGGGAGCAGTGGGCAAGACAGGAGAGGTCTGTTGCGCCATATGTGGGTCGGCTCCCTGGCTGAGGATTGAACTCATGCCGCAGTAGCTGGCAGTAACTTGATAGCACTGAGACTCTAACCCCTGCACCACCAGGGAGGTCCTGTTAAATGGAATTCTTATTGGTATGTCCTTATGACCCATAAACTCACTTCAAATTGCTATGCGAAAACAGTATTTTAAAACTTGGCGCCTCATTTTGGTTTCTCTGAAGGAGTGTGGGGGGATGTCTCTCCTCTCTCTGGGCTCACCATCTCCTTCAACAGGCTAACTTCCCAGCTTCTCAGGTGGGCAGCACAGGGGTCTGCTTAAGTGGACACGAGGTCACCACTGCTTCCTAGACAGTGTGATTGGCCTTTTAATATGACTTCTCATTCAACCAGAAACTCCTATGTTGTGATCAAGTCTCATTGATGCTTTTTAACCGTGTGGGAACATCTCTAGGGGAAAAGTCATATCATAGTCCGATTTGGAGGGTCACTGAGACACTCCCTTTCAGGTTTAAGTTTCTGGACCCATGTGAGTGAAAGGTAAGTTACTGGACATTTTGGAGATATAGTGCACATGGACAGATGGGAAAAAGAGAGCTGCAGTCAAGCAGTTACCCTTTTAGGTATGATTATGCACCTACCTGGCCGATCCACAGTGGCCACACTAAACCCCAATCCATACCTGTAGGGAAGTGAAAAAATAATTTTGAGCCTAGAGTTGACCTTAAAATGCATCTGCTTTTATTTTCCATGTCTTAGAATGAAATATCACAGGTGAGGTGGTAGAATGTAATGAGTAGGAACAAGGACTCTTGAAGTCAGAAAAAGCCAATTTAAGATCTAACTTCACACTTCTTAGCTGGGTGACCTTGAGCGTATTGTTTAATCTCCTTCAATCTCCTTTCAGTTTCAGATTACTCACCCATAAAATGTAGATAAGGACACTGACCTCTTAGAGCAGTTGAGAAGATTCAAAGTGACAAATGTGTTGGAGGGGCACTGTGGGTAGTGAAGTGAAAATGGGCCAGACGTTGGAAGGTCTGGAAGACCCTTGAGACCTTGAGATTCTCCTCTTGTTTGGTGCCTCTTTACATGGTGCTCATCAGTTGCAGGGGCTGGAGGGGGGACTAGGCAGAGGGCCATCAGAGCAAGGGCTGTAGACTGCTGTACGCTAGCAGCTCACTTTATTATTTCCCCACCTCTTTCTGTGGAAGGTTGGAGACTTAAAACCAAGCCCTGCTAACTCAGGTAACTTGACATTTGTTCAATAACATATTGAGTAAATATTGCTTAAATAAAACAGCAATCTAGTTGAGGGATCGGAAAACTTTTTGTATAAAAGGCCAAATAAAAAATATTTTAGGCTTGGGGGACTTATAATTTCTCTGCTATAGTGACTCTGTCTATGCCGAATGAAAAAACATGAACAGACAACACACAAATGAGTGGCAGTGACTGAGATCTAATAAAACCTTGTGGAAATTGAAATTTGAAGTTCATACAGTTTTCATGAGTCACAAAGTATTCTCCCTTTTTTAAAAATGATACTTTAAAATGTAAAAAATGGAGCCATATGAAAAGGGGTAATGGGCTAGATTTGGTCTGTAGGCCATTTTGTTGACCCCTGGTTTAAAATGATATTTTCTTAATGATAAAATTAGGATGTCTACTTCTGGCCTGCTATCATTTACTTTCAATTCAACGTGTGAGTTTATTAAAGAATGTTATGTATGTGCCTGCACTGTGTTAGGTTCTCTACAAACACTAGCAGAACTTCAAGAAGAAACCAATAAAACCATTACCATATCATAGGCTTCAACTTCTTTTTCCCCATAATTGATCCATTAATAAGAAATGCATTATTTCTTTCAATCCTCACTCAACATTACAAAATAGATTTTTTCACTGCTATTTTACAGTTGAGGAAGTGGAAGTCAGCATGGCTGCCTAACTTGTCTAGGGTGACAGCTGGTCAAGGGGTGGAGCTGAGATTTCTGGATTGTGTGATTTCAAAACCCTGGAGCTGAGAGCCTGAGCTCTCCCAACTTCCCTCCACCCACCCACCTCATAAACTTCCAGAAACTCATGGGTAGCAAAAAAGAAGAGCTGGACAGGAAGAAGCTGAGCTAAACACTGACCTCACTCTCTTCTAAACCCAGGCCAAGGGGTTTTCCAAAAGGTTGGTTCTACTGGGGTAACACTGAGGAAGTTTGATCAAATGGCCAGTGACTGAAATAGCTATTTACATTTGGTTTTATTTTTTTAAATCACATGAACGAGCATTATGATTAGCCAGGCGTCAATGCCCACACATGGTGACACACTCTCAGTGACAGGCACCCAGTAGTGGGGCAATAATTGCTGAGGTCAGAGGTCACTCTGGGGCAAAGCTGACACAGGGGTCTTGTCACTGGTGGAAGCATCAGCCTGCAAGTCAATGAGGCTGAGCTGCCCTGGATATAGTTCAAAACCATCTGCATTAAAAAGATGTCAATTAATTTGACAAATGAAGGAATTCAGATACCAGAGAGATAAATAATAGTTCGGGAGGGGTTGGGATCCTGGAGCCTTGTGTCTGATTTGACAGATTTATAGAGGGGCAAGTGGTGACAGAAGGTTCTCTAAAAGAGCCATTTGCTTGCATTTGGCTTGAGATAGAGGTCAAGTGATCAACTTGAATTGTTCTAGACATCACGAACCAGTCTTTTCGAAGAAAAACATGGATAAAAGGGGGCGGTAAAAATGAGAAACAAGCAAAATAACAAGGAAAACTTGAGGTTTACCATAAGTTGACTTTGGAATAACTTCTGAAAGGAATATGTGTGTTTGTTGTAGGAAAAGATGATGTAGGGTGTGAAAATGAGATAATAAGCCAGCAGAAGTGATCTTGTCCAACAGAGAATACTATGCAGAGTCTGGGACCCTCCATTTCCCCACATCCTGATCAGATTTCAGGGTGTGAACCTTTAATATTGGGTAGAAAAGTTTGCTCCTTTAAGGCGTCACGCCCAGGGGTGTGTGGGGGAACACAGGCAGCTCCAAATCTATGAAAGGAGGATACCCTAGCTTAGGTTTCTCCCAGAAACAGACTGAGACAAGAATTTGAATACAAATAGTTTTTTTGAGAGGTAACTGCAGGAAGCCAGATAGGGGGGTGGGGAAATGATCTGGGGGTCAAATAAAATATGTCTTCAAGCAAGTTGCCACTGTCAATAAAAAGAGAGCTTAATCTTACCAAGAGCATGAGCATGTACAACATGGATTTTGGGGTTTTCCCTCTCAAGAAGAGAGGGAGCTGTGGTGCTTGTCCACCACCTGTCAGTGGCTGCTCAAGGATTTTTCCCAGAAAGTGTGACCACTGACTCCTGGCAGATTCCATTGGGTACAGAGTAGGGGGCTTATCAATCCCAGAGAGCCCTGGGACTGAATGTCATAGGTGCCAGCTGGCAGGGGGAGGTGGATTGGGGTCTGTGGCTGTGGGGAATGCCAAGGGGATGTGGCTGCAGTGCTGACAGCAACCACGACAGGGCACCCTCCAAAAAGGCACCCCAAAAGTGAAGAACTAGGGTTGTGGTTTTCCATGTACACAGCTAAACAAGAAGGGGGGTGAGTAGGGGAGAAAGATGCAAGCTGTTTAGAGAAGAACAAAAGCAGGTACAGAGAAGGCAGCTAGTACATGAGGAGCCAAAGATGTAAGAATGAAGAACAGAGCAAGAAACATCAAGTTTCTAGAATTTTCTTTCCAGTTGCCCACTTTCATGAAAAAGGGAAATTGGTATGGTCTGTCAGGTTCAATAATTCAAGCACTCCATGTTCTCATGCTAAATATCATGCCGGCGGATATGAAGATAGATGACTTCCTCCTTGTGAGTGGAACTGGACATGGGAGAGAAAGTTTGCCACGGCAAAAAATATTAAACTGCTTTTGTTGGCATGAAAATATCCACAGATTAGGGGGAATAAAGAACCTCTGAGTCTGCCTTTTAAGTGGTATAGTAGTGAGATTGTTTTTCCCAAATGAGTTCCTGGGCCAGTATAAACTTCTGCTGGGACGACTCTGCCATTCCTCCCTCCACCCATTCCCGGAGAACAAATCCAAGCCAGGGCCTCTCTCAAGACAAATGAAGATTTTGAAAGGAGTTCGAGGAGTCAATGTTGAGCAGCCCAGGAGCTTCTATTCATGAAACACACCCCTCTCATCTCCTGGGGTGGGCTGTCAGGTCTCCACGGGACAACCTCTCACCTCATCAGTGGATGCTGGAGACCCCTACGGTATGAAGTGTTAAGATAAGGAAAATATCTGGGTCATGGCTAGAAGACTGGTCACGGCTAAAAGACTGATCAGCATGGGCTGGAAGACTGGCCCATGTACAGATCAGGATATTCTTTCTTGCGCCAGTGAAACTATTGCCTAGGGAGTACACCAAATTAGAACAGTGCAGCCAGATAATGCAGAACCTTGATGGTGAACGTGCGCCTGACCAAGGACAAAGACTAAAAGAGTGATTCATTGTCTAATAACTAAAAAGGAGGGGAGGAGGCTATTTCTAATAAAAATGAGTTGCTCCTGGCACTCGGGATGCTTGAGTCTGGAGTAAGAAGCCTTGCATCTCCACCTAGAGCCCGCTTCTTTTAAACTCTATTTTATGTCTGTCATTTCTTTATTTCTGGGTTCTTTTGGATTCCTTTCCTCAACCCTGCTCACTGGAGCTGATCTCTGGTAAGTGGAGCTCTCATTTTTCTGTTTCCCAAGGGGTGAGATAAACTCCTCAGAACTCAGAGCATCAGCCCAGCACAGGGAGCCAAGTTTTAGGAGGATAAATAGTGGCTCCCCAAAGAAAATCAGGCCTGGTTTCCCTGAGTCTGTAAATGTTAATTTATTTGGAAAAAAGATTCTTTGTACATATGATTAAATTAAGGGTCTGGAGATGAAGAGATGATGCTAGACTATCCAAACCCTAAATGCCATTGCGAGTGTCCTCATAAGAGAGAGGCAGAGGGAGACTGCATGTAGAAAAAGATGATGTGAAGAGGAAGATGGAGATTGGAGTGATGTGACCACTGGCCAAGGAATGTTGGCAGCCACCAGAAGCTGGAAGAGGCAGGAATGGAATGGATTCTTTTCAAGAGTCTCTAGAGGGAGTGTGGCCTTCCTGACACCTTGATTCTCTATAAGACTGATCTCCAGAACTGTGGGAATAAATTTGTCATTTTAAACTACCAACATTATGGTTATTTGTTATAGCAGACATAAGAAATTTAAAAAGGGTGTATAAAATGTCTGATCATAAGCTCACATGATTATAGCCGATATCTGAATTGAGTTGGGTAATACTTTAACTACAGTTTTATTTTAATTTTGGTGATGTGAAAAAGGAAAAGGTGGGAGCTGCTTGTTTCTAACAGTAGCATACTTGGGGTTGCAAACTAATTTCCAAATGTCTTGGGAAGATTAAGCAGGTCCTTACTTTTATCTTCTAAATGAGATGCTATCACCCAAGGGTGGGGCAACTCAGAGAAGGAATATAGGGTGTGGTGTCAGTCTGGGTCTGGAGTACTGTTCCAGCTTCACCAGTTCCTTTTTTAGCATTGTGCAGCAAGGTGACTGGCTCAGGTGAGAGCCGGCATCTGTACTCCAACATGGGATGGAAACATTTCCATCTGTTACAGTGTTGAGAGGTGACTATTGGTCTCTCTGCTTTTTGGGGGAACCCAAATTCTCTTATGGGTGGTACTGAACACTTACAGTATACCAGGTACTATCCAAAGAATCTCATCCATGGTGTCTCCTTTTTATCTTTATACTGAATTTGTAAAGTAGAAATTATTATTTCTTATAGTATTCAGGGTTCTCCAGAGAAGTTCAAACTCTGCCAGTAGGCTGGAGACCCAGGGAATTGTTGATGTTTCAGCTCAAGTCCAAAGGCAGTGTGCTGGCAGAATTCCCTCTCCCTCCAACATCAGTCTTTTTCTTCAACTGATTGGATAAGGTCCACCTTCATTATGAAGGGTAAATCTAATTTACTCAAAATCTACTGGTTTAAATATCAATCTTACCTAAAAATTACTTTCACATCAACATCCTGATGGGTTTGACCAAATAATTGGGCATTGTGGCCCGGAGAAGTTGACTCATAAAATTAACCCTCATACTCTCCTTGCTACCTCTCCCTTCTAGCAGATGGGGAAACTGAGGCTTAGAGAACAACTTGCTCAAGTCATGCAGCTCAAGTATGATTTGACGCAAAAGCTATGCCTTATCCACCACGTTACAGACATAACCCAGGCATTGGACCGAAATGGTCTGGACTGTGAGACTAAAATTCTTTGAGCAGGCAGGTAGTTCTTTCCTGTTTGTCACACCCAGTGAAAAAGGTCCCTGGGTGGCAAGAGGTCAAGGTGACCTTAGTCAACTTACTTTCTTTTCTCTCTGGTTCACTGTTCTCTCCTTCTGCTCTCTCCTGTCATTCATACTTTCTGTAATTTAGCTGCACTTCCTTTGGTACATGCTTCCTGTCAGTGTCCTGTTGTTTTCAAGTTACTTCAAAACAAGATTTCAGGTACCATATATTTACACAGAGAAGGCTCTTTGTCCCTTCCACACTCAGAGTGTATCCCAGACCACACTCTGTCTCTGGTGGATCCTCTCACCTCCCTCAACTCTGGCCTGTACCCTAGCTCTTGTACGCATGAATAAATAAATCTTTAAAAAAAAACCCAAAACTCAGCAACCCTTGAAGGCAGGGCTATCTCTCAGACATCTTTGTGTCCCGTGGCGATCATAACCAATCAGGAACATAACCAGCCAGGAGTCCAGCTCTCTGTTCCTTGTACCCACTGCTCACAGAGAAGAAACTCAAGAGTGTTATTGCTCTGAAAAAAACTCAGCAACCTCCCTGGTGGTGTAGTGGGTTGAGCACTGCACTGTGAAGCATCCATGGCACAGCATCGTGAGTTTGATCCCTGGCCAGGAAAGGGACCCACATGGCCCAGCAGACCTCTCCTGTCTCACCCGCTGCTCCCCTCAGCAGTGTATTTCAGTCAATCTGCCTGTTCTGCTCCACACTCTGTCTCTAGTGGACCCTCTTACCTCCTGTGACTCTGGCCTATCCCCCAGCTCTTGTATGCATCAATAAATAAATCTTTAAAAAACAAATCAACTCAGCAACCCTTGAAGGCAGAGCTATCTCTCAGGCATCTTTGTGTCCTGTGGCGATCATAACCAATCAGGAAAAACAAAACAAACCAGAGATGTTACACAGAGAGAATTTGATATGAGGAATTGATCGAAAAATCTGAATAGCAAGAAGGGAAGGGAAAGCACAGATTAGTAACTGCCACTCCTCAGGCTGAGGAGCAAGAGGGGAAAAAAGAGATTCCAGAGAATCCCCTGGACCAGAGAAGAGGCTGCCTGGAAAAGAAATCGCAGTCATTGTTGTGGGGGTCCTACCTTAATAGCCATTACCACTGCAAATATTACTGCTTCTAGAAGCTAGAAAACATGGCTTATCCTGAATTGGGGGATGTTTTTAAGGGGAATGCCTGGTTACATACACAGAGAATCAGTCTTCTTGGGAACTTTTTTTTTTGCTGAAGTGTTATTACTCAGCTGCTGCTATGTCATTCAATGTTTTATAGGGGAAAAGGCACTGAGAATAGGAAGCCAAAGTACAGTAGAAACAGAATCCAAGAAGATGCACGTTGCCTTCTGGGGGCATCTCTGAGTAGAGATTTGTGGTTCCTGAAGCAGACAGACTGCAATGCACCAGCAGCCAGGAGTCTGCTCGAATGTTCTCTTGTCCTCCTTTTCTCCCTACAACCATTCCCTACAGCTTGCTGCTGTGAATCCACAAGTTCATCTTCACTCCCAAAGGAAAAACAAATGAAGTTGATCGGTAGGATGCTTTCACCTGTATGAGTACTGGTATGTTTTATCCTTGAGCCCGGTGGGAACCAGGATTCTGGGGGCAGCTACCATTCTTCAAGAGATGAGCCCCCATGGTCTGGGTGTGGCTTTCCCTGAAAAGCTGCCCTTACTTTCTCTTGGCTGAACGTGAATATGCCAAGTCCTAGCCTAGAGGTGTTAAGTTCTCATCTGAGCGTGTTTGAATATGACTCTTAGATCTGACTGATGCCCACAGCATGGGTTGTACCAGATGCATTTTAATCTTGTTCCTGACAAGTGCATTCAGCAGGTCTTGCACTGATCTAAGAGACTGCCATTTATCCACCTTTGACCATCACAGCGCAACCTTGAGACATCTATAAGGTGTGTGTGTGTGTATATTCCTTTAATAAAATGCAGACAATTCTGCTAGGGGAGGGGTATAAAGTGCATTTTATCTTGCATGTCCACTTTGATCACCGGTGGCTGCCTGGGGCATTGTGTTGAGCAGGATTCTGAAGTGCTGTGATCAGTTAGTTCTGGGCAACAGAGGACTTATAAGACTCTTAGACGAAGTATGCTAAAACCCGAAAGTCTCAATAACGTGCATTTCTAATCTTCCCTGCGAGGAATTCTGCTGCGTCTTTGGAATACGGAAGTGACTACAGTGATTCCTCTCGTTCTTCTTTTTGCTAATAGCAAAATTTCCCTTCTTGTCACACTTGCCTATCACCAGGTATGATATATCTCATGGCATTACTGAATGTTAGAGCTGGATGATTCTTTAGAGAGCACTTAGTCTAAGCATCTTGTTTTACAGAAGATGAAAATGAGACCATAGGAGTTTGATTTGCAAAAGGTCAAACAGTTAGTTATATAATACAAGTCCTCTGTCTCCCTCTGATCCTCTGCTTTGTCTTAGTTCTCTGCTCATAAAACATGTGTGACTGTGTACAAATGGATTAGCTGAGTCTCTTTAAGCCATGAAAGTCACACCATTGAGTCATAGAGCCTGGCTCTCTCTTGCTAGTTGAATAACCATGAGTAGGTGGGTGGCTTAAACTTGCTAAGCCTCAGTTTTCTCCTCTGTAAACTGGACATGATGAGTGTGAGCACTAAACAGAATCACAGATATGAAATGTGTAGGACTGGGCATGGTTCAGCAACTACTGGTTATTGTTATCATCTGTAGAACAATCCATTTGTACTCAATAATTCCTGAATATCAGCTGGTAATACATGGAATTGTGTCTGAACTCTCTGTGATAATTCCCATGTTGTCTTCTGGAGCATTCTATCAAATGAGATGATTTGTGAGGGTGAATTCCTAGCTAACTATAAAGTATTGTTCATTGTTTATTTCAGATAATATGTTTATCATCATCACATCACTACTAATATTAATAACCTGGAATGTGTCATCTGTGAAGATGACTCTGATTTTAATGACAAGCTTCAAATCCATGATGGATGCACTGGAATACTCTATATCCCTAAGCACAGTCTCTTTTTGTGGATCTTTATATTTTTTTTTGACTGATACTTCTCAACAAAGTGGTATGTTCAGGTTGAGCTTTATATCTTGTAAAAATTTTAATTAGTATCATAGTTATAGTTGATATATTTTTCCTGAGCTTGCATCCATATACATTTCATAAAGGGCACAATTTTCAAAATCCTAATAAATAAATTGTAAGTGTTTGTATGTCATGTATGTGTAAGCATACGTCAGCACCAGCTTAGTGAGTGTTAGGTGTCTGGGAAGGGGAGTGGCGTCTTGAGGCAGAATGATGTCTGTGTCTTGGGAGTTTGTCTGGGCACAAATCTCCAAAGATGTCATTCCTCTGCTAAATTCAACAGGGAGACCCTGGTCTCTGTTCCAGTCTTGTAGTTCTGATCTGTACCATATATACCAGGTTGGGAAGATGCTATTGACATGAACTTGATTGAAAGTATCTTCAGACTCCAGTCAGGCCTGAGTATCTTTCTGCTGAAGATTGCTCCACATGCAAAATCCAACAGTGGTCTCTTCAACATTCTGATAAAGCCTAGAGAATCTTAAATGTCCTTTCTGGCTGGAGAACAGGGATCTACTAGGGAAAAAAATCACTGGACTCTAGGTCTATTATTTTATCATGAAAAGGAGGCAAAAAGGCAAAGAGATGATGTGGAAAAGTGAAGATTTTGTGATAGAAGTTCTGAGTTAGAATCCTGGTGTGACCCTACCAAAGTATCACTCATCCAGTCCAGGGCTTGTTCCTCAGCCACCTGAGTGTCAGTTTCTCATCTGCAAGTCAGAGTATTGTTTCTGCTGGTCCATGGGTTGTTAAGAGGATCAAGTGAGAAAACAGGTACAAAAGAATTTGTAAATTCTTAAGCCATTTTCAAAAATTCCACACAATAAGTTGTAACCGTAATAAAGAAATCCAGTGCTACATTAAAGTTCCAAGAACAGAGAGTAGGAACAAGACAGACACAGTAATAATGAAAAACACAATCTCACCTCTTAAAAAAGCTACAACTGGAATGAGCAGGTGGATCCTGCATGCAAACTGCCAATGGAAATCTGGAAGTCAGGGCTTAGTCAGGCGACTCTTAGCTGTGAGTAACAGAGGTTTATATCAGCAGACAGAAATTTATTGCCTCTCATCACAGACAAGATCACACCAGATGCAGAAGGTTAGTGTCTTGGAGACCTAGTCTCCTTCCCTCAGTCTCTTGGATCTGCTTTCTTTTGTTAGCTTTATTCTCAGAGAAAAGCACCCCACATTTCTTTTTTTTTTTTTAAGTTGATCTTAGCAACAAAAGACCTCACTCAACAAAGGCCTAGAATTTGAACTCAATCTAGCATTAAGTGGGTTGGACATGTTTCTTAGACCAACCACCATTGCCAAGGTCATGCAATATGTTGATTGATTCACTTATTCAACTTATATTTATTGAGCATCTACTATGTTCCTAGGACTTATCTGGGAGCTAAAGATCCAGCAGTGAACAAAACAGATAGACAAGTAAGTACATAAATAAGAAGGTAATTTCAGACATAGATTCAAAGTCAGGAGTTCTGGCTGGGGCCAGCACTCTGCATCTAGCTTTTGACATGAGTATAATGTCAGTGGCTGATGACTGGCACTACAATGCACAGTATAAACACAGTGTAAAGAATGTGCTCCAAAGAACCAGAGAGGGTCACCAGCTTCAAACCCACCTTTCTCAAGTCAGAGGAGTTGGCAGAAAGGAACAAAGGACAACACTCTAGTGGTGGTTTCAGGACAGACAGGAAAGTAGTCTGCTTGCTTGAAGGGCAGGAGTGGGAACTCTAATTGTTCAAGGCACCAATCTCACCCTGGAAGATCACCCAGGCCAAAATTTAGATATTTCCTGCAAATACAAAAAAAAAGTTTGCTTTCGCCCTTCCCAGAGTAAATATTTATTAAAATCCAGTCTGTGGGGGAACTAATTATTCTGTGCTCTAAATTCTGGTGTACATGTTTAGGGTCCAATATTAATTAATCTTCGTTATTCCTTTGCCGCCTCTCCTCCTTTTCTCCACAGCCTAGTATATCTCATTTCCTTCCCAACCTCAAGAAGGCAAATGCTTGCTGAAAATGTGTGAAGGTCTAAAGCTTTTTTTGGAGGCAGAATTAGAGATGTTTTGAAATCTGGTCTTACAATTAGCCTGGTTTTACGAGAGGTAAGAAACCAAAGCTGAGGCAGAGAATATCAGACTGCGCTTCTGCAAACACTTCATGTAAAGTTGTCCTGAGGTGATTTCTGTGAGTCTCTCCTACTCTTTTCCTAGCAATTCCTGTTTGTTTCCCAGGGAGGAAAAATCTTTATGCTCTGTGACCTCCTTTTCTTCTGAACTTTTTTTTTTTTAAAAGATTTCTTTATTTATGCATACAAGAGCTGGGGTACAGACTAGAGTCACAGGAGGTGAGAGGATTCACCAGAGACAGAACCGGGAGCAGAACAGGCAGATCAACTGAAATATGCTGCTGAGAAGAGCAGCAGGGGAGGCAGAAGAGGTCTGCTGTGCCATGTGGCTCTCCTCCCTGACTGGGGATCGAACTCACACTACTGTGCCGCGAATGCTTCACAGTGCGGCGCTCAACCCGCTGCACCACCAGGGAGGCTCTCCTCTGAACTTTTTTATCCCAGACTTTGCTCATGATCTTTCCCCTTTCTAAAAGCCAGAACAGGGCCATGCTATGGCAAGTTTGACAAGCTCGATGGCTGTTATCAAGCAAATGAAAGATTGCCATGGTTGGCTGCTACATGAAAATAGATTAAAAATGGAGGCTTACAACTCTGTGAGGGTGGAGTGGAAATGCCTCAGGCTCATCCTGACTGGGATTACCCTACAGACCAGGAAGGTGAGGGCTCTATAGGGGGATGATTTGACTAAGATCTGCCAGGATTTTTCAATGACGAAGCATTGCAAGCCCTTGCCAGAAGAGGGGTTGGGGATGGGGGCAAGGGACACAAGTATTCACCCAGGGGCACAATTCTTAATGTCCATCAAGTTATGCCATGAGGAAAATGTTGATACCTTCTTTTTATTTATGGATAACAGAATGGTATGAGTCAAATTTTGACTTTTCTCACAGATTTTTCCATTCGTGGCAAGATTCTTGATAGAGTGTGTGCAGTCTCATTTGTAGATGAGAATATTTGGATGTGAAATGGCAAATCCTGGTTTCTCTCTGGAGCCGAACAGCCTCCTGACTGATGATAATATCTGGTGTTTTGGGTCTGGCAACTTTCCTTCTTTATGAGAGCACCTTGAAAAGAATCTGAATTCTGAACAGAATGTGAATAATAAAAAAATGAAAAGATGAAGTATTAATTTAAATCACATGTCCTTTCCTGTTTTTAGTCCTCCAGTCCAAAGTTCTTAGCAAGGGCCTTAACCAGTCTTCCCTGCTACCCCTGACTTCATGGCCAGGGTGGTTTCATTCTTTTTAAGACTAAGTCATGCATTGAAATTCATCAAGTCTGGGAAAGTGGTTTATCTGTTTCAATATGTGAAAAATTATTTGTTTTTCCAAATTTATTTTAAATAGATGAATTGGCAGTATGAATACCGGGACTATGAGTGGTGAATCCTAATTTAAGCTTGGGGGCATGTGGGCAGAAAAGAAGAGGAAAGAAAAAGAAGCAGGCATTCACGTTAAAAATATTAGTTTGATCTTCTGTACTAAGGTGAATGGGTGGTAGTTCTTGAAGCCAAGTTCAAATGTGACATCTTTTCCTATTCAGATCTATCCAATTAAGCTCATGCACCAAGTCGCCTCTGTGATTTGCATGTGAAAAGTGCAGTTCTAGAAGTAGCAGACTATTGCAGGGCAAATTATAAGGAGGTGTTTCTTCCTTCATTCAGTGAGACAATATTTCAGTCATTTCTGTATTAATTTTGTAGGTTGGAAAGCCCCTGTTACCATTAATTACTTCTGTTCAAAATGGGAAGGAGTGGAGAGGGGATGGTAGTGAAATAGCATGAGGCAGGGAATCTTAAAGAACAACTCATCAGCCAAAAGTGTTGGGAAAGAGCAGGGTTGGAATTATCTGTGTAAAGAATCCAGCCTGCCAGAGAATATGCTGTCTTTAAGGACTGGAAGATATCTCTCTGATACCCTCATCCTTCCCATGTCCTCCCCTTTGGCTCCCACAGAGGAAAACTCATCAGAATCACTTTATCGCAGTGGGACCCTACTTTTTCTCCATCTGTGACTTAAATCACTAGACATCCCTTGGCACCCCATCAATACGTTTTCTTGGTTCAGTTTGGCTGACAACACTCAGGTAGATCCATCTCAGCCAAGAAAGTATTTTGCTTCTCCAGCTCTCTGTGCATTTAAAAAACACTGGTATCCAGAGCTTACCTGAAACACTGACACTGGCCCAGGTGGTCATCCATTTTTCTGTTCTGTTGGCTTTGTTTGTTAGCTTTGCCCGCTGATTTTGAAGTATGACCAGGGTAGAGGCTGCATGCACTTGAAGAAAAGGTAAGTACTTCAGGGAAGCCACCTCTTGTCTATAACTATCCATGGTTTAGGCCCAGAGCTCTCAGTTTGGGTATTCCCAGGCAGCACACCAGACAGACTTCTGGGCTCATCACCCTTGCAGGCTAAGAGCTGCAGTTTTACTGGACTCAGATTCTTCATATGAAACGAGGAGAGTGGGCAGAGTCTCCCTTTCCTCCATGTCTTTGAGAGGCGATGCTGATACCTGCAGGCCTCTATCCTTGGCCTGTTAGAAAACCAGCCCTCCTCAGGCATCATGCCTCATTTTGCCCAGGGTGTAAAAGAGGCCCCACCTCACCCTCTCCTCAGATGTCAATTGTGGTGTGACATTAGGTTGATGAGTTGCATTCTACTATCAAATCACATTCTATAATCAAAACATTTTCTCGGGCATCCCTGGTGGTGCAGCAGGTTGAGCACCGCACTGTGAAGCATCTGTGGCAAAGCAGAGCGAGTTCCATCTCCCACCAGGGAGGGAACCCACATGGTGCAGCAGACCTCTGCTGACTCACCTGATGCTCCCCTCAGCAGTATATTTCAGTGGATCTACCTGTCCTGCTCCCGGTTCTGTCTCTGGTGAATCCACTCACCTCCTGTGACTCTGGTCTGTACCCCAGCTCTTGTATGCATAAATAAATAAACCTTTTAAAAAAATAATCCTCCAACACAGTCTATTGGTGGAGGATTATAAAAAGAAAGAAAAAAAACATTTTCTTACATTCAATCCTAACTGGCTTGAGATGAGCATCACAAAACCTGAAACAAGAAGAAAGGGCAGTTGTGAGCTCCTAGATGGCATGTGAGCCCATTACTTTCTCACTGGAACCACAGGGATGAGGCACCAGAGCTCAGCTGGTGCCTCAGACTTGAGCTTTGTGGCCTGGAAGTCCAGATGCTTATGATGCTTAGACATCTGGGCTGAAAAATGAAGCTTTAGTCTTAGAGGAAAAAAATAATGCCTTGAAAATCTTTGGTTTAAACACAAAAGACATAACCATTTACTTAGCCACAGATGACTGGAGTTGTTACACAAGAGCAGTATGAGTTAATAAATAAAAGATGGGTTAATAAATCTTAAGGGCAAATTGAAGTGCAGGAGAATTAGAAAGATGCAGATTACATTTTCCCTGAAATGTAGCAGAGTGAAAAATAAAATAAGACAAGGGTTTTGGACTGAAATATGCTGAGGGCTCACTGAACTCTCAAAAGCTGTGCACAAAAGCAATTCAAGGTACTTGTGTGTGTGAATGTGTGTGTGTGTGTGTGTGAGAGAGAGAGAGAGAGAGAGAGAGGGAGGGAGGGAGGGAGAGGGAGGGAGAGAGGGGGAGAGAGAGAGAGAGAGAAAGAGAGAGAGAGAGAGAGAGAGAGAGAGAGAGAGAGAGAGAGAGAGAGAGAGAGAGAGAGAGAGACTGAACGCAGTTCTTTTTTCCCTTCTCTGAACCTGCTGTTGAAATCTATGGTCTTGTCCTTTTTCATAACCTTCTCTGCAAGTTACATGTACTCTCTCAACTGGGGCTCTATTTGCCCTGCCAAATCCCATTCTGAAAATCAACTTTTGATATGGCAGCTTTATGGGGATGCAAACAAGGCTGAGAACCAGTGAGCAAACTAGAGGAATGGCTTGAGTTCGGAAGTTAAAGAGAATTGGAGAAGCGCTATAGAGCGCGCTCATATTTCCTGAGGTTTCCACTGGTTTGTGCCAGTTGAGGTGACCGGTCTCTCCAGATGGGACGAGTGACTTTGTACACTGGGCTGTAATTGTCCATGACAATTGCAATCTTCTTACTGCACCAAGAAAAAGAGATAGACCAACAGAAGCAGCAATCAGAGACCCACAGTTTGAGGCAGATGTCCTATTAAAACTGTAATTGTCTCCATTAGAGAAAGTCCTCCCCAAGTTCTCATCCTTTGTTTTTACGTGCTTATTTTTCAGTCGTCCTCCTCCTCCCACCTCCCTCAAATCTCCTGGTACCTCTCATGTGGAAGAGGACCGAAGCTGTTGTTAAACTTGACTTCTCTTACTGTTCAGATGTGTAGGAAAATATTTTCTTTAGAGTGTCTCATCAAAGAGACCCTTGCCTTGGGCACTGCATTTTTGCTTTCATTCACTCATCCCTCTGTCCACCCATCCATCGCTCTGTATCTATTCATGAATTTACTGAACCTTATGAGCACACTGTTTGTTTTCTGTCTGCCCAGAGCTCTTTCCTTCTCTTTTTGCAAATACTGCATTTTCCTTTGGGCAATGCCCTCATTCATTTTCAACCCATGAAGTTCAAGTGGGACTGACCCCAATAGCCAGCAGCACATGTGCCTGTGCCGCCTGGGCTTGGCCACTGCCTCACCCCAGTGACTGGATTAATGGACAAATCAGAGTCAGTCTGACTCCTTGGTCTATGGCTGGAACGCTTGGGAAAGAGAAATTCTCATACAGCTCAGACTGCCAAGCTATAGGAATGCCAGGGTGGAGTTCCCAATAGTCTTAAGGGAAGAGGGAAGCTGACAGAAAGAAACAGAAATGAGAGGGGCAGAGGAGTGTGCAGGCAAGTGTTGACAGCCTGGAGGAGACCCTGGATCCAACTGTTTCAGTCCCATTCCCTGAATTTTTCAGGTTTGTGAGTGAATAAGGATCCATGTCCCCTTAAGTAATTTTGAATTGGGTTTCTATCACTTGCAAAGAGAGAGTTCTGTCTATTCTGAGTCAAGCCCACTGAGACTAAGACAAACCAACGCTGGGTCCAAACATGCTAGCAGAGTGGTGAAGAATGTGAACTCTGAACTTTCAAGCCAAGTCTGCTTAGAGCTTGTCAATTAGCCAGATGGACAACTGTAAGTTCTATTTGCGTTTCTTGGCCAGAAGACTTCGGACTTGAAGGATGCAACCAATAGGTTGCCTGTTAGGAGATCTTAAATATTAAATGCTCATGTATATTTAATGCTTCTTGATACGTCTTTTTATGTACATTTAGCACACTGTAGACATTTAGCACTCAGGTGCATCATAAATATTAGGTATTTCTTGGTTCTCCCTTCATTTGCTGCCTGTATTAAAGTGCACATATTCTACTTGATAGTTATTAATACTTAACAATCTCATGAATTCTGCCTATGACAATCACACCTTTTGCTTACCATCTACTTATTTAAACTTAAGCATCTTAAGATAGTTTGTGTCTGTTTGTAAACTACAAGTCTATTCATTTATTAGAATTCGGTATTCCCAAAAGCATGCACATCACAGGGCACGATCTGATAGGACAGTTAGCGGAGCAGTCATGACTATGTCACTAAATGCTTAAGTACTCCCAAGACTTCAGTTTTGGAGAGTTATAGCGGTGAGCCCTGGTGTGTAAGTCTGATTACTGGCCTCCTGGGGGAATGCTAAACAGTGTTGCAGCGCCTATAGGTTTCTTGCTGAATAATGATAATGACAGCAGGCATATACATACAGCTAGTATGTTCCAGGCATTTTCTAAGCACTTTTTTAAAAAAAAATTTATTTTCTAAGCACTTTATATAAATTAATGCTTCACAAGAAGCCTGTGAGGCAGGGCAATTTTAGTATCATTTTTTTACAGAGGAGAACATGAAATGCAGATGAGCGAAGTAGCTTGCTCAGTGTCAGTAGCAGGGAGAGCGAGGAAGCCAACTGGGGGAGCGCCAGCCATGGCATCTGTGTGACACCCTCATGTGCAGGCTGCTGTGGCTGAACTCAGGTGGAAATGCCTTCTGCGCAGCACTAAATGTAAAATATTTGAAAAATAAAACATTTTGGTTGACTGTTGATAAGGCATGAAACACTAGAGTGACAGTAAAGGCATTAATCTCCATGATCTATCTTCAGGAGCATTTCCTATAATTGCCTTAATTCTTTGTTCTTAATTCTTGTGCCAGCTGGGCACAAAGAACAGAAGTTCAAAAAGGTAAACTTTCCTTTTTTTCTTGCCAACACTTATCTTTGTTTTATAGATAAGTGTTTATTTATTGATGTCCTTAGTGAAATAACGTTATTTTACATCCTTGTTAAATGTTTTGGCAGTATAGGGTTTCTCTCCTTGGGTGTGGTCACGTTCACTGTGCCAGCAAAGCACCCGCACTCCTCCACCACGGCTCACTGTGTTCTCCACACCCCATCTCCACCCTTGCTCCTCCCCTCCTGAATGCCACAGGTCTATCATGAGGATAAAATTTCTTCATCGGGTATTAGCACAGTGAAATGCAGCAAGTGAAGTAGAGAGCCTCACAGGGGAATTCTACCTGAAAGTGTGATGAGAACAAAAGCTTTCACCTCTACACACATATTGAAAACCACATAATAAAAATGGACCATCAGCACATACAACCATTCCAGATTCACCCGATACTTGTTGCAAGGTTTACTGCTCGCTCATGTACTCTAAAGTTGGGGAGACTTTTTAAAAATAAAAGGGCAGGAGTGGGTGAGGTCGGAAGGCATGACCCTCAGAGACAGAGGGGTGGCAGTCCCTCCCTAAGCCACACACTTTTGAATGCTCACGACAATGGTTTTAGCTTCTATGACAAGCAACCGCTGGGGTGATTTAGTTGAGACAAGTCCAAAGGGTGGAAAGTGACCAAAGTGAGTCCAAGGTCCTGCGTACAGATGCTGACTCTGCTCTCACTGTGGTCTTCTGTGTGTCTCTGTTCATCGACAGAGCCCGGAAGTGCACACCTGTGCTGGGAGCTGGGAGTGCTACGGGATTGGTGGCGCAAGGCAAGGAAGAGCACCCGCACAGCACCTGGCATACAGCCGGCGCTGTCAGTGACAGTGGAACCTCAAGTGTGTGGCTAGTTTGTCAAAATGCCCTTTTTGGAACTGGGCTTCTGTATTTTGCTCATTCTGGATTCGTATGTCTTCAGACTGTTGGTGGGGCTAGGCACAGGGGTGGGGTGCGGCGCAGGGAGCTGAGTTTCCGGATTCAGTGACATTTTCCTGACAGAACACATTCTGTTTTCGGGGACCCCAGAAGAAGCAAAACCTCAGGTGGTTTCTTGAAATAAAATGCCTCTTACCTGAGCATGTTTTAAGGCACAGCTGCATACAGAATGATCTGGAATGGATGAGAACGGGGAGTAGGATCTAGAGAAATGACGTCTGCACGTCCTTACCAATACTGATGGGTCGGGGCGTCAGCTGGGCAGCATCTAGGTGTAGTTTCATCAAGCTCCTGAGATAGGAGGAGAAATGTTACTGAGCCTCCCACTCATCTCCCTCCTGGCCCCTTCCTCCTACCTCGAGTTAAATGATCCCCGTGGATAACAATCACTGTAGCTAATGAACCCCCAAACAAACAAGCTTCCTGGCCCCCACACTGGTCCAAGCCCTGCATGCAGGATAAGACTCCCCATTAAGCCTGTGCCCAGGAGAGGACTGCTGCACCCCAATGTGGCCTTCTGATTAGGCCCCTCACTGCGAGTCACTGTAACTCTCTGGGTTTAGGCCATGGAGTACCCCTCATAATTAACCTCTCTCTTTATAGCTAATGGCTTTTACAGCTAGGCCTCTAATGTAGGGCAGCCAGTAATTCACCCTGAGGGCTTCTTTCCACGTATGAAACCAAAGCATTTTTAAAAAGAGTCTTTCTGTGGCACAGCAGCAGCCTAAAAGTTGCTTAGAAAGCTAATGGGAAAGGCCTTTATTACTGAGGATGGTCCCAATGGACCTGTGCTTGATTGCTTGATTTCCTTGTTCTTTCTCTTTTCTTTTCTTTTCTTTTCTTTTCTTTTCTTTTCTTTTCTTTTCTTTTCTTTTCTTTTCTTTTCTTTTCTTTTCTTTTCTTTTCTTTTCTTTTCTTTCTCTTTCTTTCTTTTCTTTTCTTTCTCTTTCTTTCTTTTCTCTCTCTCTTTTCTTCCCTCCCTCCCTCCTCCCTCCCTCCCTCCCTCTTTCTTTCTTAACAACAACCACAAAATCAAGTTAATTCCCATTTAAGCATGTTCTGTGATTACAAAAGGTGCCCCCTGGCATTCCTGGGAATATCTGACTGCAGGTTGCTGGGAACTGGTATTTTAGAGAACTACCAACCTCAGAGTGATATTGTCCTTAGAAAACTTTCAAAAATAAAAAGGCTATAAGTCTCTGTGTGTGTTCAGGGTACATATATGGAGATATAGGTGAAAGGACTAGAACCTTCCAACAGACAACCTGCTGACAAGTAATTACCACCAGAATGTCAAATAGATAAATAAAAACAAAAAAACAGACAAATGAACAAACAAATGTTCCATGATCCTTAAACATGAAAGAAAATGAGTGTGGCACTTCTCTATGTGTAAGAATACTTGGTTGGGTGATAATCACACTAAGAAGAACTACATTTATTATTGAGGCCTTGCCAGACACTATTCTATGCACTTGATAATTGCTCCCTCACATAATCCTCAGGAAGACCTATGAGGTAGACACAATTAGTTCTATATTACAGATAGGGAAGCCCAGATAAGCACACAGAAGCCAGTGAGTGTTGGCATGTGGCAGTGAGCTGGCTCCTGGCTGTGCTCCAGCGGCCTGGAGTTCATTCAGCTGCCTCTGTAAGAAGTCCTCTGGGGCTCAGTCTGGTAACCTGCTCACCTTCCTGGCTGGATGTGGTACTAGGGCTATATTTTTTTGTTGCAAGGCTTTATAGATCCAAGAAAGCTCTCCCTTTAAATCATCTCCAGGCTCAGCCTTTCTTCAACCTACTTGACTTCTAGACACAAACTGTCCATCAAACCAGAGGGAGAGGAGAGCGCATCATTGAACAAGTACTGACTGGACTCTAGTAAGGTGTGGGATTCTGAGACAAGGGGTGTAGCTGGAGCACCAAGTGACTTTCTCCAGGGAAATGCCAGTTCCTTCTCATCATTGACTGGCTCAGGGTGGACACTTAACTCCAGCTCAATCATTTCACTTTTTCACAGAACACTTTAGATCCAAGAGAATCACAATTAGCTGAGGGTTAAGAGAAAACTGGAGCCAAAGTAGATTCAAACCCTGCCTACATGAGCTGGGTTTTCTTGCCAGGAAAATGTAATACTTGCTTTAAAGGACTGTGTGAAGAATTAATGAGTGAATGGATTGCATGTAAAGCACATAGAACAGTGTCTGACACAGCAGGAGCTCCATAAATATAAGCCATGACTGTTTCCTAAGAACTTGGGAATTGGGATACTAAAGAAAGGGCTTGATCTGGATGACTAATCAGTTTGCCAAGGAGTAAGTTGCTTTCAGTTGCATGGAATAGCCTCATTATTTTATCCCCATGGGCCATAGAAATATCATTTTATATAATATTTGTGAAGTGAAAAAGGTTGGAAAGTATGCTGAGCATGACTCAGTCTCTGATTCAATTCCTGAAGCCTCATTATACCTGAGACCTTGAATTCACATAATATCTCAGTATTTTTCCATCCATCGTCCTCCTTTTTTTTTTTTTTTTCGGCTGGTTACTTCAAATGCCTCCATGTCACCTATGTCTAATGTCCTGGTTCAGAGGACCATAATAACATTGAAGACCTCCAAGCTCAGCCTCTTAGCTTGTCTCCACACGTGGTGACTTCCAGGGTAACTTCCTCACCGTGAAGAATGAGAATCACTCTCAAGTGTTGATTACTAAGTTAAAACTGCTGAAAAAAGTACAGTCTTAGATCACTTCAACTGTTATGATCAAGCTCCAGTTCACACAAGTGGTAACATAACATCTTCCACACTGGATTTTACCTGGGATTTTCTGATGAAGTAATACATTTGTGGTTTCCTGTGCTTGAAATGTGTTGCTAAGAGACTCAATTTCTGCCCTTATTCATTTTCTTCTATGCTGGTTAAGTTCTATTTACCGTTTCCTAATAGAGTGTTTACACAACTGTTGCAAAAATAATCATTTTCAGTCTTTAGAAAAGTTGGCCAACTCTTTACTGGGAATTCCAACTTGCATATCAAACAGATAAAAGACGGATTTAAATTTCTTAGAACAAAAGGTACCTAGAAGAAAATGTGAAAGTATCTTAGAAAGACCGAGCAAACAGAAAACCTTCCCTGACCTTTGGAAGTCAGAGAAGAGTCAACAAACTGATTTAGGCAATTTCATCACTTCGAAGGGTTTCAAAGAAGACTGATTTCTGTTTGTTCAGCCACCATTTAGAAGAGCAAAGATCAGGGACATCAAAAGTTTTATCTGAGGTTTTGAATGTGTTTGTGAAATCACTGATATGTCATGAAGAAACTTCTCTAAGAGCTGCATTATGGCGGTTTTTATCTATGTCAGTTTGACAGGTGCCATCTGATCAAGTAAGTGGTCCTTCCGGCATGCCAGACATCTTCTAAATACCTTCCAATGGCATACCAGAGAAAAGGAAAACCAGCCATTTCCTGTGTTTGGGAGTCAGAGGCATCCAAAGGGTCTATAATAACTTCCTGGAGATGTTCAGTCAATCATTGGTGTGACTGAAGACTTGTGCATTGAGCTTATAGCCTAAACCTCACAGTAGTAGTATTAAATGTGTAGAGTCAAAGAAGTCTAGTCATCCTTCAATAGGAAGTATGATTTGAACAAATTTGATGAGAGGGAGTCAGTCCAGTGCTGATCTTTGTTACTCTATAATATCACAGGAACAAACGAACACTCCTTCCTGTTTGCTTCTCTGCTGTGTGTGACTCCAATTCTCAAGTTCACTTCACAGTCCAAGTCTGCTGTTGATGCTTCAATCTCCTAACAGGACAGAGTTTAGGAGGAGAAGAACCTGCCCAGCCCCTTAGCTCTCACTAGGAGGAGCACCATTTTCAGTTAGAACCTAGTCACATGGTTGTATTGAGTTATAAGGTAGGATAGGAGAATATATTCCTGCTAAATTTAGGGACTCTGTTTTCATTTAAAAGGAGAGAATGGATTTTGAAATACAATTAGCTATCTCTGCCCTTTTAGCCTTTAGAACTCAAATCAAATGCCACCACACCTCCCAATTCTTCTTTAGAGAGATTATTGACCCTGTCAATAATCAGCCTTTCCCACTTAGTGTTTATCACAGAACTTATGCAACTCCAAAATAGGAAGGAATTATTTGTTGATTTATTTCTTTCTACTTTTTAATGGTCTTGTTCCTCCACTAGAACAAAATTCCTTGAGTGTAGGTAACTTATCTGTCTAGCTGCTCATCACTTGGTACATGACAGAAACAATAAATACATGAAATCAGTGAACAAATAAATAATGAATGAGGGCCATTAAGAGAGATAACTGATATAACATTGAGATTAAATATATGAACTCTGGGATCAGACCCTTTTGATTAAAATTTTGACTCCCTCTTTTTAAGAATGTTACTGTGGGCAAGTGATTTCATAAGTTTTTTAAGTCCCAACTTCTTTACTTATAAAAGTGGGGAAGAAGCTTTTTGGGAGAATGAAAAAGTTGATACATATTCTTGTTGGATAGAAAACTTCCAATAAATGTTAGTCTCTATGCATGGTCATCAAAGTAATTATTGTTTTTGATATGATGGATCTTATCAAGTCCAAAGATTTGAAGAGGGCTTCCTGTATAAAAGACCTTGGAGATGAACCCAATGGAGTTAAATTCATCCTATTTGGATGAATCCAAATAGGAGTTAACTCACAAAAAGAGGGGCAAGAAAATATGTTGTAGGGAGAAGAAATCAAATGTTCAGAAGTTTTGTGGCAAGAAGAACTAGAACAAGAGCTGAAGTGGCCAGAGTGGAAAAGGGAAGATCATATATCAACTGAAACTAGAAAGAAAAACAGGAGCAGAACATGTGGAGCCTCCATGCAGTGAACTTTATCCCAAGTGCAAAGAGAAGCTACTTCAAGGACCCAAATAGGGCAGGTGCATAATCAGATTTGTAATGTACAATATTATTTGCAATATTTGTAAATGTAGTGTAGGGTGGGGCTATCTCATTAGAATAACTTCTGTAGATGAGACTTCCAAACCTAAGGTTGCCCCTACAGTCTATGGGGCTCTGGGCAAGGAGAGTACAAAATTGCTGAGTAGGATGGCCTGATAATGATAAACTTTATCCACAACTTTATTTTTCTTGTCTTAAATTCAGCAAATTCATGTGTTGTGTCCTTATAATCCAAAATTTCATTGACCTGAAAGTATGCTACAAAAAAAACTAAAAACTTAAATGTATTTGTATTCAACGTACAAAAATTTTGATACACTTAGTGAAAATGTAAATTAAGGTCAATGTAAATAGCTAAAAGCAGTTTGAATGTTTTCAAAAAATATTTTTCTTCTAAGTTGAAAGTCAGAGTAAGAAGAAATAAAAGGCATCCAGATTGAGAAGAATAAGTACAATCTGTTCACAGATGACACTAAGAAGTGGATGTGTAGAAATGTGGTTGATAGGTATGTAAATGGGTACAGCAAGTGTGGACAATAGTGCAGTGGTTCCTCAGAAAATGAAGACTAGAATTACCATATGACTCAGTAATTTCACTTCTAGGTATAAGTAGAGTCTGGAAGAGATATTTATAAACCCATGTTCATAACAGCACAATTCACAATAGCCAAATGGTGACAGTAATCCAAATGTCTATCAACATGGATGGATGGATAAATGACTAAAGTAAATAGGAAATATTCGTACTATATAGTTTCATGTAGTTTGAAAAGTGAAGGAAATCCTGACACATGCTACAACATGAATGAATCTTGAGAACATTATGCTAAGTGTAATGTCAAACACAGGGCAAATTTTGTGGATTTCATATATAGAAGGTACAGAAAGTAAGCAGGTTAATGGAGTGTTATTGTTTAACAGGTACAGAATTTCAGATTTTCAAGATGAAAAGAATCCTGAAGATGGATGGAAGTGGTCACACAAAGATGTGAATGTACTTAATGTACCAAACTTAAATATGGTAAAGATGGAAAATTCTATGTTAGGGGTATTTTAACATGATAAAAATAATACAAAAATAAAAAATAATAATAATTAACTATTGAATTGAAAAGAAGTATGTTATAATCAATGAGTAAATTTTAAAACAAAGTATTTAAATAAAGTGGACATTTTCCATTTGCACTTAAAGTGTGTATTGACCATTATTAATTTAAAAAACTATTTGCAATTCCAGCATGAAATGTCCATCTAGAAGCCAGTTTAATTTATGGATATTAGTTTTTAAAAGTGTTATGCTGAGAGCAACAGATACTCAAATTTATGAGGAATACAAATTATTTAATATCACAAGTATTGAATAATGTAATATGCCACCAGGTTTGACTGTTCCATGTACTATGCTTATTCATGAGTACCTTCTAAGCCACACATTGGAACATGATGAGAATCAAGGAAATAGATGTTCTGCATTTCTGGGAAACAAAACTCATTATGCAAGAATCTATCGCATTCGTGCTTTCAGAGAGGAGAGCTTTGACAAGTTAATGAGTCTGTCTTTTCTTCTTGAGTACTTTTGTTCCTCAAATCTTCTTCATACTCTCAGACAGTGTCTGTGTTCACAGTCTTTTCTTGAAGGCGGGACTTGAGGAACATTTCTCTGGAACCTGAAAATGAATGCTTGAGTCTTGACATGCTTCCCAGAGCGCCAGATCCCTGGTGATAGAAGCACCCACATCTCAATAATGTTGTTGGTGGGTGTGAGATGTGAACCCTTAAAAGGACAAGGCCCTCTTTCTTGGGATGGTGCTTTCTTTTTCTTTTCCTTTTAAAAAATATTTATCTTTTACATCACTGTTCATTTTTTAACAATGTTTGCTTTCTTTTCTCAGGAGTAGTCCCCATAGAGTTTCCACCAATTCACTTGTGCGCCATCTCCACAGTCCCATGTGATCTTCCCTTCTTCTTTCCGACCCCTCTCCCTCCTCCTCCTCTGCAGGGATGGTACTTTCTATTCCTCCAAGTGAAAATGTACTAGATCTAGCCACACAGTGAAGGTGAAGGTAGGAAGCGTTGTTATTCTGGGAATTTATGTTCGTCTAAGGGGGCTACTAACTTGAATCTTCCAGATTTCAGGCATATTTTTTAAACACCTTCCACACCCTTTATTTCTTATACATGTTATCATTTTATGACATACTTTTATTCTTTATCAATTATTTCACATGTATGTGTCTCATTTCACCAAAGATGATGACATTCTCAAAGGTATGAACTTTGCTTATGTAGCATTTATTACATTGTTAAATAAAAAGAGTAAACAATTGCCGACCTTTCATTAGAATATAGACAGCCATCAGATGCTGTATATTCTCCCACCCCCTAAAACAGACCACAAGCAAATCAACTCTAGGTTTAGAAAATGTATGGAATCTCTCTGTGATTTTCCGTAGCAGTTAGAGGGGGCTTGTCCATGCATGTCTGAGGTTGGCTATAGCTTTTTCGTGGTGATCAGCTGTTCTGAGAAAAAGGACTAATGTTATAGATACTCAGTACCATCAGCAAAGTCAAGCTTTTGAGAAAATGTAATTTCTACTGTTTAAAGTTAGAAACTTGCAAATGTGAGACAACTGTCTGCTAATGTCATAATATCAAAATTCACTCGGCTACATTTTACCAGCTATGTGATCTTAGAAAAGCTATATAAACAGGTTTTCTCATCTCTGAAATGAGGATTAAAATAGAACTTACCTCATTGCATCGAGTGAGGATTATATGAGGCAGTGCATATAAAGTTCTTAGTATAATTGGGTCTCGATGGGTATTAGTGATCCTGGTGCTGATGATATGTATGGCAAGACAGACCTTGGGCAAAATTCATGTTTGCTTACAACTCTGGGATAGACTGGCTGGTATTTAGAATATAGAAAACTAGTTATATTATGGATGCTTTATTATCAAGCTATAACACAGAGTTTAATGTTCTTTAAATTTGGAAAAAACAGGACTTTCTGCTATGCCATCAAATTCATTATAGTAGGGTGACTATTTCAGCAGCCCTGGAATGACCATCAATGATAATAAGAATGTCAGGTTGTGCAAAGGACTTGAGCACACTTAGAGTATGCCATAAATATATGAGTGTTTATTGCTCAAGTTTCAGGGCCACAAGGTCCCAATGTCCAGGGTGAAGTCTTTACCTGAAGTAGAGTAACTGACTGAAAGATCTGATTCAGCGAGAGCTGAGTTCATCTGTCTCATTCTGCAAACACAAGTCCACCATTCCTTTGCTGAACTGTGGATCATCTGTGGGAGAGAAAAGACAAAAAAAAAACCCAAAAAACAAAAACCACAAAAAACTTCAAAGGAATTTCTTTCTGCTCCAAAAACAGTCTTGGATTTCCTGGTTTAACAGAGAATTGAGAAGTAAGCATGCATCATTAATTTCTATGTAAAAAACATTCTTCACTTCAAACGGCAATTAGTGATAACATTTCTATCTTGTGTTGTGATGAGATTTTTATGCTAATCATCACATAGCAGTAAATTAATCATTTGGGCACAGTCAGAGAGGATGTATATTTCATGAGACAAATATAGATATCAAGATCTATTTTATATTTACTCAAGGTAAGTGGGAAGTATCTCAAATTATTTTAAAGGGAGCATAACTGAGCAAATAGGACTGTATGGCACAAAATATACACAGAGCAGATGCATGAGGGTTTTCAGAAACACTCTTGGAATCATCAGTGTAACTATGTGAGGAAGGTGGAACACTCTGGGGAACTTAACTCCAAATCGTTCACAGAAAAACCAGAACCCTCAAAACCACATCTTAACAATGTGAAGGGCAAAATCAGCAATCGACCTCCTTTTCCTCTAATCCCTTCCTTTTTCTGTTACAGAATTCACCATTTTCATATTATACAATATTTAAATGGGTTTCTCTTCTCAATTTGCACTTAAGTCTACTCAACCAAATGAATCAGAAAAGCAACTTGACCCTAAAGTCAAATTGGAAAGCTGCTAGTTGCACAGGAAATAAGCCACTGGTCAAATGACACACCATTTCTTAGTTTAAGAATTTCTTTAATAACAATTTAGGAAAAATAAGAGAATGTACTTAAAGGTACCTATAGCTATAGCTATTCAATAGCATGGGCCAGGGGCCAGCTGACTGGTAGACCTAAGTGTGCAGGTAAAGTTGCTATGAGAAAACTTTCCAGACCCCACGCTTCATATTTCTTCTCCCCCTTCCGTTTTTCCAAACCCCATGAATTTTTTCATATCTCCGACTATTAGTACTACTGATAACTACACTGCCCCACCTGCACATATTCACATGTCCTGTGTACCCAGCCCTTCCATGTTCCTCCCGTAAGTCAACAGTGGGGCCCAGTGAATAAATGAGCCAATTCTGCTAGCATTTGACCCTATGTAATTCTTTTTTTTTTTAAATCCAGGTAAATAGACAATTCTGGAGGGAAAAGGCAGAGATGGGATAAAATCCATTTCCTTGATCTACTTTTAGGATATAGGCAATACACAGATGCGGAGGTAAAGAAAGAACTTAGTTTTTTGGCTGGATTATGTGTGTGATGAACTGAGGAGGCAGTTGGTAGGGGAGAAATTGAGTTTGGCCAGCTAGTGGGAATTTGAGACTAGACTACAGCTTTGTGACAATTTCTTTCAAAGTTGCTCTGAATTAAAACTTCTGGTGTGAGTGGGGAGGGTGGTGGTGGCAATGAGTGGAGAATACAAAGTGAAACTTATCTTGGACTGTAGCATCTGTGGGAATGATCTCAAGATGGTGCTCCTGGATGACAGGCAGAAAGCACAGCAGTTCCAGCTCAAGAGAAATGGAGATCACGAATATGACAATACTCCTGTTGAGAAGTCTTTCTCTACTAATCTCGAAAGAAATGGAAGAAACTGATCCAACACACATAAATGTCCCATTTAAGGAAGCAACAAAGAGGCACACAATCACTCCATGAGTTTTTAGAGCTAAATCTAATGCTGGGTATATTTGTTTTAGAAAATAATAATTTGTACTAAGAAGGATTACCAGAGAAACCATAGATATCCTTAGACTCAGATAATTCATAGATTCCAGGAATCGAAAGCTAACTCATTGGACAAGAGATCCTTGAGAATCTACATTCCCAAATTGGAATCAGTGGGGAAGAAAAGAATGAATCAAAATGTGCAAAATGTAAAAAGAATATGCGTATATATATTAGATAAAACTTAGTGACTTGACACTCATCTCTGACCAAGTAGGAGTAATGTGTCAGACTTGTCTTTATGTATGAAACAATTAAAACTACAAATTAAATACATGAAACAGCAGTTTCAACTCACCAGATTTGAAGGAAAATGGTGCCTGAGAGACACCCTAGACTACCCCCTTGAAAGAGTCTCCAGATATAGTTGAGGGAAGAGAAACTCAAGTGGAGGTGAGGATTGCCATGAGTTGAAGAGAGGATGTGTTTACAGAACAGTCCCTGAGAGAGGTGAACCTCACAGAGAAGGAATTCAGAGGATTTCCCCAACCTTCCCTTATGTCTTCTGTCAAATACTGACTGATGCATGCATTGGCATTAACTCTTAGAAGCTGGGGAAGAAACAACTGAAAGGAACAGAGAAAACAGTATTAAGCCCTCAGACAAGGACAGAAATACCTGGTTCTCCCAGAAAGGAAACCTCAGAATTCATGGGTTCATGGAGAACAGAATAGAAAGTTGGTTTTTTTTTGAAGGTTAATCTTCTATGTCAATCTGGTCATATATCAAGTCTTCATGTATGTGGCTCTGGATCTGGACTTTGTATTCTATTCCACCGGTCTATTTGTCTATCTTGGTGCTCATGCCTTGCCATCTGAAATACTAGTTTCATTAAGTCTTGCTATCTGGCAAGGTAGGATTAAAAAAATCAGTTAGAATAAGTTATGTTAACAAATTCCCCACAAAAGAATCACTGACTTAACACAATAAAGATTTATTCCTACTCCTGTCCATAATGGGTATACCAGAAGTTCTGGCATGCCTAGTCATCACTATGGACCTAAGCTCCTGGAGCAGGCCCTGTCTGAAACATTACCATTTGCCATCAGAGAGGGAAGAGAGAGTGGGACAAATCATGTACTGGGTTTTAAAATTTCCACCTGGACATAACCACTTCTTCTCATATTTCTTTGCCAAAGGCACATGGTAATACAAAATTATAAGGAATCAGGAAAGTACCATTTGGCTAGAAAGACAATGGGAAATATTTGGCAAATATCTGGCTACTTTTGATTCTCTACTTTTATTTTCTTCTTCAGGAATGATTGGCTCTTATTAGCTTTTTGTCATCCAGTTAAATTTAGAATTAGTTGGACACTCTAAACAAATCAACTGACAAACCAAAATTAAGAACTCAACCCCCCCACCCCAAATTCCATTGTGAAGTCTTATTGAAATTGTGTCTCCTCTATAGATGAATTTGGAAAGAATGGACATATTTACTCTTGAGACTTCCGAAACATGAGCATGGTATATTTCTTCAATCACTTGGTTCTATTTTAATATAGTTTACCAAAGTTGTATACTTTATATACTAAAAAGAATCTTTTAGTAAAACTCATTTATATGATGATAATATAAATGATATCTTTTTGGTTGCATTTTCTAAGTATTTGACTTTTTATTGTATGCTACCACACCCACAAGCAAAGGACCAATAATATGCCATTATAGTTCATTGGACCCCTTGTCCCTTTTGCTTGCCATCCCCACCCTTTGGTAGTCCCAATTCAGCAGTCAGATCTAGGGTTTGATTTGTTTTTTTTTATCTTTTTTGTTTCACAATATTCCACCAATGAGTGAAATCACTATATATATGGATTTCTCTTTTTGATTATTTTGTTTAGCACAATCCTCTTCAGTTTACATCATGTTGTCACAAATGGCAAGATTTCATCTTAAATATATACATATATGTTCGATAAATATATGTATATCTATAAATATATGTATATATTTATAGTAAATAGTGCCGAATTGAACATAGGAGTGCATGTAGCCTTATCCTTTCGAATTAGTGTTTTTTCATCCTTTGGGTAGATACTCAGAAAAGGAATTGCTGGATCACATGGCAGATATATTTTTAATATTTTGAGAAACTTCCAAATTGTTTTCCAATCTACATTCCTACCAACAATGCACAAGTGTTTCTTTTTCTTTATACTCTTGCCAACATTTGTTTCTGCACTTTTGGGTATGGGCCATTTTCATGAGTGTGAGGAGGTATCTCTTTGTGGTCTTGATTCGCATTTTTATGATAAGTGACGATGACACTTTTTCTTGTGCCTTTTGGTCATCTGTATGTCTTTTTTTGGAGAAATGTTTGTTTAGCTCTTCTTTTAGAAGGATTATTTACACATTTTTGAGCTGTATGAGTATTTTGTAGATCTTGGGTATTAGTACCTTATTAGGTATATGATATACAAATATCTTCTCACATCAAGTAGTGTGCCATTTGTTTCAATGATTTTTTTTCATTCTGTAGAAACTTCTTAGTTTTGCTTTTGTTTCTCTTGCCTTTTAAATCCAGTCCCCAACGATAACACTGAAGCTACTATTGTTGGGGGTCTTGGTTAAATTTTCTTCTATGTATTTTATGGTTTCTGGTCTTACGTCCTACTATCTAATCCATTTTGAGTTAATTTTTGTGGACAGTGGGAGATAGTGATCTAGTTTTATTCTTTCACATGTGATTGCCTAGTTTTCCCAGTACCATTTGTTGAAGAGACTTTCCTTTCTCCAATGTGGACTCTGATTTCTTTGTTGTAAATTAATTGTCCATATAAGTGTAGGTTTATTTCTGGGCTCTCAATGCTATTCTATTGATGTTTATATATATGTTATTTTTAGTCTGATACTATACTGTTTTGATTACTATAGCTCTGAAGTACAGTTTGAAGTCCAAGAGTCTGTTTTTCTTTATTGTCAGAATTGTTTTGGCTATTCAGGGTCTGCTGTGGTTCCATTATAAATTTCGGTAAAATTTGCTTTTTCATTTATCTGGTAATAGACCCAGTACTCATCTATAATAGGCAATTGGATTATGCATACTTGACTTTTACCCCAAATTGTGACATCATTTTTCTGTTCATTAAAAAATATTTCGTTAAAAATTTTAATATAAAAATGCATATATTAGAAAGTCAAATATTCCATACATTCAACTATAATCAACCACAACCATGTAATTCTTCTACTCCTTTAATTAGTAATATAAAAGAAGAGTGATGCCATTGTATTAAATTTAATGTTCACAAGTGAATATATTATAACAAATGTTCCCCAGAGATTTATCCATTGCTTATGTTCAAAATAGAAAGAATTTTTACAAATGGTATAAGGAAATTGCCCCCATTGTGATTAATTTGTTGATTATATTTGGGGATGGGGATCATTAAGCAGCAAATTTGTAAAGTATAAACAAAAGTGATAACACAAAGTATAAAAAGATATTGTGCTTTGAAAATGAATCAGAATATATTTTTAGGTGAAGAGGGGTTTCTTGAAGTAGCAGTTCCAGGAGTCTTGACCAAAATGAATAAATGTGACTTTTTTCTTATTTGCATCTGGGCAACATCTCTTCCATGTCTGCAATGACATAAGAGACAACAGCCCAAAGGGCAGCAGCAATATTCATTTGTTTTGGGTCCATGATGGTCATCGTGTCTCCATGAGAATGGTGGAAGGCGAAATATTTATAGAGGTCATCAAGTAGACTGGCTCCTGGGGAGAAGAAGGAAGAATTCTTCGTGAAATATTTGACATGCACTGCTGAGCAGCTGTTCAGAAACACTGGCAGTGGCAGAAACACTGCCACTTTTCCCTACTTCATTCTTTCCTGCTCCTGCTATACGGGCTGCAATAAATTTTTGTCCTATGCTCTCTTGTATCAAGAAATGACCATGTGATAGCATACTAGGGAGATGTGGGTAGCAGGCTATAGGACAGTACTAGAAGAACCTTTATTTCATTGACAAGAGTTAGCAAAATACCCTAGTGCTATGTTTAAAGGTGGATGATAAACTTAGGACTGCATGGGGCTACGACCCACATACTAAATTGGCAGAGTGGAAAGACAGAGGAGCGTACATTTAGAAAATATTGTTAACCCAGTGAGTAGGCTTTGCACTGCTTATTTCTCGACTTCTTGCTATGTAAGGAAATATGATCCTTTATTTAAGAAATGATATTAACGTTCTTGTATTTATAAAAAGATACTGTAAGATTGTAAATTATATACCCTCCTGGATACAAAAGGAAGTCTCTACTCCTTTGCTTTAGTTTTTCCTCTCATTCATTTATTTTCCAAGAAATACTCCAGGACCTTCAAGGGCACCAGCAGAAGTCTCTGCCCCACTTAGAATTTTCTTTTCAGTTGAATGAAATTTTTCTCTAGTTTCCAATCATGGAAAGAGTCTCAGGGACTCTTTGCAATCTCTTATTCATCCATCAGAAACTACTGAATTTGTTTTATAGATTTTGATTTTAGTTTTTTACCCTCTAGTCTTATATTTTTAACTTAGTGTTTTATTGTGAGATATACCATACATGAATACTAGATAAAATATATTATCTATACTCTGTGTATATATATAAATGTATATTAGAAAGAGTGACACTGTAAAAATACACATATGCTCATAATTCCAGAGAGATATCGCCAGTTGTCTTTGAAGTCTATTTTATGAGTTTCCTCATAGAGCTGTCCTTCCTCTAGAGGTTCCCATTATCTTGTTGTGCTTATATGTTAATCACTTTTGCTTTTCTTGACAGTTTTATTATATGTGGGATCTACTGTTTAATATGGTCTGCTTTTGAACCAAATACTTCAGATATATTTGTGATTTGCTTTTTCCACTCAGTCATATGTAAGATTTATCTATCCATGTTATTGTTGTAATGCTATATAGTATTTTCATTTATTGTTGTATATATTAGCTCATTCATTTACCCATTTTTCTGATAATGGGTAATTAAGATATTTCTAGTGTTCTGTTATTATGTGCTGTTACCATTCTTAGGGTCTAAATGTAGGAGTGGAATTACTGGGCCATAGAGTACGTGTGCATTTAATTTTATCATGTAACTTCAAGATGATCTCCTTTACAGTTTATATTCTCAAGGTTAGTATGTGAGACTTTCTGTTGCTTCAATTTCTCAAGCACTTGTTATTGTCAAAGTAAATTTTGGTAATATGGTACATGTGAAATATTATCTTATTATAGTTTAATTTGTTAAATTATTAATAATATTGAGTACTTTTGGCTATTTATGGTTTCTATTTTGTGAAATGCCTTTTGCTCATTTTTCAATTGATTTGTATGTTTTTATTGATTTGTAGGAGCTCTTGGTATATTTTACTTACCAATCTTTTGTTAGTAGTAAATTTGTATGTAGCAATTCCCAGCTTGTGGCTCATTTCTTTTTTACTGTGTTTATCATGTGCATTGATGACTTATCTTAATTTTAAAGTAGTTGAATTCATGAATCTTTTTATTTATGATTTTTGCTTGTTATATCTTTAAAAAGAAATTCTTCTTTACCCTAATATCACAAAAATAGCATTTTTTATGAAAAGTTTTGCTGTTCATTGTAAAGTACTTCATCCATTTAGAACTGAAATTGATTTTTGTGTAGGGCAGGCTTCTGTATTTGTTTTTCAGTTGTCCCAGTAAAATTTATTGACTACTACGTTCTCTTTCCTCACTGATCTGTATCAGCTTTGCCATATATCAAGTTTCCTTATATGTGTATTTCTTTGGGGCTTTTTATGTATCTATTTGTTTACCACTGTGGAAATACCATGGGATCTTAATTATATCACTTGTGATCTGGCAGGGCAGGTTTCTGCACACTTCTCCCTTCTCTCTCAGAAATGTTTACTGTTCCTGACTGTTTGCTCGTTCAGGTAAAGTTTAGAATTATTAGAAGATTCTGCAATTTTTAAAATTGTAATTGCGTTCATGCATATATCACTTTGGGAAGAACCAACATCTTTAGGTGACTACAATGCACTCTTATCCAGGAAAATGGTGAGTTGATGTGTGATTTTATTTATTTAAATCTCCTGTAGTGCTTTGAAAGTATAGTCTTGCAAAACTCTTGTTAGGTGGATTCTACTTTTTGTTTCTAAACCATAAATTATAGACTCTTTAAAAATATTGGTTGTGTTTTTTCTTTTTCATCTGGATCTCTCTGATTCACAAAATGGCTAGTGCTCCTTCTGTTCTCCATATTGGGGAATAGTTTAAGATTGGAATGATTCTTTTCCTAACTATTTTTGTAGAAAACTTCCAAAGATCATGTAAGTTTGATGCTTTCTTTCCGGGAAAACTTTTGGCTAGAGATGCAATTTCTTTCCTACTTTTGTGCTATTCAGGATTTGTATTCTTCTCATTTTTAAGTTTTTCTTAGATTGGGCCCAGGAGACATGATTGTATTTTTCTTGAGTTAACTTTGGAAATTATTTTTTCCTAGGAATTTGTGAGTTTTGCCCAAATATCAAAAATATTGGCACAGAGTTGCCAATAATATCCTGTTTTTATCTTTGTTTATGTCTGTAGCATTATGTCTGCCTCTTTTCCTCCCTAATACTAGCTATTGATGTCTTCTCTCATTAGTCTTGCCAGCAGTTTATCATCTGTTATTTAAACAAAAAGGAAGACAGTTTTTGATACTCTTTAGTGACTAGTAGTTTTTCTTTCATTGATTTTTACTCTTTTGTTCCCTCTTTTCTCTGGGTTTATTTGCTGCTCTTTCTAACTTCTAGAATGGAATGCTTCATTGCAGACTTTGTCTATAATATAAACTATAGCACCTAAGCAACATACAAATTCATGTACAAGTTAAGGATAATTTTTGCCAAAATATTGCTTTTACCATGTCCCACTAGTTTTGATGAATACTTTCATGATAATTCATTTTAAACTCTTAAAAATGCCTAATTTGATTTTTTCTCAGATTCAAGGGTTAGAATGTTTTTTAAAATTTTCTAAGGTATACGGTTTCTTCACATATTTTATTATTATTGGGTTTTAATTTAAGTGTTAGAGAATGTGGGCTGTATGATATAATTTCTTTGAGATATTCTGTATTGTATGATACATTTTATAAATGTTCCCTGGTTGAAAAGAATGTACTTTCAGTGCACTTGTTCGTCCATTACATAAACATCATTGTATTCTGCAAATCTCTTAACTCCATACTGATTATCTGCCTGGTCTATAAATTTTGAGAGGGATGATTGAAGATGTTGCTCTTTTTAGGTGTTATTTTTTTTGTCATTTCAGCAATTTATTTTTCATATATCTTGAAGTTATGATATTTGGGGCATACAGATTTAGAATTTTATCTACCAGGAACACTGAGCATCTTCATCAATACGCAGGCATCCTCTTTATATGTAATAATGCCTTTTGTTTTGAAGTAGAGTTTGTCCTAACATTTAATATAGCCACACCTACTTCCTTTTTGCAAAATATTACTCCATAATGTATTATCACATCATTTTATTTTTTTAAAGATTTATTTATTTATGCATACAAGAACTGGGGTACGAGCTGGAATTGCGGAAGGTGAGAGGGTTCACCAGAGATAGAGTGGTGAGCAGAACAGGCAGATGGACTGAAATACACTGCTAAGGGGAGCAGCGGGTAGACAGGAAAGGTCTGCTGTGCTATGTGGGTCCCCTCCCAGGCCTGGGATCTGACTTGCGCTGCTGTGCTGGGATGCTTCACAGCAGGGCTCCCAACTTGCTGCGCTACCAGGGAGGGCCTCTCCCATCATTTTAATTATAGTGTTTCTCTGTCCTTACAGTTTTAGGAGTTTTTCTTATTTAGTTTAAAGCCAAATTTTCAAAATCTAGTTTCACCATTTTTTTTTTCTTTAAGATTTATTTATTTATACACACAAGAGCTGGGGTACAGGTCAGAGTTATGGGGGGTGAGAGGATTTACCAGAGAGATAGTGGGAAGCAGAACAGACAGATGGACTGAAATACTGCTGAGGGGAGCAGCTGACAAGGCAGGAGAGGTCTGCTGTGTCTTGTGGGTCCCTTCTCTGGCCGGGATCAAACTCGGGCTGCTTGTGAGGCAGAAGCTTCACAGAGAGGCGCTCAACCTGCTGTGCCACCATGGAGGTCCCATTTTGATTTTTAATTTTAGAGCACAATTCATTTACACAGATGGTGATTATTGTCAAATAGTTTTTGCTTCCTATTGGTTCATTTTGTTTTCTAGGTTGTTTTTTCCCTTTCAGTCTTGACTTCTTTTGATATATTCCCTACTTTCTTCTCCCCTCTCCCTCAGCTCCACAGGTTTGGAAGTTAAACACTTTAAATCGTGTCAGTGAATACCTTAGAAATCATAACTCAAGTATTTATCTTAAGTCTAAAGTTAATCAATATCCTATATAAACATACCAAGTTTGTCTCCTGTTACAGATAAACTCACTGCTCATCAAAACCTATGCTGTAGGAAAATGGGGACTGTTAGAAACCCTCAGAAGAATGCAGAATTCTAGAGTTTTCTTTCTCTATAGATTCTTACTGTATCATTTTTAACCTTGGAAGAATCCCCTTACTTTGCCCACTGTCAAGTTATTTATTATAAAAAGACAATTACTGTTTTATCCAACAATTATTTCTTGTGTAGAGACTGTTACTATGGTCTTTTCGTCTACCAACCTTCCAACGTTCCATATACTTCACCTCCTGCCTGATGGACTGGACATTGGCACTGTTCTTGAGCTCCTCGGGGCCTCACGATGCTGTCTAGGTTTTCTCTTCCCAAATGCTAGTTTTAAAAACTTTGTGCCAATGTTTTCTCCTACCTGTTCCCCAAACCCTGCTCTGGAATAAAATTTTAATTTCCTTCTTATTCATTCCTATTTCACACTAGTTCCACAACAGAAGCAAATGAGGCCAAAAAAAGAATAAAAGGAAGTTTAGTTATTAACCTTGACAATTAATAGCTCTGATGCCTGTAGGCAGGTGAATATCAAAGCAAGATGCATTAAATTGACAATACCTATAAAGCCCTTTATCTTGTATTGAGGTAGTTTCTTCCTTCAGTGATATTTCTTTCTAAACTAGTAAGGCATGTTTCCTTTTAGCCCTGTAGCTTAGAAGGGTAGGAATTTCACCATCATCCAAGCTGACAATCTAAAGTCTTCAGTGGGTAGCCTGGAGCTGAGGTCCTAATAGTTCAGTCCAACTCAACAGGGTCAATTCTTGAGCTTCTACAATATTCTGGGCAATGGACCAAGACTGACAAATATAAAGGTGAGTAAAGACAGTCTCTTCTCTCAGAAACTTTATTCTGCACTAGAGGAAGAGAAAATGTATCCACAAGTAATAATAACTGCTGGAATATATACTGTGTGGACAGCTCATGTAGTTGATAAGAGAAGAGCAGTGAACACATGGTAAGGGTACAAATGTACAGGTCCATGCAGGTCTTGAACTACACAAACTGTTCACCTATCTATGCTTGTTTCCCCTCTTAAAATCAAGATCTCTGTTTTATTCCCCCATTCTATCACCAATGCTTATAACATAGCTCCAAACAGAATATTAATGTATATTGTTGAAGAATGAATGAACTTAGCATATTTTACATGTGAACTGGGTCTTGAGAGTAGTATATCAGCCAGTATTTGAAGAAAGCAGAGGGTAACTTGGAGATTTTAATGAAAGTATTATTTAGAAAGAATAGCAAGGGTTAAATAAAACCAATAAGAGATGCTGAAGCACCCAAGGGCTAAAAATAAGGAAAGTCATTACTACTTGAAGTCCTAAAGTAGCAAAGAGAGAAAGCAACTAGAGGTGCAATTAGAATTGTAGAAGAGGGTCACTATAGAGCTATGGTTATTTGTTGCTAGTACCTCCCATATCTTATGGAGCCTATCTTTGGTCAAACCCAATCATAAGCTGGAGGGCAAGAGTGACTTGTTAATGTATCCATAACAATTAGCCTCAGGTGCACAGTATAGGTAAGGAATGATATATGGTAAAAGGCAATATCTAGCACTAGTACTTCAGGTTTCAACAGAGAAGGGGTGCAGATATTCTGAGAGAATAGAGGATGTAAATATTCCAGTTTGGGTGGTGTGGGGAAAGGAAAGATTATTGATAGATAAAGTTGCAATCAACTGTGGATGGCCCTAGATCTAAGACTGAATATAGACTGAATGCAAATGGAGAGCTGTTAGGTGCCAATCACTGGAACTTGGGGAGACTGGAATTGCCCTAAGGGAGATGATTCAGAAAAATGTGGATGCAGAGTTGCATGAATGATGTGGAGGTGAGGACATAACTGAGGAAGAGGAATAGCTGGGGGAAAGGTAGTAAAGATCAAGACCAGATGATTGCATCCTGGCCTCTGAAAGTCTCCACAAATTAAGTATGTGGATGAAGGTAGCCAGTGGAAAGGTCAGAAGTCCATTTTAAAACAAGAAAACTATGCTGTGAGCACACAACACACCCAGGAGAGACAAGTTTGTGTTTACTTGGGTAGTGGCTGGAAGCATTTTAACAGAAACCGTGACATTTTAGAATTAGTTGGTGGGGAACATATGCTCTCTGGACCCCAGAGAGCTTCAGGAAGATGTCAAATTCATGTACTAGTTAAGGAGGTCAAAGAATGGAAGTCACCAGAGGTGGATAGAAGATGAATCAGAACTATGGACATCAAGAAATAGGAAAGGACATTTAATTCCAATGGAGTATTGCTTGCTTGGGGCTATTTTCTTCTCAATTACAGCTTCTTAGAGGCACTGCCTAGCAGCTGACAGAGAAGGCTCAAATTTTTCCATGTTGAAAAAATAGAGGCAATAAATATTTGTGCATGCCCTCTTTAAGCCCCCGAAATTCCCTTTCTGTCTCAGACTATAAGAACTTGACTGCCAGATGGGTGGGAATTTGGCTGCTTCTCTTTAGAACTAGTGATTTAGGAAAGGCATTTCCTCAGCATCATCCAAGTTCCCACGAACATCTTATAAAATTAAAACAAATCCAGAAAATCTGTTATCACCGAAGAGAATGCTGATAACCACAAGAGTGAGGAGGGCGGGCCTGTTGGCTGCCTTGAAGCATTGTCTCTGCAATTCACATGTTATCAGTGACAGCTACTAATCTGAAAGACCAGCACTGAGTTGAGAGTCTGCATTTCCATGTCTGAGAGCACCTGCCATCACAGGGTGGGGGGAATGTTAACTCTCTCTAGAGATAAACTGCACAGTATCTTTTGACAGGTATCTGCGTTCTGAACGGGAAATCATTAAATGTCATTTAGAAATAGGAAGCGGGTGGGAAGAAATCTGTTCTGAAGGCTAATGTTCACCTCTTGGAAATGAATTACACCATTATGAGGGCGGTGCCCTGCTAGGAAATTTTTTCCTAAGGGGAGAATCTAAGGGTGTGCAGACACTCCCTTGAGCATGTTGGCCAAGGAGAAGTTGGACCTAGGCAGGGAGAAACAGCTGAGAGGACATAGCTAGAGTCAGGTGGGCCTGGGTTCACAAACTCATGTGCTTAATAACCAGGTAACTGGGAAAATCATGTGAGACCATTCAGACTCATGAACTAGAACATCTGCCTTTCAAAATCTGGTGAGGATTAGAAGTTCAAGTAATATTTTACTATAGAATTATATACCTCGCAGGTATATAATTCACAATCAATTAAACACAAGGGAGGGACTGAAAATTCTAATTTAACAAGTAAAGATTCTGATGCTTTTTTTTTTTTTAATGTAGCTGACTTGTAAGATTTGATTCTATCTGACATCACCTTGACCCTGGTTTGTATTACTTGTCCCTCTCCTCTTTGCCTTCCCCCTTTTCCTTCTTTTTTGAATATTTTTGTTGTTGTTGTTTTGGTAAACATTCATCTCAGAAAATATCTTCCAGCTGTGTGACTGGGGAAGACGGTCCAACGGATAGCATAGGAAGTATGTGACCTGCCCCATACTGTTCACAGCAGATTCCAATCTTCACTGAGAATTTCCAGTAATGACTGTGTCTTTGCAGGATATCAGAGCAAAACTGAATATGGGCTAATTTCTCAAGAGATGGTGGGCAAATACACAACAGTTCTTACAGAACTCTCTTATTGTAGGTTGACTCATTCATATGTAATCAGTAGGTTTTCATGTACACCGATTGAGCAATTCGTGTTACAGAAGTTTTTGAGACATTCAAAAGCTTTCAAAGTTTGGATTCAAGTTTGTGATTTCAGTGAATACACGGACTGCTGCAAGGTTGCATGAAGGATGCACTCACAGGCAAGCAGATGTAGAAAATCCATGTCTCCTTTATAAACAGAGTTTGAACCTTCTGGGGTAGGCACTTTAATTGCAATGGACTGTACTGCAGACATTCCCCTGATCATAATAATGATGGGGTTGGAGAAGAATATTATGGTCTGAACTTATTCCCTGCAAGCAAACTTAGCCTCTCTAGAATCTTTAATATCTAAAAATACCTTTAAAATTTAATTAAAGTTTATTATTTCTTTCAGAAACATTATCAAATGAAAAGGCATTATTACCAAAGCAATTAGAAAATCAATTCATGGAACTTGCAGACATTTAATCTCTCTTTTCAAAAGGGGCAGCTTTATCCCTACTGCTTTAAATCTCATCGAAAATTAGAGTAAGAAGCAGCTAATTAATAACTTCCTAATCCACAGCTTTCCATAAAGAAAGCAATTTACAAGAGGGAAAGAAAAAAAAAAAACAGTAAACCAAAAGGACAGGGTAGAATAGGAAGATTAGGAAAGGGAAACAAATTTCCTGATTTTAACTCCATGAAATTATTTCAAGTTTAATTTCCAAACTCTGGAGTACCCAAGAATTTCCAAATCTGTGGGGAAGGTCCAGGAGGGCCAGTATGCCCCGAACTTCCCATCTTTCAAAAACTTGGATTGGTTGGATGAAGCTTAGGCCAACACTGCTACACCTGGTGGTTCTGCAGGCCCCCTGTCACCAAACTCTATCATAAGGATTTATCTTTCTTTCCGTAAGGCTGAAGAAGTATACAGCAATAATAGCAAGACAATTCAATCCTTGCCAAATGAAGATGTTATTGCAGATTCTCCAAATGTGGGAGTAACAAGTATTTATTGAGTGCTTCCTGTGCACCTAGGGCTTTTTGGAGATTATTTCATTTAATTCTCCTAGTGAGCCCATGAGGGAGTGATCATCATGTGTCATTGACAGATGAAAAATAGATTTGACTAACTTGTCTAAAGTCATACAGTAGTAAGCGACAGAAAGAAAATTCAAACCCAGGTATCGCTGATCTCAAAGCATGCTGCTGACCTGTTTTCCAGACTTTCTCTCACTGCCCTACCCTTGGAGATCAGTAACTGCCCCCCCGCCCCGGGAAAATACTGGCACGATTAGCTCACCTTGCTTCTCTGGTCACACATCTCTACTCTCTTATGACAAGGAGAGGGAAAGTGAGATGAAGGTATACTGGGATGAGAGACAGAAGGAGGACTTGAATTATGCTCACACAGCGGGTTGAACCTGGGCCTCTCTCAGCAGAGCCCTGCCGGGCACCAAGTGCCCTCACCAGTCTGGGTCTGTCTGTTCCGGGAGTTCCAACCACTCTATCTAAAACCCAACTCTTTTCTCTGATTGTTCGTTACTCCTTTTACCACTTGTATCCCACCTCCCCCCACCTTTTTTAAGATCTGGGGTATAGGCCAGAGTTGCGGGAGGTGAGAGGGTTCACCAGAGACAGAGCGGGGAGCAGAACAGGCAGAGTGACCGAAACACACTGCTGAGGGCAGCAGCGGGTGAGGCAGGAGAGGTCTGCTGAGCCATGTGGGTCCCCTCCCTGGCTAGGAATCAAACTTGCATTGCTGTGCCACGGATGCTTCACAGTTTGGCACTCAACTCGCTGCGCCACCAGGGAGGCCCAAGCACTGTTTTCTGAGGTTGCAGAGCAATGGCCCCTCCCTATTTGACAGAGACCAGCTGGCACTTTGTTCACTAGTGTCCCCTGGCCTGAACACTTCATTTCTCTCCCTGTTCCCTCCTTCTGCAGCGGCTGTGGAAGACCCACAGTGTGGCGCTCAACCCCTTGCGCCACCAGGGAGGGCCCCCCTTTCTCCTTTTTTATGGCATTTTTTACTATATGAAACTATTATTATCTTTGTAATGGTATTTTCATTTGTTGTCTATACTGCCACTAGAATGTAAGTTTCATAAGAGCAGGGGCTTTGTCTTTTTTACCCCAACCCCCAATACCTAGTATGTAGAAAATACTCAACGAATATCTGTTGACTCATGGAATGAACAAAGGAGTGAATTATTACATAACTTATGGGACAAATGGAGACATAAATAATGATTTAATCTCTTTCTCTATAGTAAATTTTGGTAAGTAAATTACAATCTCTGGGGATTTTCCTTTCAGATCCTGCCTTGGGGAATGACAAGTTTTGATGGAATGTTTCATACATAAACTGAGATCCTAACACTCTACGTCTCACTCTGTGTTCCTGTACCTTTCACCACTGTTTTGGAAACCACTTGAAAAGAAGGCCAAAAGGTGATCAACAAAGTCTATCAAAGATGATCTATGAGAGAATTATTATGTTCAAATCACCATTTGTTACCGATTAATGGTCCTAGACATAGTGAAATTACATGTTTATATACAGACTTTTGCCTAGTAGAGATGAAAACGATGTATGGAATACAATAGATAATCCCCAAGGTTACTATTTATTGGCCTGTAAGATATGACATGACTTTATCTGACTTAGCAATCGTACCCTAATATTTCTTTATTAAATAAGATGGCTTATAAAATACCCTGTATATTGGTGTTAATATATTACTGATTCCCTCATTAATTAATTGAATAAAATCTTTGACATGAGATCATTTTATGTTTGCACAAGTCATGATTTTATCTTTTAGAAAATTATACTATCATCCACCTGCAAACCTTAAAAGAACAATCACATCATTGTTTCTTCTCAAAGTCACTCATAAAGCCAGCTTTGTGATTACCCTAATAAGCAAAATCACTGAGCAAACTGCTCCCCAAACTTCAGGCCTAGCCTTCTGCTTTCTCCCTGTGTGATAGAGGATAGTTTCCGGAAATGGGGAAGATTGAACACATAAATTCTCATACACACATATAAATACAAATGTACACATGTTTATATATACAGAAAACATGCAAATGGATGTATGTGTAAAATAAGCTTGGTTTCAACACTACTCCTTAATATTTTTACTCCTCTTCTAATCTATCTCATCTCTTCCACAGGAAAGTGAATGTTTTGCTTGATAAAAATTTTCAATTTAATCTTAAAAGAATAATCACATTCATATGTGATGGGTTCTTCAACTTTGAGTTTATAATTTTATGTGTGTTATGTGTATTCATAGTTTTGTATATAGCTCTGAAAAGACACCCATATGACTCTTTCCTTCTATCTGATTTTGTCACACAAATTTATCTTGACATTCCTTCTGGAAGGGGTAATTTTGAATTGTACTCATGCTTATGTATCAGTCCCAAATTATCATCCTTTGTCCATTCAGAACTCACTGCCCACTCCTTTTTCTTTGTGACCTGATGTCAATAAAGTTTCCACCTGTCTGAGGCAGTGTGATGCCTTGTAATACCTTTCTGCAGTTCTCTCCACACTTGAGGAATGATACTCACTAAGAAAACATCAATAAAAATTGTTTCTGACAGAGCACACTGTGAGATTCAGTGCATATGGGTCTCTAGACTTGAACAACCTTAAAGGATGTTTTCAGCATGGAGTTTACAATGAAAATCTCAAAATTATCATGGTTTTATATAATTGTTTTAAAATGGACAGCTTTTAATTTTAGGCTACTGATAAAGGTTACCAAGCTTCTGTGCATGGAAGCAGGTGTTAGTAGATATAAATCTTTGTTTCTTCTTGCCACCTCCCATCCTGTTGACAAGTAGAAACAAAGGAATGAGACAAGTGGGGATACTACATGGATCTGCGGTTCTAGACCTCTTTTGCGGGCGGCATATAAATAATTCTGCAAAGCTGCCTGGCACAATATTTCAGGAATGTTTGGGTGACACAGTGGAGCAGGAATCCTAATTTTGCCAGTCATTGCTAAGTGTTGATGATATTTGAGGTCATCTGGTCAACAGGAATGTGTCTATGCACGAGAAGCACAAGGGAGACCCTATGGACCTCTTTACGGTGATTCTCATTTTTGACATGGGCCAGACTAATGAGTTTATACTAGTCAAAGTTTATTATTATGCTCTTAAGTACATGGTGGGTGGGGAGATCAAAGGTTTTATAAGAGGAAGCACTGACTTGCTCTGACTATATTTTTGTTTTGTTTTTACTATCTTTAAAGAGGGTTAAAAAAAGGGATATAAGCTTGGAAAGGGAATATCTGTTATTTGTTCAAAGAAACTGTGATAAAACTATACTAAGTCAATCCAATGCTGAGTTGCTATAGGATTGATGGTCATGTTTTATTATGGATAACTTGTTGGGTATGATAAAAAAAAAAAGAAGCAATAGGCATTTCTCCTTAAGGTCTACCTGAGGGTTGGTATTATTTGGAATTGTAATCCATCCTGAGAACTAGCAAAGGCCCTTCTAGTTACACTGTGGCTCTCCACTTATTCACCTAATAAATTGACAAGTTAAAATTGTCGCTTTAAAGGGATCTAGTATAAATCCATGGCTGGTTAGGCCACACTATGTTATAAAAAGAAATGAAAGCATACTGAGAAGGTGCACCCAATAATTTAAGGGTTACATCAAGGTGGGCAGTCAAGTTTTCCATGAAATGCCTCTGGGAACAATAAATAGAATTATGGGCTGGATGGACCATGATTCTGCACCAAGATGGGCTTTATTCATTTCTGGATACCACAAAAAGCTATACTACATATGGGTCACAGAAAACAAATATGTAGAAAACTTTTACTACTAAAAAAATTCATCTGAAAGATAAAGTATTAAAATACAACATGAGCTAAATATTCATGAAGAATATGCATCATGTCCAGGAAAATGAGGATAGTGTCATGTCAATTTCTTTAGAGGCTGCTCAGACCAGTGAAGAAGACTGTTCTAGGAGTGAGAGTATCTCCCTGGGTACCTTTCATTCTCCATGTTTGTTTATATGTTAGACAGCAATGGATTTACCTAACGCAAGTGTGTCAATGCATTTGTATAAGGCAATTGGTTACAAAAAGATGACAGATTACTTGGTTAGTGTTGCAAAATATTATATTAATGAAGTCTACGACCATAAGCTACAGGGGAGAGAACTACAAGGAAGACAGAAACATGGTTGAATAATTCTTGTCTTAAACCATAATCCTGGGAGATGGAGCAAAGTTAGATGGTGACAGTGGTAAAAATGTGGTGACTGTTGGCTCAGTTTTTCTAATAGGCTTTCATTTCACGTACACAAATAGCTTTTCTTGGTCACCTGGCAGCTTCCCATTTGGCAGCTAAATGCAGTCCCTTTTCTTGACTATCGGCTGAAGAGATACAATTTATTTTTTACACAAAATCTTCTAAAATATAGCCTAAAAATCATTATGCAATAAGGGAAAAAATGAGCAAACATGAAAACCTTTGAGAATTCTGTAACAAAAGAAAAAAGGTATAAGGAGCCTAGGAAATGAATATGCTTTGAATGCCTACACATTACACTTTAAACGTCAATTTAAGAAAAGCCATTAAATGCCAAATATGGAGAAAAGACCTTGGCCCATGACAATCCATTTAGAGGGAATCCTCAAGGCTGAGATGCAAATTTAACATTTAAATAGAGCTAAATTCCCAATGCTTTTATGGTTGACCCTCATTAATATAATTTTTAGGACAATTCTTTGTAATGAAGAAACAGTGATTATTCTCAGTAGCCATCCAAAATATAATTACAGTACATTTGATTAAATGCTTCTGTGGTGAGATAAACTGCAATTTACACATATTTTGTGTGGTCTTAAGGAAAAAAAAAAAGGCTGGCAATGATAAAGGAAGCTAATGCTACTTTGTTGGGTAACATGTCATTAACTGTTCCATCATTTATACTCAAACTCCAGAATTATGGGGTAAGGTAAATGGTGCTTGAGATTTGCTGTTACAGACCCTGAAATAGTTTCCAGCACAGAGTTTATAAATAACACCAGGAGTCCTGCTGTTTTACCCCCTGAGTCATTTTTCTTAAAGCTTTTAGAATTCTTGACAAAAGGTGGAAAGTATGCTGTCCTTCACTAAATAATTAAACCAGCTAGAAGACCTCATTATGAAGGACATGGAACACGAAGCATGAATTATTTGCTTAATTTCATAAAGCTGAGAAATAATGTCCTGGTTGCAGTAAATAGGTTAAGTAAGTGGCTCAGGATGATCACAGCTACGTTTACAAGGTATTAACCTTGTACTCATTGCTGCATAGTAAGCCAGCTGCTAGGGCTTCTGTCAAACACTGCATCTAAGGCCTGGGGAAAGGAGATGATATTCGTTCATCTGATGTCTACTGAGCTCCTACAAAGTCTAGCCCTTGGGGAAAGAAGATGGGTAGAGTTTAAGGTGTCTGCTCTCATGGAATCTCATGGGACTTTCAATCTGATAGAGTAGACAAGAGGTTGACTGGAAATTAAAAGGTTGTGTTTCTGCTTGGGACACTACAGCTTAAAAGGGAAAAAGGCCCATTCTCCCCAAGTCACTGTGAAGTAATCACAGTTGTTTGTGAGTGTGTTAGAGGAAGTCACAATGGTGTCATCCCAGGCAGTTAGAGTGATGGGGAAATAGCATTCCTCCTGAGTCGCCTGAGTCCTGGTTCTCTAAAATGACATGTTGTTTTAATGAAGAAAAAGGGAATAAGATCCTAACCATAATCATAGGTAGGACTAAGTACTTTCTATGTACCATGCTAATGAAACATTAGACATGCATTATCTTATTAAATCTTCACAATGGTTCTATAATTATTATTATCCTCATTTTATAGATGAGTAAACTCAGGCTTAAATGTTATGGTGATGATTATGAGCAAAGGTTTCTGGTGAAAGGATTTGGAAGCCTCTTACCCTATGCTGAATCCATCCCTTCATCTTAAGATGAAGGCCATTAGAGTGGGGAGTCATGGCCTCAGAGTTGAGTAAAAGGGCAATTGTATAAATAGCCCACTCTCAGATAACCCATATCCGAACCACACCCCAGATTTTCTTTCTAGGGAACTTCTGACATAAACTTGTGCTTTTGGAAATTCCTCCCATTTGATTTCATAATGGAATGTCTAACTTGTATATTTCAAAAATCTTATCCTTTTGTTGCTTCTAATTCAACCTGGCATGTTGGGACTAGACTAGAGCCCCAATCCTCTTTGTGGTCAGTGGATTGTCCCTCTTAACTTCTGGGATCACTTCTCTCTGTGCAGATATGCTGTGTCCCCTTGGAAGCATTCTTTTCACTGAAAGCAGCACTGAGACACAACTTCTCTAGTCCAACTCTCACCTAGTATCGGAATTACTTCAAAACATTCCTAATACATGATTGCTCAGCCTTCTCCTGAACATTTTCATTGACAGGAAACTCAGGACCTATCCAGTAACGCATTCACTCAACATTCATGACATTCATAAAATTCAAGGAGGAGAAAATGTTAAGCACATGATTGTGATAGTTGGACCAAGTCCCTACCTCTGATGAGGCCAAATTAGGAGAGCTAAAAAAAGGTGCACACCAAGAATTCTGTAAAAGCTCCAGGACAAAAGGGCGAATTTCAATTGTGATTGCCCAATGATACCAAGATAGCCCCTGCTAATTCTCTAATTCTCAGATTCAGCAGAGGAATTCCTAACAATGTATCATAACCCTAAGAAAGTGATAGATAATAGTGCCAACATTGCTTAGTCAACAGAATGATTGACTTTTTATATATAACTCATATACAATATGCCCACTTTAAGCATTCACTCAAGTACACACTTACACAAGTACTACAGCCATCTAGATGTAGCAATGTAGATGTAGACGTAGCAATCCAGATAAACTCCCAAAAGTTCCTTGTGTCCCTTGTTAGTCTTTTCCTTCCTGCCTGCAGTCTCAGGCCACCACTCACTTCCTTACTTTCTCTGCAGATCAGATTGGCCTGTCCTAGAATTTTATGAGAATGGAATAACGCAGTATGCGATCTTCTATGTTTGGCATCTTGCACTCAGCATGATTTTGGGATTCATCTACATTGTTGAAGTTGCTGTTCTCTTGCCCTGTCATTTCAGCTTGTGTAATGTCTTGTTGTGATTTTAATGCATTTCCAAGATGACTATAACATCAAGCATCTTTTCATTTACTTATTGGGTATTCACAAATCTTCACTGTGAATGAAGTGTTGCTAAATTACTTTGCCCATTTTTATTGAGTTGTTTCCCTCCTTTTAATAGAGTTATAAGAGTCACATGACCTTTGTCAGGTAGATGTATTATACTGTAGGAAGAATGCTTGGTCATCTAAGAAATCTTTGCTTAGCCTGGAGTCAAAAGATTTTCTTCTGTATTTTCTTATAGAATTTTGTAGCTTCATATTTTACATTTAAGTTTATGATCCATTTTGAGTCAATTTTTGTATATGGCATGATACAAGGGTTAAGATTTATTTTTTCCCATAAAAGTATCTTTTTGTTTCAGTGCTATTTGTCTTAAAAACTACCCTTTCCTTATTAAATAACCTTGTACTTTTGTAAAAATTATGGAAACACACACGCACACACACACACACACGGATCTCTTTTTGGTTCTCTACTTTGTTCCATCAATCTATTTGTCTGTTGTAATGCCAGTCTACTATACTACTTTGATTACAAAAGAAGTTTTAAGGTCAGAGTAAGTTTTCCATCTTTTTTTCTTCTTTTGCAAAACCATTCTGAATACTCTAGATCCATAGCATTTCCATATAGATCTTAGAATCAATTTATCATTTTTGACAATACAGCCTCCTGGATTTTTAAATTGCAATTATATAGACACTATATGTCTATTTGGGAAAGAATTTTCGTATATGTGCTGAAGTGAGCACTTTTGGGGTAAAATTAACATTTTAATGATATTTAATCTTTTATTTATGAACACATATCTCTCCGTTTATTTTGGTTTCCTTTAAAGTTTCTCTTAAATGTTCTATAATTTTCAGCATCCAAACTTTACATGCGTTTTGTTTAATTTAGTCCTGAATATTTCATGTTCTTTGATGCTATTAGAAACTTTCTTTATTTTCTAGTTGTTGTAAGTAGATAGAAACATAATTGAGTTCTGTAATGACTTGACTAAATGTACTTATTAGTTTTAGTAGTACACTTTTGTAGTGTTTGTAGATTTTTCTTGTACACAATCATGCTATATAATATATATTTAATATAATATATAATATGTAGTACATTTTTGCAGTGTTTGTAAATTTTTCTTGTACACAATCATGTTATATATTAATATGCTATATAATATATATCATATATCATATATAATAATCTTAATTCTCCCTTTTAAATCTGTAACCTTTTTTTTCTCTTGCCTAATTATATGAGGTGGGAATTACAACAGGGAGAATGGGAATGGGAATCTGCTTTACTTTCCATCTTAGGGTAAAACATTCACAAATGTTATGTCAGTAGTAGGTTTTTCATAACGGCCATTTATCAGATTGAAGGAACTCCCTCCTGAACATTTTAATTATGAATGGTGTTGAAAGTAGTTTAATGTTTTTCATGCCTCTACTGAGCTATTTTTAACCTTTATTCTGTTAATAGGGTAAATTATATTTATTTATTTTTAAATAATGAACCAAACTTAAATTCGTAAATATCTTTTGGACATAGAGCAGTAACCTCTTTACATGTTGTTGAATTTGATTTGCTTATTTGTTAAAGGTTTTGTATCTATATTCATGAAGGATATTGGCCTGTATCTATTGTATAATATCTTTGCCTGTTTTTGCTATCAGTGTAATATTGGTCTCATGAGTTGAGAATATTAACTTTCTCTTGTTTTCCTTAAGTTTGTATAATATTATTTTTCCCTTACATGTTTGCTGGTATTATTTTAGCTTGATAAACTTCCTTTAACATTTCTTAAAGTATAGGTCTTGTGGTAAAGAATTTACTCACCAAATTTTGTTTAACTAAAAATTTCTTAATTTCTCATTTTTGAAGGATATTTTTGCCAATAATTCTAGCTTGGCAGGTTTTGTTTGTGTACCTTAAATATGCCATCTAATGTCTTCTATAAGAAATTAAATTTGTCAGAATAATTAGTAATTATGCCTATTTCTTTCCCCCTTTTTTATAATGCATTTATTATCTTGGAAATTTTTAAGATATTCCCTTATGCTGTTTTTTGGCAACCTGATTATAATGATTTTTCTTGTTATATACCCTACTTACTGAATTTCTTGGGTATGCCCTGTAGTTTTTACTATATTTTTGAAAATATTAGCCATTAATTCTTCAATTTTTTTCTTCTCACCACTGATATTTTCTGGGGGTTCCATTTGTACATATGTTGGACACTGTTCCAACAATATGAAGAACAAATTACAGATGCTGTTCATGTCTTTTTTTTTTTTCAAAAATTTTTAAAGATTTATTTATTTATGCACACAAGAGCTGGGGTACAGGCCAGAGGTGTGGGAAGTGAGAGGATTCACCAGAGAGAGAGTGGGGAGCAGAACAGGCAGATGGACTGAAATACACTGCTGAGGGGAGCAGCGGGAGAGGCAGGAGAGGTCTGCTGCACCATGTGGATCCCCTCCCTGGTCAGGGATTGAACTTGCACTGCTGTGCCGTGGATGCTATACAGTGCAGCATGCAACCTGCTGAGCCACCAGGGAGGCCCAGGTGCTGTTCATTTCTATTGGTCTTTTATTTCTCTCTGTCTTTAAGGTTGGATTGATTCTATTACTGTTTTCAAGTTCACCAGTGTTCTATTTGGCAGTATCTAATCTGCTGTCAACACTTTCAGTGAATTTTTTTATTTCATATATTGTATTTTCATCTGCAGACTTCCATTTGGTTATTTTTTATAGTTTTCATTTCTCTTCTCATTTTGCTTTAGATTCCTTTAATCCTCGAGTATATTTTAATAGCTATGTATAAACTTGTCTGCCAATTTCATTATCATTATCATTCCTGAGTTTATTTCTCTTGATTGAGAATTCTAGTTACAGGTCACATTTTTTTGCTTGTTTATATCTAATAAATTTTTGATTGAACAGCTGGTCTTACACATTTTGCCTATTGTCTAGATTTTCTTATCTACCTTTAAAGAACATTGTATATTGTTTTGGCAACTACAGAGGTGCTTGATCCTTTCAAAGTTTGTTTTTAAACTTTACTAGAGTAATTTTGAACTTAGGGCTAATTTACTTATTAAAGTAATGCCCTTCTGTGGTCTCTGTTGAATACACCACATTCCATTTTGGCTGATCAGAATTCAGAATTTTCCCAACTCTGTGGGCTCTGGGAATTTTTTAGTCTTCAGCTCACTGATAGCTGTTCTTCACTGAATCTTATGGAGTTTTACCCTATACATGCTCAGGGTGGTATGTAGCAAAAGGTTCAAGAGGACTGTTACACCAATTTCTAGAATTTTTTTCTGTGTAGCTCCCTCCTCTCTGGTACTCTCCCCTATGAAACATAGCTGCCTCACACTCCCTGAACTCTAATCTGTTTCTACAATTTAGTGAGACTACTGACACTCTGGGTTTCTGCTCCCTGATTCTTGACCTGAAAAGTAACTTCAGGCAGAAAACTAGGGCAATAATAGAGGTCATTTTTGTCTTCTTTATTTACCTTAAGGGTCAGAAGCCTCACTTTCTGTTGTTTAATGTGTGAAATCAGGTGTTTGCTATATTTTGGCCAGTTTTCTAGGCTTTTATTCTTTAATGGCAAAAGACAAGTCTAATACCAATTTCTCTCTTATGTGCTGGATCAGATATTCTTATTAGCTTCTTGAAAGTAGAAAATATGTCATAATACTCTTGCTCCTACATGTCTGCACTGACAGTTGCTTTTGTCAATATATCACAGTGGTTAATAGCACAAATTACAGAGCCAGTTTCATTGAGTTTGAATCTCAATTCTGTATGCATCAGTTTGTGACACGGGGAAGGCTATTTTACTTCTTTGTGCCTTAATTTTCCCATCTATAGTACAGTAATGATAATAATTGTAGTTAGCTGTTAGAATTTTTTTAGCTTCAATGAACTAATGAGTTATATCCTCCTGGGACTCTAATAGTGCTCAATAGGATAATTATTTGTTAATATTACTTTTATCTATCATCTAAAGGCCAGTTAGCTTATTACTATATGACTGATCCAGAATTCATAAAAAAATATAATGCAGATAATCAGAGTTAGCCAACAAAATCACATAATACTGTTTCCTTGTTGTTATATTAAAGAAAATGCATCCCATTTCTCCTAGTCAATCATTAGTAACAAGTAACAAACTCCTAAGCAGAGAACAAAAGATCTTACCTATGTCTTATCTTAAAATCTAACAAAAAATCATATCTTAAGCTCTAAGGAGATTATAAGTGCCTCCTGCACTTCATCTTCCTATCCAGGCTAGCAATGAAAAAGCATATGTGTACTGCATTTCTAACAACAGGATTTTATTGGTACTGCAGTCATAGCAATAGATCAGTAAAGGAACATGGCAGTGAATCTGCTTGTAAAATGAAGACTCCCTTTATAGAGCAAATGATTGCCTACTAATTTATCTATGCTATAAATCTAGAGTTCTGTATGGAGGGTCTGTAAATGGGCGGCATCTGCAACAATATTACTTTGAAAGATCAGGGATGGCCTCCTTAAATGGCTGCTTTCAAATACCATAAGAGATCCTTTAAAATGATCCTCCCTGGAGTTTTGAGGAAGTTTATGGGAAAGACAAGGCCCCAATATTTACATGTGGTAGGCAAAGGTTTGTTATTCATTTGTGTGTGTGCTTAACAGACCTGGATATCAGTCATGTGACCAAAAATCAAATACGAATTAAAATTTTAACATAAACAAATATCTTTGGTATTTGCTCTGCAAACCAAGCCATGTGCTACTACCACTACTGTTTTTCTGTCTTGGGGATAGTCAGTCCTTCCTCTTGTGTCTGGAGGCCCCTCTCTCTTGGTCCTGTATTAAAGTGGTCAGCTGTCAGATGACCCCAGCAGAGATGTTGGCATGATCTGAAGTTCATGTCTTGTAAATGTTTAATGATAGTCTTCAGAGAATAAAGGGATAAAGATGCGATTAAAACTCACTCTCCTAACTGGATACTGTTATTAAATTAGATTGTGGTGCATTATGTAAGCTTTTGATATAGCACCACAGTACAAGGGTCTGCATGCTATCACTGATAAGCCCCCACTGAGATACATGGGAGAACTAATATCAGAGAATAACGTATCAGTCATCATTTCCGAGTCACCTAACAACATCCATCTTAAGAATAATACTTTGAATTTAAATCATAATACAATAATACTTTGAATTTAAATCAACCTTCCTTCATAAAAGGTCAATGCTTTTGTTTTCTTATCTATCTAAACACATTTTCTTTGTGGAAAGAAGGAGATGGATTTGTGTGCCACTCTTTTTAGAGTATGAGAACCAGAAAGAGAGCAAGTCATTTGCTTGAGATCGTACAGTGACACAGAACCTAAGAGAATCCTAGACCCTGGGATACCAATCATGCAGCCTTTCTAGATCAGGGTCAGTGGAGCATTTCTGCAGCTTAACTGTAACCAAAGGCATCTTCTGCCCAATACAGAGAACCATCCACAAGCTGCTGGTGTTCATCACTGCCTAGACTCAACAGAGCCAGCACACGAACCACAGCAAGCTGAGGGGTTGGGGCCAAGTTTCCAGAATCAGGACCTGAAGCCATAGACCAAATGACACCTTTCTGAGATTTCTCTTAGACCTCCTGTCCTTTTACCCTCTGACAACCCTGGCTTTGCAAATTGGGTGATTGAGTAGTGAAGAGCTGCTCTGGATTTTCCAGCTATGGGGAAGGAGTTCCTGGTGGTTTATCTCACACCATGTACGAAAATCAACTCAAAATGGATAAAAGACCTAAATGTAAGACCTGAAACTATATAGGAAAACTTAGGTAAAACGCTGCAAGACATATATCTCAATAGTGCCTTTGAGGTGGCAGTCCCCAAAGCAATAAAAATGAGAGAGAAGATAAACAGGTGAGACTACATCAAGATAAAAAGCTTCTGTACAGCAAAGGAAACATTAAACAGAACAAAAAGAAACCCCACTGAATGGGAAAAAATCTTTGCACTCCACACAACAGACAAGGGTCTGATCACAAAGCTATACAAAGAACTCATAAGACTCAAGAAAAATAAAATAAAAAACTCAATCAAAAAAATGGGCAGAAGAACTTAAAAGACACTTCTCCAAAGAGGACATACACATGGCCAACAGACACATGAGAAAATGCTCAGCATCCCTCATAATCAGGGAAATGCAAATCAAGACCACAATGAGGTACCACCTCACACCAGTAAGAATGGCACACATCAAAAAAACTAACAACAACAAATGCTGGCGAGGTTGTGGAGAAAAAGGAACCCTGGTACACTGCTGGTGGGAATGCAAGCTAATCCAACCATTATGGAAGACTTTATGGAGGTTCCTCAGTCTACTAGAAATGGAACTACCATATGATCTGGCAATCCTGCTCCTGGGAATCTGTCCAAAGGACACAAAAACACTGATCCAAAAGAGCACCTGTACTCCTATGTTTATTGCAGCACTATTTGTAATTGGTAAGACTGGAAATAACCCAAATGTCCAAAAGTAGAGGACTGGATCAAGAAGATGTGGTACATATACACAATGGAATATTATTCAGCAATCAAAAATGAGAAACTAGGGACATTTATAGAAACA
>JAGFMF010011568.1:19332394-19369624 GCA_019455555.1 Galemys pyrenaicus | reverse complement strand
AAAATACCAGATGGTTCCTCCCTTAGGAGGAACATAAGGGAACCAAATGAGGATCAAGGAAAGGAATAAGAACAATAATAACAATAACAGCAATAAAGAATATGAGTATTTTATATACTTAAAAATCAGTGACGTGTTACTGAGTTCTTAAGTACAAATCGACAAAAAAAGTCAACCTTGACTTGAACCAGCATTCTGGAAAGGGGTCTTCTGGCAATAGGAGCTGGTTAATGAGAGGAAGACTTCCACAATTTTCTGCCACATCTGACTTCCTCACCAGCATCAGCACCCACTGTTGCCTACCTGCCTATTACCATGGAACTATTCGAATTTATATCCAAAGTCCAACTCCACACTTGTCCATCAGATCCTCTTCCCTTTTCTCCTACTTAGAGAATTACTTTGGCCATTTATTTCTCTTCCTCAAAACCTTTTCTTCTGTCCACAGGATTGTTTTCATGAGCAAATAAGCATGTCATTTCTCTATCTTAATTTTTTTTTCTACTCCATTTCCCCATAAGCACAGAGAGCCAGTGAGAAGCACCTGCTCTTGGCTTTGTGCTTTAAAAGGCTGTATTCTGGGGCTTCAGCCACCCGTCTTTTTACTTTTTCATTTGAGAGTGTTTTCATTCTTAAAACAAAGAGCTTAAATGATCACATCCTTTTAAAAAGGAGCAGGATTTGACTGTTAACATAACTACAGCTGACTTTGTCTCCCCACGTATATCAGACTGTGTATTCTTCCAGAGCAGAAAGTATATAATAAACTTCTATTTTCTTTTAGTGCCCAATATAAGATCAGTTATCTGTGAGGGGTATAAGCAGGGGAAGAAGTTGGGGGAGAGAAAAAGAGAAAAATTGATTCACCAATCAAAGAATAAACAGCAACGGACCAAATAAATGGAAAAAGCAATATGTGGGAAGGGAAATTGACAGATGACTTCGTATACACCTTACATTTACGCATTTTAATCATATATGTGTTTGGCTTTTTAGGACAAGAGGGTCCTTTGGAACTTTGTAGAGCCATTCTTTTACTCCAGGATAGTAGGTAGTTTTCATTTTATCAGTGGCAACTCTGACCTACTGGTACTAGAACCATACAGGGCAAAGAGAATTAAAGATCAGTCAAGACTCTTCTGGAAAGAAGTCACGATTAATTAGCAATGTTTGCTCTGGACAGGGGAGTTGTACAAGTGCTGTTCATGCCCACACGGCAATCTGGTCAATGGACAGACAATCTGGTCAATGGCGGACAGAGCATATCACCCACAGATCTTGTTTGAAGACAATGCTGTCATCTCTAAAACTACCTCTACACTATGAGAAAAGCAATTTTTACTTCTGCTTCTTCAGAAGTTTCTTTAACTGACAAATGGCAAATATTACTTTTTGCTTCTAGGCATACTCAAAAACAATGACTTTAATTTGAAAATATATTTGAAAAGAAGTATAAATGATTGTTTCTCACATTTTTCTGAAGATAAAGAATATCATACATACCAAGAATCATGAACAACAATAAAACTTTGTCTAGCATTCTTTAAATATGCAAGTGTGGTTAGGTATTAATTTAATCAAGTCCCTTCAACTCAGTGAATGAATGGATCTTTCCTTTCTACAGGATAACTTTGTAAAATGAATGTATACATTCAAAATAATTTAACTGCATAAATTTAAAATTCAAAATCACTTCTAAAACTTGCTTAGGAATTTTAAAAGAGTATTTTCAGATTGTCCTGTTTTGAAATTATTCAATAAGCAATCGTTAAATGTCATCATTATTTCTCCCAAACACACTTCCTAGGGCCATTCTATGAACCATTTTTCCCCCTCTAAGGAAACTACCAGAATCAAACAGCCACATAAAAATAGTTTTCAATAACAACACCATCTATTCAGTAGCTCCAGTTTACAAATTTTTTACCTACCATGTCTTACTGAGTTTTACTTATGTCCTAAAATATTATTCCCAAATTACAGATATTGTGAGGCTAGAAGAGGTCACTGAATACATGGCAGCTCTAGGGACACAAACTCAGAGCGTGTAAGTCTACACACCCATGCCAGACAGGCGGGGTTTGTGTTGCATCACCATGTGATCCCTCTGACTGGAGTTACGCCCATTTTGCCACTCACGGGTGTAATTCCCTCTCCTACTTTCTTTTCTCCTTCCCTGACCTGCTACCTTTCTCCCTTCTACTAATTCAAAGCCTGTAACTTTTCATGGTTCTATTTGATTCTACCATTTTCATACATCTTTGCTATTCTCACTGAATGCCTTCTGCTTTTACGTTTTTAATACTTGATGGTCTATTGCTCTGTACTGTTTATTTCTATTCAGTCAACAAGTAATTCTTTTTTATGAGTATTTTTTATTTTATTTATTTATGCAAACAAGAACTGCAGTGTAGGCCAGAGGTGTAGAGGGTGAGAGGATTCACCAGAGACAGAGCAGGGAGCAGAACAGGCAGATCAACAGAAGTACACTGCTGAGGGGAGCAGCGGGTGAGACAGGAGAGGTCTGCTGCACCTTGTGGTTTCCCTCCCTGGCTGGGGATTGAACTCATGCTGCAGTGGATACGGAAGCCCCACAATCCAGCACTTAACCCCCTGCTCCACCAGGGAGGCCCCAAATAATTCTTGATAACCTACCATATGCCAAGTAGCACTTGGGATTTAGGAGTTTAGCAGTGAATAAGGCTGCCTCTTACAGAAGGGTCTCTTACTCATAAACTTCACATTCAGATTTTAAACTTCTTTATAATAATAACCATACTTATGTTTTCTCTATGTGTGTGAAGGAGTAATGTAATTTCACTGCTATATAAGTTACCACTAAATTAATAAAGTGGTTACCCTGGCATTAGTCAGTACACAGCTAGTTAACGGCAGGGGACTAGACAAGCAAACTTACTTGAGATACCAGCTCATTTCATTCTTCCATAATTTTCTAATTCTGAGGAAGGTGCTTTAGATATACGCAAAGAATTATAAGAAGGAAATGCGTAGAGATTGACTTCCGATATATACTAGAGCAAGATCCTAATGCCCATTTATCAGAGATATGCTCAGAAAGTTGCACTGCACTTAGAAACAACATTTTAAGAGGTTTTGAATTATTGTGTGCATTAATACGTTTTTCTCTCCTTTGATCTTTTCCTTGAGGACAACTAGAGCTGCTCTTACAACATTGTAGGAGTGGTAAGACTTTAGAAGTAGGAGAAAAACATTTTAACATGCTTTACTAAAGCCAAAGTGAATGAGGATTCATTTGAACCCACCAAAACAAAACACCTTTCCCTCCCACATCTGATATGAAGTGATTAAGGAGGGAATTTAGGACTTCTTTCATAGAATTCATCTTGGAAAACTTGCCATCTTGAATGTTTGAAAAATTTGGTTAAAAAATACCTAGATGCTCTATTAGATGAAACTTTAAAATTTTTTATATATATTTACAGTATTTTTTTGTGCAGTGTATATTTCTTGTCCCCATGAAGTTCCCATCATCAATTCACCTGTGCACCATCACCATAGTCCCTTGTGCTCTTCCCACCTATTTTGTTCCTCCTCCCCTAGGCAATGTTTCAGATTTATAGTTTTGATTTTAATTTTTAATTTATTGTAATTATTTTTTCCTTAGTCTCTTGTTTGTTTCCTCTACATTCCTCCTTTAAGTGAAACCATCTGACATTTTTCCTTTTCTTTCTGGCTTATTTCACTGCGCATAATCCCTGCTAGCTCCATCCATGTTGCTGCGAATTGCATGAGCTTATCTTTTTTGATTGCTGCATAATATTTCCGTGTGTGTGTGTGTGTGTATACCACCTCTTCTTGATCCACTCATCTATTTTGGGGCATTTGGGTTGTTTCCATAGCTTGCCTATTGTGAAAAGTGCCATGATAAACATAGGTGTGCAGGTGTCCTTTTGAATTAGTGTTTTTGTGTCCTTTGGGTAAATTCCTAGGAGTAGGACTGCTGGATCATATGGGAGCTCCATTTTTAGTAGTTTGCTTTCCATAGTGGTTGGACCAGTTTGCATTCCCACCAGCAGTGTAGTAGAGTTTCTTTTTCTCCACATCCTCACCAACATTTGTTGTTGCTAGTTTTTTTGATATGTGCCATTCTCACTGATGTGAGGTGGTATATTAGATAAAACTTTTATCTAGCAGACATAAGGCAGTCTCTTCCCCTAACATTTCTCTCTGAATTTTGTATATATACTCATATATACACACATATACAGACAGACAACTTTGCATTATTATTGAATTCAGTTTTCATGTTTCCCATGGGATTCCAGTGGATCTTTCTGGGACCTGATTTGTATAAATATCCCCTTTCCTCATGGAAAACAGAGGACATATGGAGGGGAACTTGGGAGTACTGCCAATTCTTCTAGCTACCTAAGATTAGACATCTTCCAGAGACATGTGATGGCCTGTGCTGGGACACCTAAGATCCACACAGAGTATGAGAGTTAATCTTATATCAGGGAACAACAATGAATTTGTGTAATACCCCAGGGGTACAATCTAAAGAGCAACTTAGCAATGAGCAGGGGGTATGGCATTGGGTTTGCTAGCTAAACTCTTTTCTCAAAATTAATTCTAGGGATTTTATAAAAGATTTTTGAAAACAGATTGTCCTTGGAGGAGTCAGGAGGGTTTCTGTAGAGAGTTGTTATCTTGGTTGATGTGGATTAGGGAATAGATCTTCTCTCTGAATGGCATAGAAGCAGTCTGAAAGGGAGAAAGGCCCTGGAGAAAGTCTTTTGGAGTTGATGTAGGACAAGACATGATAGGCTGGCTCCCACCAGACTGAGTATCTTGATGGTAGAAACTCTCGTGTTTATATTCAACTCCAGGACCTAGGACAGTAAGTGACTCATGACAGAAGCTCAATTAATGTTTCTGAAGTGAAATGAATGGGAAACAGCTGCAGAAAGCCACAGTCAAGGAAAAAGTAGATACTATAAAGTTGGGAAGACTGTATGTGTACCAGCTTTCTCTACCAACTTATTATGAAGCCCATTGAGACCTCAGAGAAGTGGGGAGACTGAAACTTTCCAAATACTCAGAATAATTAAAATAATGAAGACATTTGTGATAACAGATAATAATTAGAATAGGTAATAATTAGAATAGAGACAATACTTTGTGCTTACCAAATATTATATTTTTTTCTCCTGGACATATCAGAAGGCTAAATTTCCTGGTTCCTTGCGTTTAAATGAAGCTATGTAACTTGTTCTGGCAAATGGGAATTGGATAGAGGCCACATATGCTCCTTCTAGGCCTGGCTCCCAAATGCAAAAACACTTTTATTTCTCTCTTTTTCTCTCTCTCCCTCTGTATGTTTCTCTCACAAACCCCTCCCCCTGCCATTGTCTTTTGACCAGATGCACACATTTTGGTGGAAGAGTTCAAGGGTTTAAGGCCTTACATGGAAGGAGTCTGGGTATCTGAATAACTGTGTGAGGCACAGCATCCTCTCCTAAACACTGATTTCCCCCTGCAATGTTGCATAGTTGAGAATTAAATGCTTATTTGTTAAGTTACTTAGATGGGATTGTTTGTTGTAGCCTCCAGTATTACTTATCCTTACTAATTCAGAGACCATTGAATTCTGTATTATTTATAGGTAGCTTGAAACCTCTGGTTCCTCACAAAAAGCAGGACTAGAGAATGGGGGTTATATTAATGTACATATTTGCACATGTGTGCACTTAATTACAAATGCAATTTATTAAGCATTTCCATGTGCAAAGCATCAACTAGCAAGTCAGACATTTCCAAATGAATTTTTATGTGCTAAAATTAAAAGAGGATGAGAGTCTAAAGTTGACATATTCATCAAGTAGTCATGTTAGAGTTGGTCACTATCAACTTCAGATTGCATATGACCATTAGCTATTTTCCTTAGGAAAATCTACCCATCCTAGCAATAGATGCAGAGGCACAATAACAAAACCAGACTGTGAACATTTCCTGAGTGAGTGTTTAGTTATCTGATAACTAAGTGTTCAGATATCTGACAACAAAGAAGTTATTTGAACTGACCCTTAAAAAATAAGCAAAAATTAGCCAAGAGGATTAGAAATGAAGAATGTTAGAAGCAGAAGCAAGTTAGAACAAGGACTCCTGCTCCTTGTGAAATTGTGAAATAATTTGATATTTTAAGAATACTTACAGCAGAATGTGATGGACACAGTGAAGTTACACATGGAAAACTTGTAAGTGACCAGGATGAAAAGTTTGGCAGACATGAGGTCACTAGGACTTCACAAATTCTACACAAGAAAATGCCTCCAAACCAACGGTACTCCACATTTTAGCAAGATAACTAGACACTGTGAAGTAATGACAAATTTTGAGTGCTTCAAATAAAGCAATTGTATAGGGAATAGAGGAGAGGCTATATTTAGAAGTCAGAATTGGCATATTTTGGGTATTGGTTGAATACAGAGGGGTGAGTGAGGAAGAAAATGCTAACCCAATGCACAGCTTTCAGATTTGAATGACTAGGGATGATATCAGGTGAAATGAAAGTGAGATAAAAGTTCAGCTTTGGATGTGTTGAGTATAAGTAGTTATAAGACATCCAAATATTAAAGTTGGCTACATAGATTTTCACATCAGGGTACACAGATTTGGGGATCAAAAGAATTATCTTCTAGAAACAGTGAACTGAATAAGAAGACTCCAACGATGAAACCCTAGCATATACTAGCACTTGAGAGGTCAGCACAAAGAGGAATTTAAAAAGGAAGAGGAGGAAGTTATAAAAATGGGAAGCTAAGCATTTCAAAATGAGCAATGATCAACTGTGCCAATAACTAAGAAAAATCAAGGAAGGAAAAGACTAGAATGGGCCCATTTGTCTTGACCAAAAGGGGGAACTTGACCTTGAATGGGTAGTCTTGATGGACTACTCCATGTGGAATTCAGACTGCATGTGGGAGGAGACAAGTTTGACTGCACAGTAAAGAAAGAGCTATAGTCACAGAAAGAGTTTGAGTATCTTGCTAATGAAACAAAATATCTTGAGAATATTATGTATTTTGAAAACTTTAGCAGAAAAAAGAATAAAGCTATAAGTTAGAAATAATTTCCAGTTTGAAGTGCTTGAGGGTATAGGAGAAAGGAAGGATCTAGAACACAGCCCTGGATAAAAAGAGGGACAGAGAGACACACATCTGATTATCCTGGAATGGAAAACTGATTACCTCTTTGTTGAGCAAGGAAGGAAATGGAGAGTGGAAGAATGCAGTCAGTGGTGACAGTTTGGGGGAGGAGCTGACTGAGGACATGTAGCAGAATTACAAGGCCTTGTCAAGGATCCAGCTAAGGTTGGTGGTCATGAATTTGCTGTGGCACCTAGTTACTGTGGGGTGTGTGTGTGTGTGTGTGTGTGTGTCACTGTTTTAGGCAGCCCTTGGCTGGCCAGTTTAGATGGGGCAAAGAAGGTAGATGAATGAATTGATCCAAGATATCCAGACATCTGGGGGGAAAAACTTGTGCTCATCAACTATTTAGTGATATCCTCAGCCTGAGATTTCATTATGAGTCTGAACAATTTGCAAACCTGCAAATCATCTGAGATTTTTCCAAAGCCATGTTGAATACTAATTCATCTACCTAGACAGTGTAACCTGCAAGGGAATTGGAGCCTTTAAACTCAATTCTCTCTTGACACTTGAGAAATGAATGGAGAATTATGTGTCCAATTCTTAATCCTTGGAGAACAAAGCACAAAAGCATTTTATAAAATTTATCAGAGAAGACTTTTGTTCTTTTCAGAATGCTCTGAGGAAAAAAAGAAAAGAGAAAAAAAATTGAGCAAGGAGATTTTCACATACCTTGAGCATAAGGAGAGACTTAACAAGGGCATTCTCGACCTTTGTTTTTAGAGTCTCATACCTTATGGTGCCAGAAACTCTGGGTGTTGGCTGTGGTCAAACTTCCTCCTTTAAAGTTGAAGGCAAAGAAATACCAGGCAAACAGTCTCTCTTACAGATCTCATATTCTGATTGGAGGTTTAACATCTCAGCAGGCTTTCCAAGAATACAGAAAGAGGAATCACTGTCCTCCCTGCCCAGGGTAACAGTGTGAAGTGAGAGTTCAATCTCTATAGTTATCTATGCTACTCATGTGGTACAACTGTTTTCTTTCCCACACTTTGGGAAGGATTCCTCTCTACTGGGTGTTTCCTGTAGGAAAAGGAATGCATTCCCCCACGCCCTGACTCTATCACATTTATATGAAAATGAACGTTTCATAGGCTTTATATCTTCTGATTCCGAGAACCACAACTGACAGGAGATGTTTGACAGATTTTAAAGGGTTTTTAAATGGGTATTTTAAATGGATATTAAGCTAAATGTTGCATACACTTTGTTACCGAGATTTCATACTGACCTCTTTCTCTTTAGTTAGGAAGCAAGCAAAGCTTCCTGGAGCATTAGTTGCTTTTCCCCATAATTCCCCCATAATTAGCACCCATACTTTTGGAATTATGTGTTAGTATCAGGGGCAATACATGCATATGTATGCACGCACATGTGAAATGGTAGGAATCATATGCTTTGTTGGTTATTGATTCTAGAGGTATTCAGAATAATTGCAGCTTATATGGGGTAGTAGGAAGTACAGATGGATCTCACATTTTATACCCATCCCCCCAGTTGTCTGTCTGCTCCTCACTTGAGTAGACTTTGGCAATTATTTTATTCCACTTGCTGGTCCTTATGATTTCCCTCTTTCATGGGAAGGAGGAGCAGACTACCTACCCTGATGTTCCTAAATCCCCAAATATCCCTGATGCATTGAGATTCTAAAGGTTAGGGACATATGTCTCCAGATCAGCTCAAATGACCATAACTAAATAATGGCAAGGCTGAAGATTAATTTAAAAAATAGCACCTACAAAGACAATATGAAATGTTTATGATAAAAAAATCATACTCTCCTCAAGCTGATCCCACATTACAAAGATATTTGATCTATACAAGAATTAAGCTGTCCTTGACTTCCAGGAAATGATCTGACACTTAAAGGGAAATGGCAATGCTATTTAAGAAGCCAGGCCATCTTTTTCTGCTGGACACACAAAGAATCTCACAGAACATTTGTTTCAGCCAAGGGCATTCTGTGACTATGATGACATGAGTCAAAACAAACCACTTCAGAATTTTTTGTAAGCCCAGATGAAAACAAAGTCACTGTGCAAAGCATAACATAGTAAACACTCCTCTATTCTGAGTAATAGGAATGGCTGTTGCTTCTTTGCCAATAACATCTTAAGTCTCCATCTGGTCTTCCTTTAGAGAAGATGTTATCAAGATACCCAGCCATCCAAGTGTCTCTGCTTCCTGCTAGTACCCAATCTGGAACAAACCCTTGCTTCCCAGACCTCCCCTGCCCAAGACCCAATTCCTCTAACACTTTCTAACACCCTGCTGCTGTGATGCCTTCTAAGCTTCCCCAGGGTATGCATGCCTTGCTCAACCACAGGGGTCTTCCTGGTCTTTAACAAGGTAGAGGTTACAGGGCTCTTTCCTCACGTTGCTTAGCTGTGAAAGCGCACACAACATCTGCAAAGAGTGATGTAGGTAAATGAGAGACACTGTTCCACCAAGGCTGGGAAAGGATGCTTCCTTTCAAAAGTCCCAGTTCCAAAGAAACACTTGAGAGCTTTCCCTCATTCAGCTGCTGCTTTTGTGTGGAGGCGAGTATAGTGGCACCCACACACTGACTCATGTCTGAGAAAGCTTTTGTGGTTTAACCTGACTTTTTATCCCATACAACAGCCCAGGCTAGCTCAGCAGCTGTTTGTTATTTTCTGCGAGTCAAATACGGTTAAGCTCCTAGGTTCTGAGTGTGGGAAATGTAAGATTTCCAAGGACACCAGTCAGGGTGGTTTAGAGACATGGCATATAATCTGGCATCTCAATATCTTTATAGAAATGAATTAAGACAGGTTGAAGGTAAAGTAAAAAAGTTCTGGGGAAAGCCTCAGAGGACGTGGTTTTATAAACCACCAAGCAAAACTGGGGGAAATTACTATAAAGCTTAAGGAAAAAGCTGGATTTTCTGTGGGTGTTTGGTTTCTGGAAATCTGTTACTTATGTAACTACACTACCATGTAGAAATTAGTTTATTTTTACAAGTTGTGCTTCAACATTTGTCAGAGCATTGGCATTGTGTGGGTAGAAGGCAAAGATGATTATCTCCACTCAGACATTGCAAAAATGAGTGGTGGTAATAAGTACTCAGTGCTGCCAAAGCTTCATCAACAGGGCCCTAGAACTCACGCCAAAGTCTTCTCATCCCACAGCACTCTCGAGAAGCACCAAGACGCTGCTCACACCAACTAGCAGTTATCCCTTTGGTTCTGAACCCGATGACATCCACAAACCTGGGGAAACATCGCCTAGATGACATAAATCTTAAGTGGTTACAATAGACTGTTGCTGTTTGAACACTTGAGCAAGGACTCGACACCCTTGCTCTTGCTCAAAGGGTGGTTTCTGGATGCCTGCACCTTAATTATCACTAGGACTGAAGAACAATGAAGATTCCAGGTCCTTTCCCAGACATACTAGATCAGTGTTTCTGGGAGTGGGACACAGAATCTGCCCTTGTAACAAGCTTTACAAGACATTCTTCATGACGCCGTTAGCATGCTGCCAATCTAGGGCAGGGCAGTGTTTCTAAAAGGTCCCCCAAATTAAAGAAAGGATCAATACCTGAAACCTCCACCGTAAGTTGAGTTTGATACCCCTAAGTGGTTCCCTTACATCTCCACCAGAAAGGAATTCAGATTTTTTCAGAGCCACTAGTAGCAAACCGCTGTTCTTAGACTTATGGGGGAGTGAGGGAGGGGAGCCCCCATATGAATAGCAGATGAAATGGAACCATCCTGAGGTTAATAGACTCTGGTCTTAGGGCTGGTTCTGATTTATGGGGAGACTTCAGCCTATGCCCTGGATCATCAGAATTGCTTCTAGGCCTATGCTTTTAGGAAACAAGCCACAACACAGCCAAGGGGAGAGAGAAACAACGCAGTGGCTGCCTAGGTATTTCAGGGGTGGTAATATTATAAATTACAATTTTTTTAAAGGAAAAGGGTCATGTATAAAAGCTTAGACTCCATCTTTCATAGCTGAGCTACAGGCAATCCATAGGTAATGATTTTTTTTCTTGAATATATAGTAGTTTCAATCAACCTGTTTTTTAAAAAAGACTATTTATGGCTAAAAACTAACCAGTCTTGATGAAAATAATGCCACAAACTAGTCTTTATACTAAGGTAACATTGTAAACACCACAGTTTTGAACGTGAAAAATTCTCACAAACTATTAAATGTAATACAATGGAATGAAGGGTCCAGTGGTAACAGAGCTAAGGGAATCGTCAGTCTCTTTTGCATTTAACTCTCAATTATTCTCATCTTCACGGTTAAAAGTGATTAAGCTTTAGTTCAACAATAACATAACATAACATTTGAAAACTCACAGCAAAATCGCCTGCTGGTTTTTAAATAACCGATATAGGTTATGCTGTTTATAATAGGGTAAGCAAGTAGAGTAAAATTTCTTTTTGCCAAAGTCCCATATGAATCTTGAATGCAGCAGCATATAGAACAAAAGCACAGGTATTCAGGGAAGCTAATGAACCTTTTAGCTTCTTTTCCCAATTGGTCATCTTGAACACAGATGTTTAAAATGTGCTACAGATGTATAAATTGAGGCGTATAGCTATTTATAAAATTAAAATTCCATGGATCAAAAATGAAATGTTCACATTTATCCCACTCATAGTTTGGCAAAAATGAACTACTCACATGAAATTTATTGCCACTGTTTTCATCACTACCATTTCTTCTTCATCATCAACATTTTTAGGGAGAACACAGTTTGGAATATTGTCAAAGAAGTAAGCATTTTCTTTTGAAGTCATATTATGAAGAAAATGGGTGAAAAAAATGTAGTTCATAGTTCATTTTCTCTTTGTTTTTAGCTTCTGCTTGGATGTAAAATGTTTAATAGCTGGAATTCAAATATCCTTTGATGGCAAAAGAGGTTTCCAATACTATTTTGTACACTGTGCTTATATATCACCAGGACAAAATAATAACTTCAAGTATTCCGATTTAAAATGTGATCATGTGCTCTAAATGCATAACTTCCTTTTAAAGCAGATACTGCAAACAGACATTTTTAAGTCAGGAACTGACTATGAATATAAAATATCCATGTTAGCAATAATAACCTTTTGTGTTTTGTAGTGAGATCTTTTCAAATTAATCTTTCAATACTCATATTGAGAAATCTCAGTTCTTGTCAGTTATCAAATTTAATGACAGCCTTTTTCATTTGTGATGCCGAGGATTAGAGTGAGGTAATAAATACACACTTGGCTAATTTACCTCACCTTGAACCCACAAAATTAATGCAACTGGATTCCTAGTAGAAAAGCTTTTTAAGTTTAAAATTCTGTTTTGGATATCTTAATGTATGATTGAAGTAGTAACCCTAATTGCCATTATAACAGAAGATTAAAATAAAGAGAAGTAGCTCTTGGTGTGGTGTCGTGAGGACTCCTGAGGAAGATTGGTCCTGGGGAGGAGTCTGTGTCTTCAGCGGCCAGTACCTGGGAAAGGTGTGCTGGCGAGGTGACTGACGCCAGAACCAGGAGCCACAGGCCATCTAGATTCTACTCCTTTTTCCACAGTACAAGGCCATTCCTTCTGTCCTGTGTAATTTGAAGCCATTATCATAGATATTAGATGTGGGAAGACTTGGCAGGTCACCTAATTCCTCAACCCTTCACACAGAATGCCCCTGTTGAATATTCATGAGGCAGTTGTTAGCCAGCGCCTGTGGAAGCCAGCCTATTATAGCGTTCATGGTCGTTTACCACCACCTGGGGGGCAAACGACATGAGAAGAATCTTAAAACATAACCATATGTGGAAAAATAAATAGTGAAGGAATGCCTCATTTTAGACATTTGACTAATTGTCAAATAATGGGATTTATTAAAAACTTCCATAGATACTAGATTTCTCTTATGTTTGGGGATCAGCTGATCCCCAAAGGGCTCTGAGCAATATCTAATGGTAGCTTTCTTTTGCGTAGGAAAATTTCAAAACGGGCTCTTCCCATGCCAGAGATAGAGTATGCTTCAAAAGTTAACCTGAAGGAGTCTTGATTTAGGTATCATAAATCTAATTAATATGAGACAGTACAGCATGTACTTGATTAACAACATTAAAAATAAGACTACAATATTAGTATTCCTCTGGGACAATGTGAATTTTGAGACATTTTAAGCTGGCACATAGCCAGTGCTGGAGAATCCAGCATTATTTGATATATGAAAGACTTTGGACACAAATTCAGATAAATCAGGCCTCCAGTGGATTTGTGTGTGTAAGACTGGGTACGTGTTTTTGGTGAATCTGGCTACAATGATTGCAAAACCTACATGAATTGAGAAGATGCCACTCTTGACTGTTTTCAGCATAATCATAGGGATGAAAGGACAGCAGAGAAGGAAAGTGGGCTTTGCAGGCACATGAGGAAGTTTGAGCTTTTCTTTTTTTTTTTTTATTATTAGATTTATTTAATTATATTCGACGTCTTTTGTAGTCCCCAGGGAGTTCCCACCACCATTTCACCCATACACCATCACCTCAGTCCGTTAAGCTCCTTTTGCCCTCATCCCAGTCTTTGCCCTTCCTCTTCCCTGCCCCCTCCATAGTCCCTTTGGTTTATCTTTGATCTTTGGTCTTGTTGAATTTTTTGTTTGTTTGTTTTTGGTTGTAATTGCCCATTTCCTTGAGCTTACTCTTCTTTTTTTATTTTTAAAATAAAATTTTTTAAATTTACACATATTTGGCATCAATTGTAACCCCCATGTTTTCCCCATCACCATAACACCACCTCTCCTATCAATTAGGTTAGTGCTTCCACCAGGTCTTAGCCTCAGTGTCCTCATCTGTAAAACCAAAACAGCAATATCTACTCCTACAATCCTAGGGATCTGAAGAGGAGTAGATAACATAATGAATGTTATAATTTAGGACTATGTAAGTCTTCAATAAATATTAGCGCCATCTCCCCCTCTGAGTGTTCTATAGTTGATTTTGAATGCTCATTTCTAGAAAATAGATTATTTAGGCATACAGAAATGATTTGTTACAGGTAAATTTGTATGGCTCTAAATGCAATCAAATTTCTCAAATGTTTCTAACGCACTGAATAGTAGAGCAGGTTTCTTAAGTGCCAAATAATTAAAATTTCTTCCTTCACATTCCCTTGAGTTTAATACCAAAGCCATGCAAAATTTAATGCACCCTGTTTCCCATTTGGAGAATCCAACAGCTTCCTCACCTGTAGAATCCACAAAGCTCCTCTGGTTACTTCTCTTCGACAAACACTAAAAAATTTGTAGGTCATCGCCTCTTTCCTCCAATATAGTCATAGTTCATTTATGTATTAAGGATAATTAAACATTATAACACATTTGATATTTAAAGATTAAGAAACACCACTAACCACCATGAATGAAACTACCATTGGTTTTAACCTCAGTTTCAATTTCTCTCCAGTTCTTCTTTTAGCTATTAAATAATTCCTCCAGGTAGACCATCTATTAGAACTCATCTAATTGTTGATAATATTAATGAGATGCTCACAAAGTCTAAAAGTCATACCTCTTTTTTAAATGGGGAAAAACTTGGCGTTATTATTTACATATATACTTGATGTTAAATATTTGTACCAAAACAGGATTAAAGATAAATATTTTGAATATTGCCAAATAATCCCAGGTGTTAAGATTAGAGAGATAAAATACCTGGGGAGATAACTTAGAGTTTTGGTTCCACTTTTGTAGGTCCTAGATGCTTCCTGAGTAAATAATGACTCATAAATGAAAATTGTTATATGTTTATAGGTCAGGAAGAGATCCATGAGAAAGACAGCATAACTCCAGAGGGTATCAATCACATGAATTAAAAATTATAATTACATATAATTAAAAAAAGTTGACCTGAATCTTGACTTACGAACATGAGGAAATAAAATCAGAATTAAGCTGTATTTAAAAAAGGGACAAAATCCAAGAGAAGCCAAGTAGTATACTAATAACAAAAGAATGAATAAAAAAATGAAAGCAACAAATTACAAGAAAGATTTGTGGGGGGTGGGGAGGGAAGCCTCCCTGGTGGCACAGGGGTTAAAGTCTTAGCACTATCAGGTATCACAAGTCACTGCAGCATGAGTTCAATCGTGAGTTCGATCCTGGCCAGACAGCTAGCACATATAGCGCAGCAGACCTTTCCTGTTTTTCCCACTGTTCCCCCTCAGCAGTATATTTTAGTCAATCGTCCTGTTCTCCCTATTCTGTCTCTGGTGAATCCTTTCACCCACCCCTAACACCTCTGGCCTACATCCCAGTTCTTGTGTGCATAAATAAATAAAAAAGAAAGATTTAAAAGTAAGATTTGTGGCTATGTAGAGGAAAGTCTTTTGCTTATTATCTGATATGGCAGGGTTTAGTGCACGTATACACACATATCCACACACATGTGCACACACACGCACACACCATAATAACGGAAAGCAAAAGGGAATGACTAATTCCTTTACAAGGTACATAAACACATTCTCGGGCAAAATTAAACTCTTTAGTTTCAGGACAGTTAAAAAGCACACACATTATAAATGTCCCAAAGGGCCTATGACCCGAGGCAGAGAGAGGCACATGTGATGATCTGAATGGCCTCATATGTGCCTCTGTAATAGTCAACAGATGTGGCATGCCAACAGACTAGAAATACAGCTTCCACTTAACACATGCTTTTTGGTGACGGATAGACGAAAGTCTTAGGGAAATAAAGGTTTGATGAATGAGTCTTCTTGCTTAATTGTGCTAAACCCTTTAGTTCAAATTTTCATAAGAAGATTCAACTGTTGAGAAGTAGGAAGTCCTTTTCTGATTCTTTCAAGAAAAAAAAATAGGGGAGGAGAAGGAAGGCAAGAGAGAAACCCTAGGTTATGATGCCAAAGGATATGTAGAAAAGTACAGATCAGATATTTACCTGGCTACACTAGCAGAAATTGAAACAAAATTGGTGCCAAGACCAGATGGTAAAAAAAATGAAGAAAATATATTCCTTCACTGCCAAGATGTTCTCATCAGTTCACTCCCTATATTTTTGTGATGTTGAAGTACTAATCTTTTGAACAAATTTAACGTACACAGCTGGCCTTTAATTCATGTTTATCAGATGTGGACAATTTTGTGCTATTTTACCTTTTGCTCCTGAAAGGTAGAGGTTCATGAATAGACTATTCTCTCACTCAAAGCACTTCCTTTACATCAAAAACAATTTTCACTTCTGGAAAAATGAGATCCTTTGGTTATAGAGTCTTCACACTGGAAGAGGTGGAGAGAGCTAATTTCGCCATTTTCAGGTCAGAGAAGATGCATATTTCATGGTTTTTGAGGCATACCACCTGAACGTCACTGCCAGAATTAGAGAGTATCTTGTCAGTCCACAGTACATAACCTATAACTTGATGTGGCCTGTGAGAATTGGGGTGCCATCTATATGTCTTGGCTGTGAGCCAGTTGGGTTTTACACATTCTCTTATGTAACTCTCCACCAAATTTTATCAACCCACAATCAATTTATTTTGACTGAAGAGAAATCATAAAGAGCCTTAAAGTCCCAGAAGTATCATTTGACCCAGAGGAGCTAGCTAGAAGTGCTATTAATATTTGACTGTTTTTCTTCTTTGCATCCTTGGATGAAGTGTTACATTATGTTGTGGTGAAGTGAATCAGATGTTTGCCTGAATAATGCCGATGAACCATAAAGTAGCAGGGTGATTTGAAATGAATGCGAGCATCTCCATCACCCACTTATGGAACTACAAGGTAAGTGTACTACGACCCAAGGGCCAGTGAATGCCAAAAATGCTTGTGCATCTTCTGCTGTGTCTCCTAGGATTTTCAAGTATATGCCCAGTTATTCTCTCTACTGCTTCTCAGTCCATGAGAGATTATTCATTGCAAGGCCTCTCAAGTAATTTTTTGAATAGAAAACTATGCCCCAACCCTGAAACCACTTATTGAAGATCAGCTGTGTAGAATGTAATTGCCTTTCAAGTACATTATCACTTATCAAATACATTCAATTCTCACAATAGGCCTGTGAAATATTATTGCCCTCATTTTACAGATCAGGAAACCGAAGCTCTGAGAAGTTAAATAACTTGTTGAAAGCACACTGCTGTAAAGTGATGATTCCTGTTCCTCTTACATACTTGCTGCCTCTCCACCACTAGTGTTGGGTAAGTGGCTAGAATAATGGAGATGCTAAAGGGCGAATTTGGGTCTTTGTTCTCTTTCACTGATTGTTCCATTGTCTTGTTCTTGGATAAAATACATAGTAGAGTGGCTATAGAGTGTGTTCCTCTTAAATAACCCTGCTAACTTGTCGCACTTGTGTAGGTAAGGAGAGGCTATGGGGTAAGAGCAGGAGGAGAGAACATTCAGGTATTCCATAGTGCAGATCAGATATGGAAGCTTGCTCAGGTGTGGTATCAACTTAATCTAATAGCGCAGTTGTCTGTCAGTCTAGTGTCTCTGTTACACTGGACCAGAGAAACTGAAGCATGTTTGTTTTATACTCATTTTAGGGGTGATTATCAGGTAGAGGCCTGATATCAGGTGATTATCAGGTTAGGAAGAGCAGTGAGAACAGGCAATTTAAAGTCAGGGCACTTCTTTATTGCATCTGTGACCTACTGCCATCCTTCTTTTTCTGCTACTATATTCTGGGATGACAGATGTTTTATGTGTTTTCTTTATTTGGAATTAGGTCACAATTTTAAAAATGGAGGTGGTTACTCGTTAACCTGCACATCACCTCTCCTCCTCACTTTAAGGTCTATACATATTGATTATAGGAATGGACTTGGGAGCCAGCCTTGACCACTGTGATTGTCCCAGCAGAGCTGGGTAAGATGAATTGCTTGACTCTTCTGTGCACAAGAGAATATATAGCTATATGTCTTGAGCTGTCTGTGGCCACAGTTTAGCTTCTAAAGGGACAGCTGGCTTAAGTGAATGAAGGCACTGAGAAAGAAGTTAAAGCAAGTACCAGAGATAGAAGAATGTGTCCTAACAGCTTTCAAATGCTGGAGGGCATGAGATCAAACCCAACCCTAACCATCCTGGGGTTGTTTAAATTCCCTAGTTTTGCATTAAGTTATCGGGTTGGAGTCAAAAAGTCTAAATTCATTGAGAAACCTTGCTTTAATAACTGAAATAAGAGTAGTGGGTTATTATACATTAAATTGGTGCCAAGCATTTTACTAAGATTGCCTTTATTTTTTCCCTCCACTATCATCTCATGAGGCTACTATTATCACCATTTTATTTATGAAGAAAGTGAGGCTCATTTTATCTATGAAGAAAGTGAGGTTAAAAGACTTTCCTAAGGTCACATGGCTAGAGAGCAATAGAGTTGGAGCCTGAATCTGTTTCTACATGGCTCCTAAATCTATGCTCTTAATGTCTAAACTATTTTATGCCTTAATGAATCTCAAGTCTGCCTGCATGTGGAAGTCACCTGGGGAGCTTCTGAAAACAGGTGTGCACAGACCCTTTCTCATGGCCTCCAAGTTTGCACAAGCACAGTGGGTAGTATTCACAAACAATACAATGAACTTATGCTCCAGGAGCCTGGGGTGCCTGGGGGTCAGCATATTCTTAGTAAACGGTGCTCCCTGGACTTGTGCAACTATTGCGGCCTGGCAGTCAGACCAATTAAATCTGAATCTTGAGGAGAGGGGCCCCTGTGTTGATACAGTTTTAAAAGCTCCCCAGGTGATTTTAAAATGTAGTCAAGGGTGTGAACCATAGCTGTAACCCAACCATGCATCTTGGGTTTATATGGACTTTGAGTGGGTCTACACTAGCACAGAATGAATATTAAAACTTATGATGAGGTGATGAAGCCAACACACCAAATAAATGCAAGAATTAGGGTTGCTCAGATAAAATCTTCTGTGATGAAATATGTGGGATCACTGACCCATCTAGAAATACACTATTTCCACACTGGGATTTACAGTCTAGCACCATTTAAGGATTTAAAACTGTATTGATGAGTCTGTCCATTCATAAATATGACATTAACCATCATTAAAAATTATTTCTGCAAAAATTTGTAGATTTTGTAAAAATATGTTCAGTGAACATTTTCTGTTAGGTGTAAACCTCCACAAACTAAGTAGTTTTGAGTATTGATGAAGACCATGCCCTCTCTCTACACAAGATTCTTTTCTCTTATCCAGTAGAAAATTATTTCAGCAATTACTACAAAAATTAGTGAGAGACTGAAAATGTATTAGCTTCATAACTATCACTAATCCTGTCATAGGAATCAACTCTCTTAGATCTCAAAAGATCTATCACTAGTAGATTTCATAGACCTCAGCCATATTTGACTTATGCATTGTGAACTGAAAGGACAATTAAGACAGCAGTTTCATAATACAAAAAAATTTTTTTAGTTCCCATGAATTATGCAATCTCACACTTTCTTATAAAAGTAGGATAACAGGAGACTTAATTCACTATGTTAGAAATCCCCATGTGGCAAATGTACAGGAATATCAGGTTAAGTGGCCATTTTTGAATTTTATTAGTGAGCAAAGGGAAGATCTGCAGCCAGTGAAATTACCCAAACTGAGGAGTGCAGCATTGTATATAACTGAGATATAACTCATTTCTATAGTAAAAGTCAGGTTCAATTTTATCAAAATTTCTAGAAGTGTGATGCTTTTCTGGTTGCTTCCATAATCCCATCCTTATTAAAATAATAAAATCAATAAGCATATTTTTAGGAGAGTTTTTAGAAGGAATTGATGAATTATCGCAATATTCTTAAAACTTATTTGGCTCAAGGAAGATTCAACAAGCAAACTGAGTATATCCAGTTACAATCAGACTTCATTGCTGATACGTGAGCGTTCCCGTCCAACCACTGCAGGTCACGGTGCAATGTTTCATGGGACTACTCTTTGTCTCTCCAACTGGAAGGTTCAATTCAACAAAATTTCAAGTAGCAAAACATCAAAAAGACACAATTTTAGAAACAAGTTGCTAGAGGACATACAAATTAGGATGTGAGAATTGTGGTCTATGAAGCTGGGTCCTGTCTTGAGTCTTCCAGAAGACGAAGATGTGGGTGAGGTGGAGCCAGGTCCAGTACATTGGACTCGGTCCCATCATATCTCCTTCCTGGTCAAACACATGCATTCTGGTTGTTCCCAAGTCTTCAGAGTAACTTTCAGCTTCCCATTTTGAATCCCAGAAACCTCTTCAGTTTTAACTCTATTTCCCTATATTAATGTAAATATTTGGCAAACCAGACCAGACTACTCGTTTCAAGAATCCACTGCACTTTTCTTATCTATGAAATTTTGCTCCTGCCCATTTTTTCACGAAGGATGCACTCCCTTTCTATTCAACAAAATTCTGTTCTTTAAGAAATATCAGGTGAAATGTCACCACTTTTGTGATCCCCGTGCAGCTTGATGTCTCTCTTGCCTGAACTTCTATTGTGCTTTGTTCTTTGTGTGTCTGAATCCTCCACTAGCTCCTTGAGGATAGAGGCTGTACCTTCTGTATGGCATTGGAATAAAACAGACTGGCATGCTAATTCTGGCTTATTCACTTAATAGCTTTGTGACTTTAGACAAAGGAAACTCCCTGGGCCCCCACTGCCTCATGTGAAAATGGGTTTCAGAATAATAATGTATACGTCAGGAATTTTATGAAATTATGTGAGATAATGTAAAGCAACAAGAATAATACTTGACACATAATAGATACCCAGTGCATCTTAAATTCTTTATTCTCTGAATGTTATAGAGCACTCACTAGGGATTTCTTGAATGATGAGTGAATGAATGAATGAAACTGTGAAGTTGTCTGAGTTATATCTGGCAAGATATGGGCAATCTTAGTATTAATAAGAATAATTATTATAACAGAAGAAAGCACATCAAATATTTTTAAATCCATTAATAAATAATGATAGTAAAAGCGACACAATTAGTTGTGCTTGAAAGATACTATGGGAACCAACCGAAAAGTTTAAAATAGATTGAAACTTTAAAACAGATAAAGAAAGCGAAAGGATGAGATAGTTATTCTGCCTTTCATATACACAAACCAAGAACCAATCTGGAGACTTTGAAAGGAGCAGTTAGAAAAGTGAAATTTCCAGGCTACATTATTAGAAGGCATGGGAAGTAGTACACTGAGACATTTAAATTACAGTGTTTGGGGGTTGGGGGGGTCACTACAGTGTAAAAAATTAAAAGATAGTTGAGTGTGACCACTGGTTTTCCTAAAGTAATTGTCTCTAGCCCTGTGCTACTTCAAGTTCCCTTTTCACTCAGTGCTCTTGCTTTGAGCCTCCTACTTGAAGTGAGGGAGTGTGATGTGGGGTCCCCTAACATGAGCTTGATGGGCTCTCTCCTATCACCCCACACTCTTCTGTTGGCATTTCAGGTAATGCTACAACAACCAAAAGAGTTCTCATCCTGAAGTTTATGCTCCTTTCCTCTAGATCACAGAGAATCACTATTCTTTTGGCCCACTGCCCTTTGAGATGATTCCTCAGCTAGTGACATCTTTCTCCTAACCTTCCCCGAGGAGACACTGCCTGTGTCCCTGTCACTTCTCTCACCTGGAATGTCCTTCCCTATCCATTTGTCCATTCTGATTCTACATGTCCTTCAATATTCTGCTCAAGCTCACCTTTTACAGGTCTGTCCTGTCTTCCATCCTACAAGCTCCTGCAGCTTTTCTGCATGTATTATTTATGTTAAAATTGTGCAAAAAAAATTCCTTTTACCTTACATAACTTTTCTGTGCTCACCTCCAAAGTATCTAATCTGCAAACATTTTGGATACCTATTATGTACTAAATAATAATTTGTGTTGTAGGTATATAAGCTTAATATAATACTCTTGGTACTCAATCCAGTGAAGGAGCTAAAATACAAAGTGTATTAACTATAAAGTAAAAGTCTGTGCTTTAAATAACATTTCAAGGCAGCAATAGAAGAGATTTCATATGATGGTACATGACTGACTTACTAGTGACATCAACAATTCCCTTTTATCTTTCTCAGCTTTAGTCTTACTAAAGGGCATGAGTGAGGTCTGCTTTGGTCGAAATAACCAATGGCATCTGTTGCTCTAAAGAAGCTCTACTGAGTGGAAGAGCAGAAGTCTATTAGCTGAGCTGATGTGCAGTTTCCAATAGTGTGATATTGATATGAATGCTACATATATCTATCTAGCAGTTAGCAGTCAGAGAATATTCACGCTAGAGTTTTGATTGGTCTGAATTAGAAAGGAAAAAGGCAGTCACCCACCAGAATTCCCTGTCTAATCCTGATCACTTCCTAATATTTTCTCCATTTTTCATTTCTTTGTTAGTCTATCTGCCCCCCACTCCCATTTCCTGCTTTTCTACCACAATGTAAACTCCACAGGGCATGTTCTAGAGTACCTGTCTGATAGCAGGCACTGAGGACATACCTGTTGATTGAAAATGCTTTGCAAATTATCATGTCAATTTTGCAGATGAGATAACCAAGTCTCACTAGACTGTATGGTCTGAAAGGGAATAGCTTGTCTATTTTCTTTAGTACTGACTTCCTAGTGTCACATAGAGGATGATTAATAAGAATGCTTAATCTCATTATATATTATATCTACCATGTTATATAGACACACACACATATGTGAGGCTTATAGAAATCATAATACCTATCTAAGGTAGCACTGGCATTTATAAGTTTTGAATCCAGAACACACATTCGGGACCTCCAATTCTTTCCAGTACTTTGTCTTCCACATGCCAGCAATGTCAGAAAAAGGTTGAGCCTCAGATTCTGAAGCAGAGGAAACCCTTATTGATAGATAGGGGGTAAAGGTGGACTTCTTCCTTCCAGTAACATTAGGAGATTATTTGATTTTTTAAAATGTAATGCATGGAAGAGTTTATAAAGAAAATGTCTAAGAAGAATGTATTTAAATGCATCTGAGAACCATGAATTACGTCCCATTACTTACCCATTCAGAATGAAACAGACTCCTCTCATTCTAACCTGGAACTCATAACTGGAGCATCAGGTGAAAATTTTAGTCTTAAAACCACTTCACTAATGGGAGTGATTAGAGACTCTCAGACTACTGTAAGTAGGGTCATGTATTGTTTTGAAAAGAGTCAGGATTAACTGTTTATCATTTTATGAGAATCAGTAAAGCCCTAGGAGATGTTATTCATATCTTCTCCCAGTCTTTACCCCTTTAAAATAAGTAATGTTATTTGCTCTAGGCATCCTGGTCATTCTTCTAGTATTTTTTCTATCTTTACGTCTCCTCAGAATTTTATGTTTTATCCATATTCTGAAGGTGAAGGAGTCAATAGTTTGTTGATAAAATAATTATTTGTGTTTTCTGTTTCTTTTCTCATGTCATATTTACAAGAATTTATGTTTTCCAGAATGAAAGCTGCAGAGGAGGCAGAGAAGTAGAAACCATTGACCTTAACCTCAAAGACCACTAGGTAGAAGTGGCCGGATGGACATAAACTCCTAGTACTCCCCACACAGTGTTAATGTGCAATTCAAGTGATAGACTGTAGATAAAAAAGTGTTTTAGAGATTTAGAATAGCAACAGAATGCTATGGGCTACACAGGAAAGATTCACAAATGCCACTGAATATAGAGTGAATCTTGAAGAGTGTCTGGGGTTTGGAGGGGAAGAACAAGGAGTGTGCAAGTATAAAGTATAAAGTCTGCAGTATAAAGATAGCTGAATGGGAAAGTTTATGTATCTAAGATACTTATTTTTTTTACTCCTTTTCCCCAAAACTTTAAATCTATGTTGATACTTGTAGTGTCCATTATGGACATTATCTAGATGGGTGGAGATATCAGCTTTCATTTCCTTTCATAAACTGATATAATTAATGACAATCATGCTGAATTTGAGTTGTACCTGAGTCCTTAACTAGCATTTCAATATTGAGTATACTTGGAACATTAAAAAATGTGGAGCCCAGTCATCAGATTATAGAAATTTGATAGGCCAAATTTCTTGCCTGCAGTCTTTGGTTTCTATGGAAGGAGCTCAATAAATAGTTTTTGAATCGATAGAAGGAAGAAAAATAAAGAAAGAAGAAAATAGGGATAAAGTTTAGAAATATTACTTCTCATTATTTTAAAAAACTAGGTAACTAGTTATTTAAATTATAACAGTATTTTGACCTCCCTTTAAGTTTAAGTCATAATAACTTTTCAGATCTTCAAGAATACATGGTACACAACTGGCATATTTTTATTTACCTTTTTAGATTAACTACGGTTCCTCATCTTTTTCTGAAGTTCCTGAAATTTTCAATAACTTACAAGAATTGTAACATAAGCAATTTCATTATTTCTTCCAGAATAGAACAAAGATGACATATAAAAAGATAGCTCAAAAGTCATAGCGGGAGACAGCAATGATTTTGTTCCCTCTTAGAACGCTCTAAATGAAATAAAAAAAAGAATTTCAGGAAACAGGAGTTGCAGTTTAAATGAACTAGTGACTGTATATAAACTTTCCTGATCTACAGAGGTAGAAAGGGGGAGTGGAACAAAGAATGTGAGAAGAAATAAGTAGTTATTTACAATAACAGACTCCTGTCCCCAGGGGAACTTATTCTGGAGCAGGAATGAACTGAAATCCTTTGCATAAGCAAGAGCTGAATAAGATAAACATTTTGACACCACCATAGATTTGGAAGCCCATCTCAGCATTCCATTCTCCCCCGTGTTGTTGTTGCATCTTGTGGGAAAAGGGCCACCAGCCTTGAATCCAAAGTGGCCTGTTCTCAGGCCAACTTGCACACTTAGAGTAGGACAGGCTTGGACAAATCATTTGGTCCCTCATCCTTTCTTTCAGCTGCAAAATAGGGATACTCAGACCTACCTTTTAGGATTACTATATAGATAAAAAATAAATAAAAGTCAGTGTTAGCGAAAAGCCTGAGTGTCTGATAAATAACAGGAGCTCAATAAATTACAACTCATGTTAATTCTCAAGCAACTGCAGTGGGGCTCAAATTCCCCACCCACAAGAGGGAAAAGGTCTTATCTTTGTGAAGACAGTCAAAGCAACTTAATTCCAAATAGAATAACTCTTATGGTATATCTACATGGCAGCAATGAAGCCAGAGCAGTCAGTTCTCAACTGTCTAATAAAACAAAAGCAAGAAGGGCAGAGGGAACACATGTATTTTTTTTTCTACTGCAGTCTTTGGTTTCAGTTCCTCACCTCTACATTAACCACCCCCAATCTCATCTCTAATTCATCCACATCAAACTGTGATTCCTATTAAAAAATTCAAGGCTCAGGAAAAATTTAAATTTCAGACAAAATATCCTACACAACTTAAAGGGCACATGATTTTGATCATTTTAACCATGATCAAAAATGACACACAGAACATCTCAGATGTGTTTAGATGATGCACAGTATTGTAAGTGGAAATATTGCTTTAATATACTTTAAAATATGGTTAAAATATATACATACAATTGGATAAAATCTGTGTCCTTGTATTAGAATAAAGTAAAATTCCTATTTTTAGTTATGAAAGAACATGATGAACCATAAAATCGAAAATATGCCTTAAAAACCTATAATATTTCAAGAATAAAGTTTAAAAAAAAACCCTTAAATCTATGAATATGTAGCAAGGCTAAAAAAAAAAAAAAGGTTGGAGGGCCTCCCTGGTGGTGCAAGAGGTTGAGCGCTGCACTGTGGGGCTTCTGCAGCCACTGCAGTGTGAATTCCATCCCAGGCCAGGAGGGGACCCACATGGCACAGCAGACCTCTCCTGCCTTGCCCGCTGATACCCTCAGCAGTGTATTTCAGCCTGCTCTGTTCCCTGCTCTGTCTTTGGTGAATCCTCTCACCCCCCACGCCTCTGGCCTGTACTCCAGCTCTTGTATGTATAAATAAATAATTTTTTTTTTAAAAGGTTGGAGTAGATCTAGAAACACTTTTTGTTTTCAACCTGTAAAATGTTTTATAGTAACACCAATGGTTCTAGAAATAGGATTTAAACCATACGAAAGCTGAACTTTCTGTCTGAAATACACAACAATTTGCAAGTGAACCTTTAAACCATGTTTTTGTTTATGGATATAATGGTATTGCAGGAACATAAGATCTAGATGCTTAATACCATAAATAATCCCTTCCCATGACCAATATAGGTCAAATTAGTGAGAAAATGTGAATTTGTCTTTAAGATTGCTCTCCTTTCTAGTCCTATAACCTCTCTAGACCTACTCCCATTACATAATTTCCACCCTGCCCAAGACTTGTCTTAAAAATATCAACGTGACAAATCACTGATCATGGTAAAATCAGTTTATGTCTATGCTCTTTCAGGAATCTCTGCTTTAAGAAAAAGAAGATTAGCAGAAAGCACCTACCCTCAATGAATAAATCTCTAGTGGTAAAATTTCAGATACTACTACATTTGGTTAGGTAGTTACTAGGGTCAGAGAAGATTTCCTAACAGAGAATTAGAACTAGAAGGACATTAGAGGTAATAATTGCTTTTTATGCTATTTTTTTCAAATTTGGTTGGCAGATCACTTGTGCTAAAATTGCCAAATATTCTGTTCATGGAAAAACAACAACAAAAACAGTTCTAGACCCAGTCCTAGAATCATTAGATTAGACTCACTGGGAGTGAGTAACTTAGAGTTTAGAGAGAGCAGATGGGTAAGCAAATACATATGAGTATTATTGTCCCAAGTTTGGAATATCCTCAGATTATACCTTATAGACAGAAGCTTAGGGTTTCCATGCATTAATTGTCCTATCAGCGCCCACTGTGGCATTTTAGAGATTTTCTTTTCAATCTGCATTATATTAGGAAGTTATATTATATATAACTTCATGTCTTGATCTTACCAGGCACTCCAGCTTGGATCCAGAAGTTAATGTCTGTCCCTTCTCCAGCGCTGAACAGCCATGTGATGTTGATGGGCTGCAGCAGATGCATCACCTCCTCCATGATGGCCCTGGCCTTGTCACAGCCCGTGAACTGCAGCCCAGAGGGTAAGAAGGTTCCCAGGTCAGACTCCATCACCAGGCTATAGTTGGAAATATTTGCCTAAACAAAAGAGAAAAGTGTTTGGTTCATATCTGTTGCTTGTTTTCTTCTTGGGGACTATCACAAATGACATAATCAAATACTCTGTTTCCTCACTAGGTCCTGCCAAACACAAGTTGCTCTGCCTGGCTGAGGGTCTGGTGTGCATATTGCCTAACTGTTCTGAGATGCACAATTACTCATCCTAGGATTTGTCAAACTCCAGTGGACTTTGAAAGATTAAAATAATATAATGGAAGGAAAATAAAGCCCCATATTAAAATTACTCAATTTTTCCTCCTCCTCCTCCTCCTACTATTCTTTTACCCAATGTTTTTAACTGGCTATTGTGAACCAGGATACAATTCTTCTATTTGGTGGAGATCTTTAAAAATTACTAGTCATGCCCAGCCCAAAAAAGGTATGCACTATATTTACTTGAACCTCTTTCCTCTAAAGAGATAACCTGTCCTATTTTAATTGTGAGTGGTGCTTGAGTTTAAAGGCATCAAATAGACAGGTTTGTCTTGGGTTTCTGATTTTGTTGCTCTGTCTATTGAATCTCCAGAGAGAGAGGTAATGGAACACAGCTCTCTCTGGTGTATAACTATAGTGCTCTAAACCTTGGCAACTCTGCAGGCCTCTAGTTTATAAACTCTTTCCAAACAAAATCTGGTGAGAAAGCACACAGTGATTTAATGCAGCCAATATTGTCACTGCAGGAGCTTAGAATATAAGAGGCTCTCATCAGGTTGCACAGCTCAATTGCCACTCAACCCTAAGACTTACAAGCTTAAGGCCCTCCAAACTGGCCAACCCATCTGTTTCTCAGAAACCTTCACCTTTTCCAAACTGACCAATTATTACATTGTGTGAGTTATTCCCAAGCTTTCCTTGGACAGCACTGCCTTCACTCCTCATTATTCACTTAGTAAAAATCAATAACATTTATAGTGCTTCCAGAAAACACACTAATTTGCAATCTCCTTTGATCTTCTTTGATAATGCATATTATAGACAAAGCAGTTCTATGGCTTTTTATTTTTTATAGAAAAGGAACAGAGGATCAGAGAAGTAAAGTGATTAGCTCAAAGTCACACAGTTAGGAAGACAGAGTTGGTATTTTTTGTGGTTTCCAAAACCCATACTACCATAGATAGCATGGATAGAGTGATAAATAACACTTGTTCTGCATAATAATGGTTTTTCATCTATATAAAAATTTGAGGGTTGTATAAGCATTTCCCCCCTAAAACAGATTCCTTTCTATCATGAATAATCCCATTTTAAATGGAAGTGTACTGTCTTTACAAAGACAATCACGGAGGCAGGCTTTAAAGAAGGATGTTGCTGACACTTATGCGGGTGTATAGAGTGACCTTGGGATACCAACATTTTGTTGCTGTTGTTCATCATGAGTAGGTTAACAGAGCAGAAGTCTGCTCATATTTCCACTTTTGCATCTAAGGAATTTCTGTCTTCATCTTGATTTTCCGAGGATTCAAGGCATTTATAATGAAAGCGCCACCTTGGCTTTCAGCTGTGGCTACAACATGATGGAAGCATTATTAGAGTTAATAATATGCAAAATGTGTGTATTAATGTTTTGCATTCAGAGCTCTTTTAACTAGAACACGATGCCAAGTCAGCAAGTTGACATGCAATTTGGCAGCACCAACCCTACCCCTTGTATGTCCTGCTACTCCCCACTGGAACTCTCTCCCTCTCCTGTACAAAGGAGAAGAGAAATATCAAAACACATCTGCAAATAAAAACAGAATTGGGTAATCTTGTAGGTAAAGGTTCCAATACAGCAGGCAGAGTCCATCCTTCCAACAAAGAAATCAGACAAAATGCTCCTAATTGTGCACCACTTAGGTTAAGAGTGGAGCAGGGTGGCAGTTTGTCTACAAGCAGCCCTAGACTCTCTCTTTTCTATTCCTGACTAGACCTGATATTCTGGACGGCTCTCCCTTTGCCTCCAAGTCCTATCACCTTGGCCTTTGGCTTCTCCGCCTGTACATTGGGACAAATGCTCTTTTTCAAAGCTTGAACGATAAACCAGCATGTCTGGAGTTTTGAGCATCTTCAAAGAGCAGACCCTTGTAGATCAAAATGAAAGTGGTTGCCTGAGTTGAACTTGCCAGGTCTCCTAACAAAATGTACAGTAAGGGCTTCTTGGTGCAACTGCAAATGAGCAGACACCCTAGGGACAGGGGACTGCAGTTTGTGAGTGCCACTGTGGAATGTCACAGGATGTTCACAGGAACATAGAGAACAACAGAAAGGAGTTTATACTGATGATAGATGGCATATTTCCAGTGCTTCCTACATGCCAGACATTGAGAAATGCTTACAGCTTTTCTCATATCATGCTCACAATCGTTCTATGGGGTAAGTGCTATTATATTTCTCATTTACCAGATGAAGCAACTGAGGCTTAGTCAGTTTAACTCACTTTCCCAAGGTTACCTAGCTAGTAAACATAACAGTATTCAAACCCAGAGATCTGCCTCCCCCAAGCCTGGGCTCTTTCCTTTGCTCCCAGTTGTCTGAAGCTCAGTTCCTCATCAGACCACAAGTCCTTATTTTTAATTCACAGAGTCCACAATGAGTGATACAAAGGTACAGAGCTTATTATTATTATTACTTTTTTTAGTAATTGTAATACACGGTCCACTTGGACTGTGTATTTATTGTCCCTGATAATAAAGTAATTTGTTGAAACAAAGAGAATAAGAAACAAACCCGGAAAACCTCTTGCTCCATGGTTTCCTTCCAACTAGGCATAAAAAATCTAATACAATAAAGCATCTTTTTAAGCTGAAGCCGAATTAGACAGGATGTGCGGATGTCAGCAAATCAGATCTCGGCGTAGGTAGAGATGTGTTTGATTTCTACTTGTGTAGAATTGTATTAGCCGCCCCTAACATGATGGCAGCATTCTATTGTTTTCTATTTATATATAAACACCTCCATATGTTTTCAATAAAGAACTAAGAAAACAAACCACCCACCATCCGTGACACTGCTTTCTCTCCTCATTTATGGAGTCATTGTTTAATTGTTAGCACATGGTGAAAAGTTGGGAAAACAAAATGTCTCTGCACAAAGAAACTGGCATGAATAAGACGGGTCCCTGTGCTGTTAGAACCTCTGCTTCTGAGGAACGTGTCGTCATGCACATCAGCGTGGCTCCCTACGCCATGAATTGTTGGGGACACACTCTCGGTAGGTTTGAAAAGCTGGTTACAGCGAGTGACCAGGGAGCGGAGCCAGGCTCATTTCACTCATAGCACTTTAGCACACATTACAAGGTATTTGCCCTCTGGTTTCCCGAGTGTAAGAAGATGCCTACCTCCAGAGACTGGAGGCTGAATGCTTTCTTGCTGAGATAACCAGCACGGATGGAGACAAGCTGAGGCATACAGATGAAGAGGCTAAGCTGTTCACAGAGAAGCTCAGATGTGATCTGTACATCCCGATTTTGCCCCCTCATGAAGAACAACATCTCTTTATTTGGTGCTATGGAGACTCATTTACTACCATGTAAGGTACATAGTGCAACATAGAGAGATGCCCCCAGGTAACCTCCCAGGTTGGGATTACTGGATTGGTTACTATCTGCTCAGGGCTGAGAATTCCTAACTCTGCCCTTAGAATCACATCCCATCACACTTTTTTCCTTTTTTTTTTTTCTTAAGGTTCAGCTTACTCTGCCAAAGAACAATTTGGTAACCATTAGCTTTTTTTTTTGGATGCAATGCAAGATTTAAAAGATGAAAATGTTTAAAATACATATTGCATGTTTTAAAATGCTTCCTTCCTAATATAAACACAGGATGGTGCTTGTATTCTTTGCTTTTATAAAATTCCGGGCTATTCTTCAGAAATAAAGACTTAAGACTCAATGATGAATTCCTAGTTCTTCAGCATTGCCTCTTGCCCCCAAGTCTGTCTGCTTCTTTGTTTTAAAGCTCTTATTTTCTCATAATTTAGGTGACGTGTCTTTGACTTCAATGTACAGTAACCCTGTAATTTGCAAATCAAATGATGAGAAATTCCTCATAATTGGAATTATGTAGCCTCTTTAAATTTAGCCTTCAAAGAAGTAAATTCTGCCCTGACATGGGCAGTCAGCCTCAGTGCCACTTTCCTGCCCAGTAGATGCTAATATTTTACAGATGATGTGGTGAGGTGGTAGGCTCACAACAAGTTTTCGGGAACAAACCATCTTGTGGAGTTTACAGTCATCTTTCTAGCTGTTCCAGTGGTCCTGGAGTTCCCAGCTGTAGGGGTGGAGCCTGTTGGTGGGGTAGGTGGGGAATTCATCACATAATTTTAGCTCAAAGATCTGTCATGAATGGATGATAGATAAGGAGGTTTCTTCTTGCTATGCAAAACCAAGAGAAGGTTCTACTTTCTGGTTCCATCTACCCTGAAGTTCAGACTCTTATTTCTGAGAGTTTTCAGTTTTAAACAGCCCTGAGTACCCAAGGGAGAGCCGGGATTGTGATGATAAGGTGGAGTGCTATAGGTTATTTTTATTTGACAGCTAAACTGGCTGCATCTTGGGGAAATGGGCAGTCTTGGGTAAGTTACATTAGTACTAAAAGTGTAGACATCTATTGTGGTTTAGCTACCATGCTACCTCAGGACTGAAAACAGAATAAATAGCTTTTGGAGATCCCTCTCCAACCCTATCATTCTCCATGTGTGCACAGAAGGATTCTGTTGTGAGACAAACCTGTGTTGTCAGACAATCCAATTTTTACAATGTCATTCGAGGCACTCAAGATCTCAGTGAATTCTCCTCTTGAGCTGGTTAAGGTCCACAGATAGCCCTTAAACTTACTGAAAACACATGATCCTTCTATAAATGTCACTATGGTAACAACAGTGAGCCAGAAGGCTGAAAATATGGCATACGCATAGACTAAAAGAAATAGGGATTTTATATGTTACATAGGAAATATGATTATATTCACATTTCTTTTAGGAATAGAAAGAATGCAGTATCAGGGGTATTTGGTAAATAGATTTCTAAAAGGCTTACATGGCAGGTTAGTGTCAATCTCAGTTTTTAATCTTATTCCTGTATGTTGAAGCAACATAATCAATAGTTAGAATCAGCAGGATTCAAGGTCTCCACAATGAAATCTTGATTCCTTTCATATAATACATTGGTAAAGCATTTTATATTGCTAGTTTCATAGAAATTTCAATAGGAAGTTGTAGAACAAATCTCTACCATGCTGGCTTTATGAAATCAGTATTCTCTGCCCTTTTCATTCTCTATCCCTCTCGGCTCCTTCCCATCATAGCATCTCCATATCAATCCCTCCTCATATGCACCATACTCCCATCCTTCCCCAGACTTCAAATACATATTGGTGAGGAGGAGGTTGGAGACAAAAGTTATTATTTGATTTTATGATTTAAGAAGACTCAAGTCAAAAACTATCTCTATCAAACAAAATAAACTGACTTCTTCAATGGATGGTGGTGCAACCAGTGGCATTAAGGGGATGGTGGCTACTGTTGCAATGGGGGAAGGAGGAGAGAGATAGAGACATCAGGAGAAGGGAGAGAATTGCTCAAAGACGGTGATTCTCAATGAAGCTCATTAGGAGGGAATGGAGGAGGCCTGAGGAGAAGCTGACCCTGAGGATCACAGGCTCTTCACAATGAAGATGGAGAGCCTCTCTAACCTTTGGAAAGCAAGAACAGTGATCCTCGTGTTAAGAGCACAGAAACTGAGCTCCTAGTAGGCAGCGGGCAGAGGTGTTGAGAAAAGACAGAATAGCATTATCTTTACAGGTGCAGCATTTATATGAAAACCCCAAGTCCATGGCTGTCTTTAGATCTCTCCTCTGAATCCCAGACTGAATTAACATTCTGAAACGATCACTCAGTAAGTTCATTTGAGAACAAAATAGAGACACTGGAACAGAACAAGGTAGTGATTCAGGTGAGAATCCCAGACGCTGTTCATTAAACCTGTCCACATGGACGTCTGACACCTCCAATTTAACAGGTTTAAACTGAGTTACTGATTTTCATATCAGTTGTCTTTACCCAGTTCATTCCTTTCAGTGGCACAGAGTCCATACTTGGGTCACGCTTGATTCTTCTCTTTCTCTCACAATCTATATACAATCCATCAATAGACCCGGATGGATCTTTCCTTAAAATACATCCAGAGTCTAACAACTTTTCATTCTTTGACTGCTATCATCCTGGTCCAAACTATCATCACTTCTCACCTGAATTACTGCCTTGTTCTGTCCAGTTTCTCTTTAGTCTATTCTCCAATGAACTTCCAGAGTGATCATTTCAGAATGTTCATTCAGATCTTGTTAGTCCTTTGCTCAAAAGCCTCCAATAGTTCCGGTCTCATTCAGAGAAAGTGGCCATGAGGACTGGTATAATCTGGGCCCGTTTATACTGATGAACTCTTGTCCAACTACTTTCCTTTCACTGCTTGACTTCAAGCACATCGGCTTCCTTGTTATTGCCTGAATACCAAGCAAATCCCTTCATCAACATCTTTGCAACAACTGTTCACTTTGCTTAGAATGCGCTCTTCCAGATATGATGGAAATCACCTCAAAAGGTTTTTAGTTAAACATCACCACCTCAGTGATGTCTTTCATACTTCCCTGTGTCAACAAAAATTCAAACTACTTTCTCCCCATATATCCTATCTCTATATATTTTCCCTTTCCTGTTTTTCTCCTCAGATGCTCTTTTCATGTAATACACTATTATTTCACTTATATATCTAATTTGTTATCAGTCTTGATGCATTAGAGTAGCAGCAAGAGGAGGGAAGAGTTTAAAACAGTGTCTGGGGTTGGAAGGCTCTCAATAAACATGTTCTAAGTGAACATATGTGTGTGCATATGCAAACACACAACTAGATACTATTTTGGATGATGGTGTTGACAGCAAAGATAATAATGATGATATTGATAATTGATTGCTTTTGATAGTGATAGGGTAGCATCAGTTTTTCAGAATCTTTTTTAAAATCTTTTCAAGAGTGCATCATGTTCAATAAGTAAAGATAAAGCTAAATTTTTAGTGTCTGTTATTGAAAAATTCTTAAAATATAAAAATGCTTACAACATATTCTAACATTGACTCCTAGAAGTCAATATGCCATGATAACAGTTTAAACATGGTCTTTACTTATCTAAATAAAGTGAAACTTTGAACAAATGAAACTTTAATAATGGAATAAAAATGGATACTCTTGATCTTGAGGTAATGTAGCAAAAGTTGTCTTCTTCTCAAGTGAAAACAGGGTTGAATACATACATAGCAGATCCTATATGATCATTTCATCATCAAAGATGAAAAACCCCAAGATGCAAGACTGGCAAAAATAATCATTATTTGTAGAAGAGGATGAGAAATAACAAATGAAGTGCCAAGTGGGAATTTATGTTCCTTAAATATTTCTTAAAGAATTTTTAAAATATTAAATAATTTTAAGAGAAACCATAAGGTTTGTTATGCTAAGGTTAGTACATGAGGCTTATAGTACACAGTATAATCAGTAAAACTCAATTACAGAAACTAATAAATGCATCCTGGGACTACTTAGAGCTTTAACAATTGCCTCACATACTTTGTGAGTTTTAAAATATTCAGACAAAAGGAAGGAAAATAATAAACTGATGAGGCAATTTAGCTTTGAGAAGAGTTAAGATAATTTAATAGGTATAGTTTCAAAAAAGGAGACTAAGGAATTATAGTGATTACAGAAAAAAATCCAAATAACTACCTGCATTGAGCTAGGGAAGGTTTAGAAAAACAATTTTCCTCATCTGAGGATAGTAATAAGCAGCAAAAGTAATCACCTAAGGGTAGAAGAGGAAAATAGCTATGGTAGAAAATAGCATCAAATACATTGGAAATAATGATCATTCTGGGAAGCCACCTGAGGACCACTTAGAGGAGGAGGCTAGAAATGCTCAAGGCAAGGTGAATAAAATCACTCAGGTACATAGGCTGCTCCTCGGCTTTCTCTCTGGATATGTGCAATCTTCATCAAGGGTATCACTGAAGGAGGTGCGGGAGATGAAGGTATAACCCCCAGGGGTTTTGAGTCAGGGTGTGCTGGATACTAGTGTTCCCCCATGTAAAGTGGTGACCACTGGGAAGCCAGAGGAGGTAGATGCTGATGTCATTTGCATACTTCTTGGCCATTAGGTGAAAAATCCTAGACACGTTACATAGTTCCTTTGAGTCTCAGGTCACTCATTTATTAGACGGGGATAACAGTAGTCATTTTGTAAGACATTTAAGGCAAGAGTTCTTAAGCTGGTGTCCCTTGGGGTTTATAAACTTGGAGGGGGCCACTTATAAACTGAATGGGAAAAAATTACATCCTTATTTTCATAAATGTCTAACTGAAATTTAGAATTTCCTTCAATTATGATTGTATGCAACAAAACAGTAGTATTAGCAGAACCTCACTTTGTTATCTATAGAAACCACAGATAGTTGCATCTATTAGATACTGTAGAAATCTCAAATTTATGTTCATAATTATTTTAAATTGTAATAATCAGATATACTACAATATATGATCTTATTTTATGCATTTTAAAGACATGACTAGATCACATATTTAGTCTTAAATATTTTAATATCTTTAATAAAATTTATATCCTTATAGTACTATGAATTTTATTACATGAATTCAAAAATAATATTTGAGAAGACCTCCATGGACTTTACCAGATGGCAAAAGTGGACTGAATAATGATCAGGAGTCTCTAGTGGTAAGTGGTAGTTTTTTTTTTTAATTAAGATAACAATGATGAGCAGCAGAGGCATCCCATTATTACTACTACTACTATTATTATTATTAAGCTTATTAGAATTAGTTTGATTTCAACATCTGGATTGCAGTCCTTGTTCTGCTGCACAATTGTTACATAATTCTACAAGTCATTTAATCTCACTGAGCCTCTTATCTTCTTCAACACAGAAAGACCGACTTAATAGGGGTTTTTCTGAAGAAACATGAATTTATTATATGTATTCAAAGGTATATTATATACCCAATTATTCATTCCTTTTGAGACTTACTATTATTATCACTGACAAGAATGCCTCTTAGGTAGAATAGCTGTATTAATTATCAACCAAGTCAGGACCCCTTTGAGGATGAAAGAGCAATAATTATGGGAGAAGAGTGGGTAAAAGTTGGACTACCCAGGTGAATTAGGAACCAATAGACTACTTAACCACTTTTCTGAATTTTTCGTATTTCCTATTTCTGCCACTATAAAATTCAGCAGATAGACATCAAATTTCCTTGATTATAAGAATCACACTTTTCTCCTGGTTTAGAATTTTGGAAATTTGAAATGTATCTTGCTACTGAAAAGACACATGCCAAAACCAGGGAAAGAAACAAGTTGTTCCATATATTAGTTGTTATTGTTTGTCCACATTCAAACTTCATCACACAGAAAGGGCCTCTGGTAATTCATTTTACACCTTAGGTAAGTTATTTGCATTGGTGTCAACATGGATCACAAAAATTTTAATTTGAGTCCCTAATTATTGACTAAATTTCTTCATAATGTTTTGATATATACAGAAAATTGATTTTCACATATGAAGCAAAGCAATTCAAGGCAGCAGAAACTGCCAAATCTTTTGAATAGATGATAGTGTGTTCAAGGTTAGCACGGGCTGGTTTAACAAAGCAAAATCATGAGGGCCTCCACTCAGGGACTGAACTGTTTGTTAAAATCTTCTTTAGAATTTCAGAGAAATCTGTGTGGCTCTTACAAATATTAAAATTAAAAATGGTATAAAAAATAGCACCATTAAAAATACATGAAAACTTGTATTTAATATCCTATAATCAGACATTCTTATCAACTCTTAGTGGTACAATTTTAGGCCTTCATTAAAACAAAGAGCACAG
>JAGFMF010011568.1:19296316-19332344 GCA_019455555.1 Galemys pyrenaicus | reverse complement strand
TGGTGGCGCATGAGTGAACTGGTGATGGGAATTTCACGGGGAAATCATACATTGTACAAATATGAAGGATGATGTAATAAACATACATTAAAAATTTTGAGAATGTTGTATTTGCCATTCTGCTGTTCTAACTGAAGAAATGTGAATGGTGAATTTTTTCTTAAAGTGAAGGGATTTTTTTCACCACTATTCACACATCAACTACTTGAGCCTTTTAGAAAGAGGTATAGTGTAGACTGTTGTAGCTGCCTACCCCGCTGTCCTTAGGCTTCTCTGTCAGTAATACCTTACATAAATCTCACCAACCTATTAACAATGGTAAACAGCTGCTAAAATAAGATGGCATTATAGATAAAATTATAGAAGGCATTTTTCACTTAATCAGAGTAGTCACAAGAAAACAACTTCATTTACTTTAAAGTTTTAGTATCAAAGTCCACAATTGCTGGTTCTTATCAAAATGATGTGAATTTATTACTTCACAGATGTCACTTCCAAATAATGAAATAATTAGCTGGGAAATTATGTTTGCATTCTCATCATTTTTTAAAAGTAGGAGTGTCAGCATAATTGCATTAACTACAATTTTAGAGACTTACAGGTAAGAGCTTTGTATACAAGTGAATATTTCCCCCTCTTCATTTGCTCTAGCTTATCTTGGTGATTCATAAAAAAGATGTTTAAATAGAGTGTTTCAACATAAGCTATCACTGCAGAGTGCCATAGTGATGCAATTGCCTAAAAGATGAGAAGATAAAAATCACATAGTGGGCCTTCCTGCCAAGCTCTTGTGGAAGCAAACAGCCTTAGTGCCTTAGGCTCCAACTAGCTGTTAGACTCTTGGACGCATCTTTCAATTTTCTTTTCCTGTTCATTTCCTTGTATCAGACTTCAGCATACTGATTACTCAAGAGGGGAAGGTCTTGAGCACAGCCAACTTTCACTGAGGAAGAGTGAATGGAACTATCAATCCTTTTTGGTAGATAAAATGTTCTAACACATTTGAAAGTCTGCCAGTTAAGGTACCAACAGACTGACATTGCAATTACGAAGAACATGTTAATGGTTATTATCTTTTTAAACAGACCAACCAAAGAAAGAATAACTTAGAGTTCACTTGCTTAAAACCAGGAACTAAGAACAAGTGTTAAAACATCTGTTCTTTGAGGTTAGTTTGCAAATGTTTAAATTTCTCATAATTCATCTGCTTGTCCCATATTCATCAATCCTTCTTTCCTGCTTTCATGAAGAAACTACTAGGGCAGGTAGATTAAGGTGCTAAGTGTGGAGAGTTCACAGGTACCTTCTTTTGTAATTGTTCCTCCAGTATTCTAAGTTGCAACCTTCAATTAGATATCACTAAGTGGACATGACCCGGGATAGCTTATTACTTGAAAGTGTTAAAAAATAGAATAGAATTAAAATCTCTGTCACCGGAAATCTTTAAAACCAGTACAAGCAGAGATACATGCTGGTCGTATCCTCATTCTGGAAGAAGGAAAGTGGACTCTATTTGTGGAGAGACCTGATATATTTTTCTAGGTGTCTAATTCTGATACATGCAGAAAATGTAAACAGATAAATGCATATACTATTTCTCTTTCTCATGGGTTAGATATTTATTCTCATTTCTCTTTTAAGACTGGAAGCAGTAGGAAAGGCTCATAGTGGTATCCTGGGGAGATCTGAATGTGATATTTAAATAGTAGGTTGATCTTAATATTTATTAGTAAGGGAAAGAATTTCCTATCACTAAAAGTTTTCTTACATGTTTTTTTAAAAAATTTTATCTTTTGTCCAGCTAAAAATCTTTAGGAAATGTCCCAAACTAAATGGAAATTACAGTGAAAATTAAATTTTTTAAAACACTGCAGCAGGATTTAGTTAGTTTGGCGAGTAAATTTATTTACTTTTATATTCTCCAGAGTATGTGCTAATGTATGACTTTCAGAATTATTGGTGACAGCCGACGTCTGCGTGATTACACAGTATCCCTTGGCTGTATACGTCAACATCTTATAGAATATGATTTTGTGCTAATGTGTTTTCAACATAGCACTTTGAGAGGACTTCAATATTCATCCATTCATATGCTACTGATTATCCAGCATGCCTGAATAAATTCGTGTGTATGCACTTCAGATTATGACAAATGGGTACAAGGATAGATGCTCTATTTAAGGTAAGAGGCAAAAAAAATACACAGTTATGGCTGAAGTCTGGACACAGAAAAATTAGGTTCAAGTTCATGCTCTGTACTACATGGACTGTGTTAGGCAGCTTTTGATACATTCTTTACCTCTCCAAATGGGTCCACTGGTCCACTAGTCCCCTGCTGACCTCTCTGCTCCCCCTCCCCCATTCTTAAACATTTATTATTTCTTTATGTATGCATACAAGAGCTGGGGTATAGGCCAGAGATGTAGGGAGTGAGTGGATTCACCAGAGACAGAGTGAGGAGCAGAACAGGCAGATCCACCAAAATACACTGCTGAGGGGAACAGCCTGTGAGGCAGGAGAGGTCTGCTGTGCCATGTGGGTCCCCTCCCTGACCCTGGCTGGGATTGAACTCATGCTGCTGTGCCCTGGATGCTTCACAGTGTGGTGCTCAAACCCCTGTGCCACCAGGGAGGCCCTGCCCTCCCCCTTTTTAATGAAAGGAAAACAGTAGGTAACTCAGCAACTACCAGGCTTATTACTATTTTCAATGTCTGTGAAAGACTACTCTTATTTATAAATGATCATATAGATGCAGGAGATGTTATAATGATACCTGATATCCTGTAAATATCCTGCTATTCAAAAGTAGAGTGTTCCTATAAAACCTTCTGGAATGAAAATGGCATAACACAAAGAAGCAATTACCACTAATTTGAATAGAGGTTATTTTCAGCAGTCTCAGAACCGCCAAATAACCTACCAAATGATACCAAATAACAAATAAAATCTAAAATAACACTAATACAGTAAAAGCAAGACTGGTAAGATAAGAAGGCGGCCTGTGTAACATAGCTGCAGGGCTAGGAGCTTGGTGGTGTCACTCTCTGCCCAAAGCACACTACTGTTATGGCTGCTGCAAAATCTTCATGGAATGCGACTTTGTTTTTAGCCTTTTATAATAACTGTAAAAATCCTCTTTGATTTCTGTTACCAAAAGCAGGTACTAATGTAGGTCTTTCATAAAAGTGAAATGGTGTACATGAACTTTTGAAAAGAAGGGAAAGAAGTTGTTAAATATTTGTTTGGGAAATGGGATCTTTGAAAATTCTTGATAATTTTCTTTTCTGTCTATAAATTTCATTAAAAAAATCTCAAGTACTGAATGTTCAGATCTACTGAAAGGCACAAATTAATTTTTTTATAAGGAAAAAATGAGCAATTTTTACACAGCACTTTCTCTCTGACTACAATTACCTTCTTTTCCCTTTGACCTTTCTTAATTCATATGACAAAACATCCTGGTTGCCCTGCCATTTGGCTCTGCAGGGTATAATAAAGTATTTTTCAGAGCTTCGGAGGGAAAAATTATCCAGTTATTGGTTAGGGTGGGCGGGGGTTGGGGGGTGATCAGGGGAAGGGAAGGGTCCCATGCATGCCATACATTCTCTCAGGCCTCAGTTAATACCTGATAATTTTAAAACACATTTATAAGTACTTACAATGGCATTGCCTCTAATTTCATGTGGTGGTACCTGTTATTGGACAAGTGTTATTAAATGAAACTACAGAAATTCATAAAAGCAAATTACACTCTTGTTTTAACTACTAATGGAAATTCTGTTTAATCTCAAAATAACTCATGCTATGAAACCATTTTAAGCCTTCTTGAAAGGTCTTGTTAAGCTTTTTAAATTTGAATTGTTATTTATACGCGTTTACAGTATGAAGTATAAATGCTCTTTAGAAACTGATTCCGGGAACTCTCCTTTAAGAAAACTCTGAAACCAAAGCAGCTTAGACAAACTGCTAGTTGCTAGGGGTAACCTCAGTTTCTAGAATGAGTAATTGCAGATGCAGGACAAACACGTGATAAGAGGATGCAGAAGTTAGTTTTTCTGAACGAAAATAAGGCTAAAAGTTCAAATCTTTCAGTTAGATTTTTACAAAAATAGATGAGTCAGAAGGAATTATAGGTATGTCCTAATTGATATGTAAGCTAGAAAGCCAGACCAAAACCAACACTGCAAGGGGACGAGTGTCAACTTTAAGTCACCGTGAGACTTGGGCTAATAATGAAATGACCCATTAAAATTAAATGAGTTCCAGAGCAAAACAAAAGATCATGGAGAGTGCTTAGGGGACATTCACAACAGCCTCCCTGAGTCTTGTTTCTCTGTTCTCGTTTTGATCTTGAGATCGGAAAGTAACGCAGTTTTAGTATTACCCATTGTGGCTGCTGAATACTGTTTCTGCTGAGGACAAAGCGAACTACCACCAGTAGCTGCCTTCTAGCATCCACCTTGCTGGCATATCCCCAGCAGTTTCGTTCTGCCATGTCTTTGTTCCATCATCTTCAACAAGCTATTCTTTGACTGTATTAGTCTAAGCAAAGTATACAAAAACCCCAGCAGTTAAAATCAGAGGACAGACTTCCAGAAGGGTTACTGATTACCAAAGGACATGATATTTTTAGGGTGTTTGTAAGAAAGAAGCTCTGGGAAGGGCCTCTCTTCTAGACAATAATTCAGGTTATAAAAGAAATACTGAGGCCAATCTATGGATGAAGCTAGGATGTGTTTAAACAGAGTATGACAATTGTTGAGGACTAGGAAAGTTGCCAAGGTATACTGGAGTATTCATCCCTTTAAAAGACCCATGTCTAAGCCCAAAAATAGATGACTGGATCAAGAAGATGTGGTATATATACACAGTGGAATATTATTCATCAATCAAAAAAAGATAAACTAGAGACATTTACAGAAACATGGCTGGAACTTGAAGGGATTATACAGTGAAATAAGTTAGAAGGAAAAAGAAAAATACTGGATGGTCTCACTTATAGGAGGATTATAGGGGATCAAGGGAAAAAAAATAGCAAAACCACCACAACAACAAAACCCAAAAATAAACAGCCATCTGCAAGGAAGAAGGAGGGACTGGGATCAAGGCTGCGGTGGGACGGGAAGAGCACAAGGGACTATGGTGATGGTGCACAGGTGAATGGTGGTGGAAACTCTATGGGGATGACACCTAGACAAGAAAGCAAACATCGTGAAATAAATAAATGAAAATAAATAAAAGAAATGAGAGCTCAATAAAATAAATAAATAAAAGATCCATATCTCTCTATCAACAAGATAAATAGAAAAATAGATATAAGGATCTATCTATCCTTGTAAAAACGTATGTACCCTTTAAAATATATTTTTGATTACTACATTTAGCTTAATAAAGCATTCTATTCCTCCTTTATGAAATACTGGGAAAGTATGTCAACCCCATTCTTCATTCACGTAACTATGCCTTTGGCTCTCTGGTTTAAAACTAAGGCAATATATTCACCTGGTGATGGTATGTTTTGCTGGCAAAATACCCAGGAGAAACAAAGGCCACTTCTTAGTGCTGAGCTTACTAATAATGGCCATATTAAAACCTACCAAGACACAACTAAATGAAAGCAGAAGACACTCTAAATGTTATAATTTTACTACATGTTACAGAACTTTTCCTTCAAAAGGTGTGACTGTGAGGTTGGAAAAGTCTTCAGAAGGAGATTCGCTAAATTTGCTCCCAGCAAGGGTTTTAAATAGGAGTCGAACTCTGGTTGGTAGGCCAAATTTGACCTGCTACTTTTTTTTTTTTAAAGATTTATTTATTTATGCATACAAGCACTGGGGTACAGGCCAGAGGTGTGGGGGGGTGAGAGGATTCACCACAGAGAGTGGGGAGCAGAACAGGCAGATCAACGGAAGTACACTGCTGAGGGGAGCAGCGGGCACAGCAGGAGAGGTCTGCTGTACCATGTGGGTCCCCTCCCTGGCCGGCAGCAGGGATTGAACTCGTGCTGTAGTGGCTGCGGTTTGCTTCATAGTGTGTTGTTTAACCCACTACGCCACCAGGGAGGCCCCCTGCTACTTTTTTTAACTAAGGTTTCATTGGAATACTTGCATGCTCATTTGTCTAGTATTGACTATGACTGTTTTTGTACTTCGATGACAGAGTTGGGTAAAGAGACTGTATGTCCTGGAAATGTAAAGTATTTGCTCTCTGGACCTTTAAAAAAAATAATTGCCCAACTCTGGTTTAGAAAACAGAGGGGACAAAGGTAAGCCCAGGCAAATTAAAAGAGCCCTGGTGATTCAAAAGTGGTTTGCTGACTTTTTAACTTCAACACAAGCACATGCACTGAAACAATTTGGTGCCAAGGGCTCTGACCCATGGAGGTCACTCGAGAGCCTAAGGCATGACATCTCAGTTCATATTTGTGTGTCCTGTGTGTCCACCTATTTCCTCAAAACGTTCACACACAAATTTGCTAGAGGTCCTTCCAGGATAGATCGTGACCTGATTAAGAACAGGAAGACACTGAGGCAGAAACTATTTGTACATAATAGGCCTCCTCCAGTAAGCTGGTAAAGTAGGCTGGAAACAAATGGAAATATTTTGTGGATACAAAACCTATTTTATGGTTTCAGCAAACAGATGTGATAAGATACCAGTCATATTAACTCACAGAGATCTCGGTGTTTTGGTACTTGCTTCTCAGAACCAACTTTGAGAGGTGGTTACCTTATGTGGGTTGGTAGTGGTAGCAGAGAAGTCTGGATGTTGTGTTTAGATGTCTTGAGCTACAGCTAACACTCAAGACAAACTTCACTGTGAGCTGAAACCATATGGCATGACATGTGCCCTGCCACTGTCATCCTAGGAACATGGAAGTTTCCCATCCTCGTGACCAATAGCAGGACTTTTGCTCTGAGCTATTTCTTGTCTCTAATATGGGAAATAAAATTAAAATCAGTAGAGAAGAATCCCTTCTAAGGAGAGATGAAAGAAAAAGGTGAGTATAAGCCTAATGATGTCCAATCCCAAGGTGGTTAATGAGATTGTACTGCTCTCCAAAGGGATATTTGGACAGTTCTGCGTGGGCTGACATACATCTCTGTATCATTACCATATATACAAAATATACTAAAGTCCCATAGTCACAGTAGAATTCTATAAAGGAGGAAACAGACACATGCAAAAGACAGCCCTTTACTTTTGTTTTTCTAATAAAATCTACAAATCCTAATAAGAGTTCAAAGAACTCCCAGGTGGACTGTAGAAATTATGTGAATGTGGGAACTATGAGGGGCCAGACCAAGAACGCACTAAGATAAATGAAATTTAAACCAATTTCGCGATGTGCTTGACAGAGTAATGCAAATATCTAGGCACTGAAAGAAAAACACAGGATACATACAAACCCAGCTGTAATGACTGAGACAATAACCTCTGATTAGACCATCTATACTGCATGAAACATTAGCAATATAAGAAAGGCTGCACTGGAGATACGGTCCAGACACAATTATGAGTATATCATCGGCTTTCTTATTTTTATAACCAGAACACCGGATGAGCACAAACCTGTTCTCACTTGAGCAGTGTCACCCTGGTTAAATTAAATCATATAGAGGCAACAGAGTTGGTGAAATAAAAGCGCCTAAGAAACTCATTTGCCCAGGTAACATGAACAAGTCTCACAAGAATTTCTAACATATCCTTTAATTTGGAATGAAGCATGCACCTAATGTGGGTTGGGAATTTGGCAAGAACTTTAGTACTGAAAGAAGCTGGAAATTTTGTCTATTTACATAAGTTGGAGGAAATTTTGTTTCTCAGCATGGCAACATGAGAAATTCTGACAAAATATTATACATATTCATTTTAACATTTTCTGTTCTAGAGTTGGCTAGAGTTAGGATAAACTGATGTCTTTATAATTGTCACACATCCCACCCCTCATTTCATCAGGCCTATTTAAAATATTGCCCTTATTAATGATCAGAACACAGCAGTGTTCATAATCCTTGTAATTCAATTGCCAGTAGTTTGTGCAATAAATCAGGAAAAGGTTAAAATATTTTTCATGCCAGAATGGAACATATCAATCTATTTTATTTGATTACCTTGTGTAATGAGGCTTTCTCAAGGCCAGATTACCTTACTCATTATAATTATGCCAGATCATATTTTTGCTCAAAATGGAAAAGATTAAAAAAGGCCAGCAATTCAGCTGAAACTCTCCTAGGGTGCTTTTCCTCCTTGGGATATGACATTAGCTCTCCTTCCAAGAGTAGAGTAACACTGTTTCCTGGTGAAGACAGTTTGGCAAATGGCATCTGGTCACCACTCAGTTTATACCCTGATTTGAGAATTCAAATATTCACCTATAATCTTTTTAAATTCCAAAGTTGAAAGCTATTCTTATGTGTAAATCCTTAACATTTGGGTACAATAATATCCTCTGTATGGTGACATTTCCTTCCTAGTGAGTGCAAGCTGAATTCAACCAATAAAGAAGTTAATAGATTTTTTTTGAAAAAAATAGTAATATCATCAATAAAGAACACACAAAGCATTTTCAACCATCCCCCTCCCACCCGTTCTCTAGAAGAACCTCTTTTCTGGTCATGAGAGAAATCATCCCACTCAGGCTCTTTTGGGGATTTCTCTTGCCTCTGGGCCCCTGTGTCTCCAGCTGAGTGCCCACAGTCCCCCACTTCCATGTGAAGTATGTGCTTTAGGATGTCAGTTGCGGTTATCACCAGGATGGTATTTCTGTGTCCTGCCCTTCCCAAGGTGTTTCTCTAAGCTGAAATTAGATCCCTGCAACCACTAACAACCCCACAAACCTCATGTAGGATAAAAAGATCTGCAGTTTCCCTTAAATCATATGGTGGAACATAGAATGAAGGTAGTATTTTTAAGGTAGGGACGTCCAGGAGGGAGGAAGAATGAGGACCATTAGAAGTGAAGGTTGTTGTTTTCTTAGGACTTTTCAGAATCCTTGAAAAGTATAAAAATTTTACATGCACAAGAATGGCCTGAGATACAAAGTCCAACAGCAGCACACATGGGAAGGACTAGCCACAAGGGCTGTCACGGCACAGGTGGGAATACAGAATGGCACAGCCTCTCACCTGTTGGGCAATTTCTAACTGAGCTAGACATATACCAATTATATGACCCAGCAGTACTATCCCTAGAAAAGAAATACATATGTCATAAAAAAGATGACTACAAAAACATGCAGAAAAGCCTTATTTATAATTGCTAAAACTGGCAACAACCCCAGTGTCCATCAACAGGAGACTAGAGAAGTTGTAGTATATTCACGCATCAGTTAACTACTTCAACTGAACTACTATTCCAACTATGCCAAGAGAAAAATGCAGTCTATGACCAACGTGACAACATGAATGAATTCTGTATGCATCATATTGTCCAGTGGAAGAATCCAGCCTCAGTAGTGCATTCTGGATGATTTCATTATATGAAGTTCAAGAATAGGCATAACCAATCTGTAGTAATAAAATCAGCATAATAGTTAACTTTGGTTAAGTTAGAAATTAATCTGAAAGGGAAACTTCCTAGGGTAATAGAAATGATTTGAATGATGATTATGCAGGGGTTTACATTTGACAAATATACTGAGCATTGTGCTGAAGATTTGCACATTTTATTATCATATGCTTGCTATATCTCACTAAGACACTGTTAGCATGAGATATTTGTTGCTCACAAATGAATCAATAAGCATAAAGCACAAACTATACACATATAAATAATATTCAAGTCCGTGTGCTAATATGAAAAGAAACAATAGAATGAATTTTAAAACCAGGAGAGAAAAGTTTATAACTTATTGAAATAGGTGAACCAGAATTTGATAAATAAGAAAAATATGTACACATCCTTTATGGAACCTTTTGCTATGAACTGTTACAGGCATGCTTGAAGGACCCCAGAATGATTTCTGTTCTAGTTGACTCCAAAGTACAGTGAAACACTCAGCATTTCCTGTTTAAATTATTTTGCTTCATAACTGCTGCCAAATGCTTACAGACTTTTTGAGTCAATGTGTGTTTCCTTGGAAGAAATATTTTGGACATCATAATGAGGCTGCATATGAGTTTCAAAATCTATACACACACTTCAAATAGCCTCACATATTTCACAATAATTTATTAAAGCTAGCAATTAATAATAATTTAATATTTCATAAGAAAACATAATTATAAAGTAGCTATGACCAGAATTTAAAAAAATGATTTAGCAATATATTTTATCTTGTAATTTTAAATCACTAGTTTTGTACTGTTCTATGAATCGATTAATAGAAGTAAATTATAACAGACATATTTACTAAGAAATGATAATGAGTATTAATGTTAATTTTTCTCCATGTAAGTTCAGCTTTTATAGAACTTTCATGGTTGTAATTTATAAGAAATAGAATTGTCTTTAAAATGAAATGAAAACGTATGTAAAGTAGAACTTTTACTGGTTCCCCTTGTTTTTTGACTTAATTATTTCTATAGAAGTAATATTTTAACTTCATAAAAAACAATAGCTATACAACTCACTATACCCACTTAACCCTACTTTCCTCTGAAAGGTAACTGTGGCTAATGGTGGTGAAGGTCCTTTCATACGTAAGTCAAATAAACTCAAACTCTGGTTCCTTTCTTAATTACTCTCTCTTTCTCATACACAGATATGTTTATAAACAAATATAAATACATATATTCTACTTAAAAATGGGGGAAAACTACAGATCGTTCTTTTCTTTTTTATTTAACAATCAATGTATCATGAACATTTTTTTTTATGTTGGTTTCCATGTGGTTTATTACTTTTGATGGCTGCATAGAATTCCAATTTATAAATGAATCATAATTTATTCAACTACTTCTTTTTTGACCATTTAAGTTGTTCCATTTTGTTGTGGTGCAGACAATGCTACAGCAAACATTGTCAAACATTTATCTTTTGCATACGGGTAAATATTTTTAGAAGTTGAAGGAGTCATATTTAGGCAGATTCGAATTGTCAAGTTTTTCTTTAAAAACAACACCAATGTATCCTCTTATCAATACTTTATGACTTATTTCATTTTCCTATTCCCTCAGCCAAAATGGATAGTACATTTTAAAATAATTTTTGCCTGCCTGAGGAACAGAAATTTGAATATATTGTTATTTGAATGATTTTCTTTGTGATGTTGAGGGTTTTAAAATATATTTTAAGAATATTTATTAGCCATTTGTATAGCTATTTTGTGTGTGAATTTTCTATTTTGAATTTGAATTATTTATCTTCTGAAATTTGTTGAAATGTAGGATTTTAAAAATATTTGTTCTACTTGTCACAGTTTTTCCATAATCTTCCATCTCTCCCCAAACTTTGGTAACTATCTATTTCCTTTAACAGAAGATTTTAATTTTTATACAATCAAGCTTCATCATTTTATTACTTCTAATTTTGGACTATGCTTAGGAAGGTTTTCTCTTTACTACATTATACATTTTCCTACTTTACTACATTATAAATTTTCCTACTTTATTGCATTCTGATACATTAGTAATTGCACTTTGATTATTAACCCATCTAGATTTTATGTTTTACATATAATTTGAGGTAGTTTTCATTTTGCTCTTTAAGTAAAGGAAAAGGTTTGATTCTTTTTTTAATAGTATATTTTACAAAAGCATTACAGATCACATAGCTAGGACTTAAAGGAAATCTAAGTATCTAGTGACTATGGCATTCATGTGTGTGCAAGTAAAGTATGTGTGTGCAAATGTGTGTGCACATGTGTGTATGTGTGTGTGCTGCTGCTTTAGTGCTATGGGAGGTGAAGTTTAATAGCAATTGGTCTTTTGTACAGCTGGAAATGTTTTGGAAATCAGATTATAAAATGAGAGAAAGACCTCAGAAGGGGCCAGTTTTCTACCAAAGGCATGTGCTTCCCTTCTATAGTGCAGAGTTGTCACTTGCATAACCAGGGTCCGTATTTCTTAGTCTCTAATGCAGTTGGGCTATGGAATTAGTTCTGTCAATGTAAGCTATTTCTGGAACTGACCCATATAAATCTCCCACTCGTCTGCCTGCTAGGTGGATGTCAATGGTGAAGGCAATCCTAAAAGTCATGTTGCTGAAGAGTCCATCACCCTGGATCACTGAATGACTATATGGAGCAGAGACCTCCTGTTGACTGGATATTAAGTGTTCAGAAAAATGTCTCTTATGTTAATTCACCCAAATTTTAGAACATATTTTTAAGCAGTTATCATAATCTTATTTAAAATAAAGGAACAAGATCTCTCTGTTATAACTGGAGGGAGCTGGACATTGTTTGAAAATTTTTCCAACATTAAGCAGTTCTAGAGAAAAGTCTAAAGAGAATCTGATTTGTCTTTCTTGACTTGCAAAATCCATTATGCTCTAGAGCAAGTCCTTTGAAAGTGGCTATATGATATTAAACACTTAGAATGTCTTCTAGTGACAATCTAAAGAGTTACCCCAAAATAAGAAACCTGTTTTCCCTTTCTGGAATTTCTTCTCATTCCTAAAAATACAATTCAGGCCAGCCACCATTACTCAGACACATTTGTATGAAGGCAACAGGGATATTGTTAAGATGAACCAACTCTGTTAATGCTACTGCATATCCTTTGAGCTTCTGTATATCTATGCTGTAATCTTTATATACTCTACATATTTACACATCTTTATATCCCTGTTAACCTCTTAGAAGTTTAAAATCAAGTAATTTCTGATTTCATCCATGTATTCTGGTGACTTCAATGACACTCAAAACCTTACAGAAATACAAGCATTTTTTTTTTTCAGATCCATGAAATTTCAGTGGTTGAGGAAATTTCAAGCCAGTTCCATTGTACGTTGAATCAATTTTTTTCTTGGAACAGAGAACATCGTAAAGAATACATGAGCTTCAAAACAGTTCCTTTAGGTTTTTTTTTTTTTTTTTTAAGAATCTTAAAGCTCCTCCTTAAAAATAATTCACTTACTTTTCTTGCCCTTAGGATAAAGTACACACTTCTAAACATGATATATATTTTTTTCTTATTCAGAGTTTTGTCTACTTTTATACTCTGTGCTCCTTCCATTAGCCTCTTGCATTCTATACACCGGTTACTCCGAATTTCTTTTAGTTTCTCTAGTGCACTGTGTTCTCTTTATCTTCTCTGCATGTATGGTACTTGCTGCAAAGTACTTACCTCCTCCCTGGCCACTTCTTTTCCTTAGCCCACTTCTAGTGACACTGGAGACCACACTAATATGTCAGTTTTCCACACGGTTTATTCTGACCATTCCCAAGGCCAGATGAGCTTTCTGTTTCTGCTGTTTCTTTATTCTTTATATTATATTGTCATTGATGTTTGGCGGTTAGTGTCCTTAAGTTGCAGTATCAGTGAGGTTGAGGCAGGGGGAGTCTTATTACTCACACTAGACTAAGTATCTAGTAAAGCACATGGAACATAGTTGGTGCTCAGAAAGTACTGAGTGTGGCCAAATCTAAACCAACTGTAACTAATGTCTGAGTCTATCATGACATATAGAAGATTATGTTACTGGCCCACCAACCAAAGGAAACTTATCTGAAATATTTTATTGCCCAGAATCACTTGAGACAAAAGAACTCAAATAATAAAAGAGTTGGGCATGAGGCATGGTTTTACTTTGTGCATTAAGTAACTATGTTCAGTTATAGAATGGACCAAATTCACCACCTTGAACTCATTACACTTTAAAAGAAACAGGGTATTAGAGAGCGTATGATAAAAGTACATAAACACAATTCAGAAAACAAACCTCTCTAATTTTGATAGCTAAGCACATAAGATCTGTTTCTTCTAATCTGGAGATGCAGGAGCAAGATGGGATTCTGTTTCGCCATGAGCCATCACAGCTCAGCAGTACACCCACTGATTTGGGCATTCCTCTTTGAAATGACTGGATTTGATCCAGAATATGTCTGACTTGGGCATTCTGCCCTCTCTCAAAGGTTGCTCTTGCCATTAATCTCCCTAACTCCCATCTTAGATGTGTCTAGTATTTAAAATCATGATCTTCCACCATCACCTTCTTGCCTCAAGCTTCACTATAGCTTTACTGGAGTCAGTGTCCAACCAAGCTCTCCTTCGCATTCTCAGCCATGAGACCTCTGCCTGCTGCTAGCCTGCTGCCATCATCAGTGCTCCCGGCTGACTCAGGCTTTCGGATGTGACTCTCAAGTGCCTGTGCTCCCAGGGGGATTTGGATATGGAGGTGACAGGGGTGGGTCCAGTGAGGACAAGGATGTCCCTACCACTATTCCTCTGGCATGCATGATTGTAGCCAAGAGGAGCTGGTGCCAGGGTCAGCCCTCCACAAATTAAGAGTCTTTAGGACAAGAGACAGAATTTTTAAACCAAAAGTATCAGTACTTTTGGTTTATTTACTCTGATTCCAGGTACCAATGCCCAACAATCCATGGCTACTTTCTTACCTTGTGCAACTGATAATACTGCAAGGCTCCGATTCCACCCTGTTCCTCTGCAGTCCACAGCACCAAACGCAGAGTCCTTTTGGGACGCAGTCCTGGAGAAAGCAATAAAATAAAACAGAGATTTTTCAAAGCTAATTTTGAATTGTTAAATAACACCAAGTTCCCTCCTCTCTGTTCTGGAGGCATGGGGGAATCAGAAGCACTCATACTCATCTTTGGCTGGTGTGGCTGCCTTTTTTAGGGTGCTCAGGGCTGACCAATAAGGCAGATTGTTAACGGAGAAAAGGGTCGTGACAAATGTTGCCTGTAGGAAGTGAGAATCTATTCATATCCTTAACTAGACACTCTGTGTGAAAGCCCCAGCGGATGGCCCAGGTCACTGGGTTATAAGATGGTGCCGAGAAGATGCAGTTAGGAGGACTGTGGGCAGTCATGTGGGCAATCATTGTTAACTGAATCCAATGGCTTGACTCTACAAGATGAATTATGTAGGGGATCATTTCTGTATCTATATTCACACTATCCTGTTGGCTTCCCACACTATCCTGTGAAGCATATGCAATATTTATGTTTAGCCATAGTCATTCTCCTCTCCTACTTAAAAATATAAGGTCATTGATGACAATTAACTGAATGAGCATGGCATTTTATTCACCATACTACTGCCCAATTAGCTTTGTAACAATTTCTTATAATTTGTATGCCACTGACTTGGAATATAAAGTTGTATATAGGTTAATGGAAGATCTGGCATGGCTGAAACCAGTTTTGAGTGATTATACCTGCACGATAAGGATGCTCTGTTTCCCAAATTTAAAAAATCTAATAAGACAATAAGAAACAGTTCTACCTGGTAACCCAAAATTTAAACCTGTTTTGATTCTGACTTGATAATACCATTTCTAAGAAACAAGACAGGCAGAAATCATGATGCTGGGGTAGGTCTTAATAAGAGGTTCCATCTCCTGTCTCTTCACAGGGGAGCAAAGGGAAGGGATGGAGTCTATCTGGGTGGCTGTGAGACGGACGCACTGTACTTGTCAAGTAAGACCACACACAGGGTGTCCCTCAGCAATGGCCTTTGAGGGAGCAGGTTTTGGATGACAGACGCTCCTGGGAAACAGAGCTCTGTGCAGCCCCCTTGGGACACCAAGTATTCTTCATAAGTCTAGTGTGTAGGGGCTGGCAAGGAGTTACATTTCCTACTAAACTGAATATTGTTATGAAGCCACTTGAGCATTTAAATCTTTTAGTTACTTTACATGTAATGAAAAGAGTACAAGTTTAGGATGCTGGCTGACCTGAATTCCAATGAAAGCCCAGATAATCAATTTTCACATCCAACTGCTCAGAAAATCCCCCCTGGCATTTTCTTCTAAGTCCATCTGGAATCCAATTTCTCCCCTCTGTGCCACTCTGGTCTAAGCCCCCAGCCCCTTTTGCTTGGATGGCTGTCATCTCCTCATGCCTGGTCTACCTGCACACCCTGACCCTCCGCTCCACCACTGGCCAGAAGGACCCTTGTAAAACTTGAATCATACCACATCATTTCTCTGCTCAAAACCTCCAAAGCCAGAATGTAAACTTCTAGAAGGGTGGGTTTTTTTTTTTTTTAATTCACTGTGATACCCCCTCCACAGGGCCTAAACTGGCACATATTAGATGTCCAAAACATGTACTATGAATATCTGAATCCAAAGCCGGGTATCTCACTTACAATAATTTTCAAAGCCCTCCATCACATTCTGAGCTTTGTTTCCTAAAAATCCCCCTCCAACTCACCAGCCCTGTAAGATGTTATAGTTGACAAAGGTTGGCAGGCGAGGAAGCCCTGTCATTACTAGGCACAAACTGTGAGACTGATCTACCTGATCCTCAGGTTCCTTGTCTGAAAAGCAGAGAGATTATTGTATGCCTATGATATAATTATTTCCTTGGGGGTTGTAAGGATTAAGTGAGATTGATTATCCTCGTGTCTGGCATGGAAGACAGTCAATAAATGAACTGCAAAGCAACCTAATGGATAGCCAAGTACACAGCAGCACTTTTACGCCTAGAGAGAAAGAGCATCTCAATGTCAGAGAGGAAGCTCTTCCAAAGGCCTTTGACCACCTGTTGAAGAAGAACCCTGAAGTTCTGCCTTCTCCACAGAGAAACCACGTTCACAGAGAAACCAACTTCAACTGTTATCACAGAGAGAAATCTAATAATTATAGCTAAAGATCACAATCTTTGTTTTCTTTTCTTTAGATGAAACATAGCCAATTTTATTCACAATTGCCCCAAATTTTGTATTCGATATGTTGTTTCTAAAATGAATGTCACCCTTTATATAGTGGTTTTATTAATTCATCTTTTATAATTTTTTTCTTTACAGTTTTTCAGTAGAAGCCAGAGTCTTGAGTTGCTCAGTCAGGAGCCTCTGACCTACATTTCTAATTAATCTTTGGTTTCTTTAAAAGAAATGTGCTTAATGTCAATTTAAATCAAATGACATTTTGCTTGCCATGTAGAAAAAAGTAAGACAGGATAAAGTACTATAAATGAGAATTCTGAACTTCTTTTAAATCTGTATCTGTACCTACCAAAAATAAAGAAGCACCACATTATTGAAATGATAGAATTTTCTAAATAAGGATAAAGGGACAGTTAGCACAGGTTAGAGAAAATTCAATTTTAAAAAGCAAATGTCCTGAATCTCTATAGATTTGGTGTTTCACTTGAAAATCATTATTGCACAGGATTCATCTCCCTCAAATTTCCAATCATCCAGATGGCCAGATATGTTGTTATTAAGGTAATAAAGAAGTAATTGGTTGGCAGTGAGGAGGAATGCTAAGGTCTCCAAACAACAACAGCATAGCCGCTGGTGCACAGCTGCCCCTAAGAAGACAAACAGAGCCTCCTGTGAGCCTCTGAGAAGGTCAGTACCTGTCAGCACAAAACATCAGCACTCACTTCTCACTGAGAGCAAAAGGCCTAGCTGAAGAGGCCAGGAAACCAGTGGTTTAGCCAATACCTGACAGAGCTCCAGAATCACTGACATTATTTGAATTGTTCCCAAACTAAGAGAAATGTATGGAACTTCATCCAACAAGAATCTTGTGTGGAGTTCAGGCCTCTAGGCCACCTGGATCCACAGATGACCAGTGTGGGGGCAGGCAGGCATTGGCTGTGGGGTCTGGATAAGCACTGCTTGTTTTCCTGATCTGCCAGTTCTTGCTGCGTGACATTAGACCAGCTACTTAATCTTTCTGAGCCTCAATTTCTTCATCTATGCAATAACCATAAACTGCCTCAAGGCACTATAAAGAAAATTAAATGAGGCAGGGCAAAGGTATTTCAGTTACAGTCCCTGGCACATAGTAGGTTTTCCAGACCTGTTTATTAGCTTCTACCCTCCTCACTCCACACAACTTTCCAACTTCTGCCAGGGTGTCCTATGGGAGAACTACAAAAGAGGCACATTCCTCAGTCTTCTTTCTTGGGAGTCTGAGAACATCTTTGTTTATATAGGATGCATACCCGGCCAAGAGGAAAATACAAATTTTATTTAACTTGTTGAAAAACACAAACTCATTCACTATGGAATGCTTCCTCGTCTCAACAGAGAGCATACGCAAAGCCAAATAATTAGAAACAGGCTCCTCATTTTAAAAGTGAGGCCTAATCAGATTTTTTTAGTTTCTGGAGAATGTCTAAAAGCCTTATAAATGTGAAAACTGAACACAGTTGATATAGGGGTAATGATATCTATATTGCTCAGCTTGAAAAGATAGACTTTGGTGTGTATCTCAAATTAAAAGGTAAAAATTTTAAGTATATACAATAACGACAACATAAAAGCTAACATGGTAAGAATACAGAATAACAGCAGTAATTATAAAGAAATAATAACAATAGGAGCAAAACAAAGCAACATGAGATCCAATGTATGGAATTTGCTTTGTTGTACAACTGGGGTGCTAGACTAGCAGAATAGCCGCCTCACAGCTCTGGCTCTGGTTTTGCACTAATTAACACCAGCTCAAGGCAACATATGAAAGTCTCAGGAGAGGAGGTGAGAGGGACAACTCTGGTCTTCTTGGCTGGGAGTCAGGTCTCACTGAGGTTTTGTCAGAAGACAGGTAACCTGTTCCCCCATTGATATATAGAAACTGCCCAGAGATCCCTTGACCTCTTGGAATTTCTATTTAGAACTGAAGGGAGTATAACGAACATTTATAGCATCATGGTTTTCCTCTAAAATACACAAAATAATGTGTCCAAATTTTGTCTTTGTTTACTAAATGGCATATATCTGGACTGCATTTTCTGGAGGAGAGGAATAATGCCACTGGGAAAAGACTATGAGAAAAGGTGAAAACAATCTAGTTGGACTTTATTTTTCATTATTATCAAATTTAAAGGTAAGAAGGCTGAGAGGTGACGATCATTAAATCAATAAGTTGAAAAGATTAGTTGATTGTCTTACACTTGGCTCAAGAGTGGGGCAAAGTAAAATAAATTCAGGTTAATCCATCCTTGTAGATAGCTTTCCCAAATCATGAATTCTAAATAATACTATTTGCTAACAACGTGTATTGACTTAAACATTCATTTGCTACTCGGTTTCAATCCTCCCAGAATTATGCATGCATCCTGTTCTCCCTTCTGTGACCTAAGTTTGCAGACAAAACACAATTTTCTCTTACAGTAAATATACTCATTTCAACATAAATGCACTAGTTCGTAAATACATTTGTGGTACAGCTCTCCTTTATCAACAGTTAGATATTTCTATTCCTGCAATAAACTTGACTAATATATGTGGAGCATCTGAGTTATAGAAATAAGTAATGACATATTAGCATATAAATTGAATGAAAATAGGCAGTAAGCTTAGTGGTTAATCACATGGTTTTTGGACTTTGAAACTTATTTCCAACTTGGACAAGTTATATATTTTGTCATATAATATATGAATAGTTTATCACTGATTTTTTTAATAGGGGGCATGATCAGACAGAAATTAATGTAGGAAGTAAACTGCAATTACTGCTCTTAAGAGACAGGCATTGAAAATCACTTTGAAGATCTTTTGTTCTTGGAAAAAAGCACTTGGTGTCTTTCTTAATTAGGAAAATAATATGTAAATGTAAAAATGTTTATAAAAAGCAATTAAGTCCTTTTGGGGGGGGGGTCATTGGGATAGGGTGATAAACTATTTTCTAAATACCACCTTGTAAGCTACCTCTTGAGCCATCCGAGGGACAAGGTGGACACAGGGCAGGAGGCTGTGTAAAGGTGTTGGCACCTTCTAGGGGGAAAGTGCCAGTGTCTCCACCCTTGCTTCTTAGATTGCAGACTGGAGATGAGAGAACAGTTATTGTCAGGATGACAGGGGCAGGAAGTTTCTAGAAACCACTAACAAAGTGACGCTGGTAAAGGTAAGAATCTCAGTTGTTGACCTTAGCTGAACATAGTGTCCTAAAGTTCTAGGGAAAGGGCTAGTTTCAGTCTAGCATGTGGTCAACAGAAGCTCCACTAGACCTAGTTACCTTAGTGTAGCAGTTATCATTTAGGGGAAAATAGCTGAGGATGGGAATGGAAACAAAGGGAGTTGTAAGTTTGTTGCCCAAACCCAGGCACCAGGTGGACTTGGGGGTACAAACCATGCCGTGTAGAACTAGAGGGAGCAGCAGTCATAGGCAGGTGCAGCCACAGGTTCCTGGAGAACTGACTTATTGGCCTGAGTGAAGTCGTAGGATTCATGGACTATGCAGAGGCAAGGGGAAGGGACCTAATAGGAGATAACAGACTTCTGCTAATAAGGCCTGTGGAGGCTTGGATGATTAACTGTAAAGGAGATTACAGAGATAGGATCAGATTTATAACCTGTGTTTATGGAACAGGTCATAACAGTTCTAATTTCCATAATTCAAAGGAAACAGTCCTACCTCATTATAATGATTAAGATTCTATTAGCCAGGAAAATCATGAAGAATCATTGCTGAAGCTAAACTACTGTGACTACCAGTGTGTGAAGGCCATTTCTGGCCCTGACCCAATTTTCCACTCTTATGCTTTTACCTCTCCTTCTAGCCCCCGGCAGCACCAAGTTTCCCACCAACTCTGGACAACATACCATACTATTTCAGATTTTTGATCCTTAGTATATGATGTTATTTCTATCTATAATGTTCCTTAACTTTTTCCATTTGAAAAACTCCTATTCACTCCACAAAGCCCAATTCTAATATTACTTCCCCTGGGAAGATTCCCCTAACTCTGAACGAAATTTGTCTTTTCATGTCTCAGTATTCCTCTAGAACTTCATTTATACCCTTATCTTAGTTTTCAGCCATATCTAAATATTGATATGCTCTCTATTCATTTTCTGAGATCTACCCATTTCTCTTTTACAATCCTAACCCAGTACTTACTTGGTATTTAAAATGTGCTAAAAATATGGGGATGAAGGCAGAAAGAGCACAAGGGACTGAGGTGATGGTACATGGGTGGAATGGTGGTGGGAACTCCCTGGGGAATACAAATGATGTCAAATATAATTAAATAAATAAATTTAAATGAAAAAAAATGTGCTAAATACATGTTTATTGACTGACAGAATGAATAGCTGAATATAAATAAATACATTTATATGTGAATAAATAAAAAACTATGCCCTTTTTATTCAATCTAAAGCATGTTGGTACCGCCTCAGAAAGTCGGTAAGACAGGTTCTTTTGGGCAAATGGTAAAACTACCCCACTAGCCCTGATAAGTGGGCTTCAACGTCTACGTTTGCTTCAATGTCTGTTACATTTACCTAGTTTAAAACAACTAGGAAAGTCAAAATTTAGTACATCAGCAGCTCTTGTTATTCATGTCACTAAATAAAATAAGTTTCTATATAACTTCACATCAGCTAATTGTATGTATTTGCAATTTATACTCTGACAACTCTCTTTAAATTCCTATCTTGATAATATTTTTGATTATAAAAAAATATGTGTTTTAAAAATTGTAAAACTAGGAGAGCAATTTAAAACACAGAAAATTGAGCATCCCTGGTGGTGCAGGGATTAAAGTCTCAGTGCTATCAAGCTATCACCGGCCACTGTGGCATAAGTTCTATCCCTGGCCAGCGAGCAAACCCACATCGCAGAGCAGACCTCTCCTGTCTTGCCTGCTGTTTCCCTCAGCAGTGTATTTCAATAGATCTGCCTGTTCTGCTCCCAACTCTGTCTCCGATGAATCCTTTCACCTCCCCTACCCTCTCACCTCTGGCCTACACCCCAGCTCTACTATGCATAAATAAATAAAAATAAATCTTTAAAAAATACATAGAAAACAAACAACCTAGAAGCATATTATTAAGTCACTTTATAATTTTTGTATGCATGTACTGTATACATAATCAGTGACCTTTTTTGCAAAAAAATCTTTGAGAAAATGATTCTTAATCTTGTTTACTATTCACTCATTATTGGACACTTAAGTTTTTTAACCCTGAGATAAGTACTGAAAAGTAGAAATACTGAATCTAAAGAGTTGTTTTTGGCCTTGAAACATGTCATTGATGCCCCAGAGAAAGGTCCCCAATCTATATTCTAGCCAGCAATATAAGACTATTCACTCTATTTAATGTGGGACTTTTAATCTCACCTCCTTTGCTTTTCTGTATGTCAGTATGGCATATCTGTTTTTCTATACTATATTCTTTTTTTCATCCAAAATAATTACACACATATATACATACACATACATATGCACACACAATCTGTAGTCTATTTTAACTTGATTGAGACAAATGTTGTTTATACCTGAGGCCTGACTGGAATCAAAATACATGAATTTGCCTTTTTTATTTAAATTGTCTGATAGCGAGGCTCTTTCATCAATGCACTTCTAAGATAATGTTAGCATGATATAAGAGTCACAGGTCTGATTTAGCTGGCATTTTAAAACATGCCATTGTTTTTTCCCTTTTATTTTTTAGAGTGGTTTTAGCTTCAAGGAGAAATTGAGTAGCCTTGTTAATGATAGGTTGGAACTCTGAGTCACACTTTCATTAAGAGTTCTACCTTGTAAAAAACATCCAATGGAGAAGAGTTAACCAAATAGTACAATTTTAAAGAAAATCATGGTAAATCAAGCATAAGCACAATATTCTCTTATAAACTTACACTAACCATTATGTTTAACTTTTATTTCTTGTGAAGATTGTCATGTGTGGAAGAAAAATATGTTTGTACTTGAAGCAGGGATTACCAAAAAGTAATATCTCTGATAAGCATCTGAGATTTCTGGGATCCTTTTCACCAACAAGCAGCAGATAGGAAGCATACATTGTTTTATAATGCATGAGTCACTATTAAAGCTGTTAAGTCTCTTTCTGTTAAGTCTCAAATGCTTTGTTTTAGGGTTAGAATTGAGAGGCTGCTATCCACATTTTAAAAGATTTTCCTTGTGTATAAAATTAGTTATGAAGTTACCTAAACTTGTTAAACAATAATGAATCATAATTTTTATAGTTCATTACCTTTACATTTAGTTTATTAAACCAAGACATAGTTGGTAGTAGCCATATATTTTTGCAATCAGTTTTGAATAAAAACTTATCTTCTGGAGTGCCGCTGCTTCTCAGCTCCCAAAGATGATTGTTGAACGAGACTGCTAGAAAAAAATCTCACCATGAAAAAAACAAGATCATCAAAACATCTGTACTTTCCCCATCCTTTCCATTCACACTATGGCTGCCACAATTTAAGGCCTTTGTATTGCTGCAATTGCCAAATAATGGCTTCTTCCAATCCTCTTTGCATAACTGGTGCTGGATTCATCTTCCCAAAATACTGTTTTGAACATGTCATTGACTGCATGAAAATCTTAAATCACTTTTATCAGCTACAGCATTAATCTCCCTTCAGACTTTTTGAACATATATCTTTTTTAGTAAAACAATCTTGAGCAGGTATTACCACACACACACACACACACACACACACCCATCAAACCACATATGATGTACAAATGATACGTTTTGCTGTTAATACATGCAATACGTATTGGTAAAATGTATTTTTAAAATAAAGACTAAGTATTTTCCTGCCTATGATGGTCCTATACTATGGCTACCTTGGGAGGTCACTGGTCTAGTCCAAATCCATCCTCTTTATCATGGCACTAGAGGTTTTATGGAGACTGGAGCCAGTCTGCCTCCCCAGCCTTGCCTCCAACTAGTTCTCTTCCCAAAGCCTCATTTCCAGATAAGTTGATCTCTACAATATCTTCCGATCCCTGTACTTCTTTCTCACACTATCTCACGCCATCCTTTTGGCTTTTCCTATTTCTCTTAACTGACCCATATCCCAACTATCATTTGAGACTCAGTTCCAGTTCCTCCCACTCCATTTTCAACTTTCTTTGAACTTCAAGCTATTTTTTGCCATTCTGCCATCCTGATTAATGTGCTTTCCGCTTTTGGTTTCCACACACAGTCCCTGGTAAATCAAAGAACCCTATAGACATTTGCTTATGAATGGATTAGCATATTTAATGGAAATCATTTTAAGCTGCAACAAGGCAGATCTAGATTAGATCTCCAAAATTAATTTATGAACAGAAGATGTTTGAGACATCAAATCAGTTGTCAGCTACATTTGCCTAAGGAAGAGTAGAACCTGGAGATAACACTGGGTTTGGGCAGGTGGGGTAGTTGGAAAAACAAGAGATTGGAATCTTAGAGTCTGTCAGATCTACATTCGATGACTCTGCAAACACTGACCCCAAGCACAGGTACCTGGGACTGGCATTTTCTCAAGAGAAGTGTTTGAGCTTCCAGGAAAGTGCTGTTTTTCTCATTGTTATTCCTCAGTTATGGAAAGCATGAGACGCAGTCCAGATAAAAGACAAATGAGAACAAATTCAGGGGTGTTTACACGAAATTTCAGTGCTTTCAAATTATGAAGTTACATTGCCAAGTAATGGATTATCTGACCATATGGAGTTTTCTTTTTTCCATGTCATTATGTCACATCTTATCTGTAAAAGCTGTTAGGGTAAGGGAGAAATTTTATATAGTCTGTTAAAAGTATTTATAGGAACTTGTAAAAACTTACTTTAGCCCCCAGAGGACCATCATCTTAGAAAGACTCCCTGGGCTTATCTGCTGCCCTCTGAGGGCTGAGCTTAAAATGGTGTGCTTGTAGTATGTGAACACTCCACTTTTGAAATGAAACCAAACCCATGCAGAGTTATGTGCTCAGTGTGGGAAGGAATGTGATGCCTCTATTCACAGAACTTTTCCCAGGACCCCCTGTCGCAAACCTTAAAATCAATCTACTAGATATTTTCCTTCTGTGCAAAAAATGTTTCTGAAATGTTAGTTTCAAGACCATTACTTCTGATTGTGTTCTAACTGGTTTATTTTTAATTTCCACATTTAATGCTATTACAATACATCATCGCTGTCCATCTTTAGATGTACAAACATACATGTAAGAATTCCATTCCATAAAAGAAGAAACTAAAACTCTGTAATAGGAGAAGTGAACGTATCAATCAACAAATACTCATTTGCACTAACTGCGCAGAAATCAAAAAGTTTAAATGGTACAAGAAAAGCTACTCGCAATATCAGGCTCATTAATTTAACAGCTATTCTTGCTACAGAAACTGAGGGACTTAGGACTGAAGAGGACAATCATGCTCTTTGAACTCATGGAATTTATAATCTAGAAGAAGACAACAGTGAGACATCCCCACATTATTCTACCATCATTGCCATATCATCATCATTGCTGTAGGCAATTTGAATTCACCTAAAGAAAACAGACCTGAAAGATTAAGTTATTTTGCTCTGGTGAGATTTCACAGGGTAGAGACAGACAGACTTGACTGGATTTAAGAAAACACCTGGGAGGTAGGACAGAAAGGTAATAAAGAAAGTAACTGGAGGAGAAACATGACATAGTGGTAAAAGTATTTACAACATTGCCAATGCAATTTTAGAGATAGCCAACATTCAGGGCAAATGAGGAGAGATGGGACTAAGATTTACTGGGCACTCAGCACTATACTAGACACAGTTTTAAGATGTTTCCAGAGAATCTCATATAATTTTAGACATACTACCTTATTTAATTCTGCAAAGCAGGTATTACTTCTTCCTCCCTTTTACAAGTAATGAAACTGAGAGTTTCTATAATTAAGTCTCTTGCCCAATACTATCAACTAGGGCAGAGTTGGGATTCTCACCTGGGACTGCTAGATGCCTAGTCTGTGTCTTCACCATTTTCAGGAATGGCCTTCCCAAGCACATGCAAAGATAGGACCAGTCCTGTTCAACCTCTACCATCTTCTGCCTTTCTGCTTTTGATGCTCTTGTAATAGAGAATAACAAAGCTACTGTGTCTGTTTCTACTATTCAGAAGTCCATGTTGGTTCCTTCAAATTATGTAACGCTATCTAATTTTAAAGAGATAAAGTAGTCAGAGTATGGCCTAGAAAGAGTGGGTTTGGTAAATGTGCTTGTTTGATATAGTGGTGAGAACTAAGACCAATGCAAAGAAGGGCATTTTCTAAGGAGATGAAGATGAGCAATCAGACCCTGAGACAGTCGCAAGCTGAACACTGGAGTACCCAGATTAATGGCTACAGGAATGACAAAAGTCTTGACGTGCTAGGCCCAAAAATCATCAACAACTTGAAGTAAGTAGGCCAGAGAAAGAGAATAACTTATCTTCTATAAGGCTTATTGAAGACTCATTTGCATTTCGGGGCTCTGAGCTCCAGAAATAATCAAACTGAATCTAAAATTTATAAGCCTAGAGTCCACTTTGACAAATCAACAAAATGCATTCCCTGCACAAAGAAATCACAAGGCTTCTCAAAAAACAGAAAAATATTACTAACAAGATTATTGTGAAAAACAAACTCCAGATGAAATATATTATTATTTGCTGCTAACAATAAACTGTGTTGGGAAACCAACATTCGCAAGGACACTGCAGAGACTTTAAGTTCTTCTAAAGGAAAATGATTTTTTAAACATCAAGCTTTCACTGTTTTCTGCAGAGAGGGCAATTATACCAGAGGGAGATTCATAATTGAAGTTAAGACTAGGTCTGGAGGGAGGGCATAAAGGTAGTCAAGGAGTGGATTGGTGGAGAGCAATTACTTAATAGTGAAGGAATTTACAGTTCCACGGACGCTGTGTCAGAGACAGCTGCCCAACTGGTGGGGAGGTGAGATGGGGAGAGAAGAGGGCAGGATTTGCTGGGTACATGCATACTAGACACTGTGCTCAGCTCTTTCCAGACATTATCTCACTACATTTTCACAACCATCCTGTAACACCTAGGGGTATTATAATACTTAGGGGTGTTATCCCCAAGTTACAGATAAGGAAACAAAGGCTAAAAGAACTTCAGTGACTTGTACAATGTGGCAGAGGTAATAAGTGCTACAGAGCCAATATGAACCCAGATTTTTTCTTTTTTTAATCCCACGTTCATGCCTTTTCAACTAGACTACCCTGACTCGGGCCCTCTTACACGGAGGATATCCTCTGATATACAAAAGACAAAAATAATTGAGGACAAAACTAAAGGCAAAAGTAGACCATATAGACTAGATTGCTATAACAATGTGGAAGTAACCGAGTTACTTTCTAATGTATGTTTCACTAAATTACCAGCCATTCTGAGTCACTGGAGTCAGTCACAGGTATCATCACAGCAGAGGACAGGGCGTGTTTCTGAGTTTCCCTATTAACTTCCACAAGGACCCTCACCTTGTAGTCCAAGTTCCCAGAGCCATCTTCCCCAGGAAAACAGGCACTGAGATAAACACAAAATGTGGGGAAAGAAAGACATGTGACGGAGGCAGACAAAGTATAACACAGAAAGTCAAACTCCAGCAGTCTGTTACTTGTAGAAGTGACAGAAATCATACAAATTCCATGGTGAGCAACTTACATAGAGGCTCCACCACCTTTATTCTCCCACTATCAGCTAAGCACAGAACTCTGATAAAGAAGTCATCTATTACAATTTAACAGGGCTTATCTTTCTCTTGGCTTGATGAATAAATGAATGAATGGAAGGAAGGAAGGAAAGAAGGAAAATTTACCAAGAATGAAGAAAATCTACAGCTAAAGGACAAGGATATAGATGTGAGATAGGCATTTTTTTCAGTCCTATTATAAATGATCAAAGTTAGACGGTAACCTATGCCTCCTTTTAAAGAATATAGAGAATAAAGGACATCCTTTTCTTCCAGTATATAAATAATTCCTTAAATAAAAACTGGTTTCCACGGGATGATATAGAAAGGAAGGAACCCTTGTGCAATGCTTGTGGTGATGTAAATTGGTGCAGCCATCATGGAAAATAGTATGGCTAGTCCTCGAAAAATTAAAAAGAAATTTCATATAATCCAGCCATCCTATCTTTGGGTATTTACCCAAAGAATATGAAAATAATAATTCAAAGGGGTATATGCACCCTGTATTCACTGCAGCATTATTCACAAGTCAATGGCTAGAAACAACCTATTACCCATCAACATATGAGTGCATAAAGATGTGGTTTATATACAGAATGGAATACTACTCAACTATAAAAAAGGATGAAATCCTATTTTTTGCAACAATATGGATAAGACTACAGCATATTATGCTAAGTGAAATCAGCCAGATAGAAGAAGACAAATACCATAGGATTTCAATCAAATATGGAAGATATACTTGCATAGATAGAACGATATGGAAGAAACAAAAAAAATGAAAAACTCAGACTATAAGAGTAAAACAGTGGTTACCAGCAGGAAAGGGGTTGGGTAAAATGGGCAAAAGGGGTCAGTTGTATGGAAATTATAATTCTGGTAGCAAACATAATGTATTAAATACAGATGTTTATTTATAATGCTATATACCTGGAAGGTATATAATGTTATAAACTGGTGTTAATTTTTAAAAAATCTGTCTGTCTTAAACAGTCTGTCACACACTCAAGAAGAAATAGGGACCATGTATCTTGTCACTTCCTGAACCCTTCATCACCACCACCCTGGTCAAGGCAGCTGCCAACAAACCACACTCACTCCTTAGGCCCTGCACCACCCTCCACGATGAGAGAAAAGCAGATGCGACATGGAAGCAATGAGGCAGAAAGAATGCTGGCACCTGTCAAACATGGGACCCAAAATCCACAGAAGAAGGTTCTGCTTGGTCTGGATCCCTGGGCACTGGCAGGTGCACTGACGGTGCCGGGGGCTAGCACAGAGCTCACACAGATGGTGCACACGTGCCCAGGGACGGGGCTGCGTGGCCCCAGAAGCTGGCTTTGCAGAGCCTGTCAGTGTGCACTGACTGGGAAGGGTCTGCCCTGTATGGTAAAGAGGTGTCATGTGGGGGGCTGGATCGGACCCAAGCCGGAATGCACGACCCAAGCCAGGACGCACGACAAGGGAAGCACACTGCCCAGAGCTCAGCGTCAGCCAGGACAGCAAAGAAAGGAGCAGTCATGTGAAAACACAAACCGGACAGACCTGCACGGCATCACGCTGACCCCTCATGTGGCCAGAGCACTAACTGGAGGAGAGAGATGTTGGCTAATGCGGTAAAGGAGGCTAGCATGTACTGAGTGCCTTTTATGTGCTAAGCACTTTCATACATTTTTTTCCCTTAATTTTTCTCACCTGCCTGATCCTCAAGGAACACAGCATGTAGATATTATTTCCATTTTGCAGATCAGAAAATGGAACTTTAGTGAGTTAAAGCAATTCACTCAAGATCACATATATAATGACAGAAGCAAGACTTGAACCTAGGTACCTTTGGATCCCCAAACCCCTGGTTTAAGCCAGTGCTCCCACGTGTGGGTCCCCTTGGTGAGCCTAGTGGGGTGGGGTTGATTCTTTTGGGGGGTAATCCTATGGGAGGTAGGGACAGGCCATCTGATGGTAACAGATGATATCACTGGTTACACAGCCACGGGACTCCAAAAAGAAAAGCATGCTCTTGACTTGTCACAAAACGGAAGAGTGTGAAACTAGTCCCAGAGCTATTTCCCTCGTATTCCCTCACCCTGGTCAAATTTCAAGGTGCATTTGTATACATTTGTAGAAACAGACAGTCTCAAATGTCTGAGCATAAATCAACACATCATTACAGAGTCTATTGCGCTATCGATCCCTGCTTCCCAGCTCTCCTCAGCGGGACTCACCACCCCATTGCTGAAATCTATTCCTGTGTCCCAGGGATCAATAGCGCAGCACATTACATCGCTCTGCCTTAAATTTGTCAAATGACAACTGGCATTCAAGAAGCTTTTATTTAAAAAAAAAAAAGATGGCAGGCTATTTCTTCAAGATTTACACTTTCACAAGGGAGCTAAAGAGGATGCAGGCTCCCTGTCCTAGCACCCCCACGACACACAGGTTCAAGTGCTCTGGATGGTGACAGTGTTGATTAGTTACTAATTAATATTAGGTAATGTTAATTAGTTTATTAATTAATTAACTTATTTATTTATTTTTAAAGACATTCGTTTTTGAGCCCTGATCTGATCTGATCTGGAGCGCTTGGAGCCAACTACCTAATCTAATCTTCACAGGCTATTTTCTGCTCCAGCATTAAATCACAGCACCAGAGTGAGCCTTTCCATGCCCGACAGACCCTGGGCATTAAATGTTAAATAAACAAGACTTATCCCTGTGTTTTGCAGCCCACTTCTTTATAGTATTAAAACTGTTGCTTCATTCCCCCGAGGTTCCCAAATAAGAAAAACAGCCTGTTTTTTATTAGAGGCCATAAGAGCTTCCCCTCCCATCTAGGAAATGTCTGCTGTTGCCCAGAATGAAGTTTATTTCAGGAATTAGATCACCTTCGACTGTAAGGCAGAACTGTTCTGGGTGCCTGTGTGCTTTAGAGAAATCACAAGCTACTTTGAAAATTTACACACATCTGTCACTTCAGAAATAGTTGTTTGCTTTGGCTTTTGAGGACGTGAAGGGTTTTTCTGAGGACAGTGTCAAGTAGTGCAGTGATCACTCCCCATTTGGTATGCCAATCTTGCTCTTCTATTGCCGGAGACAAGCCTCTCAGGTTGGAAAATGCCCTCTTTGTGGAAAATAAAATATGGGTCAGGAGGCAGGCAAGCGATTGGTGGCCTTTGTGGGTGTCACTTTAGTGTAGGCAGCCCCAGTGGCCCTTCTATAGGCAGGGCCTACTTTCATCAGGGCCAGGGCGTTGTGCGAAAATATTGGTGCCCAGAGACATGGCTGGGGACACACCACACAGCTTCTGTGACAACTGTCAGATGCCAAGATGAAGCCCCACAGACAACCGTCGTGCCAAACTTCAAGTGCAGGTGTGTCTCGGAGGCAGCCCCTCTCACCCCAGATCCAACTGTTAAAGCCGTCGGCGTACTTGGGGCCTGTCTGGAGTTCTACAGAAGAAACCCTTCAAGCCAACAAACTTTTAGGGGGTGGGGGGAGGCAGGCTGGGAGCAGTGGTGTGCTTTTTAATGACTGAGGCTGAATATGCTTTTCTCTGGTTTTCTTTTATGTTGCTTCATAAAACATTTTTAGGCTCTCCTGCTATTTTGTAGCAATACTCTTTCCCTCCAGAATATATTTTGGTGGCCAAACTTAAAAAGAGGCTTAAAGAGAGGCTCTACCCCCATGTACTCTATGTAGATGAAAGACGAGTTTTAGCTATTCCAGGCAGGAGAAGGAGCCAGCAACCTGCCAAAGAAGTCACGTAACAAAAGGCTCCTTCAGCATCTGTCAATTTCCAGGCCTGCTGCTTGCTCTACCACCAGATAAGTCAGTTCCTTGGCACCTGGGGCCGCCTGGCATCCCAGTCAGGTTGCTGGCATAACACAGCAGGGATCCAGCCACAGTATTTACATTTTAATAAGTATTTTGTTTTTATTACTTTTCCTTGTTTGTTCCCAGGCGTTCTAAGGCAGAGTAATAACCAACTCACATAGGGCGGAATCAGCTACATTTGGCTGAACCACAATTTGAACTGAAAAATCAGAGCCGGAGATTTTCAAAGAGGACAAATATTGAAAAGGCGACGCTGTGCTTTGCATAAGTTTCATTTCCCTTGCATTTCTCTGTACACAGAGCAATTCCCCACCGTCCGATTACACCTATTTATATCAGGTGTCCAGGAGTAGCAGACCCCAGGAAAGTGCTTGTGGATTTCAGCTCCTGCCACTCTTTTTTGGGGTCAGCTTTGGGTAAACCTACGAACAGCAGGACATGCACAGCCGAAGAGATGCTTGACCTAGGCAACTAAACGTTTAGATTCTTTCATCCTACTCAATCTTACACATTACTTTGTCCTAGAAGAGACTGAATTTTAGTTAATTCTTTTATGCCCGCCTTTTCATTTTTTCTTTTCTTTATAGAGGTAACATCAGTTTACAACACTGTATATGATTTAGGGGAAGAGTCACACCTTCTCAGATCCATGTCACTACACCCTCTCCACCAATCCTGATGCAAAGTGCAACTGTCTTCGTCACTTCAAAACTGCTTCCTGGCTTTACTGGAATTCTGAGAGCTTGTTTCTAAAAACCACAAATAATCCCTCAAGAAACTATAAGTACAAGGATTTTTAGACCAGTCAACAGACTCTGGTGCCTGAAACCAAAAGGTCTGTTTGTGAGAACTGGCTATTGAAAGCTTGGTTAGACTTTGCCGCATTCACATACATTTTTGGGGACAGTGTTCAGGATTCTAAAACCACAGAAGTTGCCCAGGACACTGGTGGCTATTGGCAGTACATTTTATGGCACATATGCAATAGGCAATGAACTTTTTAAGTTCACCATTATTCAGTGCAGCCACGTGTGTACAAACAGGGAATAAATACCTCTGGGTTGAGATTAATCCTGAAGCACTATAAGCTGAGATTCAATATTTAGAACAAAAAAGCAAAGTACAATTCTATATGCTCACCCACACACATGTGGATTTCACCCTATTCAACTGATAACTTCTTCAGTGAAGACATAAATTTCCTTCGTGGTAATTAGTAGCATTTATGTGTGATCCACATGTCAAAGCCCATCAAAAAACTGCTTAGTTATAGAAACAACCTAAGTGCCCAAGGACAGATGAGTGGCTCAGGAAGATGGGCTACATATATGCAATGGGACACTGGTCGGCTATAAGAAAAGATAAACTCTTGCCATTTGTGACAACATGGATGGAACTAGAGGGGATAATGCTAAATGAAATAAGTCAAAAGAAGGAAGACAAATACTATATGGCTTCAGTTACAAGTGGAATATAGAGAAGCCAAAAAAAAAAAAAAAAACGGGTTTAGATAAAATTGAGTCAACAACAAACCCCAGAAATCTGATCTAGAACTGAATTTACCAAAAATAAAAGTGGGGAGGGGGCATGATGGACTGCAGTGGAGGGACTGCTGGTGCCTTGGTGGTGGCTGCAGTGGGTACAGTGGGTGACATACACCGGACTGGTGTAAGCCTCCACCTTGAATCACGTACGGCACTGAAAACTAATGTTATCTTGTTTTTTTTAAAAGCTATTTAGGAATTAAGCTATGATAAAACTTCCTCAACAACTTCTTTACATTCTTAAATGATAGGAGAAGTTCTGGCTGGCTATTCAATATAGAATTTAAATGACTCCATATGAAATGATCATAATTTCTCAGGTGCTGGAGGAGGTAAGAAGCCGATTTGATTGTTTTTTCTTTCTTTTTAAAACTAAATTTGCTTTGCCCCTTAAAATAGAAGAAATCATATTAAACTTTTATAAAACTGGTAAAACTGGGAAATGTAAGAAGATAGTCACAATTATGTTAATAAGAGACAATCTTTGTTAACATTTTGGTATTTTCCTTACCTTTTTTACTATGCTTTTACAGTTACAAAGTAGATCCAATACACATGTTCATTGTTCATTTTGCAGTATAATTTATCTGTGAATTATCATCATAATTCACAGTCTCCCTAAATTTCTATTTTTATTGGCTACAAAGTATCCCATTATAAGGATGAAACACAAATCAAATGTTCAAGTGTTATACTTTTCATTTATTCCCAACTTTTAATATTATAAATAACATTGTAAGGACAAGCTTTGGGCATAAAGATTTTTTAGATATTTGGAATTTTTTGAGGATAGATTAGGAGAAGCAGACTTAGTCAAAGGATAATTTTAAGAATCATGATATATTTTTCAAATAGTTGGTATCAAATTATATCCCAAGAAACAGTGTATCAAAATTATATTCTCAGTTGTTTTTCTCACTAGTTTAGAAACAAACAAACAAAAAGGTATTTCCTCATTTTGAATTACATTTATTTGTTACTGAGATTTAGTATTTTATGCAAATTATGTATTTTGGGTCTTTGCTCTATTTATTGTAATTCTGGGACTTTTTTCTTATTGATTTGTTTGACTTTTATGTAGTAAAGATGTTGTTGGTTACAATTTCATTGGAATTCTTCTGTGTATTTTGAATTACATTCTTTTACTTCACTATCTATTCTTCTTAATCCTCATCTTGCCGCTAACATTTTAAAGGATGGCTTTGTATTTCACATAATTAAAAAAAATGAAACTAAAGAAAGAGAAGTCAGGATAATTAATTCCAAAATGTAATTTCATCTCTGATTTAACATTGCTGTTTCTCAGGGCATACTAAAATTTCTTGCTAAATCTGAATAATAAAGGTGGGTGCACATATCCTACATAATGAAGGTAACAATTATCAAAAAATATCTTAGTATATAGCAGAGTGATAAGGTTCAAGCTATACTTCATAAATGTGTCCTTTGTCCATAAATAACTATTGTCCCCACCACACAAGTATAATTTAAAAGGCTTCTTTCAAACAGAAGTAGTCAATGTGTACTTGTACTTATCTCAGATTTGTACTGAATCCTTCCTTGTCAAATCCACTTAGCAAAGCATGCAGGTGCATGCAGATCGAACAAGGTAGTCCCAAGCCACCAGGGGAATGAGCAGAGGCACCCCACTAGTCATGGAGCTATGAAGTGCAGCAAAGCTGATTATAGATGAAGAAAGGGCTAGGAATGTTGAAAGAAGAATCCAGGAGTATATTAGTATATATGGTATGTAGAATCCTAGAAAGTAAAGTTTAAAAAAAAATTGCAGACTAGTTGCATTCATCTAAGACGATTCCAGGTTAATAATAACTAAACTACAAACAGAGCTTTGAGGTGTTTTGAAAGGCTTTAATATAAAGTTTCTGTTGATTTTCCCATGATTTTTAATGTATCTGAGTATATTCATTTTACTGATGCAATGGCTAAGATAAGAGGATTTAATTAAGGTGTCCACAATCATAGAAGAACTTTTTGTTTTCAGAGCAGAGAATCTAAGTCACACCTATCAACTTAGACCAGTCAACTCTATAACCTCATCAATGATTCCTACTCTTGCCTTCCATAGTCCTTCTTTCTTCCATAGTCCTTCTTTTCTGGTTGAATTACTGGTTCTTAATTTCTCCAGAAATTCTGCCATTTCCAAAACCTTCATTCACATGGAATTAACAAAAGAATACCTCTCAACTGCTCAGTAGAAATCTGAGAACAAGGAGACTCTTGGGTGGGTGGACATGTTTCCTCATTCTGTCCTTCATTATGACCTCAATTTTCCTGACACTGGGACGCTGCCACGGGGGACAGGCTTGCACTAGTTTCAGTCATGGAAGCTTATCCATAGTCCGAAAGCCTTACCTGAAGATCAAGGAAATCTGGTCTTCTGTGAAAACTTCTTATACAACTTCAGTGGAAGGCTCAACCTGTATTCCCTCTCTAACCTTACAAAATTCAAAAGTGGAACCAGCATCTGCTTTCAAGAGAAAGACAGAAGAGTAGGGAGAAATGCCACTGCTTGAAATCTACTGGGCAGCCTGGGAAGCCTTCAGTTATGGAAACATAAAATTGTAAGGTATTTATAAAAGGCAGCTAAGCTCTTTACCTGGGGAGTCAAGGAGATTTCTGGTTATACATAAATATATCAAAAACTAACTAGACTGGCTGAGAGAGTACTTATGAGCATGGAGCCCAGAAGATTTTAAGCACAAGTAGATCTGAGCAAGTGCAACATCTATAAGATAATCGATCAGTTGTCCAAGTTTCAGAATTCCGTCAATGGCAATGTTCCAGACCACACTAGTTACATAAAGACAGCTGAGAAGAGTTCTCAAAGTCCTAGGAGCTTTCCTATAGGTTTCTCTTTTATATAGAAGAAGATATCATAGAGGAGTGATTAAGATTTTGTGCTCATAAGAGTGCTTTAGTGGTGGGAAAATTACGATCAACATAATTGAGGGAAGAAATCCTATATTGTGAAAAAACAAGGATATGAAATAATGATGTCATCAATAATAATAATAAAGGACCTCTACAAAAAAAGCTAAAAACATTGCTAAAAGAAATAGAAGAAGATACAAAGAAATGGAAAAATATCCCTTGCTCATGGATTGGAAGAATTAACGTCATCAAAATGGCCATCTTA
>JAGFMF010011568.1:19258920-19295153 GCA_019455555.1 Galemys pyrenaicus | reverse complement strand
CACGAGGGACTGAGGTGATGGTGCACTGGTGAGATGGTGATGGGGAATACACGGGTTTTACAATTAATGGCAAGTATATGTAAATTTTAAAATATTTTATATTAATAAAAAATTATAAAAAAAATAATATGTACTGAAAGTTACAATGAACTTGTTAAAATCTAGACTGTACAACGGACCATATTAGTTAAAGCTACATGAACTTGGTCAAGCAATAGCTTCCCTAAGGTTCAGGTTCCTCATCTAGAATATGAAATGATACAGTTACACTAACCTTCTGGCAATGCTGTGAAGACTAAGTAGAAAACACCATATGAAGTTATCTAGTAGTAGTATAACTATTGTTATGCTAATGGTATTGTATGCTTCATTAAAGCCAATCTTTGTTCCATGGACTCTTCTTATTTATTATTTTGAAAAGTTTCTCAATAAATATAGCTTTGGATTTATCCAGTAAATAGTAAAGAACAGCAGTTGATTAAGGTGAGTTACAAGAAAGTGTACTGACTATATGAGAAGTAGCAGCATCAAATGACTACATCAATATAGAAAAAGCCTTTATTCCAACAGAACACAGAAGAAACTTCCAGTAACCAAGGGAATTTTAGTGGTATTTTATATTTCCCCATACAAAAAAGCAAATATTTTGTCCTTGATGTTCTTTAATGTCAAAAATACAAAGAAGCTCTTAAAATTTAACCTTACTTGGTATTTTTTGTCTTTTCTGAACATGAATATTCATGTCGTTCCCTAACTCTAGAACATATTCAGTGATTTAAAAAAGTAAACACAACTATAGCACAGGAATCAAAAAATAAGCTAAGTAACAGGCACAATCAAATCAAAACGAAGCCTTGAAATCCAACTGCAGAATTGAGGCTATCAAAAAGAGAAGATGAGGAAGTGGAGGGTGATCAAAGTCGGGGAGGGGGCTAAAAGAACTATTGGGGCTTTGGTGATGGACATGGTGTGATAACATGAATCTGTAGAGATGTACCATAGAACAGTGTTGTAAGCCAATGTTACATCAATACACAAAGAAACAAGAACAAATAATACAAACAAAACCAAAATTCACTGACTTTATACAATATGAATATTACAAAATTTCATAATCCAGGTTATAAAAATTGTTATTAAATCTATAATAAAAATTAATATTTTATCTCTTGTCTCCTACTGGAACTATTTCCTTATACATAATAGAATTTTTTATAATAAAATTTTTATGTTTAAAGTTTTAAGATATTTAATTCTCTCTGATATTTTTATTCAATTTGGTGATTAATACATCAACTGTTCAAATTCATAAAATCTCTTTTGATTGCATTCTCTTTGTCTGTTCCTTCTGTTGTGATTTTTAAAAATCTGATTGACTATACATTTTTATTTCTAATAATTTTAACTTGTTTTCTTTTATATTTGTACACTAATTTCATTACCACTCATTGTTATTTCATAAACTCCTGGATTTTTTAAAAGATTTATTTATTTATGCATACTAGAGCTGGGGCACAGGTCAGAGTCGGGGGAGAAGAGAAGATTCACCAGAGACAGCGTGGGGAGCAGTGGGCGAGGCAGGAGAGGTCCCCTCCCTGGCCGGGAATCGAACTCGTATTGTGCCAAGAATGCATCACAGGGCTGTGCTCAACCCACAGTGCCACCAGGAAGGCCCCAGCTCCTGTTGTTATTTTACGATGCTTTTATTTTTTGAAGATTTTATTTTTTATTGAGCTTAAGTTGAAGACATTGCATATGATTTGCGGGTATAGGTCCATAATTCTTCAGATGTATGTTACTAGACCATGTCTACCACCAAAGCAACAACATTCCTCCACCATAGTCTATTGGCGCCCCTCATCCCTTGTTTCCTACCCTCAAATCTCCCTTTCTGTTAGCCTCAAATCTTGGTTTTTTAGGGTTTGTATTGGTTTGATTTTGTCTGTTCCTTTGGTTTGTTTCATTATATTCCACATAAATGAAACCATCTGGTATTTTTCTTTACCTTCTGATTCATTTTGTTTAGCATAATCTCTTCCAGTTTCATCCATGTTGTTGAAAGTGGTAAGAGTTCACCTTTTTTATAGCTGCAGAGTATTCCACTGTGTATATTTTTATGCACTCATCTATTGTTGGGCACTTAGGTTAATCCCATACTTTGGCCACTTGGAATACCAGTGCTGAAATGAACATGGGAGTGCATATATCCCATTAAATCATTTTATATTTTTTTCAGATAGATACCTAGAAGGAATTGCTAGATCATATGGTTGATCTACTTTCAGTGTTTTGAGATAAACCGCTGTAATGTTTTTCATAGAAGCCAGTCCAGTCAACATCTTTACTTTTTGACTATAAAATAAGTCAACCTATTCCTCACTATAATAATGTCACCCTATGATGATTACAGTAGCATACTATACTATGATGATATAACTCAGGTTGCATAAAGGAATGTAAGATTGAGGGGATTATATAAGTAGAATATTGGAGGTAATTGGAATTATGTGATCACCATATAATTTCCCTTTTTCTCAAGTTAGACTTTAAAAATATCTGAGAAATATGCTTAATAGGAAATAAAGTAAGACATATGAACTATAGCAAATATGGCAGAATAAGACATGATAAACAGCTTGCTTCACAAATTCAAAATGCCAACTATCCCCAGGCAATCTTCATTGCTAATTGCATAGAAAAAGTTTAAGCCTTAATACTATCTGGGCCTCCCTGGTGGCACAGCGGTTTGAGTGACGCACTGTCAAGCATCCGCCACACAGCAGTGCTAGTTTGATGTCCGGGCAGGGAGGGGCTCCACATGGTGCAGCAGACCTCTCCTGCCTCACCCGCTGCTCCCCTCAGCAGTGTGTTTCAGTAGATCTGCCTGTTCTGCTCCCCACTCTGTCTCTAGTGAATCCTCTCACCCCCTGCAACTCTGGCCTGTACCCCAGCTCTTATAAGCATAAATAAATAAATCTTTGAAAAAACAAACAAACTTAATACTATTCTCAATAACTGGGTGGGTAGGATGAATGAAGAGTAGATAAATATTAAGAAGAGCTACTTAGATACTTCTGGCATATTCAATGACAATTAGGACATCTCAGCAAGTGAAATGATCATTAATATTACATGTCTTCAATTCCAAGAGAATATTTTTATATTTAATGATTTTGAAACTAGTGCTGTCTTAAAGTCAATAATATTTCATTGAGAAGGGGTTTTTGCCTCTTAAAAACTCATATAAAAGGTGCATCTTTTAATTATTATTATTTAGAATTAAAGAAAATTTTAATATTATATTTACAAGAAGTCCTTATATATCTATATGAAGACAGATGAAATAATAAAAACAATGTGGAAATTTCTATTTAAATGGGAGCAATGAAATGCCTAAAGAAATGGATAGGCTATGTTATACTACAAAGTTAGCAAAATATCTGAGCTTGATCAAAACCAGAGAAATATTAAATTATAGGTCTTGAACTCTTTGGAGGAAAATAACCTTTTCCTAGCTCCCTAGGGTCTGTGCATATGAGCAACTTTGACTCTTTTAGCTAAAGTGAGTTCTCTAATAAACCAGTAGAACCACATTTATGAGCTATTCTACCAGCTAACAGGACCTTAATTGGTAGAGAAAAAACAAGAAGGGGATTTGTGAATGCTTTTGATCAAAAATAAGGTATCTCTGGGAGAAACTTTTCCCTCGAGGCTAAGAAAACATTTGAAGAGACTTTCCAAACAGAAGATTTCAGATAAAAGACTGCAGTCCAGAATTATGATGCAGTCATAAATTCTGGTTCTCTTATGCCCTAGCAAGACGAGAGGTGAGTGATGGGAGGCCTGGGACCTTTAAAAAACAGGGCCATTGGCTCCTCCTGGTAGAACATTTCCAGATGCTTACCCTACCTTTTTCCACTAGTAGCAAACTAACTGCTTTGCTCTAGTCAATAAACCAACAAAGGCTCTGGGGGAAAATGTTAAAGTCTTTGAAAAGAATTATCATTCAGTAAACCTCATCAAATGCTATGACCTTATGATTCAATAGTTATTATATGGCAGAAACTTGAAACAGAGCATGAAAAAAAAATGGACAAATAGTTTGTATTTAGGCATAAGGAACTAGTTGGAAAGAGAAGCCAATTAAAGAATTTAAAGGAATTGAGTGACAGTATAATAAAGAAGTTAAGAAACTGTTTATAAATGTACTATGCATATATATATATACTTAATATATGATGTGACTCCCTAGGATATATAGATCTCTAAAGACTTGTAAGATCAATTAATTTATATTTGATAGGATAAGACAGATTTTATGCTTTGTCTACAGGTATCACCCTGTGAAAATAAAAACTGAGTACTTATCTACCAGAGAATCATGGAGCAATAAATACTTTGAGATGGATGGGACTTGGAAAGTTGTGTCACTCAAAACCGTTCCTGGTCTGCAAATCTCTTGGGCAGCTCTTGTAGGCGCTGTTTGTTTTTAATTTTCCTCTAATTTTAGCACACCACGGTTTATTTTTATACAGTAATTGTTTTCTTCCCTCAGGTGTAGTTCTCCCACTACCATTTCACCTGTGGACCATCACCATATTCCCTTGTTTTCTTCCCTTCCCTGTTTTGACCCCATTTCTCCACCTCCCTTGCTGTATGCCGCAGATCTATGATCAGCTTACATATTGCATCTTTTTCTTGACCTTTTGCTTGGTTTCTATATTCACAAATAAATGAAACCTCTAAAGGGCCTCCAGTCATCCGCTGACCCTTTCCTATGCTTCACAGTCAAGTACCCGAAAGAAAAGATGAATACTTGATTGTCCTCTCTTCTCATTTCCACCTCTACCCTCACAGATAAGACCTTAACTTTCCTTACTCCACTGACACTATTCTTACTAAGTCCACAATAGCCCCCACCTGCTGAATCTATGGAACTTTCTGTTCTTATCGTCTTGATTTGTATTTGTCCCCATTGTTGTCCCCCCATTTTTCCTTCTTCCTTCATACAACTCCTGGTTCTCTGCTTGGTTTTTAGCTATTCTTTTTCTTTTTTTCTTCTCCCCCCCCAACAATTATTTCTTTTCCTCTGCCTTTTAACTACACCCCGCCCCAGATACAGGGCAAATATCCTTTCTTTTCCTACTCTGAATACTCTCTCTTTTTGATTTTCCACTTTACCTTTGTTTAAATCACCCTCCAGATCCCCAAAACCCAAAAGCCTAGATTTCAGTTCAGAACTCTTGAGTCCCAGATTTAGATCTCCAGCTGCCAACTAGATACTGCTATGCAGGCATCCTACAGGGCTCTCGAACTCAATGATCAAACTGAATGGATTATTTCCTGACTAAATGACTTTTCCTATATTTACTCTTTTAGTAATACACCCAAACTGTAGACATTATCTTCTCCATATACATCATCTTCCCTGTATTCACTATTTTACACAACCACCCATTAAGACAGATGAGTTAGAAGCCTGGAAGTTTTCCTTAGACACTTCTCTCACACTCAGCCATTATAGTGGAAGCCTCTTCCTCTCTCCTTCCTGTTCTTCCTCCTCATGATTGTGATAAAAAAAAATACTCACTGAGTGTTTACTACCTACTAGACACTCACATTTGGAAGTTTTTATATCATTCCATTTTCACAAAAGTTTTGTAAGTACTTATATCCACTTCAGTAAATTGAGGTAGTGTTTAGTTGAAACTTCCCAACTGAGATACCTAATAGGTGACAGGCTGATATTCAAACCCAAACAGTCTGACTCAAGAGCCTAAAGGATCTTCTTAACCATAATGCTATTTAGTCATCAAGGACTGTTTAATTTAACTCCTCAACTTCTTTCTAATACGTCTCATCTGTTCTATCCTTACCACTCTTGCCTTTTTAAAAAAAAAAATATTTATTTATTTATGCATATATGAGCTGGGGAACAGGCCAGAGTCGCAGGTGGTGAGGAGATTTACCAGAGACAGAGTGGGGAGCAGAACAGGCAGATCTACTGAAACACACTGCTGAGGGGAGCAGCGGGTGAGGCAGGAGAGGTCTGCTGCACCATGTGGGGCCCCTCCCTGGCCAGACATCAAACTAGCGCTGCTGTGTGGCGGATGCTTGACAGTGCGTCACTCAAACCGCTGCGCCACAGGGAGGTCCACACAATTGCCTTTTTAAGAATCTACCCAATCAACAAACCAGCTTCTAATTTCATGAAGGCTAGGATCACATACGTCTTTCTCAATATTTTGCTTAGTACAATGTTTGGTTCTTAGTATACAGTCACTAATTTTTTTTGCTGAGGGAAAACAAAGTATTTTCAACATGTTAATATTAAACAGATGGTCATATACTTAAGCATTCAAATAAGGAAAATTTATTTAATTGAAACAGGATAGGATCAGTATTGTCTAGGTGAAAAGAAATAGCTTGGAAATGTTCCAGATAAACTGAGACATATTATCACTCTAATAATTGGTCTATCTACGCATGCCAGATTGTTAAATTGGCAACTCAACACCATTTTTACCTTCTGTACTATCTGCAGTATTATAAGGATTGGAATCCTGGGAACTACATTCCTAGAACCTATGCCAGCAATGTTACAGGTTAGATGAAAACAATGAGTTTGTTCATGTGAGATTCCAAAGACAAAAGACAGAGACCATCATTACTCCTTTGAGATAGGTAGTCATATAATTTGTTGGTAGACAGATGTGAACTTTTGCCAATAGCTTCCAAGAATCTTCCTACAAATCACTTGTTTTAGTGCTGTGAGCAGCTGAAATCATAGGTAACAATCTTCTAGTTGTCTACATTTCATGATTTTCTAAATACTGGTAGCTGCATCTCTTATTTTTCCTCTTTTGGGTCTTCCAACATTTTAAAGGAGCCTTTATTTGTAAGGTGTAACCCTAGTTGCCTTAACAGATAAAACTCTTATATTTCTGTGGTGTAGTCCATTAAGACTTGACTTTTTGTTCATGTGGTGTCCAGTGCAGGCTGGTGAAAGCTCTCCTTCATCTGGTGACAGGACCGTTCCGTGTTTTTATTTTGTATTTCTACACATGGCTTCTAAAGTTACTTCCAAAGGAAGTAAGGGTTGGAAAAGGCATCCAAGTTCTTAATCATTTTGACCCTGGGAAATTAATACTTCACTCCCTTTCACAGTATTTTGGCCAAGACTATCATAAGGTCCCACCCTAAGAGCAAGAGAAGATGAGAGAAGAGTACAATGTTTGGAAGGATTAACTCTTTTTTTGCTAGAGATTCTAATTCCCTAAATTAAATCCTTTCCTGCCTGAAATATCTAGAGCACTTTCTGTTCTTATTAATATATTATGAAATAATGCATAATTTAAGAATTTTATTTTATAAAGATACAAAAATCTTTTTCTATATAAAAATGTGTAAATGTTGGTTTCATATTTACATAATTAACATGTAAAGATGCATATTATCTCATACACATTTTACATACATGCTAGTGTTTACCTATTGTTTTTTGTATTAATATACTTACTAGTAAAGTTAAATTAGGATTAATGTCTTTAGTGAAAAAAATATTGATACGTAACGTGTTTACAGATAATTTAATTATTTCTTTGAATTAAAATGGCCTGTTTTTTAGTGAGTGATAATGGTTTTGAAATTTATAAAGCTACATAGGACTATCATCTATTAGACCTGTAAATACTAGGGTCCACATTATTATTTTAACATACCAACAAGCCGAATGATGCATAAGGTTGTACTAAAGTAAGCAAGAGTGGATGTGAAACAGGACATTGGCTCCTGAATTTAGCAGTAATTCCATCTTTATACAAAACTATTAGCTTCTGCCCAGTTCTTATTCATGAAATAAATAACATATATATGTAACCACTCATGCAATACAATACAACATTTATATGAACTGATTATCACATACACTGTGCTAAACCTTCACCCTTTCCTCTTGAAGATGGTGTTCAGTGGTTGGGCACTTATTCACATCTTAATGACTATGGTAAGGATGTGTTAATTTCCAGGGATAATGCATGGTCAAAGTAGGTTGCAGAGTTAGCCTACCCTCTAGGCCACACTTCATTCCTGCCTGAATTGAGATATTTATCACTATATTCTGCCTATTCAATCTCTCCATAAATAAAGGTTCTGTGACTCTCTCTAATTGGTGTTTGCAGGAAATCTGGGTACAAGGAGCAATCTGAAAGATGACTATGAATTGAGAGGAAGCTCTTATAGGAAGGGAGTCTAACTCTGCCACTTTTTATCTAGGTTTAACCTATAGAAAAGAGAATGAGGGCCTCCCTGGTGGTACAAGGGGTTGAGCGTTGCTTTGCTATGGGGCTTCCACAGTCATTGCAGCACAGGTTCGATCCCCGGCCAGGGAGGGGCCCCACATGGTGCAGCAGACCTCTCCTGCCTCGCCCGCTGCTCCCCTCAGTAGTGTATTTCAGTGGATCTGCTGTTCTGCTCCCTACTCTGTCTCTGGTGAATTCTCTCACTCTCCCATCTCCGTGGCTCTGACCTGTACCCCAGCTTTAAAAAAAAAAAATAAAAGAGAGAATGAAGGGAAAGAGTGGGGACTCACCTCTGGGCCAGATTCTGTGCTTAGTCCTTTCACATATATTTTCTTACTGATTCATCACAACATCCTTTGAGGAAGGCACTACTGTCATCCTTATTATATAATAAGGCTTTCTGATTATGTCATTTATTGTCTGTCTCAAAGCTTTAAACAGTTTCTTGCCTTTTGCAGCCTTAATTTTCTCATCTGCCAAATGAGAACAGTAACACCTGCCCTACACGTTGACATTCTTCACAGATATAGTGGTTTGTGAATAGATTACAACTGATTCTGTTAGACAATTAGTTACATGAAACTTTTGAAAGTAGACCCGTCTCTTGTCAAAGGTTTTCTTTCTTCCATGCCTTAGAGCCTACTGATGGGGGTGGTAGGGTTTAAAATAATAGTGCACATGGTCAATATAGAGCCTTCTCAGACATATGCACATCCTCAGGCAGAAGTCACATTTAGTACAGTACCATTAGGAGCTTATCTTTGCCACTAAAAACACTCATACATCAAAGTCCAAGAAGAAAACTGCAGAAGAAAAGCAGCTGGCAATAATAAGCAGAGAAGGTCACCTTGCTGTTGATGACTGCTGGCACACACCCATCCGGGGACAAGGAGCAGATCTGAGTAAAGGTCAAACACATCCACTTTGTGTGCCAGATACTGAGACTTGGGAAGGAATCTACAAAGAAATATCATGAACTTTCAAAGTCACTCACTTATGACCAAGGGTCAGTTGCTGGTCTCTTGTCGATTCACTGTGTGTCTTTTGCCTCAGATCCTTCTCAGAGTGGAAAATGGAACCCAAAATAAAAGCTACCACCCACTATGGAGCAGGAACACGAATATTAATGATAATAAGAATCATTTGCACTTTCATTCTGCCATCCAACCCATGAAGACAGTACATACTCTACCATGAGTCATGCACTGCAGATCCAGTGGTAAACAGACACACAGAGATCCTGCCCCCATAGCTGACAATATAGAAGTGAAGAGAATGTTGAAGAAGTCACTGCAGTGGAAGAATGCGAAAGGAAGGGCTGCTCTTTTATATGTCATAGATGAGAAAACTGACGCTGGGTTTGCTAAGAGAATCTGTACATTTTCCAAGCTGAAAGTAGCACAGTCAGGCCTCAGCTTGGGTCTTTATACTTAGAGTCTATTGCTATACTGCCTGGCTGCTGGGCTCTGAGGGCCCCTTTTTACTGAATACACACTGGGGTGAGAAAAGATTGAATAGGTTACTGCTGATTCTGTGGGTGACCTTGTGTCCTTCCCTTTCTTGGCTTTAAATCATAGAATTCTGTTTTGGGGAAGTTTTTAAAAGGAACTAGAAAGCACATCTATAAATTGCAAGATGGCTTACAGTAATTCCTCTGTTTAGGATAACTATTCTCTCATTAGTTTCCATTAAGAATCCTTCGATGATCAGGAATCCTGTGACATCCCTTGGAAATCCTTGTCATCCCATCAGTAGATGTCTATGTAAAGGCTATCTACCCTGATATCCATTCCATGGTTTCCAGCCTTCCTGAAAAGGGAGCTTTAGATAAAACTGAATCTCAAAATAATACTTTGGGCAAGACCTAGCCTATCAATGGTATGAACTGTCTTATGCTGGAATTGTCTCTGGAGAGAAGAGGTAAGTGGAAATGACTGATTCACAGATGTTTGACCAGTGGAGACTTATTCTGGCAAAGACTGGACCATCAGTGCATTTCAGTTCTGGGTGCTTGGATCTCTCCTTTCTGCCTGCCTGCCAGAAGACTGTTCAACATGCCCATCAACAAGCTGGAGGTCAGCTAGGTTCTTCACTGGCAGCAGGCACTGGGCACACCACAGTGAGTGTGGAAGACAACTGGAGAGTATAGTCTTATCAGGAAATTGAGATCAAACATGAAGTAGAGAATTAAAATGGGCTTGAAGGTGTCTAGAGAGAGGAAGGGTGAATTTGGGCTGAGAGAGCTTAAACTTTACTTTGGAAATGGGATCAGGCTAAGTGTTGTGGGATATGATGGGTCTGAGGAGAGCATCTGGAGGAAGAGGGCACGCTGAGCAGGGCACATGAAAGGTGCAGAAATGGGTATGAAGAGGGTTTGTGGAGCATGTAATGAGGAGACCTATGTGGTAAGGTAGCAGATGCATCTTGGTGAGAAAGGGGTTCAGCTGAGCATGGTATACTCTGGAGCCCTGAGCCACAGGTCAGAAAACCCGGGTTCTAACATAAGGCATGCTCCCTGTTCTTGAACAAGCCACAGTCTCTCTGGATTTCACTACATTATCCTTTAAGATCCCGTACCAGTTCTAGCAACTGAGACCCATTGATCCTAGAAACTACTGGGGAAGAAAGGGTACATCGCCACTCTGGCGACGGTTCTGAAGGAGAAAGAATAAGTAAATAAAAATGAAGTCCATAAAAATGAAGTCCCATTATTTTTAGCCCAGTTGAGAGGCCCCGAAATTCCTTAAACAAGAAAGAAGTCTGGGAGGTTTAATGTTAGATGCTGACACTCATTACTATTTTTTTTTCCCAGTATTCGGTGTCCCCGGTGGGTGAGAGATGAAGAACTCCAGCTCACCTCCTCACTTCTTTTCTTTTTTGTTGCTCATGCTCCACCAGTCACAGCCTATAAAACTGGTCATGCGTATTTCTTTCTTCGGAATCTTTTTCTCTTGAAGATTCTTCTTCTAATCAAGGTAACTAGATGTTCATAGTGGAAACCTTCACTTAGTGCTTCAGAACTGGGAATAGCAGAGGGCAGCCCTAAGAATGAGGGGACTCATTTCCACTGGCAGATGAGTGGGAGCCTGTGTGGATAGCAATGGGAGGGCCTATCTTTCCCAGATGTAATTCACACAGCAGATAATCTTGTCTGGGATTCAATACAGCAGAGCTGACACAACATCTTTAAACAGGCTTTTATAGAGAACAAGTATTTTGCAAAAACAAAACCATTTTGATCTAGATATATTTCCCTTAAAGAGAATAAATCCATAAGAAAATGCATCTTTGAAGACCAAATAAAAATAAGCAGATATACACACACTCATCAAGGAAGAAACTTCTAAGACTTTGATTTTATTACTACTGTGTAACATACACAGTTCATATTTAATTGAAGGAGGAGACATTTCTGTTTGATCATTTTTATTTCCTCCCCCTTAGCAAGTGTTTGCTTTTTAAATTGCCAGCTGTTCTTAACAAGAAGCAGAATGACCAAAATTTCCTCTTCCTGATGGTGTCTTATAAGGTTTTAAGTGCTAATATTATGACTTCCACCACTGAATCACATGAGATAAATCTTCCTACGCTTGTGAGGTCAACAGCCAAGGTTTTGTCAAAGCTGGAAAACAGCATTTACACTTGGATGTTTCTCATGGTTGTAAGTAGTAAATCACAGGGAGAGAGAAACAGAAAGGCATTTATTGATATTAAATCATCTGCTTACAAATAGTACAAAGAGTACATTTTTTCCCCAGTCTGGAAGATTTGAAAAGAAAACAAAAGCAGTGGATGTATGTGCAATAGACAGAAGGAAATGCTGTTCAGTTTTAAGTAATATACGATATATCAAAATTTTTAGAACTAAGACTTACGGAATGGCAGTTATGTGATTTATTTAAAAATTAAATGCAATGAAGTTCATTTCACTGAGGAAGACAAAAGATTAATTTTTGTTTCTTGTCATTCTTCAGTGGGGGGGGGTGGGGTGATGGTGGAGAAAGTGATGGAGTAAAAACTTTATCTGAATATAAAATCTCAGGACAGCAAAACATAACAAAACTACCCCACCAGTGAACTAATGAATAGCAATCAGATCCAAAAACAACAGCACAGAATGTTTGAATCTCTTGGCTAGAGATCAACTCATCCCACATATTTTTGAATCTTAAACAAACTCCACATAGTTGCTGACAGACAGTGTGGAAAGAGACATCACTTCAAAGATGATCACAGTCATTTGTAATGACAGGAGGACTCCCTCCACGGGAATTCACTTCATGCCATTCCATTGCTTTTTATAGCACTTGGAGAATTATAAAAAATTTACCACTGTGACCACAGCTAATCTCTCCACTTGAAAAACTTATTAAATAAAATCTACAAAATCTATCTTCTTCCGTAAGAGGCGATAACTGTCACTTGAACATGTATATCAAAAGGGACGGAAAATAGTTCACCTGGGAGGCTGTCTGGGTTAAGGTGAGTTAATATTAAATGTGATGTGTGTAAGTCAGAGTCAAGAAAGGGTGAAAGAAAATGATGGAACGACTAACAAGAAAAAATGATTAATCAAGGGCTGCGATCCAGAGACAGTGTGACAGTGGGTATAGATGAAATAAACACAGGTGAGGATTTCCCGTCTATGATTTGCACCCCAAATATCACTTCTCACTCCACAGTGCTTCCCTGAGCCAGGCTCTGCTTCACCTTAGTTGTGTGTCTTTGATTTTTTTCTCTCCTCTTCTCTTTCGTTATATTGTACTTCCCTGCCAGTCCTGTGGTTCTGCAAGTGACCTGCGGCTTCTGGATTGGCTCCTCTGCTCCCAGAAGGAGGCTTCACTTTCCTGACCTGAGCACCAAAGTGGGGTCTGTTCTGCCGATGTGACCACCACTATTGATAACTGCCTTGTGCTGGGTACAGGACCTACAAAGACTAAAAGTCAAGGGTTCAACTCTGACCGTGGAAATGAATACACATAGAATGTGGTGACATGGTGAATGAGGAGAAGTGAAACAGTACGATGTATTTAGACTAGTAGAAGAAACATAAAATCACCTTGACTACAGAGCTGGTGGAGATCTCTGGAAGAATCTGAGTGCACACGTGCACATTTCCCACGTCACTCCTACCTGTGCCCACTCAGGAACCCACCCCACTCCTTCCAGGCCACTGACCAACACTGACCAATGTACTTCCCATTCCATTGTCTTTATTGATATTTTCCAGATATTTCCAGATGTGCTAATCCTAGGTGTTCTCACGGATATGTCCGTCCTTCCTTTATTGACCTTTCTTCATTATGACCAAAAGAATAGTCCTCAGGGGGCATCACGTAAGTTACAAGGCTAAGTGTGTGACTCAGAAGTCTGGATGAGAGAACTATATTGTTTATCCTTCTAGCAAAGTCCATTCTAAACATATGCTCTCTCGATCTTCATGAAGCATCAAGACAGCGGTTCAGCTGATGGCTTTCTGATTCACTGCCGACTGTCTCCCCAGGCTCTCCAGAGAAGGGTGCTTTGCCCCCTGCACTTGCCATGAACATCCTGAGTGGCTTAGACTTGGAATTAGGATTTGCTTCTTTTTCTATATTAGGGGTTGGGAGTTGGGAGATGGAGGAAACCTTCTTACTAATTGCCAGGAAAGACCAGTTAAATTTTTTTCTAAGATACTATTCTAAAAGAATAAACAGACAAAAACCCATAGTGAAGATTTTAAAGTGAGGGGTGATTATATAAGCTGCACTTACAAAGTTGGGCAGAATCACATTTGCTTTGATGGCCAAGGGTTTTCTAATCTGATAGAAAAATTGGGATCATTTGGCAGAGTGGGAGCGAGACGCTTTTGTGTGCTAATTCTCCTAGTCCAAATAACATCCTCTAAAAGCTACTACACACCCTCACCCAGACACTTAGGGCCTGTATCACTGAACTCTAGATGAAGCTGTGATTTGGGCTGAGAAGGGGAGTAGCAGTGGCCACAGGTACAATTTCTGGCCCAGCAGTAACTAAACCTTGAGGAGGAAGGATGAAGGGAAGAATAACTTCCTTCATTTACAGGTCTAATGAATTTATGTCAGTTTCCAAATCTATAGCCATGAAAGGGACTATGTGTGCCAATTCCAAATATTCTAAGAATGGGAAAAAATATACCTTTATAGGTGAAATGGTTCATTGAGTAAAATAAATTAAAACATTTAATGTCTTTTCTGTCGGCTGGAAGAATATCAAGTTGATATAGTAACACTGATCATTTCATGATACAGTATGATTGTGATGAACAAAGCTGGAAAAAAAATCACCATAATGGATTTAGGTTTTTCATTTCAAACTGTTACAAACATACACGTAAAGAGAAAAATACAAGAGAAACTTGATGGTGTAATGACTGGGGACTACAGGCCTTGGCACTCAGGCATTTCACAGTTCTCATTCCCTTCCTCATTAGCACATGGCAGTGTTTGCACAAAGGGCACTGTGCTGATTTCCTACTTTTTGTTTCTCAAGATGTCAGGCACCAGGCTGAATTAAAGGTGTTTCACTTCATTAGAAGATAAGTAGGAGGATTATTTCTGCTTAGTTATACTAATGCAGAAGGATCACTTTCTCAGATAAACTTGCAGAAATCCTTAGAAAGTATGGACTTCAACTACTGTTTAATGTACAGCATAACACACAGAAAAAGAGAAAGGGAGAAAGAGAGAGGGATGTGGAAGAAAGAGAGACAGAAATCTCCAATGACCAGGCACAATGGAATTTAAGCTAAAGCAGAAAGAAAAAGCTGATGCTGCAGTAAGCCATGGGGTTCTGAAAGCTTCAGGCTGAGAAGATAACTGAAGATGGGCCTAGGATCTCAGCAACCCAAAAAGAGCAAGTCAAAGCAAGAGGGCGTGTTCTATGCCGACAACTCCACACCTCAATCTCACTGAGGAAGGGAATCTGGAGATAGGACCATAATGAAAACTTTCTGTAATGACGTGACTTAACCCACATGCAATTTAAGTTCCTGGTGGTTGCCAGGAACTGAGGGGAAGAGAAAAGGAGTAGTCAATGTTTAACTGGGTATAGAATTTCAATTTCTCAAGATGAAAAAAGAAAAAAAAAAAAAAAAACAACTACCGTGGGTTCTACATCTGAAAGAAGATAATTGAACCAGAAGAAAAGAACCGTAGTTAATAAGAAGAAAAGGTCAATAAACATGTTGGCAATCCAATAAGTACTAACTATAAGTAACAATAAAAGCTAAAATTAAATGAATAATTATAATGTGTCAGAAACTGAATTAGCTCATTTAATTATAATAAAGGGAGAGGTAAATACTATTACAATCCCCATTCAATAATGGAGGAAACTGAACTATAGCACAATTAAGCAATTTGAAAGATAACATAAGTCGTAAGTGGGAAAATCATAACAAATAACAAATAATAGTAATAAGAAAGAATACAAATATGGGTTCAGAAAAAGGTATAATTAAAACACTAATTGACAATAATATATATGAAAATATGAAGATGCCAGGGGGGTATACTGGAGCAATTTATGTTTGCTATATTACTTAATTAAGACAAATACACAACTTGTCGTAATAATCACTAAAAGGATAGAATAAAATGCATACGTTTCCAATCAGTGGAGGGGAAAATAGAGAGATGAGAGAAAAATTGATGAATCCTGTAGAAAACACAAAAAAATTCACTTCAGTAGAAAAAAATTAGAAAGTTGCTGAAATATGTGATCATCATAGAGATAAACAGAAAAAGTGTCTCAATTGATATTGTCAGAGTGAATATTTAAAAATATAACTATATGCTGTTTACAGCAGAATCAACCAGAATGCAATTTCCTTAATAACTTGGAAGCAAGGGATATAAAAGGAAAGAGTAACCAAAAGAGAATTGGATCTTAATATAAGATAAAATAGACATACATGGAAAAATCATTAATAAGGATAAAGGTCTTTAAGGCTGAACTATATAAAGACACATAACTGTAGGGCCGCGCTGGTGGCGCAGCACTATTAAGCTATCCGCAGCCACTGCAGCACAAGTTCAATCACAAGTTTGATCCCCGGCCAGGTTGCTGACCCACATGGCACAGCAGACCTCTCCTGGCTCACCAACTGCACCCCTCAGCAGTGCATTTCAGTAGATTTGCTTGTTCTGCTCCCCTACTCTGTCTCTGATGACTCCTCTCAACCCTCACACCTCTGGCCTGTTCCCCAGTTCTTGCATGCATAAATTAATAATCTTTTTTAAAACCACTGCAAATTACGTAAAGTTAAACTGATAAAAATTCAAGGAGGAATTTTTAGAATCACAGTCTGAATGGGAGAATTTTAATTTATAGTTCTCTAAAAAATTTAAAGATGAAAGAGATAAAAACCCTAACGATACAATAGTTTTGAAGGTCACAATTAGTAAATTTGTTGTAACAAATTTTGTAGAACCCTATTCCTTGGAAAAGAGGCTACATCTTCTTTTCAAGTCAATATAACACATTTTTGAAAAAATGATCATCAAATAGCCAAAACCAAGTCTCAGTGAGTACCAAAGAATTGATGTTGTATAGAGAGTTTAAAGACCACTATGCAAGACAATTGAACTCAATAACTCAATAATAACTACATATTTTTGAAAACTTTAAAAATGAAAATGTCACCATATTTAAAGTGAATATAGGTGTGGTGTGGTAATGTCCATCTGACAAGAGGTCCCTTCTTCTGAATCATATGCAGCTTTGTGACCCAACATGATCTCAACAGAAAATTAGTAAATAAATTGGTCATTATGGAGCACTACTTCAAACCTTGTGGGAAGCAGCTAAACCAGCGGTTAAGGAAAGATGTATGGCTTTAAATGTAAGAAAGCCTGAAAATTAATGGACTAAATATTCAATCCAAGATGACAGAAGAATAAAAAAGATGGCAAGAATTATCAAATAAATACAAATTTGAAAAAATAATATCAATGATGTGCACTCAAAATCATAAAAATGGTATGATACTGGTTTGGATATATGCACTTAAAAGTAATTTTAAAACTATCAAGGCACTGGTTACAATTGCAAAGGGAGAAGGGGATGGATTGAGGAGAGGTACAAAGTAGGTTTCAACTGCATTGGTAACTTTTTTCTTTAAAGTAAAGATCTGAAACAAATATTTGAAATTGCTAACATTTATGAATTCTGGGTGGAGGATACGTCAGTGTTTATTCTCTTTGTCATTTTCGAAATATTTGAAGTATTTCTCAGAAAGAGGTCAAGGGGAAAAAAGCTAACGTGCAACGTTAAGGAAAAGAAATGAGATTTTTACTCTGTTAAGTTATAAGTAGCATCAGTCTTAGGCCCTAAAAGAAGTAATAGTAATTCCTACCTTCTAGACTCAGTAAGAACTGCACCTCCAGCACTAGCTCAAGGGCTAGTAAAGCACCTCAAGAATGCTAACTGCCAAGTTATTTTATCATCATAAAAGCAGAAAGAGCTTACTCCCATTGTACATATCAACTTGACCTTGATGAGAAATCCTACTAGCACTTACTTAAGTTCTAAAGCAAGCCACTGTCAATTCATTTTTTTAAAAATATTTTATTTATTTATGCATATAAGAGCTGGGGTACAGACCAGAGGCGCGGGGGGTGAGAGGATTCACTAGTGACAGAGTGGGGAACAGAATAGGCAGATCCACTGAAATACAGTGATGAAGGGAGCAGCGGGCAAGGCAAGAGAGTTCTACTGTGCCATGTGGGTCCCCTCCCTGGCCAGGGATCGAACTTGTGCTGCAGTGGCTGTGGAAGCCCCACAGTGCTATGCTCACGCTCAACCCTATGTGCCACCAGGGAGGCCCTCAATTCTTTTTTTTTTTTTTGGCTCCAAACAGCATTTTCTTTTTTTCTTTTTTTTCCTCTTTTTTTTTTATTAAAATATTTTAAAATTTACATATACTTGCCATTAATTGTAATCCCCATGTATTCCCCATCACCATCTCACCAGTGCACCATCACCTCAATTCATTTTTTAAAAAATCATGAAACTCTGTTTTTGTAATTAGTAACCTGATGCTATGGTTATAAAATGTTATAGGATGCTATTGAAGTTTCCTTACTGTAATTACATTTAGGTTGCCTTGTCTTTCTGTATTACACCACATCACGCTTCCAACAAAGCACTCGAAATCCACACCTGTGTGGTGACCACCACCAGCTGTAGCATTGCCAGTGCCGTTTTACTCAACTCTGTGTGCCATGGAATTTTGATCTTTGTAGATGGGAAAGACAATGCTTTGCCTACATTATGTCTGAGTCGAAGAACTCAGCCTTGCAGACATATTGTCATGTATATTTCTGATTGGGACTGGAGGCCCAGACAGGCCCCACGGCCTGCCAGAGATGCTCAGAGATGCCACTGAGGGCTGTCTGAGGTTCAAACATAGGAGATGGTCAAATAAATATTGGTTCGCTCCTCCCTTCTTCCAGGTGTTTAATTAAAGTTTGTTGATTATGAAAACAGAGGATATGGGGTTCTTTTGGAACATATTCCTCATTTTCATCAAAATTCTCTGTTTTATAAGTTTAAATGGTACTTTTTACAGCATATAGTAAGGTTCCAGAAAGGTAGTAAGTTAAACAGTTCTCCTACCAAACTTTTCTCATTTGTGGCCAAAAATGACATCCACATGATTTCATCTAAAATTATTCAACTATAAAAGATGAATTCACACTTCTCTCTTTCAGAAAAGGAGTAATTCCAGTATGAAGCACTTAATAAAACAATACTTTGTTCTGACTTACTGCCTGAAACAAGTGACTATGGTATGGCTAAATGGATATATGGTCTACGGTGATGAGAACAGAAATAAAGCCTTTGAAACACTTGCTGACTTATATTTTCCCAAATACATTCATCAAAGCAATAATTCCAAATAATTTCAATTACATTTTAAATATATTCCCTTTAAAAATGCCATCACCACAGAAAAAGAACAATAATACCAGCCAGCAGCCATATTCCTCAGTTCTCTATGCCTGAGGGTTTCTGAGGATTCTGAGAATGCCTGGAAATTGTGTGGTTTTAACTGAATTAAAAATAGAAAGATTTCTTGAGAACTCAGTCACCACGGTAAATTGTGAATAGTAAGCACTGGATTTCATTCTTTGTTTTTGCTCCCTTGATTTTTTTCCTACATTTCAAACAATTTGCTTTGTAGTAAATTATGTTGTCTGCAACAGCTATTTCCCAATTTAACTATTTTTTTTTCTCCAGGAGTATCAATGATCTCTGTAAATACAATGTTATAGGTTAAGGATATTGGCGGAGAAGACAAAGGGGGCAGAAAAAGATGAAGATTTCTCCATCTTCACATCCTGTGAGTACTGTTTTAATTCTGTATAACACATACGAAGTGTCTGTTAAGTTCTCTTCTCTATAGCAATGAGACCTGGTCCTTATATACTAGTCTCATGCACTCTCACCAGCAGAAGGTGGTGGCTATCTCTCACTGATAGCTTGTACTCACTACTGTTCTTTTATTATTCTTTGCTGATCAATCCGATCTGTTCAGCAGATCAGACTCACGACACAAAGTTGAATCTGAGAAATTCTATTCTTTGCTGGACTATCCATATCCAATTGTTTTGACAATTAGCTCTAGTAATAATGATTATTGTTACTGATGTTTTATCAAGGACCAAAAACTGTCTCAATTATTTCAAAACATCTATCAACACTCAAGACAATTGTTTCCATTATAAAGAAGAGGAAACATTTAAATAGTTAAATAGCTTGTCCAATATAATAAGTAGCATAGAAGGATGGTGTTTATTCCACTATCCATGTTGCTACATTTGCTCACAGATTTTAAATTATTTGAGGGTTGAAGAAGGAGGACCTAGAGCATGGAAGACTCCCTAAGACTTGGATCATGTCTCATGGTCTGGAGACACTGGGAAGGATGGTTCATCAATGATGATTATCTGAGGATGGGATTAGCAGGACTGTACATAAGTAGCCTTATAACAGTCGACTTTTTCCAATCCTGTTGTCTAGCATTTTTGTCACATACCCAGTAGGAACCCTCAGTTCCTAAATCTTGATTTTGAGGATGTGCACAGAGTGGGAGCACCCTAAGAATGTACTAAACTAAACCCTTATCTTCCAGGACCATTTTAAAAATGGAGCCAACCATAAAGGTCCAATCAGATGTTAAGAGCATATGTTCTAATATTATTGTTTGCAGAAGTCTATTTTTAGACAAGCTTACTGGAACTTGATTAATTCTAAGCTGGGTAAACCACAGCCTTCTGCAGAATGCAACATAAGCACAACGCACAGAAGTGCAGAGGTGAAGAATATAGCATCCTTGGAAATCCTGTCACTTCCTCTCTGGTATATTTAGCACAGAGATAGAAGCTGCCATGACATCCATACAGCAAACAAAACTTGCTTAGTGACTCCAAAGCTGTGGTTTTTCAGATTTCATATAGCTACTCTCCATTCTACTTTTCTGTGTCTTCATTCTATTCATAGCACATCTTTATAAGTTCAAAGAATAACTCACCCTGTATCTTTTACCATGCCAAGTTCTAAGATGCTTAAAACCTTTAATGGTTCCTGCGATCTATACAACCAACTCCAAACTTCAGCCTTGCATCCAAACACCCTTTACAAATTGACCTCACCTTTCATTTGACTCATTTCCCACCACTCCTCATTTACCTACTGCTCTAGAATTACAAAACACCCCTCCTCCATTCCTCAAACTATATACTTTCAAAGTTCTAATTTTTTCTGCCTTTCACATCTAGTACCTTCTCAAGATATAGCTTAAATGTCTCTGTCTATGTGAAGACACTGCGGTCTAACTGAAATCCTTGATGAAAAAACCTGCGTCCAGTTCATTTTATTTGTCTGCCATGAAGGGGGTGCTTGATATTTATTATTGAAATAGATTTCCTTGTAAGCCAAGTTGCACAATATCATCATGATGCTGTTTTAATGAGGTAGCTTATGTTTTCCAGATAGCCTCACCCTGTATTTTATATGGATCCCATTCTCGGGTGGGAGGAAATCCACTGGGGCATGAAGGAGACCATTATTAAGTCTTTCCATAGCCCTGTTCTCCAGGATAAATAATACCAATCTTTTAAGCTTCCGTTTCCCTTACCACCATTACATTTCTTAACTTTCTAAGTCATACAGGCCAAATCAAAGCAGATGTAGGAGGAAGTTGAGCATGCAATGGGAAAAGGGGCCCCACAAGACACTTCCCAAAACAGCATTCATCTGCCACCCCTCCAGATTCTATTAGAAAGGAAAAAGCTGGTCCCAATGCTATATGCCAGTGGGTCTGAATTTTAGCCACTTTTACACAAAAATGATATGTTCTAATTAAATGATAAAATAATACCAATAATATTCTCATAGTCAAAGACTTTCAAATGGCTGTGGAATCTCCCCTCTCTTACCACATCCAAACGAAACTAGAACACATTATAAGTGGTTATTTTTTTAATATATTCATGTACCTTTATCAGTTGCTCAGCCTTGTTCTCAAAGCATATATTTTTGCAATGTGGTCTTCTTGTCTTTATTTCTTTTTGTTTAAATATATATTAACTTTTAATAAATTTTACTTTATTGCACGAACTTATTTGGAAGATCAGTCTACACACAGTTTGTCTTTTCACACATGCCAGTGGATATGTCTGTGTTCGCTGAGTGAGATGTAGAGATGCTAAGTACTTGGTGAAACCCAAAAGTGGGATTAAACCCAAGGAATGTTCTCAGAAATTATAAATGGAAAAAAAAAATAGGTGTTTGCCACAAGTCCTATGGCAAAGCCAGACTCTATATAACTGGAGGAAATAACACATCTGAAGGAAAAGTGAGGCCATCCTCAGGAGCTGGGGTCATCAATGGCTCATAACCATTATCCTACAAAAGACTCCTAAGAGAAAATTCTTAGTTTTTCTAAACAAATTATTAAAGTTTGTATTTCTTTCGTTGTTCTGGGTATTTGCTTCACTAAATAGACTCATAGAAAGTCACAAGTAAAATTTGTGTAGAAATCACCTACATGTTAAAATTCAAATACATAAAGATGAAGCTTAATGTCAAGGAAATGTTTTTTTTCTGAGACTTAAAACAAGTTAATTTCTTGGGCAGTTCCACAAGCAGATGTAGTATTCTCTGAAGGTGCTGAGGACCAGCAACCTATATATAACAGTACAGCTTTTCAGGACTCTCAGTCTCCCTTCCTGTATTCACAAAGCAGTTGTGTCAAAAAAAAAAAAAAAAAAAAAAGCATGCAAAATGGGAAAAAAGGAGCATTTTATGGAATGTTTGAGGATAAAAATTACATCTAGAAAACAAAATACCTGCCAAATTCTGATTCATTTAGGGCTATGCAAAAACCTGGCAGAAAACCAAAAACCATAAAGAGCTACCAATTCACACCAGTGAGAATGATCCATATCAAAAAGATGAGAAACAAGTGCTAGTGAGGGTGTGAAGAAAAAGGAACTCTCCTACACAGTTGTTGGGACTGTAGACTGGTCCAGCCCTTATGGAAGGCAGTACAGAGATTTCTCAAAAGACTGAAAATGGATCTGCCATATGACCCAGCAGTTTCATTCCTAGCTACCCACCCAAAGAACACAAAAGTACTAATTCAGGAGGAAAGTTGCACTCCTGTGTTTATTGCAACACTATATATGACAGTCATATGGAAAAAACCTTAAATGTCCAAAAACAGATGAGGGGATCAAAAGATGTAGCATATATAGAGAATGGAATACTACTCAGTGATCATAAAAGAGAAACTCATGCCATTTGCAGCAACATGGAAATGGAGCTGGAAGGGATAATGCTCAGTGAAATAAGCCAGAAGGAAAGTGAAAAATATTGGATGGTTTCATTTCCTGGAGGACTATAGGGAAGCTATACAAAGAGTCAGATAATGACAAACATTAAAGCCAGCTGTTGAAAGCTGACCATAAATTTGAAGCATGGATGGGGAGTAGGTATGGGGAGAGGTAAGAAGGTGGAGAGAGAACAGTGGATTATGGCGGAGGTCTATGGGGCCTATGGTGGTGGGAGAGCAATGGCGCGACCTGAGGGAAGAAGGCCTGTATTGTCAAAATGCTAATGAGGATGTAAAACACTGGTAATGTTAAAACAGTTGAATAAAGTACTCAGGAGTCTCTACTCTGGTTGCCTGGATTTAAGTTTTCCAAATAATAGCTGTGTGCCTTTGTGCAGGTTCCTCAGCTTCCTTCTCCTTCAGTTCCCCCTTCTCTAAAAACAACAGAAGTTGTAGATACAACAGGAGTATCTACAGGTTGGGATTATTGTTGGAAAGAAAAGAGTATGGACATAGTGGAGTGCTTGGTACAATGTCTACCACACAGCAGTATTCAGAAAATGTTAGCTTTGAGGACTTTTATTGTTATACTCATAGGTATGGCTAAACTCAAGGGGAGGTCCTTTTCCTCTGGGATCTCCTTTCTAGATCAAGGCTACTCCCAAGTTGGCATCAAGGCTCTCTAGCTCTGTTCTTCAAGGAGTCCATTTCATTGGAAGCTGCTCATTTCCTTAATTTCTGGATTGGATGTTCTGAGACTTCTGTAAGGGAAGCTTCACTAGGACCTGGGGAAGGGAACCCTTCTCCCCAGATGGGTCCATATCGCCAAAAAAGAATCAGAGAATTAGAAATGTCTGCACGAAACTCTGGCTATGGGGCCTCCCTGGTGGTGCAAGGAGTTAAGTGCACTACTGTGAAGCTATCCACAGCCACAGCAGCACAAGTTCAATTCCTGACCAGGGAGGTGACCCACATGGCACAGCAGAACTCTCCTGTCTCATCCACTGCTCCCCCAGCAGTGTGTTTCAGTAGATCTGCCTGTTCTGCTCCCCACTCTGTCTCTGGTGAATCCTCTCACCTCCCCACACCTCTACCTGTACCCCTGTTCTTGTATGCATAAATAAATAAATCTTTAAAACAACAACAAAAAATAATGCCTCTGGCTACACCAAAGGATGTCCATTCTCTGGCATATCCTGCCTGGTGGCTTGGTGACTTGCAAGCTCTTCCTGCCTTTCCACCTCTGCCCTGCTGTTCCTGTTATCATCTTAATTATTGCAGTAACAAGGAAATTTCATTTCTTTGGGGTATTTACTTTTGTCTTTTGAGGAATTTTTTCTTGATTATGGAAGTAACATGTGCTTATTATATAAGAATCTAACATTATAGAAATAGACCAGGTAAAAAGTGACCACCCCCTGCAATTCTTTCCCCACAATTCCAAGACAACTGCTGTCAACAACATAGCAATTAATAGTACCACCTGCTTGTTGAAATGTGGGATATACGTGTTCTTTTGTTTAGGGCTGAAAACTCAAAATTCCAACTTCTCAGAAAGTGGTAAATTTGGAAGAATTTTGGGGTGGATGGTGGTTTATTTTTCAAATGCCAGATGAGCATTTTAAAGGATAACATCTTGGACCATAGATTTTGTCCACTGACACTAGAACATTCCAGGAAATGACATTTCAAATAAACAGTTTCAAGTTCAGTAAACCACAGACACACAAAAAGTATTAACAGAACTTCACAGCAAACAGCCTTTTGTTGAAACTTACTCAGGAATAACTGATCATATTCGTAAGGCACAAATATCTCTTCTTTTAGATTAATTGCATACAGTTTAGGTTGATGGTTTCAGTAAAAATGTGAAAATATGAGACTAGAGAAAGAAGAGAATAAAGCAGAAGAGACAGAAGGATGAATCTTAGAACAATATTCCCAAATATCAGAGATCCCCAATGGAACAACATTTCAAATTAACAAGTCCCACTGAGGGACTTTGACATGCACGTTGCATGACATATTGTCCGTGGAACACCAGCCAAAAGGAGTCTCACTTTTCTTGGAAAAGAAATTGCCACAGAGCTTTCATATTTCACCAATTAAACAGTTTGGGCTCAGTGTAATTAGGTAATATAATCACAAATCCATTTCTTGGCCTCTAGCCCAAAGCTCTATTTCTTGCTTGAATATATCAGTAATTTTCGTACACAACTCACACGTTGGATTCAGTTTTACATGTTAAACACATAGGAAATTTACAAGAAGAAATCCACAATCTCATTTAAACTTAAAAATTAAAGAGTAAGACTGAATGGGTGCAATCACCAGAAGTGATATGCAGAGTGGACTCTGGTTGGAGTGTAGAGTGAGTACTTGTTGGGAATCAGACCCTGTTTTAAGTATACTGTGTGCAATAATTATTTAATTTTCCAAGTAACCCTATGGGATAAGAACTGTTATTATACCCATATTTGCATATGAGGGAATGGAGGGACAAAAAGGTAAAGCAACTGACTTAAGGAAGCCAGGTCGTTTGACTCTAGAGTCCTGTGCTTTATATTAGTATGCCAGCTCTCTCTTAACACTTACACAAAACTAAATAAAACTCTTTGTTTCAGAGCTGAATTCATATGTGTACAGAGGTTTTCAGAAATCTATAGGGGAGTGAAGTCTTGAAGGAGACTGATTATTAAGTATCAGTGTGCTTTCATAGTGGGGAAAAGATACTCAATTCACCTTGGCATGGTGTTTGATGTTTATCCATGCAGTTGAATCCAATGCAGTTAACAGTGATTTAAGGTCCCACACTGAGTATTAAAAAATAAGATTCAAAACCTAGAAAAGATATAACTTTTATTCCAATCTAGAGCAGATAAAAAACTGGAAGTTCACAGTTGAATAGAGATGAAGAAAATGAAGCTCAGCGTTCAAATGACTTGTCCAAGGGCAAAAAAGAAGTTTGTGACACAGAGTGGACCTAAGACCCAATTCCAATGGGCGCCATTTTCCTTTGTTCCTGACACTCTGCTTCCAATCAAGCTGGCCTAACACAACGAAATAAAATTAACTACCAAAAATAAATATCTATGCCCGATAAGAAGGAAAAACTATCGCACACCTGATACATCCTTAAAACCCACCTCAAGAGAACATTTTTAAGGGAAAGGGGAGGAGGAAAGAATTCACATAGAATCTTCTCTGAAGGAATGCCTGATTTTTTTTTCTTGAGACAAATCACATCTACATTGATAACTATGTAAGTGCATGTGTATGTCTCCAACTCTATCCTAAAAGTCTCAAGAATACAATATTGCTTTATACCTCTCCATATGCACAGGTTTTACATAATGCTTTCACATAGTAAGTGCTCAGCATGGTAATAATGTTAAAAGGTTTCCAATCAGTTTGTTTTCTTTCAAAAAAAAAATGACCCTGTATTAAGGTCACTCAGAGATTTTTTTTTTACTATTTTATTTTATTGGGGCAATTCTCTCTCTCTCTCCCTTAGAGATTTTTTTACTACTTTATTTTTCGAAGCAACTCTCTCTCTCTCTCTCTCTCTCTCTCTCCCCCCCCCCCCCCCCCCCCCCCCCCCCCCCCCCCCCCCCCCCCCCCCCNGGGCAATTCTCTCTCTCTCTCCCTTAGAGATTTTTTTACTACTTTATTTTTCGAAGCAACTCTCTCTCTCTCTCTCTCTCTCTCTCTCCCCCCCCCTTCCCTCCCTCCCTCCCTCCTCCCCACTCCCCCACCAGGGACCAGTTGGCAATGTCTGGCAGCATGGCAGTAATCACAGCTTGGAGAGAACAGCACTCCTAGCACCAGGTATCAGTGGGTAGATGCCAGGGATGCCGCTGACCACGCTACTCTACACACAACAGAGTCCACAACGAAGATTTCTGTGGCCCCAAATGTCAGCAGTGCCAACACGAAGGGAGAGACCGTCCTCTTTAGAAGTAAAAGAACTTTGCACAACCTCCTTTCCATTTTACTATTTTCAAGCACAAACAAGCCAGAAGTCAAGATGGTACACCAAAGATTTGCCAGAGCTAAACAATTTCAGCCATCTCTTGTTAAGATGAACAATTATTTAATGGGCTGGTTTACTAAAAGCAGGAGGAAAAGCATGAATCCAAACACATCTCTGTTCTAGAAAGCCTTCAACAAAGCAAGTATTCTGATCTTTACTCCTCTGAAACTGGGCTCACACCAGTTACGCCAGAAGCAGGCATTCTGCTGAGGCTCTCTAAAACCAGCAGTGCTCTGAGTCAGACATCGGATTCTCACATCTGGCAGTTTCATTATTTTTAGCTTTACCGAAATCCATCTTTTTTGACCAGCACACAAAAGGGAACCCTATGTTTGCAAATATGGCTAACAAACTGCTGTGTATTAGCTCTTCATTTTTATACCTGCTCATCTTCTCATCACTAAGATTTCCTGGAAGAGTCAATTTATCAAGCTGGATTCTTTATTTTGGCTAAAGGAATCATTCCTTCAGACCTATGCTGCTCTCTTCGAATTGATTAAGAAAATACATGGAGTAAAGCTGTTCTCCTAGCCTGATAATGTCTTTAAGATGAACCTGGAAAAGGAAGTAGAGGTGCTGCTGTTATTTCTTTGTAATTAACCATCGCTCTGCTTGATGTGACTACATGTGCTACAGTTTTATTTGCTTGTTCATCTTTCCCAGTGGCTGATCATATTTGATGCTTGGGATGTCTGGCATATCCTTGAATAAAAATTTCTTTCTTTAAAGGAACAAATTAGTTCTTTCCTTAGAATCAACTTACAAAAAAACATAGACCTCGGGAGGATCTCTGAATACAGCACAGTAACTAATCTGCTAAGTACTTTGTGTGCTGAGTTAAACATGTCACTACTGAGATTCACACATTGGTTAACAGTTTTCGTAATATTTACCAAGATCCTTAATAAGCGAGAGGGCTTCCCATGATATAAAGGCTCCACCACCATCGTCCATGGCACCCTGCCCAACGTCCCAGCTGTCCAGATGACCACTGACCAGTACAACCTAGAACAAATAATGAAAAGAGAAAAAATAAAACTAGGAAGAAATGACATTACCGAGAAAGCATTCACAGGCATTCCAAATACAAAAATGGAATGTTTGTATTTTCTTTCAATACTTATGTCCTAAGAGATCTGTGCCATGACTAGTGGGATATTTGGCATACGGACATGACATAGGGCTCCAAGGATAGCCTAACAATAAAAGTGATCACTTTGTACTTACAGTTATGAATATAATTTTTAAAACAAAGGAAAAACAGCTTAGTGCTGACAGATGTTTGACAAATTTATTATATGGCTTAAAACCTAAATGACATGAAAATGGAGCTCAAAATTTCAATGCTATTCTCAACTGTCCCCAGTTCTAGTATATAAATAATAAACATATGTTGAATTGAATTCAAATGAAAAAGTGAGAACAATAATTTATTTTTTAAAAAATGATTCTGCTCTGTATATTATACAACACTATGGTATTAAATAAGTAAATATTCTGGAATTACAAACTAAAAGCCAATTAAACAGAAGAATGTTTAGGTACATTAGGGTCAAATAAAGCTATAGATTATATTATAAATTTTAGGTCCCCATATATTAGATTTTTTTTTCAAGAATATTAGTAATTCTCTTTGAGAAAATATAAAAAAATTCATTAGCACTAAATTTTAAATAAGCTAAAAACCAAGCAAAATATTGTTATATAAGTATGAGATTTATAAGGATTTAGAGATGTATCTAAATCTATCACACAATATATGAATATAAAGTCAGATGAATTACAAACTAAATGTAAAGACATTTTCATGAAAGCATAAAACAACTTTGTCAATTTGGAGTGGCACAGACAAAGATAGCTTACACTAAACACAAACAGTGTGCATAATAAAACAAAAATAGCAAATTGGGCTTATTGAATACAGGAATATTTGTTTATTAAAAGATGCCACTATGAGAGTGAAAAAAAAAAAACACAACCCATGGAGGAGGAGAAAATATTTACAATACATATATACAATAAAGCACTCATATCCAGATTATATAAAGAATTCCTTTGAAACAATACCAAAAAGAATCAACTGATAAAAAGGTAGGCAAAAGACTTGGACAATTCCCTAAAATCAATGTATAAATTACTATAATCATTGCAAAGGCAGCTGGATTCATTATCCTCGAGGAAACATAAATTTAGTCACATTCAATATATATTCACTGGACTAGCTCAAATTAAAAAAAGAAAAAGCCAAACATTGTTGAGAAGGTAAAAAGACTGGAACTCTCATACATTGCTGATGTGAGTGCTTATATTGACAACCACTGGCTTATCTACTAAATATGAACATATGAACATTTACCACCCCAGCCATTACACTCCTAGCTACGTATCCACAGGAATGCATGTGTTATGTATACCGTAAACAAAAGAGAAAGTTAACAATGTTTTCATAATATCTTCTATGCTGTCCCCACCTACCATGGAAGCCAGTCACCTGCAGAATGAAAAAAGTGTGGTGCACTAACCAATGGAATTCTGCAGAGCAGTTAAAAAGAACTAACACAACACACTATAAATGTAGATGAATCATACAAAGACAATGAATAATGAAAGAAATCAGATAGTAGATAATATAGCATGTAAGCAATCCCGTGATGCTCAGCAGCATGGTGGTGAACAACAGGCTGCATGTGCAGTGTTGGTTCCAGTGGGCTAGATCAGGTAGCTTCAGAGTGTAGCAGGCTAGACCATTGAGGCTTAAGGCAGTACACACTAACGTCTGCCCGATAATGAAATCATCAGAGCATATCCCTGTTATTAGGTGATGCATGACTGCAATTCATTTACGTAAAATATAAAAACAAGCAAAACAAGAACACAATTACTCATGATGATATGGGTTGGTTACAAGGCACAAGGGAAGCTTCTGAATGGCTAGTCATGTTTAGTTTCCTGATGTGGGCACTGGTTACAGAGGGGCACTGTTTGTAAACATTCTTGTTATACACTTTCTCTGAAAATAATAAACTTCAGTAAAAGTTCCCCATGTTTTGGGAAAGCAGACTTTTGGGTTTGATACAATGGGTTGACAAACCCTTTACACTGTCTATCTCCCTGAGCAGCTGGAGGATCTCCATTTATTCTGTATACAAAGTCAGATGGGCCTATTATGACTTCATTGTAATCACAAACAAATACAATGCCCTAGATTAACAAATGGATATGTAACAAACCCAAATGGCTTGTTTCTAATGAAAGAAAAAAAGAATAAGAGACATGTTGCAATAGTAGGAAATTCTGATTCAGAAAGTGGTGTAATCCCAGATGGAATGAACAAACCAATTAGTCAACATTCTCACCATCCTGAGGATCATTTTCCTAGTGAAAATAAAGTTCTACTGGATAAAGACCGTTACAGAGTGTGTTTTATTGAACTTTTTCCCAGATGACACACAGGAGTAACTAACTGAAGGCAACTATTGCTTTATACGTCAGACTTTTTTCAGAAAGTAAAGGCTATTTCACAATCACATTTGTTTATGTTTTCTAAAATACCTCATTTTCCAATCCAATTACTTAAGCTAATAGCTAAAAGATGGCAAAAAGTGGTAAATGATAGGAAACTAAATAACATTTCATAAGATAAGGACTTCAGCACAGTGTTATGGAAGAATGATTGCAAATCAAGTGGATTAAAGTCTGAGAGAGAGAGAGAGAGAGAATGCACACGTGAGCACCTGCAGTTAATCAGTAATCAGTTGCACAAAGGATAACCCAGTAAAACAAAGTCACTATGCCTTCTGTGAGAACAAGGCAAAAACAAACATTAGTTAAAATACATTTGGATCTCCATAAGCCAAAAGCAAAACAAAAGACGAAAACAAAAATAGACTGTCCAGAGACTAGTAAACTCCGTGTGAGTTGCAAAGACATTCATCTAAACCTGACCAACTTGTTGGTCAATTCACAGTAAATGAGATGTCCACTTAGCTCTGAAGCATGTTTTATTTTATAGATATCTCGTTCAGCCAAAAATCAGAAAGACAACTAACTACTCGGATGGTTTTACTTCTGCTTTTGTGATGTTTTGCTTTGTAAGTAGCTGCTTCATTCTCTCAGTCTCATTTAGTTTGGTATTTAAGAGTTAGTGGGAGGAGTATTAGGATTACAAAGTTTGAGAGCCTAGGGCATTGCTACACACAGGAAATCTCCAATAAAATTCTCAAAACCAAAAATCATCAATAGTTGAAAAATAGGACCTACCAAAGAGGAGGGAAGAAAACCTCTCATAATTTAACTTAGGGGGTGAAGCCAAGAAGTGATCAAATATGGGTTCCCGATGACAGGTGCCTCTGTGGAGGATGTGAACAGCAGCAAGGAACTGGGTTTGGGTTGTAGCTGTGCGCATTAGTCACATAAGTGATAAAGAATTTTCTGATTTATGTATTTTTGTCAAAGTTAAAAAATGGTTAACAGGGGAAAAGTTATGGAAAATTCTCTTCCATGGAGAGTTTCTAAAATAGAACACATTTTTAGATCTAAAGCTAAAAGAGAAGGGATAAATAAAATCTTTCAGCGTTCCTTCTAGTCCAATACTCCAAGACGGTCTCAAGAATTCTTCTAGTCTTGTCACTTTAAAGAAGGAAATTGTCCTCTGAAAAGTCTCCACAGCTTCAACACACTTCTTTCTGGGCATTTCCTAGAAAACTCCAGCTGCCAAGATCTTAGCACAATTTAGAATGTAAACACAGGTGGACTGGCACTTGTTGAGAAATCTGTTTTTGTAATCCCTGTCACAGACAAAGCACTGGCTCTGGAGGGCAGTTGCAGAATGAATGCACTGTGCTGCTGCCCAGCACTGACAAAAGGGACTGTGAATGAAGAAATACTGGACCCACAACGAACAGACTAGGTGGTCTACAGAATGAAGCCAGGTTCTGACTTATAGGGTATGTTCAGGGACAAGACAGCAAACATCTGAGCTCTTCTAGAATTGATTTTTCTTCAAGCTTTGTTTAGTAAGCTGCTAGGTGCTGAGAGTGTGTGGCACACAGTCTTTTTTAACAAGAAAACAGGCATCTGTCCAAATGCTCACAGATCACCCCAGCTGCTCCTGAAAGGCACTGCTTTCACCCCTAGACTAGCCCCTCTGAGGCAGCGCACTCAGAATGGCTTCATGGGGAAGAAAGATCATGCGTATTCCCGGTTGAATTCTCTGAGCAACTCTCTGATTACTTGGCTTATTGTGGCTCCCTAACACCAAACCTTAGGTAGATTTATAAAATGTGATTGTAGGGTATTTAGAGGAAATGGCTGAAATTAAGCAAACAGTGGTTTATATGAATAGGGGCACCATGGAGAACGTCTATGGAATGAAATCATTCTGATTAAATGGAGGCAACTGGGCTACATCCAGGAGTCATGACTGGTTACCACTGAAGATGATATTCTCTTAAGTAGAAGAACCAGGATCTTAATTCCTTCTCCTCCATTCTAAGTTACCACAGGATAAGCTGTCTCACTTGAAAGGATGGGAGTAGTAGGAACATTGTATTTGAACTTCTTGAGGGTGGGAAATGGAGAGAGAATTTAGGGAACTCCTATCTCAATAGTGATCATCATTTTCCAGGTCAAATCTGGAAATAGTGCAATATACAGCTTTAGCTTCTCTTTTACAACCTTTCACTCACTACCCTGTTCCAGCCTTTTGTGAGGTGTGGGGCATAGGAATAAAAAAAGTGGACTCTTTCACGACTCAATGCAGACAAAGTAATAAAAGTATCATCAATCTTTCATTATAGGAAATGGGGATCTTTCATTACAGGAAATGGGGGACAAGATGTTTTCTAACAAAAGAAACTATTTTTGTTGTTAAGTTTTATAAAGTAAAGGATTCTCTTTGATTTTAAATGGTTTCTAAAATCCCAGAAAGCTCTGCAGCTTAGACTATGTTTTCTGACGCTTGTTTGTCTATTGATTGTGGAAACTTTCTCAATTATTTAACCTTCTGTGATCTCCTGAATATTCTCTACAGAGACCAGTCTGTAAGATTAGCTGAACACTTCTGTTTATACAGTATTCTAGTTCTGGACCTATTTGATGCACCATGAGAAAAATCTAGACAACATACCAGGGTTTATTTGTTTAAAGGAATGCTGTCGCTTTTAAAAACACAGTCCCTGCAAGGCTATATAATAATTTCTTTTCTACCACCCAGTTCCCATAAAGAGAAAGTTAAGTTAATGTGGATTAGTATATGGATTTATTTCTGTATACTTTCTCCTTAATAGACAGAGTTTTTGGTCTGATGATGGGGATGTTTACTTTATGAGTGATGAAGGAGGGAGGGAGGGAAGAAGAGGGAGGGAAGAAAAATGATAACTAGTGCAAAAAGAGGAGGTAAAATAGGTTGATTGAATGGTCCAAGGAGGGAAAAGCTTTGGAAAAGCAGAGGAAGAAAAGAGGAAATAAAGCCAGGCCAGGATGTAAAGCCAGGCTTATGTCAGGTTACTGAGGTTCACATAATTGTTTTGTCCTGTTCTGGTGTGTACTAATCTGTGCTAGCTAGTCATCACGGATGCTGCTAAGGCTCGTTAAGCTGAGAAGCAGAAAGGAAGCTTCACAAGATACTACCCAGCCATGATAACCTGCGTAAATAAGATTAATCCACAGTATTTCTACCTCAAGCATCTAAGATATTCTGCCTGCCATGTCCCTGGCCCACAGTAGTAATGGCACGTCAGAAGGCAACCATCCCAAGGCCCAAGACTTGGCAGTGAGGTTTGGGATGACTGTCAGGCTTATGAAGTCAAAAGCTGAACTGTAATTTTGATGCATAAATTATAGCTTAAACAAAGGATAGGCAAATAATATTACTGACACCTCTAATTGAGGCGTTCTCAATGGTGTAATTTTTCAGCACAGTGTTAAGGAGTCAAGGTCCCTTTGAAAGGCTCCAGGTCTGACGAGCAGCAGACTGGCTGTCCAAGCACAGCGCTTCCTGGAGTGCAGTCCTCTCAGCCTTCTCAGTCTCACTCACGGCCCCAGTTAGTAAACGCTCCGACTTTAGAAACAAGACAAATTTCCACTGGTATACTTTGTTTTAGGAAGGGGGTATTGCAAATATTGAAGATTTAGTTTTCTGGCATTTCTTGTGTTTAATTTATCATTGTGTTCATTAACCTGACACTGTCTTATTTTTTATTGGAATTTCTGTGTGAAGAAAAGGCAGAATAGACATCTTAACCAGTATTGTACTTAATGTAGATGCTATGCTAACCAGGGAAAAGCATCTATTATGTATATTTGCCCCAAATAAAGACCTGTACATTTAAAACATAATAAAATAAAACTTAATTTCAATATTCACAGTGAAATGGTATGCCTTCACGAAGAAGAGATAATTTTAGGATTACAGGAATCAACAGCCATTAGTAGCTAAAATGTTGATTAACCTAATAATGTTTGTGTACCATTATCCATAAAGAATATCCTGACCGCAATTTTCTCTAAGTTCGAAGTTAAGTTGGTGCATGGTCATGCTTTGCACAGTATAGAAAACTTATCTTCTGCTCTCTCAAAATTGAATTTCAAAGATAACAAGAAGGAGGATCTTGATAGTCATAACATTTAGTAATTGAAGCCTTTTCTGCTGGACATAAAGGGACAAAAATTAGCCCTGGAGACTACAGTCTGTGAGGAATGATTATTAAAAAAAATGCAGGGAGGGTGCTCCGTAGTGGCACAAGGGGTTAAGTCTCAGCACTATGATGTGATCAGCAGCCACACAGCACCAGTTCTATTCCTGGCCAGGGAGTTGACCCATGTAGCACAGCAGACCTCTCTTGTCTAGGCTGCTGCTCCCCTCAGCAGTCTATTTCTGTAGATATGCCTGACCTGCCCCCTACTCTATCTCTCACCCCCTGCAACTCTGGCCTACACTCTAGCTCTTGTATGCATAAATAAAAAAAAATCTTAAAGAAAATAAATTACAGAGAATACGAGGTAATTTTCAGAACTTAACACAGACCTCACAAGAGAACGATTAACAGTTCTGTTTTCCTCTCTTCAAAATGCAGCTAATTAAAATAACATCCTGAAAAAAGAATGGTCTTCCCCATCAATGCATACTGTGCTAATTTCATATCATGGACTTAGATTCTTTTAATGTGAACATTTGGACACTAAGCATTATGACTTGTCATGAGGTTACATTCCTATTAGTTAAATGTTAATTTTAGGCATGCATTTTGAACAGTTAATCATACACCTTGGGATATCTGAGAAAAAAAGACAGAGGGGAAGAAATTAATAAACCTACAGTGATGTGGGACTCCTTTTCAGGTTCCCACCTTCACACGCTATTAAAGACAGAATAGCCTTAGGAGATTATGCCTTTACAGAGAGAAGTGAAGTAATTTGCCCAAGTGGCAAGGCCTGAAAATAGAACCCAGAGCTTCTGACCCAGAGCCAGAGGTTGTTTCCATCATATCTTTCTGCTTCCTTCATGGAAAAAACAACCAAAACCAACTTCTCCTTTATAAAGTAGGCACAGAAACTACTTTGCATGTGTTTCTTCAATATATTACCTTTTACTTGACTGTGTTAAAAGATTAATATTTGGGCTTTGGTCCTTTTTTTTTTTTGACTATGCAAATAGTCAAATGAGGTTTTTTATTTTTTAATGATGGACATCAGGTTGATAGGGACAAGTTATTGAGCCTGTCTCAACTTTGTTGCCCTATCTTTAAAGTAGCAATAATAATACAAACCAAGCTTGACAGTCTGTTGTCAGAACTAAACAAGATGACTTAACATATTATCACTGTCAGTCCCCAGCACAGGGCATGAGCTCGAGCTCCTTAATGGGTCACCATTATTGAAAATGCCATAATTATCTTTTTTTTTTAATCAATATTTGTCTTTTATTTATTATTTTTTTAATATATATATATATATTTTTATTAGTTATATTTGACATCATTTGTAGTCCCCAGGGGGTACCCACCACCATTTCACCCGTGCACCATCACCTCAGTCCCTT